>CM051832.1:118521984-119121984 GCA_028451465.1 Erethizon dorsatum | reverse complement strand
CTCTGGGCCAACTTACTACTAACTGCCTTTATTCATTTCCTTTCAATGTCTGTAATACACCAACACTAGAAAAACCACTTCGACTTCACTGGCTTAGTGTTAATTCACAAGGGAAACAACAACAAAAATACCAGGGAGAGGACACGATACAAGTTAAGGGAACAAATTACTCTCCCCAATCCCTACCTTGGGCCAATCAGAACAGTTCTTATGACAACTCCCTTAACTCAAAAAGCCTAAAAAACCTGACACTTGTGTACTGCTAACTACATCATTTTCTAACTACATCATTGTTGAATATTTTGTTTTCACTTGCAATGTAAGCTTCAGAGGAAAGATTATTTCCCACCTTATTTTTCAATATATCTTATATGCTTAAAATTAAGAGAAAAATTGTAATAAAGCAAATAACCATATCACTGTATCCAGAATTAAATGTTTATCCTTTCTGTACTGTTTAACTATGTTGTCAACTACATGGTAAAATTTTGTTATATATTTTTTCTTATAAATAGAAATTACTGTACAAACTATGATTACTATATCTTAGAAATAAAATGGATAGGCCAGGCGTGGTGGTGCATGCCTGTAATCCCAGCACTCGGGAGGCTGAGGCAGGAGGCTCGCTGCAAGTTCGAGGCCAGTCTGGGCTACAAAGTAAGTTCAAGGCCAGCCTGAATTGCATAATAAGACCCTGTCTCAAAAAGAGAAAAAAAAAAAAAAAAAAAAAAAAAGGAAGAAAGAAAGAAGACAAACTTCTTAAAAAAGGAATTAAATTCTTTAACCTAGGGACCTGTCACATGAAGAGTTCATCCAATGTTTGAAGATAACAGCTAGCTGACCATCTACCACTGCTGTGGGGGAAAAGTACAATGGACTTGGACACTGGAATAGTGGTTACATAGAGATAGGAGTCTCTATGAATAACTTTTTTTTTTTTGGAGTTAATACCCTACACTTTTGTGTACACAGGTAATTAAAATTACCTATATTCTAAGGTAAATAGTAGTCCATAAATTATAAAAACTGATAGAATCGTAAAAGTCATACTTTCAAAGAATATTTAATGTAATGCTCTAAATTATATTAAATGAAAAAAGCAGATTCTAATAATCCAAAGACACAATTTGCGTAAGAGTATGTATTTTTTTTTTTTGGTGGGTACCAGGGGTCAACCTCAGGACCTTGCGCACCACCAGGCGCCCGTGCCACTGAGCGATATCACCGGCCCTTTTTTCGTATGTGGGTTCCGGGAGTCAAACTCGGGCCCTCGCGCTTGCCAGGCAGGCGCTTATGCCGCTGAGCCATCTCACCGGCCCAAAATAAGAGTATATTTTAGATCATCCACATACTTTGAAGAGTTCTATTATTGCTTTGGAAATCTACACAAAATGCTACCAGTGACTGGGTGGGAGAATTACTGATACTTATTTTCTTATTTCTGTAGTTTTCTACACTTTAAAAATAATTTATTATAAAAAAATTACAAGTAAACCAAGAAAGAAAATTACTCTGTCGGCTCTCCTTCATCTGGTAAAATGTTTCTGGTACACTGAAGAAGGTAATTTCGAAGAAACAAACCCCTCAATGGATGCTGAACACCACGGCACATTTCTACCAAATCTTTCAAAATATCTTTCCTGGATTGAGGAAATGACTTGACATATACAACTCCAACTGTGATCAACAGGTAACTAGGAAAATTATGAAAAAGACATTTGATTAGAAATAAAATACTCAAATCAAGAATATGATTATGTCCAAATATACTGTATACAAGCATACTAAATAAACAAGATAGGAATCATGTTGTTTTCTCCTGCATTATGAAGAAATATCACCGAATTTAAAATACAAGCACTAAAAATATAAAAAGCAAAGCAAAAGTAAAATAGCCATTGACTTCTAACTATACATATATCTATAAATATATATATCTCTCTCCCCACGTATCCATGCAGGGTATGTTTGAAGATCCCCAGTGGATGACTGAAACTGCAAATACAGTACATAAAATTTACTTTATAAATTAAGGCACAGTAAGAGATTAACAATAATAAAATGGAACAATTATAACAATGTACTATAATAAAAGTTATGTGAATGTGGTCTCTCGCTCATATTATGCTGTACTCACCCTTCTCGTGATGATGCGAGATGGTATAGTGCCTACGTAATGAGACGAACTCCGGTGAATCATGTGGGCGTTCTGGGTAGGCTACTCGGTAGGGGTTACTTGAACACAAGCACCACAGGGTGCATTGATCTGATAACCCAGACTTCTACTGACTAACAGATGAATGGCATACACAGTGCGGATATGACAGACAAAAGGATGACTCACATTCCCAGTGAGCTAATACAAGATTTCATCACACTACTCAAAACAGTATGCAATTTAAAACTTAGTTATTCCTGCAATTTTTCATTTAATATTTTTGGACCCTGACTAGTAGTAACTAAAACCTTGGATAAGAGGGGATTCCTACGTGTAGATACATACACCACCTATAGACACATTAAGAAGAAGATAACTGCCATGTTTTTCTAGTAGTCGAAAGACTTTAAAACATCAGATCTACTGTTTTCTATTTCTAAACTTCCTCAAATGTATCTATGTATCTACTGTGTATCTATAAAAAACAAATTTACTCTAAAACTTATTGGTTAAATTAAATACCCTTAAACATTTTCTTTTCCAGAAAAAGGATATAACATCAAGTGGGAAATGCAGGTATAAAGGTCCTCAGCTTCTAATTACTTACAGCCTTGGGATAATGTTTCCAGCATATTGTACAAGTTCATAGAGATCTGCCACTTTCCTTCCTTTCGCAAACTCATCTGTCAAGTAGACCTCCAAGTAGTGCAGTTCATCAGAAATAGCCATATCTTTAAATTATGATTAAGGACTCAAATAAAGACAAGCCAACCTAAACAAAACTGTAACTTGTTGGAGACATAAAAACTACTGGTTAGATATCTTAAATTTAGTCTTCTGAGAGAGTGTTTAAAGCAAAGACAGAATGTCAACTGGGCTTTCCTTACTTTAAAATAAAGATTTTTCAGCCAGGCATGGTACATGCACCTGTAGTCCCAAACATCCAGGAGAGTTAGGAGGATCCTGACACTTACGCTCAGGAGTTCAAGACCAACCATGGGCAACAAAGCGAGATCCCATCTCTAAATGAGCAAATAAATGATAGACAGGATTTTTAACCAACCATGGACAAACAGTAAGATCTCATCTTTAAATGAACAAATGAACAGACAAATCAACAGATATTTGAAAGGCTATTCAGTCAAGCAAAGCAGTAAATACAATGGCTCCCTGTCAAATTGCTGAAGGATTTTGAAATAGTAAATGATTGAATTCCTTTCCATTTCTGAGACCTGCCTAGCACAATCTAAGCATTAAAGAATCAACTGCCTGATGGTCTCAATATCCTTCGGGAAGGGTCTAAATTTTTAGATACAGTAAGAACCCATTTGAAGAAGTTTAAGGATAGGGCTCAGGGTTTAGCACGGTGGCAGAATACCTACTTAGCATGCATGAAGCCTTAGGTTCAATCCCTAGTAGAACAAAAAAGTTTAACCATTAAAAAGAGGTATTCTTAGTGTATCTACATGGAGAAGTATACTTAGTAAATATAATGAATATTATAACTGCAGGAAACTTTAACAGAGAAAAAACAAAATTAGACTCATCAAGTATGACCCAAATATTTATTCTTCAACATTCGAAAGATACAAAGTTCATAGTAGCTCTTTGGTGATAACATAGAAGTCCGGAGTTCACCAAGCATATTAGATGCATGTTTCAGCGCATCCATAAGCTTGTTTTTGTCCTACAGAAACACCAAAAGAAATGATAAGAGCGTTTAATTTAAAGAAACATTTATCTTGGTTATAAAAACTCTAAGTTAAGGGTTTGTTGCATAGTTTTAAAAATATAAATAAGTATAATTTATGTGGTAAATTATTTTAACCACATAAAAACCAACTTTAGTTTCTCCTTGTCTTCTCTCTACCAAAAAGATGCATGATTCCTCACCAGTGCTTCCACATTTGGCAAGACCAGGATTACATTATCTAGGATTGTGAACTCCTTACTATAACTTTTTTAACCTATAGAGGCTTGCAAATTAGCTTCATTAATTCACATTTTACCTGCAATCCAGAGGGCTGGCATACTAACGGTTTTGAAACGAGATACTATCCTGACAATGGCCTTATCACAGGTCAAGGACTCTTCTGAATGATTATCCACGCAAACATGCTTTTCTCCTGTATTCTTTAAATCCTTACCACGTCCATTTAACTCATGAATATTAACAATTCCTTGAGATACGGCAAACACTATCCATAACAGAAAGAGAAAGAAGCAAGCAATAACAAACCCATTTTTTTCTATTCTAAGACAGTTACTTTCTTTCCAAATTTGCAAAGAAACCAAAACAGTTACGATATAAGAGCATAATCCTAAACTTCAGAAAATATAAAACACTTTAAAAGGTAAAATGGTCTCACCACAGCAACAAGGCTTAAACTACCAGCCTATTTGGTTCAATTCCTTAAATGTAATCCCCTGAAGTATCTACACAGATTACCTCTTATCTTTTACAATAAAAAAATACATAAATAGAGGGAAGAGTAACTTTAAAGCTAGTGTTTACAATAAATGTATTTATTCAGGATGAAAATTAAAGTTTTCAAGATAACTCAAAGTGAACGCATATAAATCCATGCATTCCGTACATATTTATCAAGCATACATTATGTGTCAAGTACTACCTAGACTTGAGGTACAGAACCAAGAAGGCTAGTAATTCGAGTCAGATAGACATTAGTGTCAATACACAATGATGACATGCAAGTATAAGTAAAAGGCAGGGACTCTTGTTCTTTTGTGCTTATATTCCCGTAAGGCAGATAATCCCAAACCATACATATATTTATATTTGTGAGTAGAAAGGGTTCTCTGTTGAAATTGCTCACACAGGGATTGAAGAAGTAAGGCTAAAAACAGATGCTGGTAGACACTGAAAATCAGATTTACTAGAAGCTTCAGAAAACACTGCAATGCTTCCTTAGGAAGCTGCGGTCCACGCCTGTACCCATCACACTCTCACTCTTACCAAGCATCTCTTCATCTGGAACGACTGAACCTTCACAGCCTGCACGGCTTCATCCAGGAGCTTCTCCTGTTCATCCTGAGGTGACTGCTGGGTTGTAGGCTGAAAATAGTTTTCAAAATACTTCCGTTAATGACTCTTAAACACTCTTTTTCCAACAAATCTCTTATGTCTATAGTTCTAGTCTTAGAACTATAGCCAAGACTTTCATATAACCCCTATTCCAGTTCCGTATCTCAAACCAATGTGTCAAATTTTGACAACTATGAACTGACTTAACCTCCTTTTAGCAGGTTGGCTTCAAAGAAACTCGCGGTAGTAGTTTATGGCTGTGTTGTGCTACTGCGCTCTGAAACCAACCAGAACATAGCCATCTATCCAATCTAATCCTTGTGATAGGTAATAGTTTAACCCAAATCTCTAAACGCCTGTCTTTCCCTCTCAACTATTTTTTATCTGTATTTTAGGCTATTCTGAGGCAAGATATAACAAAGAACTAAAGAATTAGGAAATAAAATAACTGAAATTAATTCTTAGAGACTTACATTAGAAAATGACAAAGAATACTCCCCTCAAATACCTCATTTATACCATTTAAAATACATAGCTATATTAAAAGATATAGCTATGGGCCGGTGAGACGGCTCAGCGGCTTAAGCACCTGCCTTGCAAGCGCGAAGGCCCGAGTTCGACTCCCGGAACCCACATACGAAAAAGGGGCCGGTGATATCGCTCAGAGGCACGGGTGCCTGTTGGTGCGCGAGGTCCTGAGGTCGTCCCCCCCGGTACCCACAAAAAAAAAAAAAAAAAAAAAAAAAAAAAAAAAAGATATAGCTATAATGGACAAAATATATCTACTCTTCTCAGGCATCAGCAAAAATCTGCTTGCAAAATGAATTAGCTTTTGCTGTCAGGTAGAATCAACTAACCTTAATACCATATGAACGGTTTACATTTCTATCACAGAAATAGATCACCTTATAATTATAAATGATGGCCATTTTTAAGCCTTTGAGATCCAATGTACAATGTACACAAATATTCAATGCATGGATAAGCTAGTTTTAGAATACTTTATTACATATATTTAATAAAAATGACTAAATATCAAAAGATGAATGCATAAACAACTTGTAGTACATATATACAACAATACTATTCAGCCATACAAAGAAATGATGTAACCAAATGTGGTGGCACATGCTTGTAATCTCAGCACTCTGGGAGTCCACAGCAGGAGGATCTCAAGTTTGAGCACAGCCTGGGCAACCCAGCAACCTAACAAGACTCTGTCTCAAAATAAAAAAAATAATAAAAAGTAAAAAGGGCTGGGGATGCAGCTCAGTGCAAAGCTTCTGGATTTGATCCCTAGTTCCAAAAAATGGGGGGTGGGGGGAACCACCACGACTAACCATTGATAAATGTTACATGAATGAATCTAGAAAACATGCTAAGTGAAAGAGGCCAGACTCAAAAGGTCACCTTTGTACAATTCCATTTATTTGAAATATCCTGAATAGATACATCATCCATGGAAACATAAAGCAGATCGGTGGTTACCAGGAGGGATGGTGGAGGAGTTACCACTTATTGAGTACAGGGTTTCCTTCTGAAGTGATTTAAATATGTATTAAATATCACTGAATTCTCCGTCTCAAAATGGTTGATTTTATGTCAATTTCAGTTTAATTTTTAAAAAAAGACAAAATGCCTATTACATAATGAGTTAGGAAAGGTAGAAGGCAAAAACCAATAAACATGAAACTAAAACCTGGTCTATTTCATACCTAAGACAATCAAATCAATATTTAATTTGAAAATTAACAAAGAAATATAAACCACACAAAACCTAATTCCAAACTACCACAGCTCGTAAAAACTAAAAACTTTCCCTTGGTTTAATTTTGGAAAGAGAAAAATAGTAATTGAATAATGAGTAATACTGTGCACCTCCCTTTATTACTTTCTGCATGACAAACTTTAGTTAACCGAGTTTCCCTATTCTTCTGCAGAAGCATAAATAAATTTCAAAAAAAAAGTAAGGTATCTTTTAATCTTAAAAAGAACATTACTTTATATAGCAGAACTATTAACATAAAATGCTGATTTCACAGGTAAGGAGGACACCAGCATCATAAAATGTACTATTCATCACAGGCTAGCCCTCTGAGCACTTTAGTGAAACCAAACTATTGTTTGAGATTTTCTGGCTCCTTACTTCTGGATGAGACAAGTTTAATAGTAATTAGAATCACTGGATTTCATTAAGTTGAAAGGTCAACTTAGAGATAAGCAGTGATACATGGCAATTTATAAGAGCTACATTTATCACATTTACACTGTTACACAATCATTACCACCTTCCACTTCCAGAATTTTTTCATCTTTCCAAATGTACCCACTATCTATTTATCTGTTAAAAACATGTGTGTTAATATACACCCCCATCCTTCCTCAGGCAATTCTTTTTCTTTAAGTTTGGCTACTCTGTATACCTCACATAAGTGAAATCAAACAATATTTTTCCTTTTGTGTCTGCCTTATACCACTTAGCATAAGGTCTTCAAGGTTCATCCATGCTGTAGCATGTATTGGAAGTTCCATCATTTCTAAGGCTGAATAACAGTCTACTATACATATATACCACATTTTGTTTATTCATCCATCCATCCACGGATATTGCATTGGTTCCACCTTCTGGCTACTGTGTTTAATAATCTCTAGTATCTGGCAAAAAAAGATCATAGACAGTTCAAAATATTTGTATAGAATGACTAGAAAGACTCAAGTATTCTATAAGCAAATGAATAAAATTTTAGCAAAATTCTTTTGTTTTGCATCAAATGAGCTTAAAGTTACAAAATGTAGAAAATGATGGAAGAAAACATAAAGCAGGCAACAAATGAAAACATGTAGCTATAATAAATATATTCTTTTTTTTTTTTTTTAATGTGGGTACCGGGAGTCGACCTCAGGACCTCACGCTTGCCAGCAAGCGCTCATGCCGCTGAGCAATATCACTGGCCCTTTTTTATCCTTTATGTGGGTTCCGGGAATCGAACTCAGGACCTCGCACTTGCCAGGCAGGTGCTTATGCCACTGAGCTATCTCACCGGTCCCAATAAATATATTCTTACACATTACTGAGACAATGCAGCTATACTACAAATGGCTATTCTATTTCCCCATGTGATGTCTGGGGAAATGCTCCACAAAGGAGAAATAACTGAATATCCTAGCCTTAAACACAAGACAGGTAACCAGTATCTCTTCACACATGAAAATGGATTTCCATATGCAAATGATTCTATATTTAACAGCTCATCAATCAAAGAAACACTATAGAAACAAGATCTAATTAACATTTGTGAATAGTGAGAATTTCAGCTTGAGAACTGCAAACGGGCGCTCCCATGTCTACACTGTTACGAGGTGCAAAGAAAGTAAGGTCACTATGAACTGACCATTTATAAAACTAGTCTGTTTAAACAATGTGCTTTTGCTTACTCTTCTATAAAATAGGTATAGTAAGAGTATTTTTATTTATTTATTTATTTTTGTTTTTTTAAGACAAGGTCTCGCTGTGTACTCCAGGCTGGCCTTGAACCATGTAGCCCAGGCTGGCCTCAAACGCACAGGGATCCTCCGCCTCCACCTCCCGAGTGCTGGGATCACAGGCGTGCACCACTGTGCCCAGCAAGTAAGGGTATTTTTCTCCCTGTTATGAGGCATAACCTCCACCCATTGCAGCAAACTATCTATTGGTCAATTCCCCAATTCACGTGCTGCATATGTAATCTAATAATACAATGTAAAAAACTGTAAAATGAAAACTAATCCTACAAAGATACAAAATTCTATCATGTTAATAATAGCGCTATTTAAGAAATGATGATATGGCACAAATTAACAATTTGTAGGGAGCTGGGCATGGTGGCACATGCCTGTAATCCCAGCACTCAGAGGCTGAGGCAAAAAGATCCTGAGTTTAAGGCCAGCCTAGGCTAGAGGCTGCAGAGGCTACCAACGAACAGAAAACCCAAAACAAAACAAAACAAACAAAACAATTTGCAGGGAGAATTAAAGCTAATGACAAGAGGGGAACTTTAAAACATAATATGGGCTGGGAATATAGCTCAGTTGTAGAGGGCTTGTTTGCCTAGCAAGCTCAAGGACCTGGGTTTGAACCCCAGCACTGCAAAGGAAAAAAAAGAAAGAAAAAAGAAAAACAACAAAACCCCGTAATATGAATACCAAACGTGTGCTAGTTTCCCAATACCCCAGGAATCCCATGATGGCGCACATCATCTACCCACAATGTCCCTTCTTCTCCAGATGAATTTCTGCCCATCCTTCTTAGTGTTTGTTCACATACTACTTCTCATAGTCCTTCCCGAGCTCCCCAGGCAAAACTCTCTCCGTCCTGGACACCAAAGCACTGAGTTGACTGTGTTACGAAGCAAACCCCACACTGTACTGAAGTAACTTCCACAAGAATGTCTCTTTTACCAGTTCAGATCTCGTATCTAGCGCAGGCAATGACACTGAAAGCACACAAGATTTTTGATTTACTGAATAGGATTCTAGATTCCTAGGACGGGGAAGAGTCAAAATGACCAATGCTTGTGTTCAGACGCAAAAGTGAGACTCAAAGACCGAGTACTTGCCAAGTCATAAACACAGTGGCTGTGACAGCACTGATACACAGATAGGTTTCCTTTCCCAATAAAATTCATGTGGACAGGACTATGTCTAGCTCACTGGTCCAACCTGTTTCGCCCAGCACAGAATTGGAGTATATAACAGATCCTCAATTAAGTGCTTTCTATTAAAAAAAAAAAAAAAAAGAATATCAACACATAAATGTTGAGAAACAGACAAATCCCTAAGTTAAAATTTTACATTGGTCATACGTCAATTCTTAGTTGTGAAAATTCTGAGAAATGAAAAAAGAAATCACCTCTTAAGGCAATGTATTATGTGCAAGTATTATACGTCCAAGATTTAATCCTGCTTTCTATTATTAACACATTTAAACTGAAATCTGGGCCCAGGCTGCAGGGTTTCAGAAGCCTATCTACAAAGAATGAATAATGAGAAAATTAAAACTGGCATACCAACATCCAAAAACAATATTTATACAGTGCAGACTATATCCAACGCTAATAAAATGCAAGTGACAACTTGCCTTGGCGGAAACTAAACCCAGAATTCACATTTTGAGGAAGTTCAAGTTTATTTGCCAATGCCACACCGGGATTTGAAGCCCTAAGAAGAATGACTACGTCTATCAAGTAAAACACTTACTGCATCAACGAGTAGCGCTAAGGTCCCTACTGAACAAACGCGAAAGGAAACAAGCAATCCCTTCTGCGATTGTCAGGATTAGTGGAAGAAAGCATGAGTTCTTCCAGGAAATTCACATAAGCAGATCCTTAGAATTCGCTAACAAACACTACAACATAAAAGAACCAAGAAGAAAAGAAAAGCAGGGACCACTACGGTCCCCCCAGAATATACTTCTTACAAAGAAAACGCGGTGGGACCGTCCGGACACAGCTAAGCAAGCACCAAAGTGGAAACGCACCACCTGGGCGGGTCCCGGGGCCACCTCGGAGGCTCCGCGTCCCGCACGACCCCCGACCCGCCGGCAGCTCCAGGAAGGGAGATAGGTGATTCCACTCAAGAGGCAGCTGCAGACCTTCAGAGACACTCAGAGCCTCCCGGGCGAGACCTCCCCTCGGGGAGGCGGCCTCATCTCAGACCAACGGTTGAGGCCAGGAGCCGCCGCCCACCGCGGCCGAGATTGCCCTGCTGCGGCCTCTCTCGCCTGTCCCCTGTCAGCAGGCCAGGCAGGGTTGGCCTTGGCCTCGATAGCGTTGCGGGGCCCCTATTCCGCCCGTTGGGCTCCAAACCCGTGGGAGGACACCCGGGCTGCAGGAAGGGTCAAGCCCGGCCCGCCGCCCCCTCAACACTCACCATGGCGACTCCCGGAGCCCGCAACAAGGAGCACCCACCACGCTAGGAGCCTCCCGGGTCAGGTGATGCCCAGGCTCCAGCCCCGCCCTCCCTAGCCCCGCCCCCGGCCTGCAGGTGGCTCCTCGATTGGCTCGTTTCTAGAGACCAAGTCTCGCGTGTTTTTTGGCCCTGTCACTCAACGCTAGGGCTGACGGATCTGCGTGCCCGGTAATTGCTCCATAGTGTGAATGGGCGGGCCGGTGCAGGGAAGTGACTATTGCTCAAAGATATGCAGGAGGGAAAGGCGATATTTAAAGAGTTTGCTACAAAAGAAGAACAGCAAAGGAAGCAGTCTGCCCACGTTATATCTACCGTGGTACGTGGACTCGTAGCGCGCATGCGCAGAACAAATAACAGGATTGGTATGTGGGACGGGCTCAGTCTCTTGTCCCAACCAATCCAGATGCGCCGGAGGTGGGCCCTGCTCTCACTGGCCAGCCCTGCGTCTGCGCGGGGATTTCATCCCGCCGCAGCTGTTTGCGCGAGATGTTCCGGCCCGCGCCATGGGATCAGGACTGATCGAGCGCCTCGCCCCTCGCCTGGGCCTCGGCGACCCCGGCGTGCTGAGGTGAGTCTGGTGGGGCATGACCCCACCCCACGCCAGGGGGCTCTTCCTGGCTCTCCTGAGCCGTGCCTAAGCGTGGCCCGCGCCTTTCCAGTGCGATGCGCGGGGCGGGGGTGGCTGGGATGCCGGGGCTGGTGAGCCTGAGGCCTCGAGAACTTCCTGTCACGGTCTCGCGCGAGAGGCACGTCTTGGGAAACGACTGGCCCTGTGGGCTGCAGGGTGGTGGGCAAAGGAGTGAGTGTCGGAGAACTTGGGTCCTTCTGCAGGCTCTTCCTTAGAGCTCGTCGATGGGGACCCTGACAAGAACCGTGTAGTTCACACGCTGCATGGGTGACGTGCTGGGGCCACTGTAGGGAGACCTGTCGCTACTTTTCATAAAAGGTCAGGAAAGGCCCCGGAGGAGACATTGCTCTGAGACCTGGTTGACGGACAGTGCCAGCCATGGGCAGGTGTGGCGAGACGAGGGCTGTGACAGAAGCCTTGAGATGGGAAAGATCTTTGCAAGCACAGCGGTTCTCAAGTGTGGTTCCCGGACCCGCAACAGCAGTATCCTCTTGGCACTTGTTAGAAATAGTCTTGAGCTCCATCCCAGGCCTGCTAATCAAAAACGGGATGGGACCCAGCATCTGTTTTCACAAGCCCCCGAAGTTTTTATCCTGTACAGTAAGTTTGAGAACCACTGATGAAAAGAAGGCACCCTGGTCTAACCTGCTGTCTCTTGATTGTTTCCGCTTGTTACGGTAATGGAAGAAGGAAAGGAGGATTGTTTTGGGGGGAGCTGAACTTAATCTTGCCTGAATCTTGCACTTAGCTACAGTGAGCTCCAGAGTCAGGGTGTTGGTGTCCTGAGCACATCCCCTCCTCTAAGGATACGCACTTCATTTCCAGGCCCAAATAAATGTAGGATGAAGTCCACCGGGCTATATTCATTGTTTATTAAGTGTTGGGCAAACTTCTGAAAAAGAGTTTTAGTGAACACATTGCTCTTACACCAGGAAAGCAGAGGAGTATTTGCGACTGTCTCAGGTGAAGTGCGCTGGTCTGTCTGCACATACCACAGAAACTAGCAATGCCCTCATGTGCTTGGACCTTGCAGCTGCCTGTATGAAGTGCCCCTTGGACAGGGTAAGTGAGTCCCATTGAATGTCCAAATAAAATTTAACCCTTACATTTTAATTTTTGGTTGGGCTAGACCCAGGCCAAAAATTCATGTTCTAGAATTTTTATGGCTAGTCTCATGTTATTCTAGATAAATTTAAGAATCATTTTGTCGAGCCAGGTGTGGTAGCACATGCCTGTAATCCCAGCACTCCGCAGGCAGAGGCAGAAGGATCACTATAAGTTTGAGGCCAGCCTGGGCTACATAAGCAAGTTCGAGGCCAGCCTGCACTACATAGCCCGCACTCAAAAATCATTTCGTCAAGTTGGAAAAAAATACTTTTTGCAGTGTTCTCTGTATTATCTAGTTTTCCTGAGGCCATCTTTCGTGCTGCTGTTAGCAGTAGCCTCCTAAAGCATGTACCTTAAAACCTATGTATGATTTTCTAATATCACAGTATTTAAAAAGCAGCAGCTTTGGAGTCAGGAAGAGTCTCATGTTGAAGCCGTATCTCAATACCATTTGCTAGTTCTGTGAGCAAAGTAGGATAAAAATGTCCATTTCACTGAGTTACGATGATTACGTAACACCTGTAACACAGCACCTGTGTCATAATAGATACTGTTATTAAATGGTCTAAATGTTAAAGCTCTGTTGTCTCCCATTAAAGTTTCCAGCCTCTCTTAAACCCTGACTTCAAACTATAGTATTTATTCATCAGACTTCTACAGTTTAATAATTTGTGGCTTTAATGATGCAACACTGGTTTTTCCAGGAATGCTCTTCTGGCAAACCCCTATTTGTCTTATGTGACCCCCACACACCTTGCCGTGCATCCTTTATGAAGCGCCCCTTGACTCCCCCAGACAGCTGGTTTCTCAGTTGTTGATCTTCCTGTCTCTTTTCTTGTTTACCTGTTCTACCTTTCCTTTTCCACGTACGCACTCTTGCCCTGCACTCCTATCACTTCTCTCAATCTTCTTCCCTAAAATTTGCCTAGTGCCACGTTTGTTGAAAAACAAGTAACCATGTCGATCTCTCTCAGTGTTTTTTCCTCCACACCTTGGATATTGATACTGTATAATTATTTTAAAGTTAGCTGTAAATAATATGCATTACTGCCTTCCTGTGGTGATTGCTGATTTTTATTAAATGAAGCTAAACCTTTAGGCAGACTGACTTGCCACAGAATTAATTTCGAAGTTTATACCACATATTAAGTGTTTAAATGCTAATATAGAGAATTTAAGATTTGTGTATTTTTCCTTTCAAAGGCTTATTTAATTAAACTTTCTGGATTGAACAAGAAGATGTATCAGAGCTATCTGAAATCTTTTGAGTGTTTATTGGACATGAATTCAAATATTGGAATAAAAGACCTAGCTGTACAGTTTAGCTGTACAGAAGCAGTGAACATGGCTTCAAAGATACTACAAAGGTATGGGCATAAAGAACCTTAAATTTTATACTGATAAAGCAAAATTATCCAGTGATCTGATTAATTTTCAGTCTTAAATGTAAAAAAAAACTGTTCAAAATAAAAAGGGCTGGGGATATAGCTCAGTGTGAAAGCCCTGGGTTCAATCCCCTGTACCGTACCAAAAAAAAGGAAAAATGAAGATGCTAAAGTGACAGAGTGCTTATCTCCTGCATTTTAAAACATTGTAAGTTCTGATTTGCATTTTCAGTCCCTTTTGAAATAATATTTTCCTTTAAAAATTTTTTCTTTGATATTATTTATTATTTTTGTTGTACAAATTGATACGGTATGGTGTGATAATTTGATATGTGTGTACAGGTTTAAAGATCAAACCAGATAATATTTCCATGTTAAACCTTCAAAATTTTTTGATTAACAAAATAATTGTATTGTGGGGTATACTGTGGTATTTCAATCAAATATACAATGTGCACTACTAATGAAGTCAGGATAATTAATATTTCCATCTCCTTATCATTACTTGGTGTTTGAAGCCTTTGAGCTCCTCTCTCTTTGTGATTCTTATATACACTGTGAATTATTGTCACCCCACTGCTCTGTACAACACTGGAACTTATTTTTGTGTGTGGCATTTTCTTACATGTGTATAACATATTTTGATCATATTCACAAAATAATTTTCTGACAAATGATTCTGTAAACACTGCTCATCCCTAGCTATGAGTCCAGTCTTTCCCAGACACAG
This sequence comes from Erethizon dorsatum, assembly GCA_028451465.1. Lineage (NCBI taxonomy): Eukaryota > Metazoa > Chordata > Mammalia > Rodentia > Erethizontidae > Erethizon > Erethizon dorsatum. Next base: position 119,106,984 of record CM051832.1, on the reverse strand, counting down.
CGGGTAGATCTGGACTTATCCAGGCCGCTTTTCACCACTGCTGCGCTACTTTCAGCATGCAAGTAAGTGTTCCTTTTAATTTTCAGACGTTTTGAGTTTATAAATGGGGTTTTTAATTCCCAAAGAGTAATTCTAATTTAGCTGATTTCAATTCGGCATAGTTTCCCCTATAAATAATGTTAGGAATAGGGGCCGAGTGACCATATTTTCAGTTTATCCTATAATATAGCTGACAACTTGGAACTAATCTTGCCAGAAGTGCAGTTGCCAAGCGGTGGCCATATATGTAAGCTGGGCATTCTGATTTCGGAGTCTGCTTTTTATAAGTGATGAAGTCTGTCAGAACATTGGTCACGTGTGATTTTTCTAGTCATATTTTTTAAAAAGTACTGACAGGAACTGTTTTTCAGTTAATTTATAAAACATTTCTGTAGTATATTCTTATATCTGAATCTTAAAATTGTGTGTTACCTCTGTGTATACTGAATTTTATCCTGGAAACATTTGTAGTTGTTGATATCTTTTTCTAAAGTTGTCATCTTGCCTGAAATCTTCCTGGGGTTGGGGTGGGGGGTATTTGGCAATTAAATAATGAAGAACTTTCTCAGTACCTAGGCACTAATTTTTGGTGTGTTTGACTCTATTCACATACCTAGGCCTGATTCATAGAAAATGTTTCTTTAAGTCAACAAAGATACATGTGTGTAAAGAGGGAGTGCGAAAATTGCAGAAAACTGCTAATGGTTAAATTGCAGAAAACTGCAAATGGTCAGATAGCCCCCTTTTGAAGCCATATTAGACTGAGCAAAGAGAGGCATGGATGGGTCTGTTATTCTGAATAAGAAGTTTGTAATTTTTATTAGTGTTTGCTGTAGAGGGTTTGGGAATTTTTGAGGAGGTGGAAGGGTCTTAATAATACTCTAGTATAATTATAAGCAGTATGGGCTAAAGTAAGTTGAACACTTAAATGTACTGTGATTATCATTCTGCAAATTAACATCTGAGATTTACTAAGAAGAGGTCTAAAAGATACGAAGCTCTACAGCAAATGTAGTTTATCTGCCCCATTTGTTACAAAATAGATCCCATGTATATTTTAACTCCCAATCTAATACATAACTAAGTAAAGACCTTAAAAAGGCAAATTTTCATGGTTCTAACTAATGAAACAGATGTGAAATAAAGGAAAAACTAGATAACTGGGGGCTCTTGATAAAGCATGGAGGAAGAGGAAGTAAGTTTATAATCTGGTTGGCCAACGAAGAAAACTACTGGTCCCCAAAAAGCAATTTTTAAAATTCTTTTGTAGGATTCTAAAACTAAAAGTGGATAAAAACAAAATGGTAGCAATGGCCGGTGTAAAAAAACCCATATTTGATCGACTGTGTAAACAGTTAGAGAAGACTGGACAGCAGATTGACAGTGAGTATTCTGAAGTTCAAGAAAATGTAGACTTGCTGGTAAAATCAGATATTTTCAACTTGCAAACTGGCTGCTTTCTGAATTCTGTATTTAACGTGGGCCAGATAGTTTTTAGCGAGAAAAACTGATTTTTCTGTTGTGTCTGAAGCTAAAGGCAGTCTTCTGTCCTATCTGGAATATAAGATTTTACTTAAGTTTTTGTGTAAGTGTTTTGGTTTGACCAAATATTTTGTACAGCCTACATTAATAAATGCTACTTTTATGTGCATTTGGGTTGCACTTGTCATCAGTTTGAAGGAATCCTTGTTAGGCCAAGATCTGTCTACTCTAGCAGGAAAAAAGCCCAACTTCTGAACAGTAGCCCTCACCACTCACCAGAGCCAACTCAAATCAGATTTTATGGGTTTCAGACCCTGCTCAGCCACTCACCACCTGTGAAACGAGCAAACTAATTAACTTCTCTATGCCTCACTTATAAAGTAGGAATTAAAATGGTGATACCTCTTGAAATAATTTGGAGGGTACTATAGCCAGTACACATAGTGTTTAGCACAGTACCTGCTGTAAGTATTTAACATAATTAAGTTATTAAATTTTCAAATGAAGTAGGAACTTTTTAGAACCCTATGATTCCATGAATCTGTTCCTGGAAAATAGATTCTCTGTTAGCATGCTGTGGTGTTAAATGCCAGTCTCCATAAACAAAAGCTAGGAGAGTAGTGATTTTCAAGTTTGACAAGAGAAGTAGCAAGAAAAGGAAACAGCAAGATCATTTGCTTTCTGTTTGTCCTAATCTTTGGTTCATCAAGGTAACTAATGTTTGTTTATGAGCTAAAATATGGCCAAATACTAAAATTGAGCAGAGGAGAAAAGTTAACCTGCTAATACTTTTTTCTTTCCTTAAAGAAGAACTTAGAGATTTAGCTAGTCCTCCACGGAAGAAGAGGCATACAGTGGTTGAATCACTGGCGAAGGGTAAGTCTTACTGACCCTGCACTGATGCTGATACTGCAATGAGCGCAGTGTGATTAACGCAGTGAACAGTTCTAGCAGCTCACTTGACAGAGCGGCCTCGAGGTAAATCCTGACCATCAATCATTTGCTAAGACCAATCTTCCAAGCAATGATTAGTGGAAGTAACAAGTACTGTGTAATTAAGAATACATGTGAAAAAAAAAAAAAAAAAGCCTGAGTACAAGTCCTTACCACAGTTAAAAAAAAACAAAACAGCTTTAGACAAAGTAAAGTTTGTAACAGAGTTTGAACAAAGAATGACTGATGAATTGGGCAGCACTCAGTGAGCTTTTATAGACTGAACCTGGAAGCAGAGTAGAGAAATGACTTCATGGACCATGGCTGCGCACTGGCTGCCTTTGGGCCCTGATGCGAGGTCGCTTATTGTGACTGGCCGAAGCCCATTTTGTTTTGTTTTCTTCTTAGTTACAAAACATGTTTTCTGGTTAAGTTCTTGTTTGCTTACATAGGAGCTCCATCTACAAAGACAGTCTGGCTGGTGGCCTTTTTATTGGCTTTAACAGCGCCTATTGGCTGAGTGAGTTTAAGAAAGTCACACAGTTTCTGTGAGATTCACTAATCTATAAAATGTAATATTAGCACCCACTTCATTGTCTTGTGGTGAGGATTGAATGAGATAGTTTAGAGTGTTTGGTTCAGGCCCATCAAGCACAAAGGAAGTGTTTGATAAATCTTAACTATTATTAGATGTGTTGGAATGCTAGGAGCGTAAGGAGGAGAAAAAAGTGAGAGTTGCCATTTATCTTATTCTCTATTACCTTCATTTATTGCAGTAGATACTTTATACAAGTTTACTTTTACTTCATTTCTAACGTAAGAATTTTGAAATTACTTTTGATTTTTTTTTTCCTCATAGAAATAAAGAAAGTAGAAGAAATCCCACATAAACCACAGAAAGATGCAGATGTGACACAGGATTATGAAGAATGGAAAAGGAAAATTTTGGAAAATGCTACCAGTGCTCAAAAGACTACAGCAGAGTGATTTTAGTTTCCAGCCTGGGATGTGCTGCAAACCTGTAGTTTACTGCCACCTTCAGGAAGGATCGAGGGCTTTGGGCTTTGTTTGATGTTTTATGACAAGGATCCTTTGCCTTACTAGCAAAGAAGCCATTCCTGGAGCTCAGTTCTGGGCAGTGGGCCGCCCCCGGCATAAACAACATTAGATCAACTGCAGTGCCTCGCACCTCGGATCCCCACAGGGCTGGCTGTCCTGCAGCAGGAAGTGGCAGCCACTTTGCATTTCTGTTGTGTCGGAAGCTAAAGGCAGTCTTCTGTCCTATCTGGAATATAAGATTTTACTTAAGTTTTTGTGTAATTGTTTTGGTTTGACTAAATATTTTGTACAGCCTAAATTAATAAATGCTACTTTTATGTGCATTTGGGTTGCGCTTGTCATCGGTTTGAAGGAATCCTTGTTAGGCCAAGATCTGTCTACTCTAGCAGGAAAAAAAGCCCAACTTCTGAACAGTAGCCCTCACCACTCACCAGAGCCAACTCAAATCAGATTTTATGGGTTTCAGACCCTGCTCAGCCACTCACCACCTGTGAAACGAGCAAACTAATTAACTTCTCTATGCCTCACTTGTAAAGTAGGAATTAAAATGGTGATACTTCTTGGAATAATTTGGAGGGTACTAGAGCCAGTACACATAGTGTTTAGCACAGTACCTGCTGTAAGTATTTAATATAATTAAGTTATTAAATTTTCTAATATTAGAAAAAAGAGCAATTAACTGTGGAAAAGGACCTTTATGATTAGGGGCATCATACCAAGAAGTTGTTAGGATCAGCATACCAAGACATGATTTTAACTAAAGAATACATGATTTTGCTAGGCATTGTGGTGTACACCTATAAACTCAGCAGTGTGGGAGGCTGAGGCAAGAAGGCTCTTGAGTTCTAGTCCAGTCTGGGCAATTTAGAGACTTAATGATACCCTGTCTTGATAGACAGATAGATATAAATAGATAATAGATAGACGATAGGCAGGGAGGGGATGTAGCTCAGAGCAAAGGCCCTGGATTCAATCCTCAGTATCAAATAAGATGTAATTAATTTTTCCATAATGAAGTGATTGTACCAATCTATGCAGAATGGCATCAGTAACAATAGTGGTTGCCTCTTATCTGCCACAGTTAAGTCATAATACCTGCTACATAGATGAGGAGTGACTAAAAATGATTCTTTTTTTCTCCCTTGCCCTTTTTTTTTTTTTTAATTTATTTATTTTTTGAGACAGGGATCTCAGTTTATGGCCCAGGCTAATCTTGAACTCAAAGACTCAAGCAGTCTTCCTACCTAAGCTGCTGAGTAGCCGGGATGATAGGTGTGCGCCATACTGCCTGGCTTGCCTGACCCTTTTTAACTCAAAATTTAGCAGACCAAAGCTTGGGAAATAACACAATCAAATTATCCCAACAGAAATAGCATCTGACAAGCCCTGTGATACTTAAATTCTGGCTGTGCCATTTCTCCCCTAAAAACAGGTCAAGACCTACGTGAGCTTCAGTTTCTCCATTTATAAAATAGATATGTGTGTCTTGTGAGAATTAAAAGTAATACTTGTAAAATGTATGGTATTTGGAAGGCATTCACTAAATAATACCTCTTGTTCACTACTATAATCGAAAATGAGTGAGCGGGGCCGGTGAGATAGCGCAGCGGCATAAGCGTCTGCCCGGCAAGCGCAGCGTCCTGAGTTCGACTCCCGGAACCCACATAAAGGGAAATAAAAGGGCCGGTGATATCGCTCAGCGGCACAAGCCCTTGCTGGCAAGCGCGAGGCCCTGAGGCCGACTCCCGGTACCCACATAAAAAAAAATACAAATAAAATGAGTGAGTGAATATTCCTCATTCAAGAAGATACGGTTTGTTTTTAATTTGGTGGCAAGTTTAGATTTTTAGCTTTGAGTCAAAAGTAATGTACTTTTATCACGTAAAATTAAGCACATTTTTTCAAATATGGATATCTGTATAACCATATATATACAGTTCCCACCTTTACTGTCTTTAAGTACGGTTCAGTTCTCACGTTTTGAAAACAGGCTCCACAGTTTTTCCACCTTACAAAACGCATTAAACAATCCCCCATTCCTCCCTCCCCCGAGCTCCCGGCAACTAACATTTTTTCTGTCCCATACTTCAAATAAGTGGAATCACAGTATTTCTTTGTGACTGATTTATTTCCTTAGTATAATGTTCTTGAGTTTCATCCATGTTGCAGCTTGTGTCAAAAATCTTCCAAGATTAATATTCCATTGTGTGTGCGGCACCACTTCTAAAATATATTTATCCACTGATGGACACTTGGGTTGCTTCCCCCTCTTAGCTGCTGTGAGTGATGCTGCTCTGAACATGGGTGTACAGATATTTATTGGAGACCCTGCTTTCCAGTTCTCGGGGTTATATACCTGGATGTGAGAGTACTGCATCATATAGTAATTTAAACATTTTTGAGGACCAAACCATCCACAGTAGGTACACCATATTATATTCCCACTCACAGTTGACAAGGGTTCCGCTTCCTCCACATTCTTGCCAATGCTTATTTTCTGTTGGGTCCAGTTTGGGGTTTGGGTTGTTTGTTTTTAAGTAGCCACCCTAATGGACGTGAGGCTAATACCTCTCATGGTTTTTGTCTTTCCCCAGTGATTAATGATGTCAAACATCTGTGCTTATTGGCTGTTGTCTTTTTTTTTTTTTTTTTTTTTTTTTTTGCAAAAATGTACTCTAAATCCTTTGCACCTTTTGAATTGGCTTTGTTTTTTGTGGTTGAAGTGTTCTTTATATATTCTAGATATTAACCCTTATCAGATATGCAATAAGGTTTATAATATAACCCTTATTATTGGAGAGTATTTTCTTCCATTGATCAGGTTGTTTTTTACTCTGCTGACTGTACATTCACACACAATTTTTAGTTTTGGTGTAGTCCAGTTGACGTACTTTCACTTTTGTTGCCTGTACTTTTGCTCTCATGTCAAATCCAATGTCATCAAGCCTTCCCTCTCTATTTTAAAAGTTTTATAGCATTAACTCTCACATTTAGGTCTTTCATCCATTTTAAATTAAGAACACTCACTTTGAAATTACACTATAAAGCTCTGGTTAAATCTGCTGTTTCTGAGCCTTATTTTTATAAGTACAGTTTTTGATCACATTCAGCTCATTACTCATTCCATCTGTTTCAGTACTATTTTTATTGTTTAAAAAAAAAAATCTTTTTGCAAGCTTAGTTCTGTTACCAAAGGTGAAATTTAAAATTAAAATCCCTGAGTGTCTCTAATACATCTTTTCACTGTTTGCTTAAGTCAGGGCCCATACTTGATATTGGTTTACTAATTTATTTATTATAAAATCAGAAATTCAAGCTTGTTAAAAACAGAAATTCAAGTAATTAAGAAAGTTACGAAAAGTAGAATTCCCTCTCCCAAGCACAAGAATTTCCCCTCCTAATCACCCTACTTTTTGTTAAGTTTCTTGCATATCCGATAACTTTTTAATGCACATATGAGCATGTGTCTTTTCATAAGTGGATGATACCATATATATGTTCTATAATTTTTAAATGAGATGGCTCTCAGTACATCTCGGTCCGTCTTTAACACCTGTGAGTTATTCCACTCTAAGGATATGGCAAAGCTCACTAACTCACCCAGGCAAGCATGCGTTGTTTCCATTTGATCATTAGCAACGGTGCTACGATGAACACTGCATAAATCTCGGTACATGTGTTCAAGTACTGAGTGATAATGTCTGGAAATGGAATTGCTGCATGGTGGACATAACATTTGAACACCTATCCATCAGAAATAGGAAAATGCTGTTTTCCCCACACCCGTATCTCAACTCCAGCCTTCTGGTAAATGAATAAAGTGGGCTCTATCTTCTAGGATTTCTTGCCCAACAGTTTTCAATCACTATTGTTTCTATCAAATGAAAAAGTCCCATTATAAATAGTTGATACCATTACAGCTGTAATCTAAAATTTTGGGGGCCAAGTACACATGAGCAAATTAGAGAACTAAAAATATCTAGAAACCTCAAGCTTCATAAAAGCTCCTCTTCAGTTCAGGTTTGTTTGTTTTGTTTTTGTTTGATATTGGTTTTGGTTTTGGAGAAAGGGTCTTGCTACATAGTTCAGGCTGGCCTTGAACTCACTGTGTAGCCTAGGGTGGCCTTGAACTCCAGACGATCCTCTGGCCTCAGTCTCCTGAGTGCTTGCGCCACCACTACGCCCAGCTCTTATTTTCAGTTCAGGGAGGCTAAAATTCACATTACCTCTCACTTGTGTGGGCCTGTCCTAAACACACTTCTCAGAGAGGCTTTGGAAAGAAAATGGTTGCTTAAGGTAACAACAGCATATGGGGAAAAAATTAATTAAAATTTGGTAGATATGGTACGGATTCTAGATCCACCCTGTCCAAACAGATGCCACTAAACACGTGGCTATTAAACACTTAAAATGTGACTAATGCAACTACAGAACTGAGTCTCTAACTTTATTTTAATTAAATGTAAAAACTGGTACTTCATTAAATTATTGGGAAAACTTCAGTATGTTTCAAGCAACTTGAGTACATATATATTTTCCACAGTAAATTTTATGAAATCTAAATACAAATTATTTCCAATGAAAACCTAGCATCTAAATGAACATATGTTGTACGAGTAAATTATATACCAGGTTTTAGAGCCTTCTAGCATGAAAAAATATGTCCATAATTTTATGTTGATTACATATTGAAATGTTTTTATATATTGGATTAATAAATTATTTAAATTAATTTCTGAATATTTTTAAAGGAGCTACTAGAAAATTTTAAATTATGAATGCGGCTCATAGTTCTCTAAATGGTGCTGCTCTAGAGCAGGGTAACTACATTTTTCTGGGAGGAAGATCATAGCATGCCACAAAGACCTCAAATCCCAAATAGAATAAGAACTACCACACGAGATGGAATTGCAAAATAACCTCCCTAGCTGCCCTCAAAAACCTTTGCCATATTGTTGGGGGGGGGGACAGACACCTGTAATCCCAGAACTCTAGGAAGCTGAGGCAGGAGGATCCCAAGTTTGAGTCCCGCCTGGGCAATTTAGCCACTTAGCAAGACCCTGTCTCAAAATAAAAAAGGGCTGGGGATGTGTGCACAGGCCATGGTTCAATCCTCGGTACCATTTTTTTAAAAGTACATTTTCATAAAGGTAATTGACACTTAAAAAGTAAAACCAAATCACTTGTCTCATTAAAAGCAGTTTCCAGCACCATCTCTTGGGATGTTTGTTTATTAGTTGGTCAATTTGGAGCAGGCCTAGACATGCTGATACAGAAAAGCTTAGCTCCCTGATGAAGGTTAGCTTTCCAAAGCAAAGTTACAACCCAAGAAAGTCTTTATTCTGATGGAGGAAAAAATCCTGAAAGGCTGTGAAACTGTTGGATGTCTAATTAAAAACTAAGTCACTACACCAACTAAAACAGCTGATTCAAGAAGGTAATGGAAGTACTGTACCATAAAAATCAGGCAGAAGTGAACTGGGTGTGGCAGCGCATGCCTGTAATCCCAGCACTCAGGAGGCTGAGGCAGGAGGATCACCATGAGTTCAAGGCCAGCCTGGGCTGCATAGTGAGTTCAAGGCCAGACCCTGTCTCAAAAAAACAACAAAAACATCAAGCAGAAGTGAAGAAATTTTTTTAAAATGTTAGCTTTTGAATAGTAAAGTATTCCTCTAATAAAGGGATAAAGTGCTGAAAGGAGCCAGGCATGGTGGCAGGAGGTTTGCCACACCATCGAGGCCAGCCCGGGCTACATAGTGAGTTCAAAGCCAGTCTGGGCTACATAATATAGTAAAACTCTTTCTAAAAAAAATAGTGCTGAAATACACACATGCAGAGTTTGTGAACTTTTAGTTGCTCACCGGATTGAGAAGAGTGTTGTTTCAGTGAAGGGATGATGTGACTATTCTAATCCAGGTAGTAAAGTTTTTAAATACGCCAGTATATAAGAAGTATATATTAAAAAATGACAACATTGAAAGTAATGTATCCTTAATAAAGCAGTAGAAGAGCACTTCTCCTTTATTGCTTCATATTATACCGTTTCTGTGTTTCTCCCAGAAAGGTGAACATCATTACATTCTTATCTCACTTCATATACTGCATATCAATTTCCAGACTTACAAGACCAGAAGTTCATAACCAAGAAATGAGTGTCAAGACTACAGAGGTAGGAGAGAGAGTGAAGGTGGGTACAGAATTTAAAAATACATTCAAAATTTTCAAATTTAATCACTTCTCGGCCTTTTGTCTAACATCAAGTGAAAAATTTTCAGATTTAGTCACGATTGATATATTTGGAAATTTTACACAAAACTAAAGGAAGCATATTGGTGTTGATTCGTAAAAGAGAAGATAAGTTAAAACAAGTTTGGAGATCACTGTCCTAAATCCAAACAGCTCGACACTAGAGTAGGGTAGTACAAGATTTGCTCACACATAAGCAGGTGAAAATTCTAGGAATTCTTTGTAACTGAAAGAGGTAATTCTGAGAAACATGCCCTTGCATAATAGCTAAGTTTCACCTTTAAATTTGACATATCCAAAGTAGGACCTTTCCTACTTACCTAAGCATGCCTACATTTTAATACTTGAAAAGTAAACACAGCATTTCAAACTTAGTGATCTTAAAGGGAAAAAAAGTTTCTAAAATGTTTTCATCACAGTCATAAGGAAAGCAACCATCAACTTTTTTTTTTTTACAAAATTAGAAGAATCAATAATAGTAAAATGCCAGATTATTTAAAATCTTGAGTCCTCTCTTCACATCAACAATGGTGTCAGTAATTTCTGGGCAGTTTGGAGCAGGAGAGTTGACTATTAAGGAGAAGTTGGAAATTTCCTTAACCTATTGGCAGCAGTCACCACGTAGAAATGTTTCTTGAGATAAGGAAAGAAAAGAAAAAGCATACTTTCAGACCTTTAAAAAGAAAATGAAAGGAACCTAGCCACTTGAGTTTGTTTAAAATTGATAATCTAAAGGGGAAAACAGGTTTCTAGAATTCTTATAGTAGAACAGTCCTGGGACCTTGCGGGATGTTTGGAGCGTGATGAGAAGGTAAGATGTCCTATCCTTTCTCATGAAAAGTAGAGCACCCTAGAACAGTGTTTCTCAAACTGTAGTTCGCAACCCACCAACGGGTTGTGAAATCAAATTTTTAGACTACAAACAACTGTTTTTTTAATAAAATCAAATGGCATAGAATAGAAAACAGAATGCATCAAGGTATGTTAGAATAAATGCGGAACTTTTGCTTTATATGTATATGTGCGTGTATGTGTAAACGTGTGTACTTGTGTACTGGTTCCCAAAGTAAAGGGGTTTTGTTCCTTGTTTTGTTCTGTTTTGGGTGTTTTAGGGGCTGTTTGTTTGGTTTTGCGTTTGGTGCTGGGGTTTTAACCCACGGTCTTAGGCGCAGTAAGGACTCTGTGCCATGGAGCTACGGCCCCCGCCCTGTTTTGCGTTTTACTGATGATCAGAATCAGCACCAAAGTGTTGGAAAGCCACTTCCCTTGATGATAACTACTACTAAGATAGGTTCTCTGTCCATGTTACCAAAGAAGTCTGTTATAAACAAAGTTATACAGCTTTTAAAACTCAAGAGAGATTTCCCACAGCGCATTTCTGAAATGCGGATGAACCAGGCCTCAAGCTACAAGCAGTTAGTTCAGGAATGACACTGCTATCACCTCAGAGAACATACAAAGGTGGCATCAAAAAATATGGTCGATGTTCAAAATTTTTTTTAAAAATTGTTACAGTAAAAGACACATTGCCAGGCATGGTGGTGCATGCCCATGATCCCAACACTCAGGAGGCTGATGTGGGAAGATCACTGTGAATTCGAGGCCAGCCTGGGCTACATAGTGAGTTCAAGGCCAGCCTGAACTACATAGTGTGAGCCTGTCTCAAAAAAACAAAAAAAAAAAACAAAAAAAAGACACATTGCCATTAATCCTCTTCAAAATACTCCCCTTCACTTCAAAGACACTTATCCCATCGCTCTTGCCACTTTCTGCAGCAGTTCCGAAAGTACTCTTTTGTGAGTGTCTTAGTTGTGCTGTTGTAGCAGCCTTGATGTCCTGAATGGATTGAAAGCATTTATCTCTCACAATCATTTTGGCTGGGGAAGAACTAAAGTCGCACAGTGCCAGACCCAGTAAAAAGGTGGGTGAGGACGCAGTGTCACGTTTTCACGAGCCGGCCTTTCTGTTGGGTGACATTCTACAGCCAGTTCACTTTATTTTTTATCATACCTCAGGACTTCCAGAAGAACAAAGTTGGAAAATGGTAAAAATGATGGGATAGTTGTATTTGAAGCAAAAGGGAGTATTTTGTGGAGAATTAATGGCTATGTGTCTTTTACTATAATAATTTCTTTAAAAATTTAAGCATTCACTATATATTTTGAGCATATCTCATACGCTGACCTTCGTTCTATCACTTCAAGTGTCCATAACCACAAGCTAAATGACACTTTTATACCAGTTAATTTTTGGTCTCTGGCTTATTTTAACCAAGCTAACAGCTTTTAAAATGAGATTTTTGGGGCCGGTGAGATGGCTCAGCGGCATAAGCGCCTGCCTGGCAAGCATGAGGTCCTGAGTTCAGCTCCCGGAACCCACATACGAAAAAAGGGCCAGTGATATCGCTCAGTAGCACAGGCGCTTCCTGGCGTGCGAGGTCCTGAGTTTGACCCCCAGTACCCACAAAAATAAATAAATAAATGAGATAAAATAAAATGAGATTTTTCTCCTCTAAATAATCTATTTATAATTTAAAAACATGCAAAAACTTAGTGACAGTCCTTTCCAAGGCTAGAAGACAAATGCTTCCTTTACTGAAAGAAAAACAAAATACCTTCCATTTCCTCTGGGCCATGTATTTCTGCAACAGTAGTTGGGATTTGAGATGAACTTTGGATTTTGAGGCTTTGGCAGGCAAATTATTCAACCATTCATGTTTCAGGCACTGGGCGGCACTCATTCTGCAGCTGTGAAGTAAACAGCAGTTGAAACTCTTAGTTGGGGTTGCCTTTCCTGGCTACCCAAAACCGTTCTATTGGGCAGAAACCCTGAGTCAGTAGAACATTTTAATCGTTCTGGCAGATTCATATCATGAATCAAAAAGGGAACTTGTTGTCTAAAACTGCCCTCTTAAAAAGGCCAGTAAGTAGTAAGTCACCAGCAAAATGTTCCCTGACTTCTATGAGGGAACGTGTTAGAGTGATTAATCTGCACCTCCCAGCGAGGGCTGGGAAACTGAGGCAGCGCAGTAAAGCCGCTATGCCTCAGGTTGCTCTTAAGAAGCAAAAGAATGGAGAAAGAAAATGTAGTATTTATACACAGTGGAGTACTACTCTGCCATAAAGAAGGCTAAATTTGTGGCATTGGTAGGAAATGTTAAGTGAAACAAATCAGACACAGCAGCTTAAATATTTCATGGTTTCTCTTATATGAGAAACACAAACTTAAATAATTTAAAGAGCAATATAGAAGATAATAGGAAGCAGGGAGATCTTTTGCAAATAGGAAGGGGACCAAGAGATGTGAGAAGTCGAGAGGGAGAAGGAGATGTAAAAAGAATTAAGATGTGTTATGTCCACGTACCAACTCCCCTCAATGAATGCAGTTATTCTGTACTAATAAAAATTAAACATTTCAAACCGAAGAAGCAAAAGAGCATGGCACTTCACAAAGCTCACTTCCACTTCAGAGTACATTCGTTTTAATTAGAATTTTTTTTCCTCTCACATAGCCTTTCACAGTCAGAAATAAAACTGTGAAAATCAGAGAACAGCGACCTGTGTCAGAGCCCATATTCTTGGGCCTTAGTAATTCAAAAGCGTGGTGGTGCACTCCTGTAATCCCAGCACTCGGAGGCTGAGGCAGGAGGATAGCAGCCAGTTAGAGGCCAGCCTGGGCTGCATAGTGAGTTCAAGGCCAGTGTGAACTATGCAGTGAGACCCTGGCTCAAAAAACCAAAACACAAAACCAAAAAATGTAACCGGGAAGCAGTGTTCCACAATGAACACAGGTGGCCTTTACTCTGGGTTATTAATACTTCTGGTTGTTTTCAGTTATTATTTTATGTGAGTATAAAAAAAATCCTCAGTGGCTTACTGTGTGACTTTGATAGAACTGCTGAAGCCTAAGTAGGCTTTCATCACCAAGAAATGAAGTATTCAGATCTTTATTCTGGGGAATGACTTCCGCATATCTCAGCTTTTTTCAGCATTAGCCTATGATAAGTGATAAGTTGGAAATAGGACCATTTGCAAATATACTTCTTTCTGAAGCATATCTAGAGTTCATGCTCCTAGTTGTTTTTTTAATTGATTTCCCTTTTTCCTCTCTCTGCTCTCATCATTATTCCAAAGAAGTAGCAGACTAAGAAATCCTAAAGCAAAAAGGGTTCAGCCCGACGCCAGAGCAGACTCTATCACAGTGGGCCCCGAGTGACCGCAGCAGAGTACCTCTTCTCTTTGACCAGGAGCCGGGAAACGAAGTCCTTGGCCTCTTCCGACAGTCCTTCGAAGGTGTCAGCATCAAAGTCCCAGCTACAGTTCACAATGAAATTCATGGTCTCTGCATCTGTTTCCCCTAGAAATGGGGACAAACCACTGAGTCTATAGAGGAGAGAAAGGGACATCAGGACAGTAAGTGGAAGCCACACTTACCAAAATGCTTCAGCAGAATACAGAAGACACACACAGCCCCAAGCAGAGCAGGCCTAACCAAACCAACAGAGGTCAAGACACGAGTAGCTCCATTACCTCTCCACAGGATACAGCTCAGCGTTAATTTAGGGAAGGAGGTGGAAGGGTTAAAAACTGGAAGAAGGAAGGATGTTCAGAATAAGTCCTCCATCACCTGCGCCTCTTTCCCCCTTATCTCTGAGGTAAAGAAAAATTGGAGCCCAACTCGATATATCCAGTAATCGAGTATACATTGATTTAATTTTTTTTTATATGTGGGTACCAGGAGTCGAACTCAGGACCTCGCGCTTGCCAGGCAGGCGCTTATGCCGCTGAGCCATCTCACCAGCCCCCGATTTAATTTTAAAATAGCCTTCTGTGTTTCTCAGACAGTCTGGCTCTTTTAGACACTACCCTCACCTCACGGCCTCGCTGGCTGACCCTGGGGCTCTACACTTCCCAGCGCTCGTACCACAGACACACGCAAAGTGCAGGAACACAGGCCAGCAGTTCGCGATAGGACAAGAAGCAAAATGTGATTTTGGCGCCCAAGGAGAGAGCCATGGGAAGTCCACAGTCGGAGAGAAGAAAGCAGGGAGCCCTGGGTCAGCAGTGACAAGGCTGGAAACACAGTGGTGTCCTGCCCCACCGTCCCCTGGCCTCACCCCCTTGGTGCAGTGCACCCCCACTTGTACCAAAGCACCTTCATTTCTTTGTTGAAGGGCTTTCTCTCCAATTCAAGCTTGCTTTACTCACCCAGAAGTACCAGGAAGTTAATTCAGTCCTGACACCTGAGACCAGCCCGCAAACAGTAACTAATGAGCTTGTATATAAATTACATAACTGGGTGAGCGTTCCACAGTGGGGTCCAGAGCTTCCCAGCGGGAATAAACTCCAGGTGTGCACAGATGGCTTTACTTCCGGGTCATAAACGCCTTCAGTTGTTTTCGGTTAAAAAAACTCAACCGCTCAGCCCATGACTTCGATGCTGCTGAAGCCTAAGGCATTCAGACCTTTTAGGGAATGACGTCTGCCTGTCTCAATTTTTCTGCAACATTAGCCTATAATAAGTGATAAATTACAAATAGGATCAATTTAAATAAAGAAACTGGCTCATCACGGACCCTCAACTGGCTGCTTTTCCTTCCCTGTCTCCCTGCCCTACTCCACTACTGATGTTTCCTAGGGTACTTCCCAAATAAACTTTGAATTTTTGCTGCTTGTCAGAAGTAAGACAGATGGTCCCAGCCCCACCTCAGAGCCAGGCCCCTGGGGCACTCACAGCATGTAGGCGATGACTCCCACACTCCACATGTCAGTGGGGAAGGAGACGAACTCATAGTTGACAACTTCCGGGGCCAGGAACTCAGGAGTCCCGAAGTTCACCTTCAGCTTTTCCCGGGGCTTGTACCTGGGGAGGAGTGCAGAGAACCAGAGGCGGGAGGCTTCGGGGGAGGTGCGGACAAGCACTTGATTCTGCCAAAGTGCCCTGCTTCCTTCAAACCAGTTTTCAAAGAGCAGTCTCCTCTCTTCCAAATTTGTTGGGAGCCAGGCAAATACAGACCTAAAGTCAACAAAGCCCACCTCTGTCCAGGGAAAGAGAGACGAGGGGCTGGTGGGAAGCCAGGGAACTGGAAGGCAGTGGAACCCTGATCTGGCAGCCTGCTCCTCCCTTGCACTGGAAATGGACCCAGACTTGGGCCTCAGGAGCCAAAGCGAGAGAAACAGCCTTCCTACTCTCCCAACCCCTGCAAGCCACTGTCCCAGGTTGCACTCTTGGCCCCCAGGCCTTAGTGTGCCTGCATCTGCGTCCCGTGTCTCCTGGCTGTGCAGTTCCTTCCACTAGAGCGGAATATGTTGCCCTACCTCACTAATGCTGCGTTAGGCGTACAAGTTGCTTGCTCAGTGGAAGGTGGGTGGAGATGATACTGGGCCAGTTCCAAGCTGGCCCACAAAAGCTTGTCCTCTCGCCCCTCTGCCATAACCACAGAAAGAGAATGAGAGACACGCAGCTCATCTGACCTAACTAACCCGCATCTTAGATCTAAGGCCCACTGAGTTCAGCCTAGATTAATGACTTCCAACCTGTGGTATGTGAATAAATGTTTCACAATCAGTGATCTGGGGTGTGTGTGTGTGTGTGTGTGTGTAAAGCCCTGATTTTGTAGCTGTGGGGTAAGGACAGATTTCCTATGGCCAATTTCAAGGCACCATCATGAAGCCCTGAGCAGCACAGCTGCACACTATTCTAGAGCATTCCTACCACACAGATGATATAATAGACACAAAAAACTTCAGAAGCATGGGTAAGAGTAAAATGAGTAGGAAGTGATGTTTTGAACCAGGTGTGGTGGCGCACACCTATAATCCCAGCACTCAGAGGCTGAGGCAGGAGGATTGCAGTGAGTTCAAAGCCAGCCTGGGCTCCTTAGTGAGTTCAAGTCCAGCCTGAACTGCATAGCGAGACCCTGTCTCAAAAAACAAAAAGCAAAACAAAAAAACAGGAAGTGATTTTTTTAATATATAGTATCTTTGTTTATAATGTAATTTCTTTAATTATAAATTTATACAATTTATTTAATTATAAATTTATATAATCTACAAAATTATAAAATTATAAAATTACAAAATTTCTTATCCTGAGCTAGTACAATAAATACTGTGGGGTCCAGTGTACAACTCCCTGAGGTAACTCACAAATATGGGAATAAATTCTTTTAAGCCACTAGGTGGGACATAGTTTGTTACATAGCACTATTTTGGTAACAGCTAACTGGAATATTCACCCAAAAGCTGTGCCAAAACATCCACCAAATTCCTAGCACGAGGCCCTTTGCAGCCACGAGGTCACACAGGAAACCTCACAGGAGTGTGCGCTCTCTCTCGCCCTGCAAAGGACCTGATGAAGCGGGTCTGTGTGCTGACTGCAGTCTGAGCCCTGGCCTGGGAGTCAGGGACTCCCAGCATGATAGAGAACCGGCTTAACAAGCGGTTCCCTCCCGTTATGACCCTTGGCCCATGACACGTTACTACTTAGATCCACCGATGGGGTCCCTGCCCAGCCTGGGTGATCCTGGTCTTCCTTGCTGCGAGTCACGGCCTAAAGATTCCTATGAACTCTCACTCTACCACGGGCCGTGCCACCACTACAATTTCAACACCTTCTCCTGGCCCCAGCCAGAAAAAAAAGAAAACTTCATTTTCTACAGTTTGTATTAAGAGGGAAATTGGCACTTCCCCACTCTCCCTACATATTTCATTCTTATGCTTTCTCAACCTGAATGACCTCCCACAGAGCCTTCCTTGTGGAAGGACACACTTCCCAGGAAGCAGGCCAGTTTGCAAAAACCAATTTGGCAAAAGCCAGTTTGTCAGACGATCATTTGGTTGACTGACCCATCCCAGACAACTGAGGATGTTTTTGATGTTTTCTGCCTGTCTCCCAGTCAGAAGCGGTGGCTCTGCCAGCCCAGACCCATCAAGTGCAGTTTCCTGCTCAGGAATGTCTGTGCGCAGCGTGCTCACAAACGTGGCTTCACTCAGAGGTTGTTCCCTGCGTGTGTGTTCCTGGACTCGCCTTCTGCCTCTCATACTGCTGGCAGAGGTATCCTCACCGACGGCCTTGACCAGGTTGAAGACCTTGGCAGTTTGGGGTGGACTGGCCACTCCCAGGCAGGCTTCTGGCTAACTCATTTCTTGGTAAGTTGACTTCCAGTCCTTTTCACCTCCCTGCCAGGCAGGTAAGACTCAGTAGCCTAAAAGACAACACTCAAACATGCGGGCCTGACATTCAGGACTCCTCAGCAGGGCGCTCACCTTCTGTAGTGTCTTCCCTAGACTGGTGGCTCACACGGGGCAAACATCCCACTCCCATCCCCATGGTCCGCACTGCCTCCCTGCCTCCTCCCAGCACACTCTGCGCTCACCCCGGCTCGCACAGGTGCGCCAGAGTCCACTGTGTGCCTCTCCTCCCAACTCTGCATTCAGCGGTATCACACTAAAATGAGAAAAAATTGGCTCCCAAGCCGGTGATAAAACATTAATTGCCTGCAAGTAAAAAATCCTGTCTGCCTGTCCCTTCTGGCTGTTTAGCAAAGCCTTCCTTAACTCCAGGAGCTTCTAGTGGTTGCTTCCTGCTCTCAATTCGTGTGGCAACTGGTCATCTGGCATTTGAGTGTGCTGCATACACTCGTGTGCATTCTCAGTGAAGACAATATTGCCCCTCAGTGAATGAGAGATGGTTCTTGGGGGTCAAAAAATTATTTTAAAGAAAGCTATTATAAGGAATTGTGGGGCTGGTGATATCGCTCAGCGGCATAAGCGCCTGCCTGGCAAGCGTGAGGTCCTGAGGTCGACTCCCGGTACCCACATTAAAAAAAAAAAAAAAAAAAAAAAAAAATTGTGGATCTCCAAAGGGCCATTGTACATACGCACATACAGGGTATATTTAAGCCAATAAACTTCATGGAGCAGGGTGACTGGGCGATTACAGGAAAAATAGAAAAGGCCTATTGGGGAGCAGGTAGCAATATGCTCTAGCATTTAAGACATGCAAGTGTGTAAGATAATTCCAAATTTAGAAGACATTATGAGGTATGGTCTAAATATACGGGAATGATTAAACTTTTAAAATTTATTACTGTAAAAGACACACGGCTATTAACCCCCTCAAAAAACTCACCCTTGCCTCAAACTTCCCTATCCTACCATTCTTGCCACTTTCTGGAGCAGTTCTGGAAGTTCTTTTTTGTGTTTTTACCAGGTGTGATTAAAAAAATGACAAATTCTGCTGCCAAGTGCCACCTAATAGAAATGCAGGCTCATAAAATATTGGCGTGTCCTCATCCACTTTATCCACTGGATCTGCACTGTGACTTCCGGCTCTTCCCCAAAGTCAAAATGACCATGAAAGGTAACAGTTCTGAATCAATTCAGGACACAGAAGCAGCCACAACAGCATAAATAAAGACACTCATGGAAAGGAACTTCCAGAACTACTTCAGAAAGTGGCAAGAGTGATAATTATGTTCAAAGCAAGGGGGGGGTATTTTGAGGGTGATTAATGGTAATGTATCTTTTACTGTAATCATTTTTTTAAAGTTTTAAATATTCACTGTATTTTCAATCATACTTAATTTTGGGGGAAATATGCAGGTTTTTTACATTACAGACTGAAGGGGATTTTTTTTAAGGTATTGTACTGGGGATCAATGTAGCTACCACTGAGCTACATTTTCAGCCTTTTCATAATTTTTAAAATTTTGAGACAGGGTCTTGCTAAATTGCCCAGGTGAGACTCAAACTTGCAATCCTCCTGTCTCGGCATCCCGAAATTCTGGAATTACAGCCAGGCACCACCATCCCAGACTTGAATGTGATTTTTAGGTGTTTAGGTTGGGGGATTTTATACTGTTCATGCACAGTGGAGACCCTGAAGGTGCAGTGGGATGCTAGAACTTCCCTCTGCTGTTACCCAGCAGCACACAGGCGGTGAAAACGCACCTCTCAGCCCTGGAAACAGGTCATAGTTGCCACTTCCACCAGGGAAGAGTGACCTTGAATTTTCTCTCCGCGGGGTTGGCTGCTGCCTGGGAGCAACCACAGGAAGCCAGAGCTGAGCACCATGAGAGCTCAGCTTCCGAGGGTCCAGGCTCTGCTTCCTTCTACTTGTAGACAGAGTGGAGGACACCTGACAGCTCTTAAAGCAACAAGGACAACTATTTTGTGGGAAACAGTCATCAAGATGACAGAGAATCCAGACATGGTGGCACATGGCTGTAACCCCAGCACTTGGGAGGCTAAGGCGGGAGGACTGTCCTGAGTTTGAGATTAGCCTGTGTCTAAACAAACAAATGAACAAACAAACAAAAAGATGACAGAGAAAACAGAAAGAATTGAAAATCCAGCAGCTACAGTGCTAAGACCAACCCAGAAAATATGTAATTCCTAGAGAAAAATCGTTCTTGGAGGAAACAATTCTGGAGGAAACCTGCAGGACGAGCACACAACAGTTGCCATACATATTTAAGAACGGAGGATGCCTGAGGGGTGGAGGTGGGGAGCCCTCCTAAACGCCAAGGGTCTGCTACAGCCCCTGCTAAGACTCCAACATAACTGTCATGAGCAAAGGACCCGAGAGGCCCAGTGTTCACCAAACCTATGACTGGACAGGGTTGTACAGGATAGTCTACAAGGCTTCAAGCATTTTAAGGGATTTTAAGATTTTTTTTTAATTATATGCAATGTTCACTTTAAGGCACTGAGATTTGAGAACCAAACTACACTCAGGACGGGTTGGCAATGCCCGTGTGTTATCTCATTTGGCCCTCAGCAGTCACCATGTGCCACCACTTACCAATAACCAGGCTTGAGTGGCTCCAGGACCACTTGGCCAATGCATGGCACTTCTCTACACTGTCACATGGGTGTTTTCATATTGAACCTCATCATTTCCTGGAAGGCGAGGATGATGACAGGTGTATCACACACCCCAGCATAGCCAGGCCCAGATGGCCTGGGGATCCACAGAACTGAGTTGCCAGCACCCTTTCAGCATCCCCCTTTTAGCGATTGCACTCTCTCCTCAGGTAGGTAGTTCGAAGCACAGCTAATCCCATAGCCTTTTAGGGCTGCAGCAGTAACAAGGCCAGCCTGCAAGCCAAAGGCCGCCAGCTTCTGAGTGAGAGCACTTCCTTGCCTCCATCCCAAACTCAAGTTCTGTAACCATGCCCAAGAGAACCACAAAGAGTCCCAAGGACTTCCGTTAATGTATCAGAATAAAATCCCCTTACCTTCTGGCCAGCCCGAAGTCAATGATTTTAATTTGGTGTCCTGTCTGACTGACACACAGTATGTTCTCTGGCTGCAAAAGAAGAAGTCTGCTTATCCCAGTGAGCACCAGGGAGGTTTGCAGCTGCTGCACGTCTGGGTATGCCACACCTACAGGCTTCAGTTTCCTGCCTTGGGTTCCAACACGGGCTTAGACAGATAATTACAATAAATACAGTGAGCTGTGAGACCTCAGGCTCGCCGTGGCCTGTGGGCATCAAAGGACAGCCACTGCGCAGCCCAGCTGCTGGTCAGCGTGCAGGAGCATGGGCGCAAGAGCCATTTCTCAGTCCTTCAGGAGATCCAGAAATGCAGTTTTTCTGTGTGTGTGAAAATTCGTGCTTTTAAATTCACCTATATCACTACGGAAGCCAAATCGAAAACCTCCGTGGTGCACTTTTGGCTTGAGGTGACACACGAGGATCATCAGGGAAGCGTTAGAAGTCTTCATGTCCAGGCCCCAGCCCTGACCCACGACATCAGAATCACACCAGTGAAGCCAAAGCATCACTAGTCTGGTGCAGGACAGTAGAGCTGCTAAATGCCAACCTGCCAGTTTGTAGTGACAGCCGTGACTGAGGGGGTGGGGATGGTGGCCTTGACATGGTTCTTCTTCTAGGTCTTACGGACCAACTCTGAGGCCCCAAGAGAGCCTGAAACAATACTGCACTGTGCATGACACACTGAGGTGGGGGTGTGTGGAGATGGAAGGTTTATGACAGAAAAATCCCAGGGACCTAGAATCCAGTGTCTGAGGTCCAGGGCTCTATTACCTGGTCCTGTAGCCCCGGATGAGGCCCCTTCCACTCCCAGACCTCAGTGTCTCCAGCTTTAAAATGGGAACAATAATCACTTCCTGCCTTCTCTGGAAGGGCAGGAGGATCGAATGATGTAATGCGTATGACATATTTTACAACCAACCAACGTCAGGAACTAATCTTCCCAACGTAATATTTGCTTGTTGTTTATGCAACAGTGGGGTTATGCAAATTCCTCAGGTACTGAAGAATTATGTTTAAAAATCTATGTGTTTTTGTTTGTTTTTGTTTTTGTTTTGAGACAGGGTCTCCCTATGAGTTTCAGGCTGGCCTCGAACTCACAGTGAGCCTCCTGCCTCAGCCTTCCGAGTGCTGGGATTACAGGTGTGCACTACCATGCCTAGTGAAAAATCGCTTCTTTATAAGGTCCAGAACAACACTGTCCAACAGGGATATATAAAAGGAGCCACATATATAATGTCAAAGTTTCTAGCAGCCGTATTAAAAAAGTAAAAAGGCACATGAAGATTTTTATAACATTATTGAAATATAATTATAATATGACACTCACCATTTTAAAGCACACAGTTCAGTGACTTTTTAGTATATTCACAGAATTGTGTAATGATCACCACTATCTAATTTTAAAAATATTTTCATCACTTAAGAATAAAATGAGGGGCCGGTGAGATGGCTCAGCAGCGTAAGCGCCTGCTCGGCAAGTGCGAGGGCCCGAGTTCGACTCCCGGAACCCACATAAAGGAAAAAAGGGCCGGTGAGATAGCTCAGCGGAACAAGCGCTTGCTGGTGCGCGAGGTCCTGAGGTCGACCCCCGCTACCCACAAAAAAAAAAGAAAACAATGAGACAGGAGGATCACCAGAGTCCAAGGCCAGCTTAGGCTACATGGTAAATTCGAAGCCAACCTGAATATATAGTGAGACCCTGTCTCAAAAAAAACAAAAACAAACAAACAAAAAAACTAGCCAGCAGTGTTGACGCATGCCTGTAATCCCAGCACTCAGGAGGCTGAGGCAGGAGGATTGCCGTGAGTTCGAGGCCAGTCTGGGCTATATATGAATTCAAAACCAGCCTAAATGACACAGCAAGACCCTTTCTTAAAAAACAAAAAACAAAAAACAAAACAAAACAAAAAACCAAAAAAACAAAAAACAAGAAAAACCCACACCCATCATCATTGATTGTCCATTTTTCCCTCACCTCTAACCCCTGGCAACCGATAATGTATTTTTTATCTCCCTAAGATTTGCTTATATTGAGAACTTTATATAAAAAGAATCATAAAATATGCAGGCTTTTTGTGTCCAGCATCTTTTAGTTGCTGTAATGTTCTCAAGTTTCATCTATATAATATTTATTACTACTTCATTCTTTTTCATGGCTAAATAACATTCCATTATATGGGTATACCTTATTTTATTTATCCATTCATCAGTTAATGAACATCCATGTTGTTTCTGCTTTTTGGCTGTTATGAATCACACTGCTAAGAACATTTGTGTTTTCATGTTTATGTTTCAATTTTCTCAAGCATATACCTAGGAATGAAATCGCAGGGTCATACGGTAATCCTATTTTTAGTATTTTTAGGAATTGCCAAACTGGTTTTAAAGTGGATGTACAATTTTACAATCTTGCCAATAATGTATGAGAGTTCAAATTTTCCACATCCTAGCTAACACTTATGTTTATCACTTTTATTTTTATTTTATTTAGTCTAGGGGTTATTAAGTGGTATCTCATTATTGTTTGATTTACGTTCCACTAATGATTAATGATGTTAAATAATCTTTTCATGTGCTTATCGGCCTTTGTGTATCTTCACTGGATATATGTTTATTCAAATCCTATCACCACTTCTTTTTCTCTTTTTTTCAGTGCTGGGAACCAAATCCAAGCCTCACACATGCTATGCAAATGCTCTATCACTGAGCTACGTCCCCGGCCCATTTCACCATTTTTAATTGACTTGTCTTTCTATTATTGAGTTCTAAGAGTTTTTTAAAAATATATTCTAGACATAAATCTCTTATTTGGTATATGATTTGAAAATATCTTCTCTCATTCTGTGAGCTGTCATTTCACATTTTTTGTTTCCTTGTGGTATTGGTAATTGAACCCAGGGCCTTTCCACTGAGCTATAGCTCAGTCTCTTTTTTTGATTTTGAGACAGGGTCTCACTCAGTTGCTAAACTGCCCAGGTTGGTCTCAAACTTCACCAAAATTTAGCTAAATTGCCCAGGCTGTGATCCTCCTGACTCAGCCTCCCAGAGTGCCGGGATTACAGGTGTCCACCACCATACCCAGCTCGCTGGGCTTTGTCTTTTGAAGCCACTATTTCATTCTTAAAGAACATCTCAATGCAGACCCTAAGCTTTCCTCAGAGTTATTTGATCTGTGTGTAGATTTCAAGAAATTTGTAGTTGAGAAATAAATACACATTGCTCCAAATGTACTAAATATTTTTCAATAATTGAATCATGTCAGTTTTTACATAGAAATTAATTAAAATTAATAAAATTGAAAATACGTCAGTCACATTAGCCACATCTCACGTGCGTGATTACCACACGTGGCTGGTGGCTGCTGAATTGAAAGCACAGCTCCTGAGCGCTTCCTCTGTATTCTAACCCACAGGACATTTGTAGCGGTGTTATTCTCCCCACTTTGCAACTGATGAGCTCAAAGAACTTTCCCAAAGTTCACAACCAGACAACAGATAACCACGACTGGTCTTGCTCTGGGCTGGGAACTGGGCCTCAGCAAACATAGCAAGGTCACAGAAATTACCCCAAGTCTGGTCCTAGACTCAGAAGTACAGAGCGGATTCAGAGCTTTCCCTAGTGCCCACCCCATAAGGGCTCAACCAGGAGGATTGGAATTAGCTCCAGTGAGCAGAAGTCTGAGGCCAACTCCCCATCCCACCCACCATTCTTCTGATACCCCAACCTTACAGTCTGATGCCAATCAGGAAAGATGGTCAGAAGGAGCGACGTGCACCACTACCGGTGCAGCATCCACTCCCCATCTCCTGCAAGGAGCCTCTGCGATGCATCCCTTCCTGAGATAGGCTGTGGAGAAGTGTTCTGTTGGCTCCATGGATTAGAAAAATCAAAAAAGGACCAGAATGTAGCCAGTGTTTATTACCAGCAAGGAATTATGCACAGGGCTGTATGTACAGGACATGCCTAGCACACTTCTGGGAGACAAAAGGAAATGCAATGCATTCATTTAACAGAATATCACTCAGCCCTTTGAAAGAATGAGGAAAGATTTCTACAGCGTACTGTTACATGAAAGAAGCAAGATTAAAAACAAGACGCACCGTATGGTACCCAGTGTGTGCTTGTGTGTGATACCAGGCTAGCGGCTCACAGAGAGGACTTCTCTTCGTGGAGACAGGGTGGAAAAACCTCCACAGTGTATTTTATACACTTTTATACGCTGCCTTGATCTGTCACCACAAGCATATGTTCCTTTTGAAGTTTTAAAAACTAGTCTTGAAGATATTTTTTAAGGGCCGGTGAGATAGCTTAGTGGCCTGCCTGGCAAGCGTGAGGTCCTGAGTTCGACTCCTGGTACCCGCATATGAAAAAGGGGCTGGTGATATCACTCAGCGGCACAAGTGCCTGCTGGTGAGCACGAGGTCCTGAGTTCGACCCCCGGTACCCACACACACACAAAAAAGATATTTTTTAAGAAAAAAAGGTCACTGTATCCTTTAATCCTCCAACAACACTTAAAGAAATTCAATTATCCACAAGTTACAGATGGAAGAACCGAGGCTCAGAGAGGCAACGCAACTGGCCAGCCCCAGACTCCAGAACTAGGACGTGGCAGAGAGAGGACAGAGGCCAGTTCTGCTGACAGAGGTCTCGGCCATGAGGTGCGCCAGAGGCTCGGGAACTGGGGAGCCCACGTCCCATGTGCCAAAGGCAGAACCCACCTTGAGGTCTAGGTGCAGGATGTAGTGCTGGTGGAGGTAATGCACACCCTCACAGATCTGCCTGGTAAACAAGACCACGTCCAGTTCGGTCAGGCGGTACTTCTCATCCGTGATCCGGTCAAAGAGTTCGCCCCCGTCCACGCTGTCAGAGGAGAGGAGAGCACGCGCCAGGCTGAGAGAGCTCTGAGCACTGGCCCACTGCTTCCACCAAGAACATGGCCTAGGTGAAGTCAAGGTTGGTCACACCAGAAGTCACAGGGCTGCTGCCATCACCATCTGGGGTTGTGTCAGGACTTTTGCTCAGGCCATTCCAGCAAAGAGTCCAGGGGGTAAAAAGGACATGAGGGGCCAGAGGGAAGACAGGATTGTCTCACTCTGGATAATCCGGGCCAGGGTTGCAAATTTATTTGCCAATGGAGGCAATGAATACTTATAGGATAAGAAGCCAAATTTGACAAATTAGATTAGAAGTGAGACAAAAGTTTTCTTTTTTTTTTTTTTTTGTGGGTACCGGGGGGTCGACCTCAGGACCTCGCGCGCCAACAGGCACCCGTGCCGCTGAGCGATATCACCGGCCCCTTTTTCGTATGTGGGTTCCGGGAGTCGAACTCGGGCCCTCGCGCTTGCCGGGCAGGCGCTTAAGCCGCTGAGCCATCTCACCGGCCCGAGACAAAAGTTTTCTGAAAACACACCATTCTTAATCTATCTTTTGCTTTTCCATATTTTTCGTCATGACAAAAGTTTCCTTGCCAGAAGAAGAAAGCAATACAAATACAAATAGAAGTGGCCTCTGGGCCCATAGCCTCAGAGCCAGGGAGTGGGTGTGGACGGAGTGGCAGGGATTGTGGTTGTGGGGGACCAGTGGCCCTGTCCACAAAAGGCAAACACTGTGAGCTCCAGCACTCCTTACGGCCAGAAACGCCAGTCCAGCATTACTGTCCAACTGTCCAGTTTCTATTGTCTAACTCTTCCGGTTTCCAAAGGTTAACAACCAAAATCTATAATTACTAAAGTTTTCTAAATTTAATTTCTAATTTTAAATTCCATTTCTAGATTTTTCTAAACTTGTTAAAAATTACTAAAATTTTTTAAAGCTAAACCGACATAACATCTGCAGGTCAAAGCAAGCTCAATGGTCACTAGTTTGTGTGACAAAATGACTTTGTCCTCCATGCTCTGTACTGGAATCCAAGCAGCCAAGCCTAGGAAGTGGGGCTGGCAGGGCACAGCACTGGGTCTCCCAGTGAGGGGAAAGGAAAGACAGCTCTGCCTGCAGGGAAGGCCCCGGCCCAGGGGGAAACCACTGCCCCACCTCGCGGACACTCACTACTCCATGACGAGGGTAAAGCTGTTCTTGCTCTCAAAGGCGTCGTAGAGCTGGATGAGGTTCACGTGGCTAAGCTGGTTCATGATGTTGATCTCATTCTTCACATCGTCCTTGTGGAAAGAGGAGAGGGGGATTCCGAGCAAACGGGTCAGGAAGATGAGCCAGCTGGACCTCCCAAGACAGGTGGACCAACAGGCACACACCCCTCATCCTCGATGCCCCACTCTCATGCCAGGTCTCCTTGACTCCCTACCCAAGCACATGCTCACAACAAAGAAAGAACCTTAGCTCGACCCTCCCGAATCCCAGCAAGAAACCTGCAGCCCAAGAAGAAAAGGGCCTTGTTGCTTACAGGCCCACAGGCAAAGCCGTGCCAGACACCCGCATGTCTAGACGTGGGTCTGCACTGAAGAGTGTGAGGTCGCCTTCTTAGTGGGGTCTGGGAGTCACAGGACAGAGGCAGGAATAGAAGCGGGTTCCCTGTTCAGCATGGAGGGGCAATGCAGACCCGGGGCTTATGAAGGACGTGAAAGAGACCTGAGCCTGGCTAGAAGGACCCGGCTGGCCCAGAGCAGCTGCCTCACCCTGTCCTTGACACTCTTCACTTTGATGACCTTGGCAGCCAGTGGGAGGCCCGTGGACTTCTCTGTGCACTTGTGGACCTGGCCGAACCGGCCCCTGCGGAGACATTGACACAGACGGCTGAGAGCACAAGAAGTGTGCCAGAGGCGCGGCAAGCTCCCGTCCCCCGGGGCTGGGCCTGCTCCCTCCTCCGCACACACCGGGTGGACGTTCCTACGCCCCAGGGCACGCCCTAGCCATCGCCCCTACCACACGGGCTATGCTGAACCCTAGAAAATAACCGCCTCGACGTGTGGTTTACCCCAAGTTCTGAGGGAAACCCTCCTGACCCACTCCATATGGGCTGTCCTGTGTCCCAGGGACCCCCCCACTCACTCCATACCACAGGGTCCCTTCTGCTCTCCAGAGGACACCCTGCTTGCTGCAAGCATGTCAGCTCTACTGTCACCTCTCCTGCTCCCACATCCTACTGGGGGCCTTCCTGCACCCCCAGACCACAGAACTATCCTGCACTTTGGGGCTGCTCTTCATCCCACTCTCTGTGGGCTGTCCCTTACCCTCTCACTGGGCAGGACTGGATCTGAGGCTGAGAACCATCCGGCAGGGCCCCGCTCCTGCTCCTGCTCCCGCTCCCACCCCCAGCAAGGCAGGCATCCACCTACCCTCCCAAGACTTGGTGCTGGCACACCATGTAGCCCGCAGAGATCGGGGTCTCCTTGACACTCACCACCCGGTGTTCAAAGGGGGCTCCGGGGGCTGGGCTGTCATCTGTTCCGGAGAAAAGGGACCTGTGAACCTCCTATATGCACCCACCTCTCCCAGACCCACCGTTTTACATCTCACCTGGCTCCCCAGCCCCGGTATTTGAAAGCCCCTTCTCAGCCAGCATCCCAGAGAGCCTCCCATCTGGCAGAGACGGAAGCTGAGTCCCCGAGAGGTAAGGAGACTCATCAAGGGCCACACGACCAGCCAGAGTAGATGGGATTCAACCCAGGTCTCCTGGCCACTAGGACAGTGCTCTTTGCAAGGCTACGAAGTGACATCCAGTCGTTCATCCCGCATGGGTCAGTGCAGTCCGGAGGAAAGGGCACACCCGGAACAGGGTCGGTGGGCAGAGTCTAATGAAGGGACTTTTCCTCAGTAGGCGAGCATCCTACCCCGGAGCTACCTCGCCAGCCTCTTCTACTTTACTTTACCTTTGAGACAGGGTCTCACTGAATTGCCCAGGCTTCACGTTGCAATGCAACCTGCAAACCCTCCGAGTGGCTGGGGTCAGGTGTGCACCACCCAGCTGCGGAGGCTGACAGGGCTGCTATGGAAACCACCAAGGGCGGGGTGAGAGGGAGGCAGCTGGAGCAAGCCACATACACCCTCTCGCTCCTTCCGCTCTCCTGCCAGCTGTCCCCACCAGACACTAGAGCGCAAGACAGCCACGAGGGAACCCATAGAGGACAGAGCCAGGACACAGGACAGGGGAGAGAAAGGGACAGTGGTCTGCAGGGGGAGTAGAGGACAACTAGAACTCAGAAAGGTAAATGTAGTTCAGGTTTTTTTTTAAATTGTGACATAAATACCTAGAAATGGTATATGAAATAAGGAGTGAAGCAGAATCCGGAACATGCACCGAACACAATGACATGAAGCAGTTTGTGTGTGAGGGGCTGGGAGATGTGGCAGATGATGCCAGGGGCTTGCGCTGGCACTCGTTCAGGGGTTGTCCCGGGCGCCCTCCTGGCTCTCCAACTACAAGGAGCACTCAGAGTGTGACCCAGAGCCAGAGGGGTTGAGAGCCTGTGGGTCACAAGAACACAAGGATGCCTCTCACCCCTCCGCCACAAGCAGGTCAGCAGCCTCGCCACCCTCTCCTCACCCTGGCGGGAATCCGCTCTCTGGGTGGGAACGGCTGTACACGCCAGTTAGTGCCTTCGCTTTTTAACAGGAGCTTTCCGTGTCTCAATGAAAAATGATACCAATACCGGAAAGCTGAAGAGACAGGCAGGTGGCTCTGAGAAATCCACCCAGCTGGACCACATGGGTCCTCTCATCCCTACCACCACAGCCAGTCTGATTTCCACCCTTTGCATTCCCATGCCTCAGTGTGCAGCCCCAGGAAGTACCGGCAGGCTGCTTCCATGTCTAGGGCACCCCCAGCTCCGCACCCTGGAAGCAGCAGGCAAGCCCACGGGGCACAGCCTTCCTGCCCACCCGTCTCAGGCTTCGTGTTCAGTGTGAAGCCAGGGAACAGCCTCACTTACCCACAACCGTGCTGCCAGCCTCGGCACTCGGGGATGACCGCCCTCCTGCTTTGGCTCTCCCCAAGTCTCCAGCTGTGTGGTCTCTCGCAGGGTCCAGGAGTCCTGCTTCTGGGCCTATTTCCTGCTGTATCCCCAGGGCCTCAGCAGCAGCATCTCCTTTGTCCCTTCTGGCCACACTGCATCCTATG
The DNA here is from genome assembly GCA_028451465.1 of Erethizon dorsatum. Lineage (NCBI taxonomy): Eukaryota > Metazoa > Chordata > Mammalia > Rodentia > Erethizontidae > Erethizon > Erethizon dorsatum. The sequence continues at coordinate 119,076,871 of CM051832.1, read as the reverse complement.
ATGGGTTCAGCCCCAGACCACTGCTTCTCTTCGCCTGCTGGGCGGCTGCTCCTCCTCGGCAGTGGGGGCCTCTCCCCGGCTCCTTGGGAAGCCTGCTCTCCTGACTCAGTCCCAGCGGCCTGGGGGCAGCACCCGGGCCCAGGCAGGTCCTGCTCACCTGAACGGGTAGCTGTCGGAGCCTCTGCAGGGAGAGTGGGTCTAAGGCTGCCCCCTCGTGTCACAAGCAGTTCCCCAGGAGTATCCATCTGGTGCACATGAATGGAGACCCTAGGGTGCAGAGAAACAGGGCCTGGGGGTTAAAAGCAAGACCTGCAGTCAAAAGAGACCTGGGTTCAAAGGCTATTGCTGCCCATCGCTGACAGAGACAGAGCCCCCGGCCTCAGTTCTCCATGTGCGCGATGGACACCTTAAGGTCGTACTGGGTTATACAGTAAGTCTCCTCGTGGCTGGAACCAACAGACGCCAACTCCTGGGCCACCCTGCTCAGGCAGGACCAGGGGAGGGGCCCGCTCGGGGACGGACAGTGCCGTCAGCTCTTGAGACCCCACGAGGTGAGGGTCCAGGGAAGGCTGGAGATGGAAAACCGCTGGTGGACAAGGTGGGAACCAGACATCTGTGAGGCTCCTGGAAACCCGCTTCTGCCCCAGGATTGCAGTCGGAAGGTGACAGACCTTGCTCTTCCCACCCCCCTCTGGGCCTCAGTTTCCCTTTCAGTTAAATGAAGAGAAGGAGAAACCCAATCCAACACAACACTGGAAGCCCAGGTCTGACACATTTGATTAAAATCAAGCAAATTCTCAAAAATGATTGGACTTTCTGTTTCTCTTGAGAAAATAGCAGCCCTGGCTGTGCGGAGCCTCCGTGCCCACGGAGCTGAAGCGCAGCTCTCTGCTTCCCACACGCCCTGCTGTGCCCTGGCTATGCCTTCCGGGCCTCTCCACTGATTTTCACTCCCCAGAGGCGGTGGCACTGAGACTGATGTTCAGAGGAGGGACCCGCGTCCCCTGGTGTTCAGACCTCCCCCTCAGAACCGTGCCTCAGCTCTGGCTGCCCTCAGGGAGGCCTCCTCTTGCTGGATCAAAACCCACTGCCATAGTCTATGTGTGTCGCAGGGGAGAGGGAGCCAAGCAGCCTGATTCTGGTCCTTACTCTGCTAGACAACATGGACAAGTCCAGCTGGGTTTACTCCTCTGTCACACAGAGCAGGTAACACTTTTGGATGAATGGAGAGGGTAGACTAAGACAGGAATGCACAAAGGCAACGACCAAAAAGCAACGCCTGAGATGGTGCCATTACTGTGGAAAACTGTGAGGGTGCTTTAACAAATTAAAAGTGGCACAGACTGCTTCCCAGGAATTCCATTTCTGGGTCTATCTCCCAAAGCACTGAAAGCAGAGGGTCACAGATATCTGTATAGCCATGTTCATGGCTTTATCACAAGAGCACCGGGCACGAGCAGCCAGATGTCCACCGATGGGGGAGTGGGTGAACACAGCCTGGTGTGTGCATATAATCGAATATTATTTAGCCTTAAAAAGGAAAAAAACTGACAAATTGTACAACAGGAAAGGGATCGGCATCCTCTCCAGAGCCAAACATTGGGCAGGGGGCAGAAATTCTTCCAAAACCACCTCGCGGGACTATTGTGGGAAGGGGAGTATCCAACTCAAGCCACCCCAAACCTACTTTGGGCCTCTTTCAAGACTAAGGGACAGGGCCGGTGAGATGGCTCAGCAGCGTAAGCGCCTGCCTTGCAAGCGCAAGGGCCCGAGTTCGACTCCCGGATCCCACATACGAAAAAGGGGCCGGTGATATCGCTCAGCAGCACGGGTGCCTGTTGGCGCGCGAGGTCCTGAGGTCGACCCCCCGGTACCCACAAAAAAAAAAAAAAAAAGACTAAGGGACACAGGAAACTGGCAAGGTAGCTTCCGGAGGAATATCCCATGGTCAGTTGAGAAGGCCAGTTGAGAAGGTCAGTTGGTCTTCCCTTCCATGGGACATGCAATGACCTCAAAGCCACTGCCACGCAGTTCCATTCTGTTATGGCTCATATCTAGATGTCCCCTCAAAGCCCCATACAGGTGGGGCTTTTCAGAGGTGGCAGGATCTAGAGTGTGTGATGCTGGGATCAAGGGTGTGTGATTACTAAATCAGTCCACTGATTGGTTTGGCATAGTTCTGGGTATGGGTAATGGGAAAGCCCTCCCTGGGTGTGAGTGCTACCTGCCCTAAGGGCGTGTAGTCTGGATAGAATATAAGGGACAGAAAGAGGGCTGCTGCCATCACTTGCTGCTTTCTACTTGCTGGTTGCTACTTCACTGCTGGCTGCCTTCTGCCTGCCCTGCTATGGCATGAACTGTTTCTCCTCTGCGATGCCCCTCTGCCAAGCCACCCTGCTTTGGAGAAGCCAACTATGGACTGAAACCTCTACAAACTCTGAGCCAAAATAAACCTTTCCTTTTTTAACTTTGGATGTTGGGGATTTTGTCTCAGCAATGAAAAAATGTAACTAAGACACCTGCCACTTTTAGTGTCCAAAGCTTTCTTACTATTGCACTGCTCCACAGTAACCTTTCTTACTACTATAGTTACCTCACCTCAGTGGAATCTTACAGTGTTTATCTTCTTGTAAATGGTTTATTTCACTTAGTTCACTCATGTTGTACTATGTGTCAGAATTTCTTTCCTTTTTAAGGCTGAGTAATATTCCATCATGTGCATGTCCAAAGCTTTCTTACTAGAGCATACCCATGGCAGACATCGCCAATCAATTACAATACTCGGTGCCACCAAGTCCAGACTCCGCATAGTGCACACTCTACAGAGAAAGCCCCTACAAATTGCAGCTGGCCCTGAACTTATAATCTATTTTCCTGAAAATAGATTCACACACTGAGGAAAGGAGGGCAGGTAGTGACCTCATTTCCCTCCACCTGCTGCAGATCTGCTGTGCCTGGAATTCAGCCCAGGGGCTGAAACTGAGATAGAAATCTTTTCTTCTCACTCAGAATCATTTTGGGCCCCTAACGAGTTCATGGAAAGTTCACCCCCAGCCCCAGTTTCCATATTTAGAGCCCTGGCCTGGGCCCAGGGAGGCCTGCCAGGAGTCCCTCCCTCAGGCTTGCCAGGTTTCCTGGGAGGCTCCCATTTCCCTCGAGAACAAAGGCAGACAGACAATCTGGACCACTCTGCCACTCACCACAGCAAACACGGACACCAGCTCGCCTCCAAGCCAGGCTCTGGGGTCCCAATCAAAGTACAGGGCAGCCCAGGGCAGCCACAGGGACACCAAGTCCCTCTGAGAGGAAACAGGAAGGCCCGGAACCCTTCAGTGAGTCCTGCGACCAACACGTGCTGCCCCACAGGGCTGACGGCCACCGAGTGAGGGAGCGCTTGAGGGTCAGCTGGTCCCCAGCACCCTGAGCATCGGCTGCCACGGTTCCACCTGCAGAGCCTCCAGGGTAATCCTGAAAGCACCAGCCCGACCAGCCCGGCCTGGCCCAGCCTTCTTCCCCATGCCCATATTCTTCAGGGTTTAATTAAAAGCCAGCCTGGGGAATCGCTGCAGTAGTTAGGGCAACTGATTCTGGCCAGTTTAAGCCGGACTCAGAGCCCAGTCTGAAGCCCGGGTGTGGTCACAGCGCTCCGAGCCTGTTTCCTCCTCAGTGAACTAGGGAGCAACGAGTACACTTGCTTGCTGAGCGCGCCGTGAGAGCAAGCGAGGGACGCCTGCGACATCGGCTGCGGCGCAGCCTGCGGAAGAGCTTTTAACTGTTATTATCAGTCTAAAAGCCGGCCATTCCCAACCCTGCTCGCCTGGAGAGTGGTTTTTTTTAAGGAGAAAAAAAAGAACAAAATTTCAAAACAACATAATAGGAGGGTAACAATGGTTAATACACTGTGTACTGTTACCTTTAAATTAGCTACTCAGGGTGCAAGATATCGACATTCACTTGTCCAAACAATGTTAGCACAAACCTTTCTGTTCAATGAACTAAGAGAAATTAGTAGTGTATCTATCTTAACTATCTTTTATATATATACATATATATATATATATTTTTTTTTTTTTTTTTGCTTTTCCCTTCCTTCTTTTCTCCATTCCCCCATCCCAGTTTCTCTTTCCTTTTGAACAATTTCTTCCCGTTTTACAATATCTATTGTACATTTTGGATCTTATTTACTCTTTCAGCTTCTCACACTAGGGAGACAAGACATTTACACATGTGCATCTGGTTTATTTCACTTCTGAGTATGGCCTCAAGTTGCAACCATTTACCTGTAAAAGTCTCCAGTTTATCCTTCTTTATGGCTGAATAGTACTCCATTGTATAAAAATACCACATCTTTCTTATCCATTCCTCAGTTGATGGGCATTTGGGTTGTTTCCACGATCTAGCTATTACAAATTGTGTTGCTATAAACATGGCTGCACATATATCGCTGTGGTATGATGTTTTTAATTCTTCTGGGAAAATACCCAGAAGGGGAATAACTGGGTCAAATGGGACCTCCAACCCTAGTTTTTTGAGGAATCTCCACACTGATTTCCACAGTGGCTGCACCAGTCAACACTCTGACCAACAGTGGAGAAGGGTTCCTTTTTCCCCACAGCCCTTCCAGCATTTGTTATTGGTTGATTTCTTGATATTAGCCATTCTTTCTGGGTGAGATGGAATCTCAGGTTGTTTTAATTTGCATCTCTCGAATGACTAGTGATGTTGAACTCTTTTTCATATATTTATTTGCAGTTTGTATTTCTTCATCTGAGAAGTGTGTATTCATCTCAGATGCCCATTTTTGGATTGGGTCTTTAAATTTGGGAGGTCTGATTTTTTTGAGTTCTTTGTATGTTCTCGATAGTAATCCTTTGTCTGAGGAATAGCTGGCAAACATTTTTTCCTACGTTGTGGGTTGTCTCTTCACTCTGTTAGTGGTTTCTCTTGCTGTGCAAAAGCTTTTTAATAAGATGAGATCCCAGTTGTTGATTCTTTGTGATACTTCCTGTGCAATTGGGGCTTTATTCATAAAGTCTTTGCTTACCCCAATGTCTTCAAGAGTTTTACCTATTCTATCTTTCAGCATATTTAATGTTTCTGTTTTAATATTTAGATCTTTGATCCATTTTGAATTTAGTTTAGTGCATGGTGAAAGATATGGGTCTAATTTTAATCTTTGGAATGTGCAGAGCCAGTTTTTCCAGCATCATTTATTAAAGAGCCTATCTTTCTTCACGTGAAGGTGTTAGGCACCTTTGTCAAAGATAAGGTGGCTTGATATGTCTGGAGTTGTTTCTGCATCTTCTAATCTGTTCCACTGATCTTCAGGTCTGTTTTTTTTTTTTTTTTTTTTTGCCAGTACCATGCTGTTTTTATCACAATAGCTTTATAGTATAATTTCAAGTCAGGGATTGTGATGCCTGCTGCCTTGCCTTTGTTGCCCAGAATTGCCTTTGCTATTCTAGGTCTCTTCTGGTTAGATGAATTTTAGGATTTTTTCTCTAATTCTGTGAGATATGTTGTTGGAATTTTGATCAGAATTGCATTAAATCTGTATAACAATTTTGGAAGTATGGCTATTTTCACTATATTATTTCTTCCTACCGAAGAGCAAGGGATATCTTTTAATTTTCTGATATCCTCTTCAATCTCCTTTTTCAGAGTACTGGAGTTTTCAATGTAGAAGTCTTTTACATCCTTTGTTAGATTGATTCCTAGGTATTTCATTTTTTCGGATGCTATTGTGAACGGTGTTGTTTCCCTACTTTCTCTTTCACTGAGTTTGTTATTCGTGTACAGGACGGCTATTGATTTTTGAGTGTTGACTTTGTATCCAGCTACACTACTGAATTTGCTTATTAAATCTAGCAGTTTTTTAGTGGAGTTTTGGGGGTCTTTTATGTAGAGTAGCATGTCACCTGTGAATAATGATAATTTAACTTCTTCCTTTCCTATTGTTATTCCTTTTATTTCTTTCTCTTGTCTAATTGCTCTGGCTGAAGTTTCCAGGACTATGTTGAATCAGAGTGGGGACAGTGGACATCCTTGTCTTGTTCCTGATTTTAGAGAGAAAGCTTTCAGTTTTTATCCATTTAGTATGATGTTGGCTATTGGTTTGAGGTAGATAGCTTTTGTCAGATTGAGATAAAGACCATCTATTCCAATTTTCTGTAGGGTTTTTATCATGAAGGGTGCTGGACTTTGTCAAAAGCTTTTTCTGCATCTATTGAGATGATCATATGATTTTTGTCCTTGGCTCTGTTAATATGGTGTATTACATTTATTGATTTATATATGTTGAACCGTCCCTGCATCCCTGGTCATAGTGTATAATCTTCTAGATGATTTGCTGCATTCTGTTTGCTAGTATCTTATTGAGGATTTATGCATCTATGTTCATTAGGGAGATTGGCCTGTAGTTCTCTTTCTTGGTTGGGTCTTCTCCCGTTTTGGTATCAGGGTAATGCTTGCTTCCAGGAACGAGTTAGGGAGTATTGCTTCCTTTCAATTTTATTAAAAAGTTTGAGAAGTAGTGGTGTTAGGACTTCTTTAAATTTCTTGTAGAATTCAGCAGTGAATCCATCAGGGCCTGGGCTTTTCTTTGTTGGGAGATTTTTAACTACATCTGTGATTTCATTGATTGATAGTGGTTTATTTAGGATTTTTATATCTTCTTGATTCAGCTTTGGTAATTCATACGTATCTAGGAATCTGTCCACTTCTGCATTTTCCATCTTATTAGAATACAAGTTCTCAAAGTAGGTATAGATGATCTTCTGGATTTCTGCAGGGTCCATTGTGATTTCACCATTTTCATTCCTAATTACTTGCATTTGAGTCTTTTCTTTCCTTTTTTTAATAAGTTTGGATAAGGGTTTGTCGATTTTATTTAATCTTTCAAAGAACCAACTCTTTGATTCATTGATTCTTTGTATTGTTTTTTTAGTCTTCAATGTGTTAATTTCTGCTCTGATCTTTATAATTTCCTTCCTTGTATGAGCTTTTGGCTTAGCCTGTTCTTTTTCTAAAAGTTTGAGGTTCGCCATTAAGTTGTTTATTTGTGCTTGCTCTGTTTTCCTGATATGGGTATTTACTGCTATAAATTTCCCTCTCAGGACTGCTTTCATTGTGTCCCATAAGTTCTGGTATGTTGTACTGTCATTATCATTCAACTATAGAAACTGTCTAATTTCTTCTTTCATTTCATCTGTGACCCATTGGTTGTTTAGGAGGGTGCTATTTAATTTCCATTTATTTAGGAAGTTCTTGTGTTTCTTTTGCTATTGATTTCTAATTTCATTGCACTATTGTCTGATAATATGCATGAGATAATTTTAATTTCTTTGCATTTACTTAAGCAGGTTCTATGAGCTAGTATGTGGTCTATTTTGGCAAATGTCCCATGTGCAGCTAAGAAGAATGTGTATGCTGATGTTGTGGGGTCAAATACTCTGTAGACATCTACTAAGTCCATTTGTTCAAAAGTTTGGTTCAGGGCCAGGGATATAGCTCAGTGGCATAAGTGCCTGCCTGGCAAGTGCGAGGTCCTGAGTTCGACTCCCAGTACCCGCATTAAAAAAAAAGTTTGGCTCAGTTCTAATATTTCATGGTTGATTTTTTGTGTAGTTGATCTGTCTTTTTGTGACAGTGGTGTATTGAGATCCCTCAATACAATTGTATTAGTGCTTATTTGATTTTTCATGCCCGTTAATATTTGTTTTATATAGTTGGGTGCACTGGTATTTGGTGCATATATATTTATGATTGTCATCTTTCCTTCTTGGATTGTTCCTTTTACAAGGATGTAGTGACCTTCTTTATCTCTCTTAATCAGTCTTGGTGTGAAATCCACTTTATCTGCAAATAGAAGAGCTATCCCTGATATTTTCCAGGTTCCTGTCACATGGGTTATTGTTTTCCATTCTTTGACTATCAGTCTATGAATTTCTTTTTGAATTAAATGTGTTTCTTATATGCAGCATATTGTTGGATCTTGCTTCTTCTTCCATTCTGCCAGTCTGTTTTTTTTTGTTGGTGAATTGAGACCATTTACATTGATGGTTATAAATGAAATGTATTGACTTATCCTTGTCGTGTTATTTTCCTGTTGTTGGTTCCCTTTTATTACCCCCTCTGTTTAATTGCTTTCCCTTGCCTGTTGTATTAATTCTGTTGGGGTTCATGAAGTTGTAGTCCTTGTTATCTCTTTCTAGAATATCCTTCAGAACATTTTGGAGTGCTGGAAATGTGTCCATGAATTTTCTCAGGTGTTGTCATGTAAGTATCTTATTTTTCCATCAATTTTGAAAGATAGTTTTGTGGGGTATATCTATCTGGGTTGGAGGTTGTTTTCTTTAAGGGCTTGAAATACTTCACCCCAAGTTCTCCTTGACATGAGGGTTTGTGATGAAAAGTCAGCTGTGTTTCTGATGGGTGTTCCTTTATAGGTGATTTGTTTCTTTTCCTGGACAGCTTTTAAGATTCTACTCTTTTGTTGAATTTCTGGAATCTTGACTATGATATGCCTGGCTGAAGATTTTTTTTGATCATGGCTAATTGGAGTTCTACATGCCTCACTTATCTGTACATCAAATTCTTCTTCTCTACTGGGGAAGTTTTCTGCCATGTTGTCTGTGAACAGGTTTTTTTTTTTAAATATCATTTATACTATCTCCTGCTTTTTCATTGGCTCCAGTCAATGTTAAGTTATCCTTCTTTGCCTCATCTAGCAGCTGCTGGATTGATTTCTCATGGTCCCTTGCTATTTTTTTTTATTATTTTAAAGAGAAGAAAAAACAAAACAAATCAAAAAAAGAACAAATTTTCAAAACAACATAATATGAGGGTAACAATGGTTAATGCATTACATATTATTATCTTTAAGTTAGTTATTCAGGATACCAGACATTAGTATTCAATTGTCCAAATATTATTGGCACAAACCTTACTCTTCAATGAACTAAGTAAAATTGGTAGTGTATCTATCTTAACCATCTTATATATATATATACAATTTTTTTCCCTTTCCCTTCTTTCTTTTCCCTATTCCAGTCTCTCTTTCCTTTTGACCAGTTTCTTTTTGATTCACCATGTCTATTGTACATTTTGGATCTTATTTACTCTTTCAGTTTCTCATACTAGAGAGACAATACGATGCTTACACATGTGCTTCCGGTTTATTTCACTTATGAGTATTTTCTCAAGTTGCATCCATTTACCTATAAAAGTCTCCAGTTTATCCTTCTTTATGGCTGAATAGTACTCCATTGTATAAAAATACCACTTCTTTCTTATCCATTCCTCAGTTGATGGGCATTTGGGTTGTTTCCAAGATCTGGCTATTACAAATTGTGCTGCTATAAACATGGGTGCACATATATCGCTGTGGTACGATGTTTTTAATTCTTCTGGGAAGATGCCCAGAAGGGGAATAGCTGGGTCAAATGGTCCCTTGCTATTTTTAAGAAACCTTGCTTTTCATGATCACTAACTGCAAGCCTGTCTTCTACATCTGAGATCCTGTCCTCACACTGGCTTAATCTGCTGTGCATACTCTCAGTGGAATTTTTGTTCTCCTGGATATCTGCTTGAATCTGCCTTATGGATTCCATTTCTTTCCTATGCTGAGCATTCATGGCTTCCATAATTTTCTTGAACTCATCTATTTTTTTTGTCTGTATCTGCTCTAGAGTCCCTAAGCATGGTCTTCATTGTGGACATCATCTCTGCAGTTATCTGAGAAATTATTTCTGATTTGATTTTTGAGAGTACGTCTTTTAAAAAATTTCAGAATAGGACCAGGGGGGTGTGGCTCAGTGGTAGAGTACTTGCCTGGCATGCACAAGACCATGGGCTTGACCCCCAACACTGCTAAACACAACAAAACAACAAAAACAAACAAGCAAACAAACAAACCAAAATAAAGAACAATGCCCAAGACTCACTCCGGCAGATCGGACTCAGGATCTCTGGACATCAGTGTTCCTTCAGTCTCCCTAGGTGATTCTAGTGGGCAGCGGGTACAAACCAGTCCTCTAAGCTCATTTAGACAAAGCAAACATGGGGTGTTCCCTCCAGGAAGCTGGCCTAGCCCCGTGCATATGGTGGTCACTCAACACATGTCCCTGGCCCACTGGCCATGCTGCAGCTGAGGGCAGCTGTTAATCTTTCCCCTTCCCCAGCATGGAAGCACTCCCCTACCTGCGAGGCACTTCTCTGCCACTGTGAGCCATCCTGGCCAGGGCTGCTGGCCCCAGAGGCCCCGCAGACGGAGGGATGGGCCCTGACGTCAGCCCCACGCCCTCCTCCGAGGGCTGAGCGTCCGGCCTGCTGGATGATGCTCCTTGTCTTGCCCCTGATGCCATCTCCCGGCTGGCGGGGACCTCGCCGACCCTGTCGGATGCTGCCGACGATTCCAGGCCATTCCCGCGCTTCTCGCTGGATGTTTCCGGAACTTTGGCACAGGCCTCTCTGGGTAGCAGCAGGTCACCAAGGGACACCTGGCCCAGGCCAGGAACTCCATCTCCCTGCCCTGTCGGGATCCCTGCCTGGGCGAGGGGGTCTGCTCCCATCCCTGATGCTCTGATGGGGAGCAGCCTCTCTGCTGTCCCCTCCGGCAGGTCCAGCGTTTGGCTCTCTAGGTGAAAACAGACAAAGTAAAAACAACTCACGCGTGGGAGAGTCTATGACAGAGGTCTTGCAAAATAAGTGCCCAAGACCATTCACTGCCCCACATTCATAATAGCCAAAGGCTGAAAATAACTCAAGTGACTGTTGGGAGGTTCTCTGAGTGGGGCGGCAATCACGCAATGGCATGTTGCACAGCCATAAAAAATGAGAAATCACTATCTCTATAGGCAGCTGTGGAGCGATCTCAGAATATACTGGAAATAAAAATTAGTAAAGTGGAGAATGGGGGTACAGAACCTGGTAGAAGCTGTTTACCAAAAAAGGGAGAACACGTGCATGTGCGCACACACGCATACACATAACCACTTACCGTGTGCTCTATACAGACTGGCGCTCAATGGAAATGGAAGACAAAGCTTTTTAGATGGTTACGTATGGGGGAAGAAGATGGTACAGGAAATGAGGAGAAAAGCTGGACTTCTCCTCATGTACCTTGTTTAGTTAATTTGACTGGGAATCATGTACATATGATGGAAAATTTAAAAAGAAAACTGAAACTTTTGTTTTGTTTTGTTTTGTTTTGTTTTGTTTTTTGAGACAGGGTCCTGCTATGTAGCCCAGGCTGGCCTCAAACTCAGAGTGATCCTCCTGCCTCAGCTTTCCAAGTGGTGGGATTACAGGTGTGCACAACCATGCCTGGCTGAAAATGAAACTTTAAAAAAGCAGTCTATAAACATATAACCCATTTCCTGTTCACCTCAAGAATATTTGCTAGGGAGAAAGGGGGATTAAAGGGATGGAGAGAGGGGGTAGGGAAGAGGAAGAGGATTACAGAAAGAAGCAAACTGTACTTTGTACATGTACCCACTCCCTAAGATGATGGTAAATTGCATGTACTGCAAATGTGTACTAAAAAATAAAAATAAAAAAGGAATATTCACTAGGAGTGCCTGTGGCTATAATGTATACCACAAGATAACTTGTGGAATACAGTTATATGGGTCTAACCTTAACCCTTACTATCATCATATACATTTCTTTTTTTTCTTTTTTTTTTTTTTTGTGGGGGACAGGGTCTTCCTGCATAGTTCAGGCTGGCCTTGAACTTGTGACAATGCTCCTGCCTCTGCCACCCAAGTGCTAGGATTACAGGCATGCGCCACAGTACCAGCATATCTATATCTATTTCTGTTACGTTAGGATTACAGAAAAGTTCTGTTTAGAAATAATTCCAAGAAAAGTTTTTGGGTTTTGTTTGGCAGGGGAGGGATTGAGACAGAGTCTCACCGTGCAGTCCAGGCTGGCCTTTAACTCACTATGTAGCCCAGGCTAGCTTTCAACTTGCAATGATTCTCCTGCTTCAGCCTCCCAAGTCCTGGGATTACAGATGTGCACCACCATGCATGGCTAAAAAAAGTTCTTATATTTATTTTCACATTAAATAACAGTTGGACTTGCTCCAGCCTCAAAGAATGTGTTTATATAAAATTAAATGAATGCTGGCGGTAAGCTGCACTTTTTTTTCTACACAGGAAGTAAAACACAATGAAATAAAATGAAGTTTTATCAAGTTGGTGGCATGGCCTACAAGGAAAGGAGCTATTCCAAGTTATTTCATTCTTTTAAAATTTAATTTAATTCTTTTTTTTTTTTTTGAGACAGGGTCTCACTATGTAGTCCAGGCAGGCCTCAAACTCACCACAATCCTCCTGCCTCAGCCTCCTGAGTGTTGGGACTACATGTGTGTGCCACCATGCCTGACTACGTTCCTTTTATTTTTTTAAGCAGGATCTCCCTATGTTGCCCAGGCTGGCCCTGAATTCCCGGGCTCAAGCAATCCTCCCATCTTTAGCATCACGAGTAAGTGGCATGTGGCACCATGCCCAGCTCCAAGTGCTTTCAAAACATTGCAGTTGACTATACACATCTGTAATGGTGTACATATAAGAAACAAAAAGAACTGCAAAAAAACAGAAAAAACAGTTTCAACAATTTTCCACTGGTCACGCTTTGGGTGGTATTATTGCTTTTTTATATGAGAAACAGCGAATGGGCCCACTCACCTTCCCACGGCCCCCTGATGCCAGCTGGCACAGCTCTGGCACTCAGTGCATGCTTTGGTTTTGCTCCCTTCTCTTCCACTGGCTCTTTGTTCTAAAATAATAACCATAAAAACAATCAAATCACCAACATCATTCCAGTTGTAAACCTTTGCCGACCACCTAGCATGTACTTAGATAAAGGTACTTAGGTTATTAGGCATCGGTCCCAGTAATATTAGAAGGTAAATACTATTTGTTATCACTTAGGGATAAGGGCACTGAGGGCTTCCCAAGGTCATAAAACAAGACCCAGTTTCAAAGCCAGAACTCAAATCCCTTCCAACCCTTCTATTTATTGCTGGTGATGGGCAGGCCCAGCCCCTAAAGGGGTCCTGGATCCTGAACTCCAACAAAGCCCTGCTTGGTGGGGAAGGAGCGCTCAGGTCTGCCCGGCAGCCACGTGACAGACCCCAAGTCACCCTTTTCCAGGACACAGTGAGGCCGCGAGCGCAGACTCTCCAGCTCGCCTCACCCACCCTCCCCACTTGGTCAAACTCCGTATCCTCTGCACCTCACACGTGTGTCTGCAAACCGGAATCTGTGATGTGCTCCACCTCGCTGGTGATTTTGTCCTGCCCGGAGCCAAGAGTGCTCAGCGTCAAATGAACCCACTGTGCAGACAGCAGGTGCGGCCAAGGGGAGTACTCACAGCTTTCCCCTAAATCTGAGTCTGCGGGGGACCTGGGCTTTCAGGCCTGAAACAGCCGGCAGGGAGCCCTCCAGCACGTACTCCTACACGCTCAGCTCTGGCTGGGCCCCAGCGCTTTCAGGGGCCTTGAGCCTAATACGACTTCTGACTCGCGGTCCCGCTCACAGCAGCAGCTGGGGTCACAGCCCAGGGCCTCGGCTGGGCCCCCAGGCACGAGACGCGCCAGTAATGGGCCTTTCTCCTGCCTTGGCCACAGACGTCCTTACCTGGGCGCCCTGAGACCAAGAACGGCTCTGGATACATTTTGTCTGTCTTGTGCAGCATTTAAGAAAGGTTTGTTTTCAACATTTAAAATCTGTACATTTAGATTAAAATTTTAGGACCCTCCTAGGGGTGATAGAATTCGTGTGTGTGTGTATTTTCCTCCTCGGTGTTGGGGTAGAACCCAGGGCCTTGTGCACGCGAGACAAGTGCTCTGCCCCTAAGGTTCGTCCCCAGCAAGACTGTTGTATATTTTGCTTGTGGCGACGGTTACTCGGACATACATATTTGTGGAACTGTATACTTAAAATGTGCATAGTCTGCGAGCATTTGTTTGCAGTTTATTGCATATAAATCATACTTAAGTATTATTTTATTCTTATGCCTTACTAAAACGGATTAGAAAAAATTCTAGTTTCCTTGCTTCTCTTGAAAAAAAATCAAAAGATCTGGCAATTTTATGCTCAGATAGCAAACATCAGCTCGGGCAGTTCCTAGGTTGCTTATAGCATCACTGCTCCCAAATGTCTCCTTGCTGAAGGTTGGTTCCGCTGTTTTTCCTATGCTGTGCCCATTTCCTGCAATCCTACTACCCGTGCACACGCTTCAGGATTCCGGGACATCGAGTTTCACCCTTTGAATAGTAAGGACATGACATATGGAGAATATGCAGTAGGCACTTAATAAAATCTGTGCCTATTACCATCACCAGTGCCATCAATGTAGCACAGACCCTCTGCTTAGCACAGAGCTGTACCTTATTCTTCTGCAGGCTCTGCCTGCCACCCCCACAGCTGGGGAGAACAGCGCGTTTTCACAGACCTCCTCCTACTTCACCCTACCAGTAGAGGGACTGTCCTTTGGCAGACCTCGCTGCGCTCAGACTGCCTCTCCCTCCCTCTGCTTTAGTGCATGCAAGCCTCAACACACACGCACACGCACACGCACACACACGCACACGCACGCACACGCACGCACGCACACGCACACACACGCACGCACACAGAGCCAGGTCTCTACCTTCAGGACTCAGCTTTCTGCTCCCTGCCTTGTCTGTGTGTGCAGAACTGGAAGAGGCCTCAAACCCCATTCCAGGGAGCTGAGGGCTCTGGCCCACCCCTGGCTTAAGCCTGAATCTATCTTTCCGGAGGGAGCCCCCGGCTTTTAGAAATAATCCAGTTCATTGTTACAACCAAACAAAGTGCTGCCGAGCACTTCAAAAGATCCAAACACGACCTTCACAAAGTCCTGGCATAATTTTCAAATTTAACAGCCAGGGCTAGGATTTAATTCAATTCCACAGATGACTACTGTGCCCCTATTCTCTTAGAAGACCCAAAGAAGTTCTCCAAAATGCCTCCAGAACCCAGTTTTCAGCACTGAGAATGTGTCAAGTAGCTGTGTTTGGGTCTCATTCACTGTCCATCCTCTGAACATTTCCTTTGAGGCCAGGGAGGTAGAGGCTTCATATCCCAGCCCGAAGAGCAGCTGACATCCAGTTCGGAGACCGGACTCACACCTGTAGATGGCTACCGATATGTGTTCGAACACGGACCAGAGAGGGACCCGTGAAGGGCCCAGTGGAGCAACGCAGACAAGAAATGCAGCGAGAACCAAGAGAAGAGAAACCGTGTGACTTCCCCCATCCAGAAATGCCTAGATATCTGCAACATGACAGTAACATCATTAGTATATAAAGAGCTCTTATATCTATAAGAACAAGGCAGAAAAAGAAAGCAGAGAAGAAGGAAAAGGACACGAACAAAAATACAAAGGGTTTTAAACCTATGAATGATGTTCAACCTTTTAGTAAAAGAAATATAAATTAAAACTACAGATATATCATTCTATCTGTTTTGGTTATGTTTGAAATTTTCCTTAGTAAAAATCTTTTAAAATTTTTTATGAATTCAAAAGAGTTAGCCTTCAAGAGACAATATAACCAACTGCCTTGTTTTGATTTGATTCAAACGGACTTTAAAAATTTTATAGAGCACAAGACAAGAAATGTGAACACTGACTTTGGTAATATTAGAAATTATCACCTTTCACTGTTTAGATACAATAATAGCTTAGCTTTTTAAAAAGAACCCTTATCTTTTATATGTAAGCTCTGAAATGTTTATGAAAGACATAATCCAAATGTCTTAGATTTGCTTCAAAATAATCTGGACAGAGCAAAATGGGGAATGGGTGGGAAACAGAGAAATGACCTAGGGCTCAGCTGATGGTGAAGCTGAGAGACGGTCACAGGATTCATTCCGCAGGGACCTTCTGTATCCATGTGTTCCTCATCTGAGAAAGCAGCCAACTTCAGAGGTAAAACATCTGGGGGAGAAGACTGCATCTGTACTGAACACGTACAGACTTTTTCATCAGTTGTAACAACAGCTATTTACATAGCGTTTACACTGTATTAGCTATTGTACGTAATCAAGAGATGGTTTCTGGACTGGGCAGTATATAAGAGGAGGTATGTAAATTATATGTAAATACTGTGTCATTTCATATAAGAGACTTGAGCATAAATGGATTTTGGTATGAAAAGGGGTCCAATCCCCAGTGGGTAACAAGAAATGAGTGTACTAATCTCTGTTTTTATAAATGTTTGAAGTTTTTCATATTAAAATACATACACAATAAGATCTTGTTTTATATTTACCAGCCAGGAAAAGAATTTTAAAAATTGGACAATATGCTTTATTAGCCACAGTGGAGGTGATAAACATTCTCATACATTATGGTTAGAAGACTAAGTTGGAGTAACTTTTTTCAAGGTTGGCTTGGCTTTAATCAATACAAGTTTACCATTTGGTTTAGTATTTCCACTCCTAGGAATGTATCATACAGATAAACGCAAACTGTGTTCAAAGACATACATCTATAGCTATTCACTGCATCATTATTTATAAAAGCTAAAAATGACAAACAGTAAAAACAGTGATATGTAACAGGTTAGCAAATTAAGACACATTCCCCAAGATGTTGTACTCTGCAACTTTAGGAAGTAAGAACAAGGAAATTTTCTAGGTATAAATATGAAACAATACCCAAAATATATTGAGTTAATTTTTTTTTTCAAAAATCAAAGTCAGCACATGTGAATAATATTTGGGTGAAAACAAAACAAAACACTGAGGATAATATTTACACCAATGTGCTTATAGATGCAGAGTCAATATCTGAAAGAATTCAGAAAAATCTGGTACCTATAGTTGCTTGTGGGTGTAAGGGCAGTTGTCCTGGGGACAGAGGGGTGGAATAGGAGGCAGATGCGTAATTTTCATTCTACATGAGTGTTTTTCCTAGGTTTTGTTTTGTTTTGTTTTGTTTTGTTTGAGGAAACTAAACCCATGGCATTCTGCATCATTAGTATTTTTTCTCATGCATTATTAATTTGATTTTCTTTTTAAAGCTAGGAGTTGGATTTATTTATTAGATTAATTTTCTTTATTAAAGCTGAGGTTGGTTATCAGGAGCAAAAGCCACTGCAGAAGTCACTTCTCCCAGGGCAGACAGCTGGGGTGGGGGCTGCTCTGGGGGGCGCTGCAGGGCAGGGGGGAAGGGTGAGGGCTCCGCAGACCGCAGGGCGAGCTCTGGCCTGGCTGGGCTGAGAAAGGCCCCTCCTGTTTCCTGTGACAGCGTCAGTAGCTGACGCACAGTCAGTATGAGCCCCCGTTAGACCGCATGCCCTGCCAGAGGCTAGTCAGTAACACAGCGATCTCAGCCAGCTGCTCCAGGCCAGCTAGGTGTTGCTGAGTGGCTGACCCTCAGCTGTTCCCAAACAGGGTGTTTCCTCTACGTACTTCACCCCCATCTTTCTCCTCCCAACAGGTTCGATTATGCAACCGTTGGGAACAGCCCCTTCCAGAAATGTCAACCTCCACCCTCGGGCTCTGGCTCCTGCCTTTGTTGTCCCCCATGGGTCACTGTCAACACTCGTCTCCCCACAGGCAGCTGCGCACTCCACCCACTCTGGGACAAAGCACAAGGCTGGGGACGGAAGAGGGGAACTGTGCTTCTGCTCAGGGGCTCTGTCCGGGGAAACTGATCGTTCCCCACCTGTCTCCCACTGCAGGTGTGAAGCAGCAGGAAGGGTCTCCGAGGGGAAGAGAAGCCCCAGAGGGGTTAAAGAAGCTCAATGTGCTCCCCTCCCTAACCATCACTGCGCCCCACATCTTGCAGCATTGTGCCTGGGCTGCCCGAGGCCCCAAGGTCCTGGCTAGCACACCGCCTCTTCCTTTCCCCGGGAAAGCAGAAGTCAGCGGACTGTCTGGAAATGCACCTGTGACCTCCAAGGTTCCATCTCTCCTTTTCTCCATTGGCAGGACACACAGGAGCACGAGAAGGGGACAGCATCCCTCCGGCTCTTCTAAGACTAGCTACCCGGCCAGAACCTCCAGCCCCCACCCCCAGGCACCTGGGCCTCCCTTCCAGCCAGGGCAGGGAAAACAGAACCAACCTCCTCAGGGCTATCAGCCAGGCTGCCTTTCCTCCCCTGCATGATGAAATCCACCAACTTCGAGTTCTGGAACGCAGCCCCCACCAGAGTGATGGCCCTGTCCACAGCCACCACCATCCTGAAGAGGGCTTCGAGCCTGGCGCCATGCTGGGCTCCGTCCTGCCGCACAGCCCGCACCAGCTCCAGGACCTCAGGCCACCCGGCCTGAGCACCAGCTGCAGGGGCACAGTCGGCTCCCGCCAGGCCCAGCCCCTGGGAGGCCTCCAGCCGCTGCAGGCCTTGCTCCAGGTCGCCCATGCCCCGGCACACACAGTGCAGTTTCTCTGTGACGTCTTCCTGGAAATGCAAGAGTTTGTCCACCTTCTCATTCAGAACATTAAGCTTGTTGTCCATGGCAGTGAGGCAGGCCTTGCCCAACACTGACAGGCCGCGGGGGCCCAGATTCTCCTTGGAGGCTCCTGACATCGTGACTCGGGCTTGACAAGGGCAGGGAAATGGGAGAGCCACAGAGCTCTGGCTTTCACTTAGGTAGCGAGTGCAGGGCCATTGTCCTTGGCGGCAAACAGTCTCACCGCGCTGCTCCAACCCGCGCTGACCACCGGGGCAGTGTGGGGAGCTTGCAGGGCCAGGTCCTCTCCGTGCCTTCGCCTTGCTTATCTCCCACTCAGCCATGGGCTGTGAGTGACAGGCTCAGCTTGGCCCAGGCCCTTCTCCTCGGGGCCCCTTTGACATCACGGCAGTGTAGAACATTCCTCTCTGAGAGACTGCTGATGGGCAAATATTTTAAGAATCTGCCCAGGGGAGGCAGGGGTTCATGTAGCTGAAGCTAAAGGCTGGAAGAAAAGCGCCCTTTAGGTAACACACCTATCAGCTGGACTTCACAGGGGGGCGTTAGGGATCCCAGGCACCGAGGAGATGAAGTCTGAGCACCACACGGACGTCTGATTCATAATAGAGAGCAAGACCAAAACGGAAAGAAATTGGAGAACATTCAACCAACATCTAACATTTGCCATGATGAAAATTTTGATGCTCTGCAAATTAAAAACACCGTTTTGCCAATGCCTGAAACACAAGTTTAGACCGCCTGCAGGGCAAGTCTGCAGCTCCTCCCCAACAGGGCCCTCAGCCACTAGTCACTTGTAACCCGAAATAGAACAGAGGGCCAACAGCCTGGGCTACTCGCCAACTCCACCCCACAGGTCATGTTCCCTGCAAAGCCATAGGGGGACATTTACCAGTGACCCCATGGTCCACCAATAATGACTACGCAGGTGTCCAGACCCAGTTTCTAAACTGACACGGACTCAGCAGGGCCCTGTAGGGCAACGAGGCTCATGTTTCCTGTGCTTCCTAAATGTTTTAGCCTCAGAAACTCCTGTTTTGAATGAAGTTTCATAGAAGCATCAATAATAAAGCAGACAAGCAGAGATGTTCAGGTCACCACTGAGGTGGGTCACAAGGGACCACCCGAGTTCCAACAACACCAAAGTGAAGCCTGACTTATTCTTTTCATCCAACCCCTCATCAGGAAAAAGCAGGGTCCAGAGAGAAACATGTCCAAGGTTACCCAGGCACAGGGTCTCCTGAGGATGGTTTCACCATAACCTGTGAGATCTGGGGGTGGGGTGAGGGGCGTGTCCTCCACAGTGACCCCCATCTGAGTAAAAGTAATTATGATGCACTCTGACCTGGAAATTTGATGTCCAAAAGCACCACTCAGTGGCTTTGCTATTTAAGCACAGGTATCCAATACGAGGTGCTTGCTGTGCGAATGCAGATTAGCCCAGCCTCTCTCTCCTCCCCGCCCTCTGTTAGGGGAGCTGTACCTAAGCAGCCCCCACGGGAGTCCATGCCCATTTCTGGGTGCTGGGTGTCACTGGTGGAATGACCTAGGGCAGTGGTGGCGAACCTGTGGCACACATACCGTGGCGGGTACCCAGAGCCCTCTCTGTCGGCACTCGAGCCAAGTTGCCCCAGTAGCCGGGCACCAGATGATAGTTGTTTTTCCTAAACCAAAACCCCAGGATTCAGGTTTAATTGCAGTGTTGGCACTTTGCAATTAATAAGTGGGTTTGGGGCTGCAGTTTGGGCACTCGGTCCTAAAAGGTTCACCATCACTGACCTAGGGCATGCTCAAAATAGGACTGGTCCATTTCAGCTACTGTGATTATTAAAAAACAAACACACAAAGGCGGGCGCGGTGGCACACACAGGCAGTCCCAGCACTCTGGGAGCCTGAGGCAGGAGAATTCCAAGTTCAAGCCCAGCCTGGGCATTTTAGCAACTTAGTAAGATCTTATCTCAAAATAAAAAATAAGAAAGGGCTGGGGATGTAGCTCAGTGCAAAGGGCCCTGGGTTCAATCCCCAGTACTGCAAAAGAAAGTTAGAGAGAGAGAAAGAATGAGTCCTGGGAAAAAGAAATTTAGCTGTGCAGAAGCTTTTTAATTTGATATGATCCCATTTGCTGATTCTCAGTACTATTTCTTGTGCCACTGGGGCTCTGTGTAGAAAGTCACTGCCGATGCCCATGTCGTCAAGAGTTTTACCTATTTTATCTTCCAGCGGATTAAGTGTTTCTGTTTTAACATTTAGATATTTGATCCATTTTGATTTTATTCACGGTGAGATGTATCAGTCTGTCTAGACTCGAAATCTTCTGCACGTGGATATCCAGCCTTCCCAGCACCGCTTATTACAGAGGCTCTTTGCCCCAGTGGATGTTTTTAGCCCCTTTGTCAAAGAGCAAACAGCTGAATGTACCTGGGGTTGTTTCTGCTTCCTCTACTGATCCACAAGTCTGTCTGTTTCTGTGCCAGTACCACGCTGTTTTTATCACAGTAACTTTGTAACACAATTTCAAATCTGGGATTGTGATGCCACCTGCTTTGCTTTTGTTACCCAGGGTTGCTTTTGCTATTCTGAGTCTCTTCTAGATGCATGGGAATCTTAGGTTGGTTTCCCTAGATCTGTGAGGAATGCTGTTGGTATTTTGATTGGGATATATATATATATATATATATATATATATATATATATATATATATTAGTCATTTTGACTATATTGGTTCTGTGTCAGAAAGATGGGACATTTTTCCATTTTCTGATGTCCTCTTTGATTTCCTTTTTCAGAGTGATATAACTTCAATTATAGAGGTCTTTCACTTCCTTGGTTAGGTTAATTCCTAAGTATTTAATTATCCTTGATGCTATTGTGAATAATACTGTTTTCCTAATTTCTTTCTTAGTGAATTCATTATTTGTGTACAGGAATACAAAGGAAACAACCAACAGGGTGAAGGGACAACCTACAGAATGGGGAAAATTTTTTGCCAACTACTCCTCAGACAGAGGACTAACATCTGCAATATATAAAGAACTCAAGCCAGTTGTGGTGGCATACGCCTGTAATCCCAGCACTCAGGAGGCTGAGGCAGGAGGATCACCGTGAGTTTGAGGCCAGCCTGGGCTACATAGTGAGTTCAAGGTCAGTCTGAACTTCATATTGAGACCCTGTCTCAAAACAAAACAAGAACTCAAAAAACTGGATCCCCCAAAATAAAAGACCCAATCAAAAAATGGGCAACTAAAATGAATAGACATTCTCAGAAGAAAAAGCACAAATGGTCGATAAATACATGAAGCAATGTTCAACATTGCTGGCCATTAGAGAAATGCAAATTAATACAGCACTGAGATTCCATCTTACCCCAGAAAGAGTGGCCGTAATCAAGAAATCAAACAATAATAAGTGCTGGCGGGGCTGCAAGGAAAAAGGACCCCTTCTACATTTTTGGTGAGAATGTAAACTAGTACAACCACTATGGAAGTCAGTATGAAGATTGCTCAAAAAACTAAAACTAGAAATTCCATTTGAGCCAGCTATTCCCTTCTAGGTATATTCCTAAAAAAGTTAAAGTCATCATATTACAGTGATACACATATACCCATGTTTATAGTGGCACAATTCATAATAGCTAAATCTTGGAAACAGCCTATATGCCCATCAACAGATGAATGGATAAAGAAAATGCAGTATTTATATACAGTGGAGTACTACCATGCCACAAAGAATAAACTTGTAGTAAACGGATGCACCTTGAGACCATAATGTTAAGTGAAATAAGTCAGACACACAAGTTTAATACTGTATCGCATGGTTTCTCTTACTTGAAAAACCGACCTTTTGCAAATGAGAAGAGAACCAAAAGATGGAAGGCTCAGGGAGGGATGTGAGGGGTAGGGGATGAAAAAAGAATTAAGATGTGGTATGCACCAACTCCCCATGATAAATGCAATCATTATGTACAACAAGCAGGTGCTAATAAAAAAGTCTGGGGAACTCTGTGCTGCAGCCCGTCTTGTGCAAGAACCATCTGCTACAGAAAAGGGACCGCATCTGAAGGGGGACCACTCTTCCCCCCACAGTAATTCACACTTAATACTTCCCTGTGGAACCAGGATTCCCTGACACAAACTTTGGGAAATGGCTGACTAGAGAAATCTCTGGAAGTCCACAGCCAGCCCAGGGTCTCTCTCCTCGCTGGTGCCGACAGTGTTTGGGGAATGAAGTTCCTGTCCGTCTGCAGAGACAAAAACCCGGCTTCCAGGACAGAGTTCCTACGACACAGACTGCTCCACCACTGTCACTGCTGTGGAGACCAACCGACAAGTCCGGATCACCAAGGCCCTGGAAAGATCTTAGAAGTCCAAACGAAACAAGCAAATGCCCCAGACACAAATCTGTCTCTAAAGTGAATCATTGAAATTACAGAAGGATTTGCCCCAAGTCTCCTTTAAGCGGCAAGTTTACAAGGAAGTTCATTTACCAGCAGTGGGACCTCTGCGGTCATCCACTGTTCTACAGCCGCCTCAGACCTCCCAGAGGACAAGGCAGGGCCCCTTTGGCCGGCCTGCCTCGGACGCACTACCATGTGAGCATTCACGTGGCTACTGTTCGCTGCAGCGGTACTGAAGGGACGAACTGAGGAGGCGACAGCTCAGGCAAGCTGACTGTGGGGGACTTCTATGGAGAGGGGCACTGGCGTGGCTTTCTCAGAGCAATCAAAGAGGTGCAGGGCAGGAAACCCTGACAAGTCGCAGCAGTGTGCTCCAGGACCTTCTGCAGTCCCCATTTGGAACACACTCAAAGAAGTTCTTGAGGCTTCTTTGATGAAAAGACACAGCCAAGAAAACCAGCTGTGAATCCCTTTAGCTCCTCAGTCTACAGGAGAAACGAGTTTGTGCACACATGGTTCCCTGAGGGCTGATTTGTGGCTTCTTCCCAACTCTCACTGAGGCACAGGGCTCAGCAAGTATGGGGCAGTGCTTCTTGGGCAATGATACCTGTCCAGAAGACAGACAGACAGACAGGAGAAGGAAGAGCAGAGAAGAGGCCGCTGCGCTAGACCGACATGGAGCATCAAGTCTAACAACGCCTTTTCCTTCTTGGACAGCTGGTCCACTCCTGGAAAAAGACAGGCTGACCTCTGTGCTTGCCCTAAACATGGGGTTAGCTTGTCATGAACCTCAAGGTTCTCCCCTGGTCTTCTGATTACCTTACAACCTTGGGTTTCATGGAGTGAGGTAGATTGCAACATCTTCACTTTAAAGTGATATCAAGACTCTGACTCGAGCTGAAAGATTGACCTCCCATATTTATTATCTCCTTCCTCTCCAGAGACCAGATTAGAGCGACAGTAAAGGAAGAAAATAAACACACAGTCAATGACAAAGAGAATGGAAGAGGATCCACTGGTGAATAAGTTTTATCAATGGTTTTCTGGAAGATGGAAAGCTACTGAAGGAGAGATAACTAGAAAAACAAGAAAGGGAAAACCATGGCCTGGACTGGCACAGATGAATAGAGACAACTGTAGAGCCAGTATGCCCTACAAAATCTGAGAGAAGCCTCTGGACCCTGAGACCCCAGGTGGGGTAAACAGGATCAGAAACGCAACACCGAGGAACCAATTCCTGGTCCACTCCTCTCTCCCCACACTTCTGCACAGAGGAGCACAGCCGGGAATGCACGCCCCATCTGTCTATTTATGGGTCCATATTACAATAGCTCTATGCATTGGCACTGGGAGACCCCTTAGAAGCTCTCTACTTCATCATCCTCAACAAACCCAGGGAGTCAACAAGCCTTAACTACCCACCCACTTTTTGGTACATTATTCTGAAATATGCACAGGCAAAAAAGGATTACCAGGTATTCCAAGAAAGTTCCCAAGATTAAAAAAAAAGGAGGCCAAAACATATAAAAACATAATCACGGAGGGAACAAAGAAAATGAGAAACAGAAGAAAGTTTCAAAAAGGCTATCATTCATAGCCCCAGGAAAGTATGTGAAAGATGATTCCATCCATTAAAAGAGGACGTCATGGAAAAGCATCCCATGGAATATAAGAGAAATCTTAGAAATTAAAAATATGAGAGCCAAATTCCAAAAATCCAAACTATGGATTAGAAAATAAAGGTATTATCTTAGAAAACAGAACTATAAACATAAAGGCATATACATAAGGAGAGAAAAGATGTTTGACTCTGGATCCAGCTGGCCTCACATATAATTAATTGGAATTTCAGGAAGAAAAAAGAGAAAGAGTGAAAGAATTTATCAAAGAAATACTGCAGCCATTATGCAAATTTAGAAGAATAAATAGACTCTTGAGCCTTTTGGTTTTGTTGTCACTGTTGTTGTTTTTGAGACAACATCACTATGCTGCCCAGTCTGGAACTCACAGTGCTCCTGCCTCAGCCTTCCAAGTAGCTAGGATTACAGGCATGCTCCACTGCACCCCACAAAGACAAAGAGAGGGCTACAACAGCTCCCAAAAAAAAAAAAAAAAAAATCACTGAAATCAGAATAACACCAGACACCAAAATATCAGCAGACTTAAAAACAGCTGGATACTAGAAGATAGTTAGCTTCCATATAGAATTCTAGATCAGAAAGCATTCGCCCTCAGAATTTGTTAGAGGAGAGAACGAAAAGTTTTATGGGGCTGGGGGTACATCTCAGTGGCACAGCACTTGCCTGGGCAAGCACAAGGTCGTGAGTTCGATTCCTGGTACCAAAAAAAAGAAAGGTTTTATGAATTGCAAAGATAAAAAAAATCTACGTACTCTTTGTTTTTATTTCTTTATGCACCCTTAAGGAAGCTGTTTGAAGGAGGAGAGACAGAGACAGACAGAGCCAGAGACAGACAGACAGACAGACAGACAGACGACATCCAAGAGACAGGAGCGTTGGCCCAAAGTCGAAGCAGATGGATGAAAACTCCCAAAAAAGGAGGATTCTGAAAGGGAAAAGACAGCATACAATGTGAAGAGCGTGGAGTCAGAGTGTCTGATTTAACCCCCGCATCTGCCAGTTATTAGCTAGAACTCCAGCCGGTGTTTACTTGACCTCTCTGGAGTCTCCATTTCTTGTTCTGTGACATAAACATAATAACTGTGCACACGATGGCCTGCGGGGTGGGGGAGTAATGAGAACGCGCTCCGGGCTGGGCAGAGCTCAGAAGTTAGCCATCAGCACTCCACGGCAGATAGAGCAAAGGGGGAGCAAAAGGAGGGAGAAAGGCCAAGAAAACCAGAGTGCTTACAACAAAGAATGAGGTGAAGGTACAATAATTGATCTTGTAATGAATATTTTTAGCTGTTAGCACTGCGAACACTTTATGAAGTAAAAACAGCAATGTAACCTATCGGGAGAGGGCAGGCAGGCAGTACAAGAGCTAGATCTTCGCTTGTCTTACTAAGAAGCCCACGCGTAATAGACAAAGCCTCGGGAAATAGGGGGGCAAATGGAAGAAACCACTAAAAGACTTCCGTGTGTTTGCCTCTGAGGACCAGGACAAGAAGCGGGTTATGCAGAATTCAAGGGCACAGCCTCGAAGGGACTGAACGCGTGGGACATTTCATTGATTCGTGTGTTTATAACAACAATGCACGTGGAAATGAAGGGTCTCTTTCTAACAAAATCAAATATTATGAGAGGTTTCCAAGAGAAGGAAGGCAGCTGTCTAGAAGAAATGTGCTCCTTTCTACATTACACAAACGCCACATGGGCCAGCTGCGCCCTGGGAACTAACTTTGCCTCTCTGAACCTGGCTCAGGAGGCTTCCGACAGCGCAGCTCACAGGGCTGCCTCACCTGCCATCCTCAAGTCCAAGCCGCTGTCTCCCCACCTCCTGCCCAGCCGGGAAGCCCCAAGACAGGGTGCTCGGCCACCTTGCCGTGGGGTGGAGAGAGGAGAAGGAAGAGGGGAGGACGGCTCTGCAGTTCTAGGCCAGCCCAGGCCCCCTGCCTTGCTTCTCCCACACACACCCTCAGCTGCTGTGTATTCAGAAGGTGCAAACGTGCCCTCCACTGAGCCGGCTTTCTAAAGAAAAGAAAACAGAGAAGAAAAAAGAAACCTCAGGAAGCCTTGCAGAGTTTAATACAACTTTAGGATTAGCTGTGTTTGGCATCATTTGCCCACTGCACCCCGCATTAGTTAGGAGAGCCTCCGGGTGACCATCCTCAAACTGTTCCCGGCAACCAAAGCTGTCTGCTAAATCTCTCGGTCCCAGAGGACCCAGGTCTGGGGAGCAATTGTCACCGGGGCTCCTTC
The DNA here is from genome assembly GCA_028451465.1 of Erethizon dorsatum. Classification (NCBI taxonomy): domain Eukaryota; kingdom Metazoa; phylum Chordata; class Mammalia; order Rodentia; family Erethizontidae; genus Erethizon; species Erethizon dorsatum. The sequence goes on along the minus strand of CM051832.1, from coordinate 119,050,147 downwards.
CGTCCCACGACCTTCCAATTGTTCCTCAGGCTCCTACTTCAAAGTACACTGGCGCGGAGCCTTCCTTACCGCAAATATCTGCGTGTAATCTGATGCTCGCTGCCGGCCTCTGGTGCTGGGACCATGCAGTGTGGGAGCAGGGCACAAAGTCCCCATCCTGCAGCAGCGTGGCTGTGCCAGACCCGTGTTTACTCCACCTGGAGATGAATTCTGCCCGGCACTGGAAATGAGGTGGGCTGGGCAGCCAGAATGTTTTCTCTGGAAAAACTCAGGGAGTAGCGATAAGCCTGACATTTCCGCTTATCTCTGACCCTGTCCCAGGCCCCGCAGTATCCAGAGGCTTCACTTGGTTATCTGCCTTGCCGGGCTGTATCTGCCTCCCTAGGGGCCTACTTCCTGCATCACTTAGCAGAGTGTCTAGCTGTGAAACAAACACTGTGAGGTCCAAGAAGGGGGAGAGGGAGGGAATCCTAGGACAAAGCTGACCTCAGCTCAAAACCCACAATCCTGGCGCAGGGGCCCAGAAGAGCTGGGAATGCTCACCTGCAGGTAGCCCCTCCGGACAGAGGAAAGTCCCGACCAGCAGCAGAATGGGGAGGAGGCCCCGCATTTCTTCCACAGGGCTGTATGTGCCCTGGCTGGGAGCTTGGGAGCCAGGTTAATGACCTCCAGGCTGCAAGGGTCTAGCTATTGTCTCCCCAAGAAAACTACTCAGGAAGCAGTGAAGGGGTACAGAGGCCCCAAGAACTGGGGCAAGCTGCATTGAAGGAGGCGGCTCTCTGGCCAGGTCAGACCAGAGTGTCCAAAGAGAGACCGAGCTCTACACACACACCAGCATGCACACAGACAGACAGACACGCGTCACTTCGGGACTGCAGCTTCCCTAGCGTGGCCGACAGGATCCAGGCGAGGGGCTGCAAGCTTTTGATAGCAGCTCACTTTTCTGAGCCTGACCATGGAGAAGCTTGGAGTGAAAAGGCACTTTCCAAAGTCCATGTGAGAACCTGGATTTCAGTGCACGCAGCCAAACTCCAGTTTGCTTTAAAAGTGAAAGTAGTCTAACTAAAATTTTCTTTTTATCTACAACCCAGATTTGTCTTCTGAGGGCTGCACCTGCCAACTATCAGTTCAGAAACTCGATTACATTTGCAAGTTGTAGTGAGACCAGCCAGTCCCATGCCAGCACATTGTCTTGCCCGCCCTCCCAGCAGTCCGCACTGGCGAGGTGCTCCCATCTGCAGCGCTCTGACATGGGTCCTCACACTTGCTGCGTGTCTGAAGAAGATGGGTTATGATCACCACTGGACTCGGGAAGAGACTGCGGCTCCCAGAGAGAGTCAGAGGGAGCCGGGCTCAGGCCTGGCTCTGCAGCTCTGCGCTTGTGGATGCCACAGAGGAAGGTTTCTGGAATCCTGCGCCCACAGCACACACCGCTCTGCAACTCCACCTCATCTGCCCTGGCTCATTTAGCTGCAATCTTATTTAAACCCATTGACCGTGTCAACTCTTGTGAGCTCAGAGCTCTGCTTGTGCCAGGAGAAACCCCAAAAGTCTGGGGGGGAGTGAGGCTAACACATCAGAACTGGAGAAAACAGAAGAGTCCGAACTGCCAGATACAGCAGACATGAGTGGGGCAAGGCAAAACTGTACATTACACCAGTGTTTCTAGACCCCCTGCATCTGAAAAAGGTTTATCTTCCTTGCTCAAATTTCTCCCTCAATCTATCCACCTTTCTGAGGAGAGCCCAGTCTTGAGATTTTTTGATGTTAAATATGAAGAACTGGTAGCAGAGGTGGGAGCTGAGGGTCCATAAGGGAGAACTTGGTTGCGCTGGGTGGCAAAGTCACAAAAACAGGGAAGGAGAAAAGGGGCCTGGGTTTGGGGACTGAGAGACCCCCCCAAGCGGTGCCATGACTGAGAATGATTGAGAAGAGCTGGGAAAAATACCTGCTGTAAGGTATAAATGGCCATCGGGGGTAACAGGCAGGAGTGGTGCTGCGGCTGGACTTCCAGAGCGTCAAGTCTTTGCAGAAGACTTAGCTACAAGGCAGTTCAGAGTATAAAAGGATGTGAAGAAATTGGGAAGGATCTCTTGGAGGAAACAAGACTTGAGCTGAGCTTGAAGGACGGCCCTGACTTGGGGAGGCCAAGGAAATGCGATTCTAGCGAGGACAGAGCAAACAAGGCTCCAAGTGGAACGTGGCTGGGAGCGGGCAGTGCCGGCACCGTCCTCAGGTCAGGATGCCAGGGGAGGCCTGGCTGGCTCAGCAGGTGGGACCTTAAGAGGGTGGATCAGGAAAATGAGGCAGAAACACTGAGACTCAAAACATTTAGATCCGAAGCAGCAAGACAGAGGGACAACACTCCCCTGTGGAATGTTTTGAGGTGAGGAGTAACAGGACAAAGTCAGTTTAAGGACAGGTAGAAGTAATTACCCAAGGAAGGGGTTTTGACTTGGAGGAGACATAAAGCTACTTCTGGGATGCTGGAGATGTTTTGTATCTTGGGTGGTAGTCACATGGGTGTGTGTGTTTGTTCAAATTCCACGGCTGTAATGTGTGTGTGTGTGTGTGTGTGTGTGTGTGTATGTTGCACCGCGTATGAGTTATGCCTTAATCAAGTCCTGTTAGCAAAAAAAACGGGGGAAGGGGTTGGATGGGCCTGGCAGCAGAGTGCACATGGTGTGGGAGGGCTAGGATCAGCATTGACACAAAAGCCCAAGTCAGCAAACTTTACCACTTCCAGGATGTGTGCTCCTATGTTGCCAAAACACAGGAGCCCGAAGGAAGTACAGCAATATTCAAGAGAACAAGTCTTTGAAATTCCTCCTGCAAGTGCTGCCTCAAATTCCAAGGCCTTGCTCCCACCCTACACAACTGGCAACAGAAGCTTGATCTTTCCCTGTGTGAGCAGGAGATTTTAGGGATCTATGATGCTTTTCCCAGATCCAGTAGGTAAAGACTTCACCCCCAAATCAGGATGCCAAGTAGCAGTGGCTTATGTTAGAATCCCATTTAAAATATGCGAGTATGTTTAATTCCACATGAGACATTACAGACTATCTTTATTTTCTATAGTTTACTTATAACTTCTTTCTAATTTTAAAATAAGAGGTCAGCTAGGCGTGGTGGCACACACCTATAATCCCTTCTCTTGGGAGGCTGAGACAGGAGGCTCACAAGTACAAGCCCACCCTGGGTAACTTAGTGATTTAGTGAGACCCCATTTCAAAAGAGAAAAAGTAGCTCAGGCAGAGGCCCTGGGTTCAATCCCCAGTACCATCACCACCACCACCTCAACAAAGAGTACATGATTTGTGTTATTTTACAAAGGCTTCTGTTTCTATAGCAGTTGCCATTTACTGAAACCCAGAGGAATTGTTCTAGACAGACGATATGCACCAGAGAAAAGTGTAATTAACCAAGAACACGGAGTGGTAAACTCCCTCAGGACCTTTGTTGACAGAAAAAACATTTAATAACATTACAGGGAGGTCTGAGGTCAATTACCTGGTTTTAAATGAACAGAAAACACCCCCGTTTAACAGGCTCGAGTCTCTTCAGCTACAGCAAATCCCATGAGAAGAGAACAACGCTTTGTGCTTTATTTTTTAAATAGACCCCCCCACCCAATTCGGGAAGAAATGGTCCAGACTTCATGCATAACTCATAAGCTATAAAGTTGAACTAATTGGGGAATTTATAAAAAGCGAAGTTGGCAAACATTTGGGAAAAATCATGAGCAACATTGTCAAATGATTTAAGCACTTACATTACTAAGCACAGCAACAGGTTTGAAAAACAGTTCTGGAGGCTGAATTACACATGCAATGCCCCCAAAGCCGTACAAACAAAAGACGAATCCATGCACCTAAAACCAAGAGCTGTTCATTTTTACTGTTTTTTCTTTTTCTCCTGCTAGGCTCTAAGAGAGTTTTCTGGATGGTCTGCATGCCCCTAATGCACGGCTGGAGACACAAACACACGAGTTTGTCACCCGCACTTACATACCACCTTCCATCCATGGATCCTAAGTGGTCCGTCAGAAAGGTTATTTTCGTAAGTTTCCAGTGAGATGTGTAAATATTGTTACTTCCATCTTATATGCAGACAGACTTAAAGCAGGGGCAGCTAAGTGGCTTGTCAACAGTTACAACCCAAAACAAGATTCGTGCAAGTTGTCCTCTGGTCTCCCTTCCTCGCTGACCGTCCTTTGAGCTTTCTCGTTGGCCCCAGTATAAAGCATGCACCAGACCATTGTTGCCCTGGTGATGGAGGTGGCAGTCTATTTCCTGCCCTGAAGCTGGCTCAGCGCCCTGACTACACCACATTTAGACACAAGTGCATCATCCGTGCGTGAGTGGCGATGGTTGGGCTCCTTGGAAACCTAAGTGGCGTATGTCAGCTGGCCGCAGCCTGCTAAGAGCCACTCCAGGCCATCCTGCTAATTCTCCATCACTTGCCCAGAGTAATCCATAAGGAAAGCTATGATGCCGCTTGAAGCTGGGTGGGAGTGTGAACAACTCCAAGGCAGCTCTCAGGAGAAATAACCCCTGGATATCTGGGACCAAGACCCCGGGTCAGTGCGGGACCCCACCCCTGCTCATTTCTGTGGACAACGGGTCAAAATGCACTGGTCTTTAATTATACGCCTGACAGGCAATTGAATTCACACTTACAATTCCCAGTTGCAGTGTTACTTTTACGTTTATTAATCACTGTGTCTTAGAATGATCACAGAAGCAGTCGTTTCAGGGAAAATAAAAAAGTTACCTAGAAGTCAGTATCTGAGCAGTGCAATCAGAAACTAGATGTGAATGCTGGGCTTGCAGGCCAGCGACAGAGCCCCTGCCCAGCATGCAGAAGGTCTTGGAGTCGATCCTCAGCATCACAAAAGAAAAAAAAAATTAGAGGTGGATTATTTTTATCAGTTCTATCATTTGGTCATATGCATTGTCAGTTTTGGTCTATCACACATTGTCTGTCATTTGGTCTATCATATACTGTCAGTTTTAATTTCAATTTATTTGCCTCTAAAATGCCCGGTTGCTCTTATTGGGTGGCCACACACATCCCATGAACTGGAGGCTGGGTTAGCTGCGATCTGTTAGGAATCGTAACACCTCATCTCTGTTGAGCTTTGACCATGGGCTGGGCACCCTACCAAGCATTTAAAATTTATTTGTTTGGGCCAGTGAGATAGCTCAGCGGCATAAGCAGCTGCCTGGCAAGCACGAGGTCCTGAGTTCAACTCCCGGTACCCACATACGAAAAAGGGCCGGTGATATTGCTCAGCAGCGCAAGAGCTTGCTGGCAAGCGCAAGGTCCTGAGGTCGACCCCCAGTACCCACATAAAAATAAATAAATAAATAAATAAATAAATAAATAAATAAAAATAAAAGAGCCAGACAAAAGTCCCAATACTCCCAGCTGCTCAAGAGTCTGAAGCAGGAGGGTTGCTTGAGCCCAGGAATTTGAAGCTAGCCTGGGCAACACAGCAAGATCTTATCTCTTTTCACCTGCCAAAACAACACCAAAATAGTTAAACAAATACATAACTTCCATTTTACAGACCAGAAAACGGAGGCTTAGAGAGGTCACAAAGTCACTGTATTAGTTTCCTATAGCTGCTATAGCAAATTACCACAAATTTAGTAGCTTAAAGCAGCAGAGGGCTGGGGATGTGGCTCAGTGGTAGAGTTCTTGCCTTGCACGCACAAGGCCCTGGGTTCGATCCCCAGCATCACAAAAAAAAAAAAAAAATGCAGCAGAAAGGTATTTGCTCAGGGTTCTGGAGGCCACAAGTCCAAAAGCAGTATCACTGGGTCAAATTAAAGGTTAAGCAGGGCTATGCTTCCTCCAAAGACCCTTGAGGAGAATCCATTCCTTGCATCTCCCAGCTTGGGTAGCTGCTGGCATTACTTGCTTTGCGGCCACATCACTCCGATCTCTGGCTCCACGATCACACTCCCCCACCGTCACGCCTGCGTGTGTCTGCATCAAATCTCCCTCGGCTTCCCTTTATAATGACACATGTGATTGCACTGCAAGCTCAACTGGATAACTCAGGACAACCCTCCCTCCCCTGTCTCAACAGCCTTAATTTAATCGCATTCACCAAGCCCTTCTTTGCCATACAAAACACCATTCGCAGGTTCCAGGCACTTGGGTGTGATCGCCTGTAGGAGGCCATTACACCTGTCCAGGTGGCTCGTGCAGGTTTCTCTTTTCAAACTTTAAAACATTTCATGAGTGCGTGTTTGCAGCTCGTGCCTTCTGCAGTCACCTTGGGGGGCAGGCGCGTGTACACAGCACGGCTTGTGTCTTTTTCCCTTTTCTCTCCGACCTCCCTCCTGCTCCAACTCCCCGTTCACATTTTTCATTCTTGTTGATATTATCCATCTTAGCTCATGTTATGGCGCATAATGTTTACATTAATAGCGGTTACTAGATTCCTGCACATGGCATAGCTTTATTCTCCTTATTTCCCAAACCTCTCCAAACCCTTGCACTATGTCCCTTGGACCACCTCCCTACTACAAGAGATCCATCTCCTGTCCCCTTCTATCCATCCTTTATTATGCTCTTTGTTTGTACTTGGCTTCACTCAGGTGAGAGATATCATATGGTATTTAACCTTGTGTGTCTGGTTTATTTCAACTCAAATTATATTTTGCAGGTACATCTATCTTCCTACAAATCTGTCCTTCTTTACAGCCTAGTAGTATTCCATTATATATAGTCACCACATTTTCTTTATCTAATCATCTGTCGATGGTTATACTGGCTGCTTCCAGGATGTAGCTATTATGAATTGTGCTGCTACAAACATTTAGTATCACTGTAATATGATGTCTTAAACTATTTGGGGAAGATACCCAGCAAGGGGATAGCTGGGTCATATGGAATTTCTAATTTGAGTTCTTTGAAAAATCTCCACACTGATTTCTGTAACTGTATTAATTTACATTCCCACCAACAATGAAGGAGGATTCCATTTTCACACAGCCATGACAACATTTGTTATTTGATTTCTTAATGATTGCTATTCTTTCTGGAGTAAGATGGAATCTTAGCATCCTTTAATTTGCATTTCTCTAATAGCCAGGGATGCTGAAGATTTTTTCATAGATTTGTTGACCATTTGAATTTCTTCCTCTGTGAAATGTTTGTCCATTTCTCTTGCCCATTTCTTGACTGGGTTTTTAATTTCAGGTGGATTAATTTTTTTGAGTTCTTTGTATATTCTGGATATTATTAGTGCTCTGTCTGAGGAGTAGCTGGAAAATTTTTTTCCCATTGTGTAGCTTTTCCCATGCTGTAGGTTGTCTCTTCACTCTACTGATTGATTCTTTTGCTTTACAGAAGCTTTTTTGTCTGATATAATCCCATTCGGTGATTCTTGCCCTTATTTCTTGTGCAATTGAGGTTCTGTTTAGAAAAGCCTTTCCTGAACCTACATCTTCATTTTACCTATTTTATCTTCCAGTAGGTTTAATATTTCTGTTTTAATGTTTAGATCTTTGATCCATTTTGATTTTAATTCAGTATATGGTGAGAAATGAGGGTCCAGTTTCAATCTTCTGGAAACAGATGACCAGTTTTCCCAGCACCATCTGTTGAATAGGCTGTCTTTCCTCCAAAATATGCTTATGGCCCCTCTGTCAAAAATCAAATAGCTGGACTTTTGGGAAGATGGCAGAGCGGTGAACAGCAGAGAAAACGGCCTCACTGAGATTTGGTGTCTAGACTCTGGAATACAGCAATGCGAGGAAGACAAGGAGGAGGGAAGTGGGTGCCCGGGACCCAGCAAGGAACTGAAGCGAGAATTGAAGCCCACAGGGAGAGCAAAGAGAGAGACCTCAATGAAGAAGAGGAGGTGGCAAGTGCTGCTTTCTCCCTGAGCCCTGACTCACTGCATGGGAGGGGCAGCTTGAACCTGCAGATGCATGGTGACTACTGGCGACCCCAGAGGCCACCACAGAGAAAGGCACCAGTGGAATGGAGCAGTGGACACAGTGGTCTGCAGGGGCTGGTGAGTTATTTGGGTTCAGATATCCCCCAGGAGAGGGGCGATTGGCTGATTGCCATGTTGGAGAGGGGCCAACTGAGCTTGGAATTAAGAGCAGCTGCAGGCTGGCCCCATCCAGCGGCTCCCAGTATCAGGGTGAGGTGGAGCTGAGATCAAGAATGAAATGCAGGGCTGGTGATATAGCTCAGCGGCACAAGCGCCTGCCTGGCAAGCGTGAGGTCCTGAGTTCGGTTCCCGGTACCCACATTAAAAAAAAAAAAAGAATGAAATGCAATGAAAATAGAAATCAATGACAAAAGAAACCACAAAAACTCCATAAACACATAGAAATTAAATAATACCCTCTTGAACAACCAATGGGTCACAGAGGAAATTAAAGAAGAAATTAAACATTATCTAGAATTAAATGATAATGACAGTACAACATACCAGAACTTAGGGGACCCAGTGAAAGTAGTGCTATGAGGGAAATTTATAGCAGTGAAATCTGACATCAGGAAAACAGAGCAAGTGCAAATAAACAACTTAATGTTGAACCTCAAACTTCTAGAAAAAGAAGAGCAAATCAAGCTCAAATCTCGTACAAGGGAGGAAATTATAAAGATCGGGCCAGAAATTAACACAATTGACACTAAGAAAACAATACCAAGAATCAGTGAATCAGAGTTGGTTATTTGAAAGATTAAATAAAATTGGCAGACTCTTAGCCAACCTTATCAAAAAGAGGAAAGAAAAGATTCAAATGCACGCAATTAGGAATAAAAAGGGTGAAATCACAACAGATCCTCCAGAAACCCAGAAGATTATCAATACTTACTTCAAGAACCTGTATTCCAACAAAATGGAGAACAGAAGAAATGGACAGATTCCTAGACACATGAATTAACAAAGCTGAATCAAAAAGATAGATTCTAAATAACTCAATGTCAGTCAACGAAATTGAAGATGTAATTAAAAACCTACATCCTGTAATTAAAAGATCACGTACTGATTGATTCACTGCAGAATTCTACAAGAAATTTAGAGACAACTTAATGCTGCTACTTCTCAAATTTTAAATGAAACTGAAAGGGAAGCAATACTCCTACATTTATTCCTGGAAGCAAGCATTACCTTGATATGAAAACCAGAGAAGGAACCAACCAAAGAAGAGAACTTCAGGCCAATCTCCCTCATGAACATAGACGCAAAACTCTTTAATGAGATATTGGCAAACAGGACACAGCAAATCATCCAGAAGATTATACACCGTGACCAAGTAGGATTCATCCCCGGGATGCAGGAATGGTTCAACATACATAAATCAATAAATGTAATACACCATATTAACAAAGCGAAGGACAAAAACCATATGATCATCTCAACAGATGCAGAAAAAGCATTTGACAAACTCCATTAATGATAAAAACCTTACAGAAAATTGGAATAGGTGGTCTTTATCTCAATCTGATAAAAGCCATCTATGACAAACCAACAGCCAACATCATACTAAATAGTCAAAAACTGAAAGCTTTTATTCTAAAATCAGGAACAAGACAAAGATGTCCACTATCACCAATCTTATTCACTATAGTTCTGGAAACATTAGCCAGAGCAAATAGACAAGAGAAAGAAATAAAAGGAATATGATTAGGAAAGGAAAAAGCTGAACTATTATTATTTGGATTGACATGATACTCTACATAGAAGACCCCAATCTCCATGAAAAGATTTCTAGATTGAATAACCAAATTCAGTAGCATGGCAGAATGTAGTCAACACTCAAAAATCAATAGCATTCCGGTACACCAATAACAAACTCACTGAGAGAGAAAATAGGGAAACAACACCTTTCACAATAGCATCCAAAACAAAAAACAAAACAGAACAAAACAAAACACCTAGGAATCAATCTAAAAAAGGAAGTAAAAGACCTCTACATTGAAAACTGCAGTACTTCGAAAAAGGAGATCAAAGAGGATATCAGAAAATGGAAAGATATCCTTTGTTCTTGGGTAGGCAGAACCAATATAGTGAAAATGGCCATACTCCCAAAATTACTATATAGATTTAATGCAGTTCTGATCAAAATATCAATGGCAATCTCACATAAATGGAGAAAACAATCCTAAAATTCATTTGTAACCAGAAGAGACCTAGAATAGCAAAGGCAATTCTAGGCAACAAAGGCAAGGCAAGGGGCATCCCAATCCCTGACTTGAAATTATACTATAAAGCTACTGTGATAAAAACAGCATGGTACTGTCAAAAAAACAAATCCAAGGACCATTGGAACAGATTAGAAGATGCAGAAACAACTCCAAACATATTCTGTCACCTTATCTTTGACAAAGGAGCCAAACACTTTCACTGGAAGAAAGATAGCCTCTTTAATAAATAATGCTGGAAAAACTGGCTTTCCGCATGGCAAAGATTAAAACTAGACCCATATCTTTCATCAGGAACTAACCTAAAATTGAAATGGATCAAAGATCTAAATATAAAAACAGAAACACTAAATCTGCTGGAAGATAAAATAGGTAGAACTCTTGAAAACATAGGTGAAGGCAAAGACTTTATTAAAAAAAAACCTGATTGCACAGAAAACACTACAAAGAATCAACAACTGGGATCACATCAAATTAAAAATATTTGCACAGCAAAAGAAACCACCAACAGAATGAAGAGACAACCCACAGGTGGGAAAAAATTTTTTGCCAGCTGTTCTTCAGACAAAGGGCTAATATCTAGAATATACAAAGAACTCAAAAATATCAGAACCCCCAAATTTAAAGAACCAATCCAAAAATGGGCATCTGAAATGAATAGACTCTTCTCAGATGAAGAAGTAGAAACAAAATAAATATATGAAAAAAAAATATTCAACATCACTGGTCATTCAAGAAATGCAAAATAAAACAACAATGAAATTCTATCTCATTCCAAAAAGAATGGCTATCATTGAGAAATCAACCAATAACAAATTCTGGAGGGGCTGTGGGGAAAAAGGAACCCTTCCCCATTGTTGGTGGGAGTGTAAACTAGTACAACTGTGGAAATCAGCCTCAAAAAACTAAAACAAGAGATTCCATTTTACCCAGCTATTCCCCTCCTAGGCATCTTCTTGAGAGTTAAAAGCATCATACCACAGTGATATATGCACACCCATGTTTATAGTGCACAATTTATAATAGCTAAATCTTGGAAACAGCCCATATGCCCATCAACAGATGAATGGATTAAAGAAAATGTGGTATTTATATAGAATGGAGTACTACTCTGCCATAAAGAAGGATTACTTGAGTCATTTGTAGGTAAATGGATGCACGTGGAGACCATAATTTTAAGTGAAATAAGACAAAATTTTTCAGACAAATTTTAATATCACATTGTTTCTCTTCTGTGAGAAACTGTAAGTGGCAAAATGGGGGATAGATATAGGGAAGTAGGAAGAACGTGTTCAAATGGGAAGGAGAACAAAGGAGGGAGGAAGGGGAAGGAAAAGAAATTTAAAAAGACTGGAAGGAAAAACAGGGAGGGGAAGAAGGGTTGAAGGGTGGGCAACAGAAGGGGAAAAATAGGAATTAAGATATGTTATGTACAGGAACAAATTCCCTATGATGAATGTGAGCACTATTATGGCAAATATATACTAATATTTTAAAAATAAGAAATGTTACTCGTAGAATAACAATCTAAGTATGTGTTGTTTTAAAACTTTTTCTTAATGAACCAGCCATACTTTCTCTGCCTCCACCCTCTGCACTAAAGGGATAAAAACACAAGAAGGAATAAACTCATGCCCTGAAGACGAAGTAAGTGGGTAGCACGTAGGGAGAAGAGAGCCACTCCATCCCTGGAAGGCAGAAAGCCCACGGGAGAAGTCGGCAGATGCACAGCAGGCTGCAGAGCAGGGCTGCCCGTCAACCTGTGGCAGGCTGTGACGGGGAGCGACTGTACCCACCGCTCCTTCCTCCCCCACCCGTCCCTCACACACACCAGCAGGTGCAGGCAGCTGGTATGCACCCTCAGGCAAAAGCGAACCCGTCCCTGACAGCTCTTCTTTAAAGAAATTAAACAGTTTGCAAAGGAGAATCAACTTGGTGCCTCGAAGCAAAGACCTCATTCTAATAATCAAGTGGCTTTTCCTAAAAATGAGTTCCAGCCACCCTTTTCCACCATATGCCCAGAGTGCCCGGTCAGAATTCTCACTGGGGAGAAGTCACCCAGCTATGCAGATCTTTCTTCTTTCTTCCTCCTCCTCCTTCTTCCTCTCCTTCCTTCTCTTTCTTTTGTTGGGGGAGGGTGGTGGTGGTCAGGGGCTCACACAAGCTAGGCAAGTGCTTTACCACTGAGCCACATTGTCAACCCCCATCCAACTTTTACATATTTTATTCTTTAGAAAGGCTGTCAAATTGCTCAGGCTGGCCTCACATTTGAAATCCTCTTGTCTCAAGACTCCTGAGTAGCTGGGATTACAGGCTTGCATGGCGGCTAGACTGACTTTCTTAAATGTGACCTGACAACCAAAGATCACCAAGTATTAGTAAAACCAACAGCTTGAAAAAGAAACACCAAGATACATGGACATGAAAAACAAACTCTAGTGGAAATAAAAGATAATCAGGGAATACAAAAATTCAGTCAAGGAGAATTAAGGAAGATTTTATAAAACCAGAAAAGATTGATCTGAAAAAAATAATCACAGAACAAGAGGAAGCAATTAGACATTGAAGATGAGAGTTGAAATAAAATGTTCAAAAGAGTAATAATATAAAAGAGAAGAAATCTCCCAGGACACAGAGTAAAAAGAGAGAAAGTGTGAAGGAACAGAAAAGACACAAAAGGACAGATGCCAAAATCCAGCGTCAAGTGAAAAGAGCATATGGAGAAAGGGCAGGGGTAGGGAGGGAGGGACGGACCGACAGCAGCCATTTTCCCATTTTTGTATCCCCCACTCTCGGGGAACTCTGAAGCCTGCTTTGCTACCCCTATGGGAGATCAGTTCTAGATTTATCATCCCAAGACAGGGGGATGGTATTTTCAGGAGTGGGTGGATGAAAGATGGTGGGAAAATGACACATACAGGCCACTTCTTCTTTTCTGTTTTAAAGACGAAGTCTCACTACGTTGCCTTTGCTAATTTTGAAACCCCGGACTCTAGGGCTCCTCCTACCTCAACCTCTGAGTGCTGGTACTAGGTACACGTCACTACCCACAACTTGTGTCTCTTTCCTAATGTGGCCTGATAGCATCAAAGAAGCCAGGCCCAGAGCCTCTGCAGGTGTGGGCACTTGCGTTCTAGGGCTAACTCAAACGAGTCACCGAGGGAAACGCGAAAGTCAGGGCCAGGTGAGCTCGGGCTCTTGAGCTCTTCACTGACGACCATCATCCACCCTCTTTGGATCTGGGTGCTCCAGGGCTCACAAGGGACCCCAGCTCCTGGGGTTCAGAATTTTCTCCATCTGATTTACAGGAACATTAGCACTTTTTCCAATGCTGTGGGTACAGAGCATCGCAGGCATCTCTGTGTAATGCCTACCTAGCAAGTACTCTACCTTTTCCAGGAATGTCCCTAAGAGGCTGTAAGTGGACTTCAGCAGGCATGTCTGTGCTACGGAACTCATCCTCACCAGAATGGCCATGACTGACTGCCCCAGCGGTAGACTTCTAATAGTCTGAAAATTTTCCATCATCACAATTTGAAAATCGATCTGATAAGACAAAGGCTCTAGAGATAGAAAAAGACTATCAGCCTTCCATTTGGAGAATGGCCATGGACTTCTATAAATAAAATGAACAGGGTGGGTGAGAAAAGTACAAAACAAAGAGCTCAAAAGTATGTTTGCCAAGAACCAAAACAGAGTAGGGCTATGACACTGACAGAAGAAGATTGAATGGAAGCATTTACACCCCAAATGAAGGAGAATCCATTACAGCATTCGGCAAGTCATCAAGAGCTGGACGATGTTCAACCTCTTGGCTTGCCTGGGTTGCGCTAAGTGAAGAGAACTGTCTTGAGTCATATATACAATATATAATACGGTTAACGTATGTAAATAACAAAACTTCTTTCTTTAAACATTTTCTTATGATACTATTAGAAAAAAAAGAGGGCAAGCAGCCTGCAGGCTGGCCATAGCTGAGAGGTACACGGATGAGACACGGTAAGAACTATTTAAGAAAGGAAGCTTTTCAAATGACATTTCCTTCACGAGGTGGGAAAACCAGTGAGAACACAGTGATGAAGCTAAAAGCCAATCAAAATAGGATCAAGACGCTTGACTCCAAAACGTGAGTCTGAAGAGAAATCTTGTGCACACGTGGAGGACACCTGTAGCAACCAGAAATGAATATGACTTTGGGCACCTCTGTGTAACATTCCCAAAAGCCTTTTTTAGAGGTTTTTCTACCTATTAAATATTTTATTAAATCTTAATGCAAACAATATCTCCGCTGCTTTCCCAGCCAGTCTCAATAACAGTAAGCTCTCTGAAATGCATTTCCCTGTTTCTCTCCCATCCAACAAGTTATGAATACTTTTGTTAAAAAATTGGGGCTACAGGGCTGGGGATTTAGCTCAGTGGCACAGCGCCTGCCTGGCAAGCACAAGGTTGTGAGTTCAATTCCAGGTACTCCCCCCCCTAAAAAAAAAATTGGGGCTGCAATAACTTAAGGATATGACCTTGAGTAACTTTCTTGACTCTTTGGACTTTGGTTTCCTGATTTATATTATTAAACAATCATAAAAGAAAAGCATTTGGCACAGTGCCCAGGACAGTGCCTACTCCATAAATGGCGATCTTTTCTATATTTTTTCTGTTGTCCCTTTTAATCACACTCAAATATTGGTACTATCATAAAATAAATAAGTAACTGCACTGCAACTGATTCTTTTGTTACAAACAGATTAGGGTTTTTAGGGGGTTTATATTTCTACGGCCTCATAAATTACATTTAACTTTTAACCCTGAGCTTCCTCACAAAGGGCAGAAACGATGTTTGCTGTATTCCTAGCACCAAGTATGTGCGGCTTCCAACCCCAGAGAGCACATGGCTCACTGTGTAGAGCTGCTGCCACTAGAACTACATCAGATTTTCTTAATGATGCCATGTAAAATTTAGAAAGTGATTTTTTTCACTTGCACGTCTAATTAGAAACAAGGTGCCAAGGAGTGAGGGGTTTGTTTTGTTTTGTATTTCCTTACAGAGATAAGCTTTTCCAACCAATGGCAAAGTGAAGTTTATGGCAGGGATGTAGCTTGGTTGTACAGCACTTGCCTAGTATGTGTAATGCCCCTGGTTAGATCCCTAGGCACTGCAAAAGAACAAAATCAAATGAACTTTAACGAGTCTATGCTAGTGCCTTGGGAAATCACACACCATTAGTCTAGACAGCCAACCTTTGCTGGAAGCTTGCCGTACAAAAACAGAAGAAGCACAGTCCGAAAACAGCCCAGATACAGGGAAAGCAACTTGGAATTACCATCTGCTTCATCTACTACAAAGGGCAATGTGGGCAACGATGGAAATATGAAACCATTTTCTAGATATTTTAAGATACAAAATATCAAAATAAATATTTTTAAAATCTCAAATCTCTTGTAGACCAGATAGATTTGGATATTAAAAACATAATGCCCACCCCAAACTCAATTAAAAAATGGGGAAAGGACCTGAATAGATAATTCTCAAAAAAAAGGATATACAAATAGCTAATAAGCACATGAAAAGATGTTCACTATCACTGGCCAACAGGAAACACAAGTCAAAACCACACCCATTAGGATGGCTATTAAAACACACACACACACAAAACAACAAGTGTTGGTGAGAATGTAGGGGAACTGGGACCCTTATAATGAGAATGTAAAATGAGGCAGCCACCATATGAAAGTTTGGTGGTTTGTCAAAAAGTAAAGCATCTCATAGGATCCAGTGATTCTTCTCCTAATACCCAAAAGAACTGAAAGTGGGGGATTCAAATACTCACAGCCAAAAGGTGGAAACAACCCAAGTATTCGATAGATGAGTAATCAAAATATAATATATACATGCAATGGAATATTGGTGATGAAACTAATACCTTGAAAACATTACGCTAAATCAAATCAGCCAGGTACTACAAGTCGTACATTACATGATTCCACTTACGTGCAGTACTAGGATAGGCAAATTCATGGAGATATAGAGGTTACCAGGGACTGGAAGAGAAAGGCACAGGGTGCTACCGTTTAATAGATGTAGAGTTTCAATATGCAGTGATGAAAAAGTTCTGGAAATGGTAATATTTAAACAATATACTTAACACCACTGAATTATACACTTAAAAATGATTCAAATGCTGTTACATGGATTTAACCACAATTTTAAAAAGCACAACTCTGCCTTAACACACATTCCAAAGTTCTTGGGCCATGTGTAATACCATTGTCTTAGTCATTTTCCTGTCACCGAGACACAATACCTGATACCTGCAACTTAAAAGAGAAGTTTATTTTGCCTCACAATTTCAGAGGTCTCAGTCCATGCATGGTCTTCTGGCTCCCAAGGGGGAAATGACCTGGTGGGAGAAAGCCGCTCACATCACGACAGCCAGGAAGCAGAGAGGAAGGAGGGTCAGGGAGGAGATGCCCCTTCCAAATCACGCCCGCAGTGACCTGCCTCTTCCAACCAGGCCCTGCGCCCTAGAAGCACATTCAGCGAGGGATTCATTAGAGAATTCAGTGAGGAGTACAGCGCTCCCATACTCCAGTGACCTTCCAAGAGCCCCACCTCTGAACACATAAGACTCTTGGGGGCATTCTCAATCTAAACCATGGAAATGTTTGACAACTACATCTGAGAAGCAGCTCAGCCCAGTGCAATACTGTAGTAGCGTAATAAATAATAAAAGACTCTGAAGCAGATTTCTTTCTGGTAAAATCAGAAGAGATTTTTTTAAATAAAAAAATAAAAGAGAAAAAATATCAGAGTCTCTTTGATAGGTGTGTTAACAGACTGTAAATGAGGAATAACATGGAAACCAAGGTGATGGGAAATATGTACACACAGACTCTAGTGTTTTCCACTGACATTATGCTAACAGTATGGGCTTTACTCTCTTGTCTGAAACAAATAACTGTGGACAAGACACACCAAAGATCGGTTCTCAAGACACTGAACGTCAGGCAGTAAAGGACAGTGATGCAGGAGTGATAAGAGAATGAACGAGATGAGCCCTCTGATTGTTCCAGGTTTTTGTTTGTTTGTTTGTGTACGTGGGTACCGGGAGTCGAACTCAGGACCTCCCGCTTGCCAGGCAGGCACTTATGCTGCTGAGCCATCTCACCGGCCCAGCTCCAGTTTTTGAGAAGCTAAAGAAAAAGCAGAACATGTTAAATGGAAACATGGAACAAAAAATTTTAATCCCAAAGTGAAATTCTTGAGTTGAAAATTCCAACATTGAGATGAAAAATGCACTGGTAGGATTAAAGTTGGGTTACATGTTGCAAGAAAACATTAGTGAACATAAAGACACAGGCAACAGACACTATTCAAGAGAATACAACTTAAAAAATGACCGTAGTCACAGCTAGAGGGCAGGCTGAGCCGGAGGACGGCTGAAGCCAGGAGTTTGAGACCAGACTGGGCGATACAGCACAACTGTCTCAGAAACAAACAAAAACCCCAGAACGAATCACCCCAAACATTACTGAGCTGTTAGACTTCAAGTGGCTCACTAATATGTGTGTAATCTCAGGAGGAAAGGAGAGAAAATGGCCAGATGATTTCCAAATTTGTTAAAAATTTTAAATTCTCGATACAAAAGGCTCAATGAATCCCAGCCACAAAGAATACTACTTTGTCCTCAACTCTCAGCTGAAATGTTACCATGTCAGAGGAGCCTTCCCCTACCACAAAACCTTAAATATCATTATGTAATTACCTTGTTTAAAAAGTTTTTTTCCCCTCTTTTGTAGCACTCAGGATTGAACCCAGGGCCTCGCACATGCTAGCCAAGGGCTCCACCACAGCCCTACTCCTTTTTTAAAATTTGAGACAGGTCTCACTAATTTGCCCAGGCTGGCCTCGGATTTGCAATCCTCTTGCCTCATATTCTAGAGCTTAGCAGAGTACACAGCACTTAGCAGGTACTCAATACACATTTCACGAATTAAAGAATGAATGACCTCATCAAAGCCTTTTTGGGGGGGGTACTGGAGACTGAACACAGGGCCTTTCATACTGAACTATGTACATCCCCAGGCCTTTTATTTTGTATTTCAAGACAGGGTCTTGACCGGCTGGCCTCAAACTTGCAATCCTCCTGCCTCAGCCTCCCAGAGTACTGGGATTACAGGCCTGTGCCATCAGGCTCAGCTTATTCCTAACCTTTTGAAATAAATTCCTATTTCAAAGATCTTCTCAAATTATCAAAATTATTTTTTCGTTTTCCCAATCTTTCATTTTGTTCTCAGAATGTAACACTGTCATGAAAGATGGTATTCATTAGCACCAATTCTTTTTGCCTAACAGTAAAGTCACCTCACCATTTCTTAAGGAATGATCTATAAGAAAACAATCTCCATTCCACACTGACTCCAGGTACAGCCCTGGCAACCTGCAGCCCAGCCCTGTATCCAGTGTTCTCAATTCTCCAGTAGAGCAGCATTTTCATCAACACAGTGGTCCACTGAGTAACTCGTCAACAAACACTTCATACACATTAGCTACTTAATCTATGATGAATTTACTGATGAGGGAACTAGGAAGGTGAAGTGACATACTAGTAAATAGCAGAGGCCAGAATACAAATCCAAGTCTGTTAAAACTCCACAATTCTTTATACCACACCAAGATAAAATTTAAATAAAATTTTAGCTAAGAATCAAATAGCATACAATGTTCCAGAAGGAATATAAATTTTCAGTCATCTTTTCCATTTGAAAAGATAAATTCTTAGTATGAGCCAGGCGTGGTGGTGCGTGCCTGCAATCCTAACACTCCGAGCGACTGAGGCAGGAGGATCCCAAGCTCCAGCACAGCCTGGAGAACTTAGCAATTTAGTGAAACCATGTCTCAAAAAAAAAAAAAAAAAAAAAAAAAAAAAAAAGAGTTAGGGATGCAGCTCCATGCAAAGGTCCTGGATTCAATTCCTGGAACTGGAGAAAAAAATATATATGTACACGTGATAGCTCAGTCACTAGCTCTGCTGTTGCCTGAAATAAGAATCAACAACAAATCTTGCCTTGGCCAAGGCCAGGGTATTTTCTCTTCAAGCTAGAGCTACTTAAAATCTGAAGTCTTGGGCAGAGGAATATTATTTAATAGAAATTCAAGCCTCTTGAGATGGCTCAGCGGCGTAAGCGCCTGCCCGGCAAGCGCGAGGGCCCGAGTTCGCCTCCCAGATCCCACATACGAAAAAGGGGCCGGTGATATCGCTCAGAGGCACGGGCGCCTGTTGGCGCGCGAGGTCCTGGGGTCGACACCCCGGTACCCACAAAAAAAAAAAAAAAAAGAAAGAAATTCAAGCCTCAAAGACATGTGATTGTATCAAGAGTCTTTACATTCTAGGGGGATTGGCTCACAGAAAACAGATCACAGTTTGTTGACTTTAAAGTAACTTTTCCCTCACATTTTACCACTGAAAGTTACGTGCACCATGCAGTCTACATCTACCACCCTCAGGCAAGCAACGGCTGCGGCTCGGTTATCACTGTCTGCACATGAGCGAGCCTGGTCTTAACTTCATGTTGTTATTGCTTCCATGTCTAAATAAGTGTGAAATAAAAACTCTAAAGGGGAACGGGCTTATTAGTGTCACATAAAACGAGGGTGTGCCCTACAGTTGATGGTGTCTCAGATTTAATGAAGTGCAAAGTTTTGTTCAGGTAGACGTTGATCTTTTGGCTTCAAATAGGTTGTTGGTACCTTCATTCCTTCAACTCCCCTCTCCCAAAACAGGGGAATAACAGGAATTTTCTCTTCCTCAACATACATACCGTGTTGTAGTCAAGGTTTGCAAGGGAATAGTTTTAATACAGTACACATGATTTATAGGATTATTTTATAATATTCACCCAAAAAGTCAAATGCAAAAGAGTGCAGGAGATCTGTCCATGCACCACAGACCCAAAGAATCCAGCTGAGGGCCTGGATCCCACGGCAATGTTCCGCACGAGGCCAGCTGAAGACCTAGAGCCCATGGCAGTGTCCTCCACAAGTCTAGCTGAAGACTTGGAACTCATGGCAACGTTCTCCACGAGTCCAGCTGGAGGCCTGGAGCCCACAACCATGTCTCCTGCAAGTCTGTATCAAGGATCTGCACTGGGAAGGCCCAAAGGCCAGTGGTGGGAACCAGAAAGTCTGCACCAGCGGGATGAAGGATCTGTGCCAGCAGGCGGAGGGATCTGCACTGGAGCCAGGAAGCGACGCTCAAGGTAAGGACTGGAGCTCCCCTGAAGAGAACCGCAGCCATCCTCAGCGACAGAGGGGACCAGTGATGCAACGAGCTCCTCCAATGATGCAAGCAGCCGAGTTCGTATCAGGAAAACCAGCGCGACCAGCTTCTCTAGGTGAATCAACAGCACCATCTTCCCCTCCAGTTCTCCTTTTCTGCTGTTGGCAACAATCCTCAGGTGGGCCCTCCACACCCAGCACCACGCTGATTCAGTTCAGCTGGTTACAAGTTGACCATCAGTTAATCTACTACACACCATCGGCAGCAGAGAATTGGGCCTCCTAAGAAAGATAATGGGACAGCTTCAAAAAACTGTACAGCTGAGTCAGAAACAACTTGATAGTTTATGTCCCTAGTAGAGAAAATTTAAAGAACACTTAATAGTGTGGATTAAATGATGAGTGCAGTTAGTTGACAGAAATAATGGCCGAATAAAAGGAACCTGTGATGCACTTGGATGTGCAGCACGAATAGGTAAAATAGAGATTAGTGAGTGAAGACATTCAAGCAATAGCCTTACGATTCCTCTGATGATCTGATAGATTTTTCTCATAGGAATTTCAGCCTGTGACAATCATCACATTGTCTTAAAGAGATGAGGAAGGAGGACAACAGTTCATTCTCAGCCACCTCGTGCATTCCTGGTTTTGCTCCCAGGGCTTGAAATGTGTGATCAAGAACTGAGTGCCTGACTTTGTAAAATTCCACCATTTTGAACATTATTGCGCTATTAAAGAACCCAACAACGTGTGGTGTACTTTATCACTGTGATCCAGTTATAACCCAAGCTTACCTTGAGCTCCAAAATAAGGGTAGGGGAGAGGTGTTTCATACATTAAATAGGACCTCTTGAATTCATATATAAGTCAAAGCCAGGCATGGTGGTACATATGTCTATAATCCTAGCATTCTAAGATGCTGAGGGAGGAGGATCACAAGTTTTAATCTGGACTGGGCAACTTACCGACTTTGTGACACCTTGTCTCAAAATAAAAATGGTATGGGGAATACAGCTCAGAGTAAGGGCTCTGGGTTCAATCCCCAGGGCTGCACAATAAAGGAAGGAAGGAAGGACAATACCAGGTATAATAAAGGCAGACTGGTGAAAAGATTAATTCCATGATTAATTTTATTAAAAAAAAGATATTTTTGGCCTTTAATTTTCAATGTGATACAGATGCCACTCTTTGACCACCTACCAAGCACTATGTAAGATTCCACCATTTTGCTTCCTCCAAAACAGAAAATGCTACCTAACGCACAGCAGCTGCACCCAGTGCCCGTAATTTCTAGGCTGCCTCTCATGACAGCCAGCCCTAAGAACTTCAGCCTTAACTAGCCCGGCCCCACAACCAGGTAAGCCAATTCCTCGCAGTAAATCTCTTGACATGTATCTACTACTACTTCTTTCCCTTTGGCTGACCCCTGGCTGATACAGATTTTAGTGCCAGAAGTGTTTCTACAGGGACAGAATCTTAAGGGTAAATTTTTAAAATCAGTTCTGGGATTTCGGAATCGGTTCTTTAATCTTAATAAAGGCATTAATAACTCTATTTCCAGTAGTAGAGAGGGCATTGGTAATCCATGACATGGTTTGGCAAGAGATACATAAAATATCACCTTTGGATACTGAGGCAGCCCTCAGACTGCTTCAAAGCTCAGGGGCGTCTAAGGACACCTGAGGGTGTGACCTCGCTTGTCTAGCGCAGGCGCACAGTGGGATAGTTATGTAACCACGACTTAGCAAAGGTAAACACACATGCGCTGGTTACCGCACTACGTAAGAATGTAAATGTGAGACAACAACCTGTATAAGAATTACACAATAAAGACGCAGGCGGCTCTTGCGTTCTTGTGCTCTGCTCCATGCTGCCTGCTGTTGTTGCTGATGTCTTGCACACGTGCACTCCTTGGGACCTCACCCTCAAATATCTCCCTTGGGACCCCTGAGCAGGCCGACAGATACTCTTAATCAAACATTTAGGGCAGGGTGTCGTGGCACATGCCTATAATCCCAGCATTTAGGAGGCTGAGGCAGGAGGATTGCCAGGAGTTCTAGGCCAGCCTGAGCTGCACAGTGAGACCCTGTCTCAAAAAAAAATCCGTAAAAGGCAAAATCCAAGGTGACCATGTATTTGCTACATTAGAATATTTAAATCAGGGCCGGTGAGATAGCTCAGTGGCATAAGCACCTGCCTGGCAGGCGCAAGGTCCTGAGTTCGACTCCCGGTACCCACATACGAAAAAAGGGCCGGTGATATCGCTCAGCAGCATGGACACCTGCTGGCGCACGAGGTCCTGAGTTCGACCCCTGGTACCCACACACACAAAGAAAAGAAAATTTAAATCAAATATAAATATAAATGGGATTAGCTGGTTATATTTGTTAGGCTGATTTAAGACCAGGATATGACCTATTGAGGCAGTGATTTATTAGCAAGTATAGCAGTATGTGTGGAGTGGGTCTGAAGTAGAGAGGCAGGGCAGCTGCTTTTAAACTGGGGTAAGGAGCAGAGCTTGGGCCAGGGAATGGAATAAAGGATGGAATGTGGGAGCTTGCTAGCTTTAAGCCTAAAGTATGTAGAAGTCAGGCTGCTTGAGGGGTTAAGCTAACAGTACTATGCTACAGAAAGCTGAGAAAGAAAAAGGATTGTGCTCAGGGATACAAATTCCCAGCTCAAACTTTGCACTGATTTAAAAGCTGTATCTACCCTTAGAGAAACCCTCGTAACTTGAAGCCCAGTGGCTCGTCAAGCAAGTGGATGAATTATAATGCAAACTGAACTCCCAACCTCACAAGGTGTCTTATGTTCTTCTGTTATCTTGTGTGGGCACTGACTGGGAAGACATTGAATCCTGAAAATTACAATGGGAACAGAAGCTAGGAACACTGAACCCCTAAATGTTTCCAATTATTCTTTGCCATGAAAAATCAAATAAGCACTAATACAATTATACGGGGGTGGGGGTGAGATGGCTCAGCAGTGTAAGCGCCTGCCTGGCAAATACGAGGGCCCGAGTTCGACTCCTGGAACCCACATATGAAAAAAGTGCCAGTGATATTGCTCAGTGGCACGGGTGCCTGCTAGCGCGTGAGGTCCTGAGTTCGACCCCCATTACCCACAAAAACAAAATTATACTGGGGGATCCCCATACCCCACTGTCACAAAAAGACAGATCAACTAGATAAAAAATCAACAATGAAATATTAGAACTGAACCAAACCTTTGAACAAATGGACTTAGTAGATGTCTACAGAATGATCCACCCCACAACATCAGCACAGACATTCTTCTCAGCTGCACACGGGACATTCTCCAAGATAGACCACATACAAGCTGACAGAACCTGCTTAAGTAAATGCAAAGGAATTGAAATTATCCCATGCATATTATCAGACCGTAGTGCAATGAAACTGGAAATCAATAGTAAAAGAAACACAAGAACTTCCTAAACACATGGAAATTAAATAGCATGCTCCTGAACAACCAATGGATCACAGAAGAAATTAAAGAAGAAATAGTTTCTACAACTGAATGATAATGACAGTACAACATACCAGAACTTACGGGACTCAATGAAAGCAGTCCTAAGAGGGAAATTTATAGCAGTAAATACCCATATCAGGAAAACAGAGCAAGCACAAATAAACAACTTAATGGTGAACCTCAAACTTTTAGAAAAAGAACAGGCTAAGCCAAAAGCTCATACAAGGAAGGAAATTATAAAGATCAGAGCAGAAATTAACGTATTGGAGACTAAAAAACAATACAAAGAATTAATGAATCAAAGAGTTGGTTCTTTGAAAGATTAAATAAAATCGACAAACCCTTATCCATCCTTATTTAAAGAAGGAAAGAAAAGACTCAAATCCGCGTAATTAAGAATGAAAAGGGTGATATTACAACGGACCCTGCAGAAATCCAGAAGATCATCTATACCTACTTTGATTGTTTGTTTTTGTTTTTGGGTGGGTACCGGGGGTCGACCTCAGGACCTCGCACGCCAGCAGGCGCCGGTGCCGCTGAGCAATATCACCGGCCCTTTTTTCATATGTGGGTTCCAGGAGTAGAACTGAGGACCTTGTGCTTGCCAGGCAGGCGCTTACACCGCTGAGCTGTCTCACCGGCCCTGTACCTACTTTGAGAATTTGTATTCTAATAAGATGGAAAATGCAGAAGAAATGGGCAGATTCCTCGATAAGTATGAATTACCAAAGCTGAATCAAGAAGATATAAAAATCCTAAATAAACCAATATCAATCAATAAAATCAAAGATGTAATGAAAAACCTCCCAACAAAGAAAAGCCCAGGCCCTGATGGATTCACTGCTGAATTCTACAAGAAATTTAAAGAAGTCCTAACACCTCTACTTCTCAAACTTTTTAATGAAATTGAAAGGGAAGCAATACTCCCAAATTCATTCCTGGAAGCAAGCATTACCCTGATACCAAAACGGGAGAAGACCCAACCAAGAAAGAGAACTACAGGCCAATCTCCCTAATGAACATAGATGCATAAATCCTCAATAAGATACTAGCAAACAGAATGCAGCAAATCATCAAGAAGATTATACACCATGACCAAGTGGGATTCATCCCAGGGATGCAGGGATGGTTCAACGTACATAAATCAATAAATGTAATACACCATATTAACAGAGCCAAAGACAAAAATCATATGATCATCTCAATAGACGCAGAAAAAGCTTTTGATAAAGTCCAGCAAACATTCATGATAAAAACCCTACAGAAAATTGGAATAGATGGTCTTTATCTCAATCTGACAAAAGCTATCTACCTCAAACCAATAGCCATGGATAAAATGGATAAAAACTGAAAGCTTTCTCTCTAAAATCAGGAACAAGACAAGGATGTCCACTGTCCCCACTCTGATTCAACATAGTCCTGGAAACTTCAGCCAGAGCAATTAGACAAGAGAAAGAAATAAAAGGAATAACAATAGGAAAGGAAGAAGTTAAATTATCATTATTCACAGGTGACATGATACTCTACATAAAAGACCCCAAAACTCCACTAAAAAACTGCTAGATTTAATAAGCAAATTCAGTAGTGTAGCTGGATACAAAGTCAACACTCAAAAATCAATAGCCGTCCTGTACACGAATAACAAACTCAGTGAAAGAGAAAGTAGGGAAACAACACTGTTCACAATAGCATCCAAAAAAATGAAATACCTAGGAATCAATCTAACAAAGGATGTAAAAGACTTCTACATTGAAAACTACAGTACTCTGAAAAAGGAGATTGAAGAAGATATCAGAAAATGGAAAGATATCCCCTGCTCTTGGGTAGGAAGAACTAATATAGTGAAAATGGCCATACTTCCAAAATCGTTATACAGATTTAATGCAATTCTGATCAAAATTCCAACAACATATCTCACAGAATTAGAGAAAACAATCCTAAAATTCATTTAGGACCAGAAGAGGCCTAGAATAGCAAAGGCAATTCTGGGCAACAAAGACAAGGCAGCAGGCATCACAATCCCTGACTTGAAATTATACTATAAAGCTATAGTGATAAAAACAGTGTGGTACTGGTAAAAAAACAGACCTGAAGATGAATGGAACAGATTAGAAGATGCTAAAACAACTCCAGACATACTCAGCCACCTTATCTTTGCCAAAGGTGCCAAACACATTCACTGGAAGAAAGATAACCTCTTTAATAAATGGTACTGGAAAAACTGGCTCTGCACATGCCGAAGATTAAAATTAGACCCATATCTTTCACCATGCACTAAACTAAATTCAAAATGGATCAAAGGTCTAAATATTAAAACAGAAACATTAGATCTGCTGGAAGATAGAATAGGTAAAACTCTTGAAGAAACTGGGGTAGGCAAAGACTTTATGAATAAAACCCCAATCGCACAGGAAGTATCATAAAGAATCAACAACTGGGATCTCATCTTATTAAAAAGCTTTTGCACAGCAAGAGAAACCACCAACAGAGTGAAGAGACAACCCACAACATGGGAAAAAGTGTTTGCCAGCTGTTCCTCCGACAAAGGATTACTATCAAGAACATACAAAGAACTCAAAAAAAATCAGACCCCCCAAATTTAAAGACCCAATTCAAAAATTGGCATCTGAGGGCCGGTGAGATGGCTCAGCGGCGTAAGCGCCTGCCTTGCAAGCGCGAGGGCCCGAGTTCGACTCCCGGATCCCACATACGGAAAAGGGGCCGGTGATATCGCTCAGAGGCACGGGTGCCTGTTGGCGCGCGAGGTCCTGAGGTCGACCCCCCGGTACCCACAAAAAAAAAAAAAAAAAAAAAAAATTGGCATCTGAGATGAATATACACTTCTCAGATGAAGAAATACAAACAGCAAATTAATATATGAAAAAACGTTCAACATCACTGGTCATTTGAGAAGCAAATTAAAACAACACTGAGATTCCATCTCACTCCAGAAAGAATAGCTATCATCAAGATATCTACCAACAATAAATGCTGGAGGGGCTGTGGGGAAAAAGGAACCCTTCTTCACTGTTGGTGGGAGTGTCGACTGGGACAGCCACTGTGGAAGTCAGTGTGGAGATTCCTCAGAAAACTAGGGTTGGAGGTCCCATTTGACCCAGCTATTCCCCTTCTGGGCATCTTCCCAGAAGAATTAAAAACATCGTACCACAGCGATATATGTGCACCCATGTTTATAGCAGCACAATTTGTAATAGCCAGATCTTGGAAACAACCCAAATGCCCATCAACTGAGGAATGGATAAGAAAGATGTGGTATTTTTATACAATAGAGTACTACTCAGCCATAAAGAAAGATAAACTGGAGACTTTTATAGGTAAATGGATGCAACTCAAGAAGTGAAATAAACCAGATGCACATGTGTAAACATCATATTGTCTCCCTAGTATGAGAAGCTGAAAGAGTAAATAAGATCCAAAATGTACAATAGATATTGCAAAATAGGAAGAAATTGTTCAAAAGGAAAGAGAAACTGGGATGGGGGAATGGAGAAGAGGAAGGGAAAAGAAAAAAATATATATAAAAGATAGTTAAGATAGATACACTACTAATTTCTCTTAGTTCATTGAAAAGAAAGGTTTGTGCTAATATTGTTTGGACAATTGAATGCCAATATCTTGTACCCTGAGTAACTAATTTAAAGATAATAATACACAATGTATTAACCATTGTTACCCTCCTATTATGTTGTTTTGAAATTTTGTTCTAATTTTTTTTCTCTTTAAAAAAAAAATATTCTTTGCTAGTAAAAGCAGCTCTTCTGTCCTTGGCTGAGGCTAGTGTTGTTTTCTGCCTCCCCTCAGGACACACTCCTTGCCTGCCAGAAGGATCCCCTGGGTTTGATCCCCACTATGGGGGGGGGAGAAAAAAAAAAAAAAAACACATGTTCATGTTCCCACCACTCCTCTTTTCTTCTAGATCTGTAACTAGACTTAAGTCTTGAAGACTCCAAAGGATATTACAAAGTATGACCCACAGCAAAAGGTATGTTAACACACCAAAAGAACTTCATCATTTTCCCAACTAATACAGATATAAAATACTGGGAATTTGGGAACAGATCTTAAGGGTATGAGATCATGGTGGAAGGGATATAAAGTTGGGTCAGGCTAAATATATTGACCTAGGTCCATTTCAAAGGTTCTGGATTTAATGTTTTAACTGAAGAACTCTAACAGTTTGGATGTACGGTCGGCTGAACCATGGCTCCAAGGAAGCCTAAACTAAATTAATTTAAATGCTAAAACTGCCTTGCTGTACTACTGAGGAATGTACCCAGAGGCCTAGGGATATTGTTTTCTACTCTCTCTTATCCATTTATCATCTCTAGTATGCAATGTATTGACAATGGCTGGCTTTATATCATAGTACAGTAAAACCTGGGATTACAAGTAACTTGTATGCAACACCAAACATCCCATGATCACAACTGAGCCAACTGTCTCCCCCTCCATCTACCTCACTGCGGGATTGTGGGTGATCTTCTCCGATGCTCAGATGCTTGGTCTCGGGCCATAGTATTTGCCAGAAATCGTGATTTCTAGAACACTGAAAGGCGCTCACAACTGGCACTAGTGTATTTCAAAGCACCTATGGACAGTCCTTTGCTTTTCCGCGCAAGAGTAAGCTTAGGGAAGCTTTGCTTCATTTTAAGTCAGGCTGCCTACAGATAGAGAACCTTTCCTCTGCTGTTGTATTCTGGGTTACATTAAATACAGCGTATGACAAGAGTCTGCTAATACTGTACTATAGTCAACATCCATGCAAGCGTACACAACGGCCGCCATGAAGAAAAAGGCTGAAAAGAAAGGTGGTAAGATGATAACTACAGTGGAAGAAAGAAATCATCAAGAAGTACAAATGAGGTACGCAAATGGCTGAAATTGCAAGGTTTTATAAGTCCATGTTGACCATTTACACAATATTGAAGAAGAAAGAAGAAATAAGGGGGCTAGATGCAGCAAAGAGAGTCATGAGAATATCAAAGCAGCAGCCACGTGCTCTGGAAGGTGTAGAAAAGTTGCTTCTGGTTTGCACAAATGAGAAGCATTTTAAGTAAACTGCCAGGTATGTCAACACAACAAGAAGGCCTCAGGCAAGCCGGGGTGGTTTGGTAACTTTAAGAGAAGTGGCATCCATAGTGTTGTGAGGCACAGGGAGGCTGAGAGTTCAGACGCTGAGGCTGAGGTGCTTGCTACTGAGTTCCAGGAGTTCGTGGTTTCCAAGGGTTACCTGCTGGAGTAGTTTTTAACTGTGATAAGATATGGCTTTTTTGGAAAAAGATGCCAAAGAGGACCTACATTACAGAAGAGAGTGCAATGCCCACTCCCACTCTCCAGGCCACGGATTAGCAGGTCATTTCAAACTTTAAAAAGCTTAACATCAAAGCAGTATTTCAACAGTGCTTCCAGGTGACCAAAGAAGCAAACCTTACCCTCCAAAAGTTTTGGAAAAATCATTTCGACACTGTGAACTGTCTCAAGATGATCGATAGAGCCTGGGATGGGGTCACCAAGAGAACCCTCAATGCTCCTTGGAGAGTGGCCTGACTGGGTACTTGGACGTGACTTAGAAGGGCTTGCTCACGAATGGGAGCTGCCGGTTGTCGATGAAACTGTGCCCTTGGGGAAGTCCATGGGACTCGAGGTGAATGAGGATGATATTCAAGAGCTGGTGGAGGAACAGGGCCTGGAGCAGACATCGATGAACTGATGGGTCTACCTCTCGAGCCACACAAGAGGTTATGGAGATCTCATCTGCAGATGAGAAAAAGGCGGAGGAATCCCTCATTTCAAGTGAGGTTAGGGAAATGTGTAAAATGTGGGAAACAGTGTAACATTTCATAAAAAAGCAACACCTGAATGAGGCTGCAGCAATGCCAGCAAGGAATCTGTTTAACGACTATGCAACATCACACTTCCAGAAGAGCCTCAAAAGGAGGAAAGTCTCATTGGGTAAGTTCCTTGTTAAAACTGCAGGAAAAGAAAGATTACACTGAGCCAACACAGAGCAGTGATTCTGTTCATGAAAGTCAGCCCACACAATAACCCTGCTCTCATCTCCCTCATACCAGCCACAAAGGTTCTCAAAGTTAAGTACAGGTTACTTTTATTTATATTATTATTCTTTGCACTTTGTATTTTATTATTTTATATTACAGTAATCATTTTATATGAATATTTTTGGGTTGTGGAATAAATCATCTGTGCTTCTGTTCTTTGTTTTTTTTTTGTGGGTACCGGGGGGTCGACCTCAGGACCTCGGGCACCAGCAGACGCCCGTGCCGCTGAGCGATATCACCGGCCCCTTTTTCGTATGTGGGATCCGGGAGTCGAACTCGGGCCCTCACGCTTGCCAGGCAGGCGCTTATGCCGCTGAGCCATCTCACCGGCCCCTGTTATTTCTTATGGGGAAATTCACTTTTATATACAAGTGCTTTGGATTACAAGCACGGTTCCAGAACAAATTCTGCTTGCAAACCAAGGTTTTACTGTATTTAAGTTACAGGATCAAAAGAGAAACATGGTCATCCTGGAGTAAGTTAGAATGTAGTTATAAAAGGTAAGGGGCAGTTGTATCAGGGTGGGTGGAAGGATGGCTTTGTTACTGTCTTCATTTGGAAATTAAGTATGGTTTGAGGAGATGCGTGTGGAAGGCAAGTGGACAAGGGGCGGCCTATGCGTATGTGGACTTGGCTAGGCTACGGTCTACAGTTACTCAAACACTAACTTAGGTGTTGTGATGAAGAACTTTGTAGATTATTAAAGGCCATAATCAGACTTCTGCTTTCAGCTCTGGCATATAAAGAGCCTAGAATTTAGTACTCCTCTCCTTACAAGAACTGAACAAAAAAACAAGCCTTTCCTGATCTGTCACAGAACTAAGGTTATGAGGCAGATTGAAATCTGGAGATGCAAATATAGAGAATCACAGTCAAGATCTGCTTACCTGGAGCAGACACTTCTGCAGCCATAAACAGGAACACTTAAGACAGTAATTCGGATGAATGCTGGATGAGAACTAGTGTGAGAAACATCTAGAGGCCAGGCTTTTTGGGGGAGTGAGGTACACTTTCATTGCAGTCCAAGAATATTACCAGGTTCAGAACCAAGGCGGGGACCCCTCACATCTCTGGCAGGGAGAGGAGAGAAAAACCACCATTTTGAAATACATCCAGATATTCTCCAAAACAAAGACCTAGTGCACAAAAGAAAAGCCTTTACCAGACCCTTATCCATCTAGAAAGTAGGACATTTATGTAGCCTCTTCCTTCCATAGCCTTCCTGTGTTAGGCAAGAGGAGGAAAAATAGCAAATACTTGAAGAGTAATGCCACAGCCCCACTGCTCAAAGGTTGAGATTTGAGCCAGGGGTGGTGGGATACACCCATAATCCCAGGACTCAGGAGGCTGAGGCAAGAGGATCACCACAAGTTCCAGGCCGGCCTGGGTACACAGTGTCTTAGTTCCTTTCTTGTCACTGAGACACAATATCTGACACCCAAAAGTTAAAGGAGAGGTTTATTTTGGCTCATGGTTTGTAGAGGCTTCAGGCCACCGTCTGCGGCTCCAAGGCAGGGCCACGCGGCAGAAGGGAACAGCAGACAAGAAACAGTCTAAGGCACAGCAGCAGGAAGGAGAGGGCAATAGATCCATTGAGGCCACGACCCCTGGTGACCTACCTCCCACCAGGTTCACCTCCCAACATCGCATTTAGCCATAAACACAACCCCCCCAAAAGACTGAGATTGAATCGTAAGATTCCCTTCCACTATACCTGACCACCACGTCAACAGGGCTCGACAGGTAACGACAGGTTACACGTGAGAGAACTCAAAGCGTGAGTTCTTACGAAAATCCAACAGTGGAAAACAAGAACAATGGAGGAACTTTAAGCCTGTAACACCTACAACTACAGCAAATATTAAATACAGCCTAACTTCTAACTGGAGTAATAAAATTTTTTTTTAAACTTCATATTGTAGTCTTTGACCTCAATTCCTATTCCCCAGCTTTCATTAAAAGGAAAAAAAAAAAAAAAAGCATGCTCTAATGCAAGAAAAGACAGCAGTCTGGCCAAGGCATGTCCCAGCACTCGGGAGGCTGAGGCAGGAAAATTGCCATAAGTTTGAGGCCAGCCTGCATACATATAGTGAGTTTTATTCCAATAAATATACACCCCTGTACATATCATTTTCAAAGTACAAGAAACCAAACACAAAAAATTGAAAGAAACCAGGGAAGAAAAACACCTTGCCTATAGAGGAACAGTAAGAATTATAGCACACTTAATATCAGAAAACATCTAAGCCAAGAGGAGAGGAGATTAAAATATTTAAAATATTGAAATTAAAAACAACAACAGGGGCCAGTGAGATGGCTCAGCGGCGTAAGCGCCTGCCTGGCAAGTGCGAGGGCCTGAGTTCGACTCCCAGATCCCACATACGAAAAAGGGGCCGGTGATATCGCTCAGCGGCACGGGTGCCTGCTGGCGCGTGAGGTCCTGAGGTTGACCCCCAGTACCCACAAAAAAAATAAAAATAAAAAAAATAAAAATAAAAACAACAACAGGTGGGCGTGGTGGTACACACTTGTAATCCCAGCACTCAGAAGGCTGAAACAGGAGGATTGCAGAAAGTTTGAGGCCAAACTGGGCTACATAGTGAGTTCAAGACCAGCCTGGATTACAAGACGAGACTTTGTCTCAAAAAAAAAAAGGTAAAATAAAAACAACTAGAATCCCACATCTAGCCAGGCGTGGTGGCGCAACTCTGTAATCCCAGCACTCCAGAGGCTGAGGCAGGAGGACTGCCACGAGTTCGAGGCCAGCCTGCACTACAAAGTGAGTTCAAGGCCAGCTTGAACTACACGGTGAGACCCTGTCTCAAAAAAAAGTCCCATATCTAGTAAAGATATCCTTCAAAAATGAAGGGGAAATAATATGTCTTGAAGACCAAACTGAAGGAAATCACTGCCAGTAGATATGCCTAGTAAGAAATGTTAAAAGTTCCTAAGGGCCAGGCATGGCTATGCACAGTTGTAATCCCAGGACTCAGGAGGCTGAAGCAAGAAGACTGCCCAAAGTTGGAGGCCAGTCTGGGCTACATATTGAGTTCAAGGCCGGCCTTACCTACACAGCGAGACCCTGTCTCAAAAAAAAAAAAAAAAAAAAGGGTCCTAAGGAATATGATATAAGTCAGAAACTTGGATAAAGACAGGAAGAATTTGAGAAGGAATAAATGAGAGTAAAACATTTTACTTCTCTTAATTGATCTAAAATATATCTAGGTATGTAATAATAGTAATATACTGGGTGATTACAGCATACAGACAAGTAAAATGAATGACAGCAGTGTTATAAGGGGGAAGAAGGAAAAACTGGGAGTGCTGTTATAAGGTACCTGAACTATACATGAAATGGTATAGTATTTTTTTTTGTGTGTGTGGGTACCGGGGGGTCGACCTCAGGACCTCGTGCGCCAACAGGCACCTGTGCCGCTGAGCGATATCACCGGCCCCTTTTTCATATGTGGGATCCGGGAGTCGAACTCGGGCCCTCACGCTTGCAAGGCAGGCACTTACGCCGCTGAGCCATCTCACCAGCCCTGGTATAGTATTTTTAAATGAACTTAGATTACTTGTAAAATTATATTGCAAACTCTAGGGTGACCATTAAAAAATTATTTTTTGAGGCAGGATCTCTCTACACTGTACAGGCTCCAGCAATCCTGCCTCAGCTACCTGAGTAGCTGAAACAACAGGCATGCCCAGCCCCTAAATTTATTTTTAAATGACATGTAACTGATACACTAAGAGAGGAAAGAAAACAATCATATAAAATGTTCAATTAAAACCAGAGAAAGCAGGAAAGTGGAGAAGAAAAAGAAAAAAAGAGCAAGTACAACAGACAGCGATTTCAGAGCAGACATTCACTGTATCGGTAATCACTTCCAAGTCTGGATTGTGTAGGACTGGGCACAGCTCTGTTGTAAAGCACTAGCCTAGCATGCGGGAGGCCCTGGGTTTGTACACACACACAACACAAGGTCTGTTCAAATTCAGAGATTATAAGAGCACATAAAAAAGACCTGACTCACCTTAAATATAAAGCCCATATTCAATCGATTTAAGATATTATCGTGGATATTCTGAGTGGTCCTGCTTCAATTAGGTGAAAAACCTAAGAGCAAACCTGAGGCTTCTCCCCAAAAAGGAAAAATCCCACCTGTTAAGAGCAGCTTCTTCCTGTGCCTGAGACTTCCTGATGGCTTCCACTATCACTTCTGGACTTTCCTCACCAGCTTCCACAATTGTAGACGTCAACTCCTGGGCTGGAGGTGTAGCTCAGTGGTAGAGCACGTGCCTAGCATGAGCAAGGTCCTGACTTCAATATCGAGCACACACAAAAAAGCCAATTCCTAGCATTAAACTGCTTTTTTTTTTTTTTTTTTTTTTTATGTGGGTACTGGGAGTCGACCTCAGGACCTCGCCAGGCAGGCGCTTATGCCGCTGAGCTGTCTCACCGGCCCTACATTAAACTTAATAGTTATCTCCAACTGGTTCTGTTTTTCTAGTTGAACCCTGACTAACATAATGCTTAACTCTCAACAGATACTTGCATCAAACAAAAAGGAAATTCTATAGTAGGATTATGGCATAAGGTATTATAATATTTCATTTTCTTTGACATGTTGGAAGTTGCTATGCTCCAGAAATGCTCCATGGTAAGATTCAAATCAGTAAAGGTTATGACTTTCTTTTCCCAGGTGGGAGAAGGAATATGGAAAAAAGGGTAATTCCTTCAAGTTATCATCTGGAGATAAAGAATAGAGAAATAATAGAACACAATGGAACTATAAATTGGTTCCTTGAAGGATCAACAAAATTAACACTCAGCTAAACTAAGAAAAAGAGAAGCAAATAACTAAAATCAGAAATGAAACTGAGGATATTACTACTGATCATTCAGAAATAAAAAGGATTATAAGAAAATAGTATGAACAACTGTAAGCCAATAAATTAAATAACACAGATGAAACAGACTAATTGCTAGGAATAAATAATACTTAAAACTGATTCAAGAAGAAACAGAAGGGAGACTGGAAGGCTGAGGCAGGATAATTCAAGTTCAAGTCCAGCCTGGGCAATTTAGCAAAATCCTGTCTCAACCTGAATTGGTAATTTAAAACTTCCTAATAAAGAAAAGTCCAGGATCAGATGCTGTCATCGTTGAATTCTACCAAACGTTCGAAGAAGAATTAAACCCCATCCTTCCCAAACTCTTTCAAAAAATGTAACAGGGGCGAACATACCCTAATTCATTCTAAAGACCAACATTACACTGACAGACATTACTGTATAAGAAAACTACGACACCAGCAACACAGCAGAATGAGACTCCTGACTTCACTTCCTCCTACGGACACAGTAAGAAAACATGTTCACACAGACCAATTCCTCTTGAGAAGCCAGAAATGGGCAGTTCAGAGACACTCTGAAATACGTAGAAAAGCAAACACACTTTTTCACAACTCCCAACCCAGTCACAGTGTCTCACAGTCAGGAAGGAATCCCAGAACTCCTCCATTCTCTGAGTGAAGAATCTGGACCACACATATAGCACCCCAACTTCCACAGTTCCCACCTGACAGTCTGTCTCTTAATTCATCATGTTCTAAGAGTGGAAGACACCTGACGCAAGTTTCCCTGCAGGGCAGAGAACAGAGAGATGCAAGCAGTTCCAGGGTCTGCGTTTCCCGGGTCAGTGAGAGCAAGAGCTAAAGCCTAACTTCCCAGCTTCTCCCTGCACACTTCCCCACATAATGCCTGGGCAGCCCCATATCCCTCACGAGCTCTAACAATTTTAAAAGAACTCAAATCAAATGACATGTGTTGTCTAAATATAATGAAAAACAAAATCAAAAAAACATTAACAGAAAAACAACTGGAATAAACTCTGAACAACTAGAAATTTATAAATTTCTCACTGTATCAGGGAAAATTAGAAAATATTCTCAATTGAAAAAAAAGGAAATCGTAACAACAAAATTTGGGAGATAAAACAAACATATGTGCTTAAAGGCAAATTTACAGCATTAAATGTTTGTTAGAAAAGCATGAAATCAACAAGCCAAGCTTCTATCTTAAACTATAAAAAAAAGAAGCAAAAAACCCAAGGCAAGTAGAAAGAAGGAAACAGTAGATTAGAAATTAATGAAACTTAAAATAACCCAGATAATATCAATAAATTTACAGGCTAGTTCTTTGAAAACAGCTATACAATTAATAAACCTCTAGTTGAACTGACAGAAGACACAAATTACCAACATCAGAACAAAGAGGGGAATACCACTGATGGCAAAGACACAAGATAAAGAAATACAAACAATTCTATACAAATGAATTGAACAATTCAGACAAAATAAACTGATTTCTTAAAAATCACAAAACTCACCCAAATAGATCACTGAGCTTGGTCAATAACAAAGAGAATTGAATTCATAGTAAAAATCCTTCTCAAACAGAAATTTCTACGCTCTTGATGGTTTCAATGGCAAATTTAACCAAATATTTAAATAATACAAATTCTATACAGCCTCTTACAGAAAAATGGAACAAGAAGGAATACTTCCCAACTCACCTAATTCTGAATCCAAAAATACAAAAATGCTACAGCCCAATAACCTTCATGAAAAAAAATATTCTCAACAAAATATTAAAAATTGAATCCATTAATATACAAAAATCCTAATAGAACCCAACCAAGTGAGATTTACCCTGCAAATGTAAGGCAAACTTCAATAATCAAAAGTCAATGTGAGGGCCAGTGATATAGCTCAGTGGCATAAGTGCCCGCCTGGCAAGAGCAAGGTCCCGAGTTGACTCCAAGTACCCGCATTAAAAAAAAAAAAAAAAGTCAATGTGAATCACCATCTTAACATCCTAAAGGAGGGGAAAGATCATTATCAGTCATATAGAAAAAGCGCCTGACAAAATTCAACATCTGTTCATGAAAAAAACTTACAAGCCTGGTGTGGTACCACACACCAGGAATTACCAGCACTCTAGGAGGCTGAGGCAGGAGGATCACGAGTTTGAGCACAGCCTGTGCAATTTAGTGACTTAGCAAGACCACACCTAAAAAACAAAAACAAAATAATACTACTAATAATAATAGTAATAAAAATAAAATGCACTGGGGATTTAGCTCAATGCAATGACCCTGGGTTTGATTACCAGTAACTACAAAAAACAAACAAAACTCAGAACAAGCAAAATAGAAGGGAATTCCTTCAGTCTCCTAAAGGGTTTTTTTCAAAAGCAAAAAAACTAGTTACATCGTACTTAAGGGTGTAAGACAATGTTTCCCTCTCTACAACTGGAAATTGGAAGCAAGGCAAGGATTTCCTCTCACCAATCCTTTTCAACACTGTAATAGAAATTCTAGCCAGTGTGTTAAGGCAAGAAATAGAAAAGGCACACAGACTGTAAACTGACACACATCAAAATAACAAAAACAAACAAACCAAAACAGATCTCTCAATTAGAGGATAAAATACTTAAGATTCCTTAACAAAAGGAAAATTTTTGACTATGATAAAAAGAATTATTCCAATTGGGTCTAGATCCTCTGTTATACTTTTAATTATGGAAAGTTCACTTGACATACTAGGATACTCATTATTACAGTTATATTCTCTGATAATGAATATTAATAGTCAGATTATAATTGGGTTAAAGCAGCACAAGAATTAGGAAAAAAGCAAGTTAAATATATAAACACAGTACCTCCAAAATGTAAAAATAAAGCTTGCGATGAATAATAGAATTTTTTGTCGTTGTTGTGGGTACCAGGGGTCGACCTCAGGACCTCACGCACCAGCAGGCGCCCGTGCCACTGAGCGATATCACCGGCCCTTTTTTCATAGGTGGGTTCCGGGAGTTGAACTCGGGCCCTCGAGCTTGCCAGGCAGGCGCTTACACCGCTAAGCCATCACACCAGCCCTAGAATATTTTTAAGTGCACAGAGATTTGCTTACAAAAATACAGGGTTTAAAGGCTAAAAACATGGAAAATACTACAAAAATTTGTGGCTACCAAGAAAATAAGGTATCAAACCAAATCAGAGTTAACATGGAAATAAAATTAATTTAGGAATGAATTTCAAAGAATGATGCAAAACAATGTTTTAGGGAAGAACACATTAAAATTTGGCTGTATGGGGAAGAAAGTTTTTATGTCATTTGACAATAAGATATGAAACCAGAAGCAACAAAAGAACTAAAATTAATCAAAATCTCAACAGAGTAAAAAGGCAACCCACAGAATGGGAGAAAATATTTGCGAGTCATGTATTTGTAAATGGAGTTAATATCTAGACTAGAAGAGCTACAACTCAACACACACAAAAAAAAAAACCAAAATCCCTTAAAAATGGGTAAAGTGCTGGGGATACGAAGCTAAGTAGTACAGCACATTCTTAGCATGCATGAGGCCATGGGTTCAACCTCCAGCACGAGGGGGGATGAACTGACACTGTGATTTCCTGTATCTAGAGTGTATCTGGAAAGAAGAACGAAATGTGACTAACACATTATATTACATATATCGCTTAACATCTCCAAATTTAAAGGATAAACACACACACAGGTTGAGAGGCAAGTCAAAGTATAATGTGAATTCATTTTTACCATGAGATTTAAAGAATCAAGGGCAATTACTAGACTTTAGGAAATCAAATAATTTGAATTCTTAGGAAAATGCCACTTACATAATTATTTCTTGGATGTAAGACAGAGGGTGCTTTCTGAAATTTCAGGAAATGTGATTTTACTCAGACTACGTTTTTCGGTCACTTGTAATTATTTGGGGGGTGCTGGTGCTGGGCATCTGAACCACAGGCTCACACATGCTAGGCAAGCACTCTCACTGGAGGCTGGGGCTACAGGAGGTCGGGGAGAAAGGGAAGTAAAAAGGACCAAGATGCAGTACGCACATGAACCAATTCCCCACAATGAACGTATCTATTATGTATGGCTAACCTACACTGATAAAAAAGAAAAAGCACTCTTCCACTGGGCCTCATTCCCAGCTCTGCAATTTTTTTCCCATCAGACTGTAAACCTCAAGCTGTTTGATCATTTCCACTGATGCTGCATTAGAATAGTTTGCAGTATTTCTCTTGCTTTTAGATAATTTACATTTAAATATCACCCAAGGCTTCCTCGCCCATAAAAATATTTT
The DNA here is from genome assembly GCA_028451465.1 of Erethizon dorsatum. NCBI lineage: Eukaryota > Metazoa > Chordata > Mammalia > Rodentia > Erethizontidae > Erethizon > Erethizon dorsatum. The sequence goes on along the minus strand of CM051832.1, from coordinate 119,010,946 downwards.
AAAAGTTCCTGTATGAAACTAATAAACAACAAAACCAAACTTCAAGCACTAAATTGCTAAAATGTTCCCCAAAATATTTTGTAATAGCATGGAGTAGGTGGGAGGGAAGAAGTTTAAAAACACAAATTTGTCTAGTTTAGCCTATGCTCCAAATTCTCTCAAATTACTTTTATGTCATTTTGCTCATATTTAAAAACAAATATGCCGGGTGTGGTAGCACATGCCTGTAATCCCAGCACTTGAGAGGCTGAGGATCGCTGAGTTTGAGGCCAGCCTGAACTATACAGCAAGACCCTGTCTAAAAAATATATATATATACACTCAACAGACCTAATGTAATCTAATCATAGAACAATTTCAGGACATTTTGTATAATCATACAATACATAAAGATTAGAGCGGAACAAATTTTGGATCAAGTATTTAAAGAACTGTAATTATACTCTTAGGACATCCACTGACCAAGAGAGGTTTCCTCAATACTAGTAACAAAGTATTTTCTGGGACCCTTACAGTATGTCTAGACAAATTTTTTAGCTTTGTAATAAGAAAACTTTTAATTGTATCTATGAGAGAAGACAAGTTTTAAAGAAACTGGTTAAATGAGATATGGCATAAACATGGAAAACCTAATCTGCACCTCTGCCAAACAATTTAACAAAAGCATCTGAAGTAAAATACTTTTCTATGTGGTAAGCTCAGGTCAGTATCTCCTTCACTGTATCGAGTGAGTATTTTAACATCCAGTACTTTCCCCTAATGGTCTTCAGCTTTAAATGGACTGACTCTGACAGCAGTAATTCTCTAAAGAGATGCCTATTCCGCAAGCTATTCTTCCTTTTTCTGAGGACACATACGGTATGTTCCAAAGGATTCTTAGATATTACTTTTAAGCTTTCTTGCTCAAAATCAAAAGTTTCCTATAGTATATTTCAAAAATAAAATCACATTACAATCATGGGAAAACTTTATTATCAGGAATTTGAAACAAATACAAGATAACTGTAGTAGTACCTGCAGGTAGATACAAAGATTAAGAGAAAAGGATTTCTTAGAAAAATTCTACATTCTATGTAGAGTACCTCTTAAGCTTCCTCTGCCAATTTAAATAAAGGAGGGAAAAAAAGTAGACCTGTTTTGTTTGGGGAGGTGATAGGAGATGCAAGATAAAATGATGAAGCTGACAATGCTATTGTTGAAATTGAAAGGTAATTACGGTTGACAATAATCAATCGTATACTTCAAAACAGCTAGTAGAGAAGATTTTTAATTCTTTACAACACAAAGAAACAATAAATGTTGGAGGTGATGGATATGCCAATTACCCTGTTCTCCACAATGTACAATTATTATGTGTCAATTAAAAATATGTTTTTTAAAAAAAGGGAGATTCTCTTAACCATAGAGGTGAAGTCTAACTGCTGACTCCTAATAAGATTTTGGGACTTCAAACAGGGAGAGAAGGGAATGAAGAGGGGAATTTCTGCCAAATCTGAACATATTAACCATGAAACTGGTATGCCAAAATGCAAAACCACTTACTACACATCAACCACAAATGGTTATGCCTTAGCATTAGAAAAACTGAGAACTGAAATATATTTCAGGAATTTCACTAGGACAAAATGCTTATGCCACAATATTTATTCTACTCAGTTTCAATATTAAGCTTTATTTTTTTCTTTCAGTGAGGTTAAGTAACAATTTAAATAATTATCAGGATGTATAAATGAACATCCACTCAGATAAAACAGTACTGCTTAAAAGTGGCTATCTAAGAAATATTTTGCACGTAATAAATATATTCTAAGTTTAGGTTAACAGGCACCATTCTGAGAGGAGAAAAGTTGTTTGTAACCAATAAATAAATTACATTCAATAAAACAAGATGTCTACATCTGAAGTATGATATATCCTTAAATGTTTTTCTTCATATAGCACCCAAACTTCCAAACTATTTAGAAAGTATATCTAAAAATATAACTCATACCTCATGTGATAAAAATGGCCAAGGGGGAAAAAAAAATCAATTGAGGGCAAATTTACAGCTTATATTCTTAATTCCCCATTCAATAAAATATCAATACCAATTTTTTAAAGGTAAATGAACGGTGTATACGCGGCCTGTTAGTGCTGAAAACCTGCAGTATGCGTATATACTGAAAACATCACTCTTTCTGATAGTATTTAAAATACTGCATCTCTGGTGCCAAACCTGGAAACTATCAAGCAGTTCATTTCCCTCGTTTTCATACATCCACCCCTACTCTGACCCCTTTTTATCTTTAACTTCCATCCATCCAACATTTAGTTTGGTTTGGTTTTGTAAATACCCCGCCTTACACCCCAACACAAAACACTGACAATATTCCTTGGTAAACAAGGAAATCCCGGGACAGTCCGAGCATACAGCTTTGCTCCCAAAGTGTGGCACAGGCTAAATAATAAATAAAAACAATCAATGCCCCTTATCGATGCAGTCAGAGTGCTCTGAGAGTCCCATCACTTCGAGAATTCGCTGATGTAATCCTGAAGGAAGTTTCAACAGATTCTTCAAACAAGGATCAGAGAATAAGTCTTTGATTGATAATTTTTCTATTTATTTCTGCCAAGGCGACTGAAAACACGAAAGCCTTTTCATCAGAGAGGTTAGCATAGATGTCAATTTCCTTTTCCTGTTTCTCTGTTAAAAGAAAAAGGAAAAGCTTAATATCAAGGCAGCAGATGCAACAATTCTTAAAATGTTTTAACGCTTTGAAGTATTTCTTCAAGTGACAACAAGTATTACGCACGTTACAATATACAATGTTATACTAAACTGAAATTTTATAAAAAGTACAGAGGTACTGAAATAAAGACCAGATAGTGACTATACAGTATACATACACAGTCTAACAGTTATAAATTTCTGTAAGACTCTCATGTATTTCTTTCTCATCACTAGTATGAAATACCTCAATCAAAATTAAATTTCTCATCTTAGAAGATGGTTCCTCTTGAACATCAATGGTAACTCAATGAATATACTAACATCTTTACTTTAGCTCTGCTATAGGAAATAAAAATAACCACATTTATTTCTATTTCTCCCCTCACAAATGGAATACAAGTTCATAGAAGAACTGAAAAAATCATGAACCATCCGAAATTACAATTAACATCTTTATGTATATTCCTCCAAAATATTGTTTTCAGACTGTACTGTGATTCTATTTTTGTTTGTTTTGTTTTGACATTTTAATCTAGGTTAAACACATGTGATTTAATCAAATCATCTTTACAAAACTTTGTAAAAAACAGAAGTCCATCCTCCCATGTACATTTCCTACTTTCTAGATAAATTTTTTGGTTTTTTCAGTTGCTCCTTTTTGCTTTTATAAAAACCTGACTCTAACATTTTCTAAGATTTTATAAGTAAGATGCTACTTCATGGTTTTAGGCATTACATGTTCACTTTCTACTGTGAAAATTTAGGATTTAATTGTTTTGCATCTCCCTTTTTTTTTTTTTTTTTTTTTTGTGGGTACCGGGGGGACGACCTCAGGACCTCACGCGCCAACAGGCGCCCGTGCCGCTGAGCGATATCACCGGCCCCTTTTTCGTATGTGGGTTCCGGGAGTCGAACTCGGGCCTTTGCGCTTGCAAGGCAGGCGCTTAAGCCGCTGAGCCATCTCACCGGCCCTTTTTTTTTTTTTTTTTTTTTTGAGACAGGGTCTCACTATATAGTGCTGGCTGGTCGGCCTTGCTTCTAGAGTCCAGGCTGGCCTCAACCGCCCCATGATGCTCCTGCCTCTGGAGATCCTCCTGCCTCAGGCTCTCTAGATCTGGGATTACAGGCATGTACCACCACACTCAGCTTGTTTTGCGTCTCTTTTGCATCTTTTGTCCCACCATGAACATTCCAGTTATCCTATCACCTTCTCATTCTAGTTAAATCGCTATTTCAGTAACATCAATTTTCTTTTTTTTTTTTGTGGGTACCGGGGGGTCGACCTCAGGGCCTCGCGCGCCAGCAGGCACCCGTGCTGCTGAGCGATATCACCGGCCCCTTTTTCGTATGTGGGTTCCGGGAGTCGAACTCGGGCCCTCGCGCTTGCCGGGCAGGCGCTTAAGCTGCTGAGCCATCTCACCGGCCCACATCAATTTTCAATTGAATATTGAAATTCAATTCAATTTTCAAAATCATCATGATTATGTGAGTCATTTTTCCTGCATACTGTTTTCCCAGAAGGGATTCTCTTTTTATTTGCTTAGTTTTCATTTCAAATTCAGCTCCAACTCTCTCCTACTTGTAGAAATCAGTCAGGATGTTAAAATATATTAGGTATTTTATCAGTTTTATCTTCTTGAAGAAATCGTTCCAAGTCTTCCAAGCTGTTCCAATTGGAAACAAGTGCTGTCTAGGCCTACTGCACAGTTGGTCTTGTGACCCTTCTTCAGCATCACACTGGAACTTCTCACCTCCCTCCTCAGCTGGACCCTTTCTATCCTGGATCCCAGTGTCTTTCCTGACTTACTTCATTTCGGTGGCATGCAATTTGCAGTAGCTTCTTGAGAAAGGGAGTATGGGTAGCAAATTTTTTTTTTTTTTTTTTTTTTTTTGGTGGGTACCGAGCGTCAACCTCAGGACCTCGCGCGCCAGCAGGCGCCCGTGCCGCTGAGCAATAACACTGGCCCTTTTTTCGTATGTGGGTTCCGGGAGTCGAACTCAGGACCCTGCGCTTGCCAGGCAGGCGCATACGCCGCTGAGCCATCTCACTGGCCCTGGTAGCAAAATTTTTGAAATCCTGAATATCAGAATATCAGTTTATCTTGAGTAAAGGCTTGTAGGTTTCCCCATAGAATTGTTAAGGCAATAAATTGTCTTCTGGCTGGCTACACTGTTGAGAAAACCCAAAAACTTTTTATAGCTATTTTAAAAATTATTGCTAACTTTATATTCAGTAACTTACACAGATCCTCTAAGTGGACAACTAGATGAGTTCTGACAAATGCATACACCCATGTAACCCAGAACATAATCACGACAGAAAATGCCCTTCACTCTAGAAAGTTCTCTACGTTCTTTCCTAGTCAAGCCCGACTTGCACCAGCACCAGCACACTGACTATCACCAGAGGACCACTACCTTTTCTTAAACATCGGAGTAAATGGATCAGGTAGCATGTATCCCTCTGTGCCTATCCTCCTTGGCTCAGTGCACTCATCAGTCATTTCAGTCAGAGTCTGCCGATCACTATGTAGTATTCCACTGTATTAATCCTAATACCATTCTGATTCATTCCCCCCCCTCGAAAACCTAGAAAAGTTTCTCTTTAACCAAAGATATAGAATGATATGCTTTGGTATCATTTCTATTCTTAACTATCCATTGGATCAAAAATTTCATGGTCCTTTTTATATGGAAACTCAATGTCCTGGAGGTTTAGGAAATTCTGTTGAAATATTTCACTGAAGACTGCCTTCTCCTCCATCTTCCATGCTCTTTTTCTGAAACTTCAGTTATTTATAGATGTTACACTTCATATTGGTCCATTAAGTTTCGTACCTTTTCCTTTCCATTTTTTTTTTTCATCTGTTTTCCTACTGCTATACTTTCTGGAATTGTTCTATTGTTGTTGGGGTTTGTTTGTTTGTTTTCTTCTGTGAATCATATGTTTGAATTTTTGTAAATATATTTTAAAGACCTCTACAATTGCCTTTCAAATATCATCTTGCTTATCATACTTTCTTTTGCTAAGGAGAGTAATGATAGTTTTTTTCCTCTCCCTGCAAAAACTTGTTTTCTCCAAATTACGTTTTCTCTCCTTGGGATTTAGTCTCAGTCTTTCCCACTACATTATTTCTTCTGTATATCCAGGTAATTCCTGACAGTATGTTCACATTGAGAAGCGTGAGCAAAAAAGCTGATTACAAGCATGCACACCTGAAGAGAGCTTAACTATAGTTATCAGTTCTAACTAGGCCATTTCTTTGTGAAATTGCTAATGACAGTACGTATTTTTATTTTAGGCCTTTTCTCTTGGGCTCTTCAGATTCCCTAGAGAAAATTACTTCCAATCTTTCTTACCTGCGGGATATATAGTAAGCCTAACCAGAGAACTCAATATTTACCAGGTCCAATTTTTACCTAGTCTTCTTGGGCTTAGTGTAGTATCCCTGCCCTCAACAATGCCTGGTACTCCCTCGGTTAGAGACTGTTTTATCTTACCCATTTCAAAAGATAAACTTGGAAGGTAGGAGACTTTATTTTCCTTTTTTCCTGTTCTTTTTTCAAACAGAAAACCATAATGAAGTTTTTTTAAAAATTTTGTTTCTTAGACACATTATCAGGTTTTCCCTAATTCATATGCTAAAATAGTTACTAAAGCTCACTTCAAAATTTAAGTGTCTTAAGAGTAGAGAATAAAAACAGAACTAAATTAGTTACTTAGTCCTAAGAAGCATTACCAAAGAATTCTAAAATATACAGATATTTCAAAGTTGGTAGTTCCTATCCATATTCTGTTTAGAGAACAACAGTCTACAACAGGATTGGCAAATAGCAGTCAGGATGCCAAACCGCACTGCCTCCTGTTTTTTGTTTTTTATGTGGGTACTGGAAATCGAACTCAGGACCTTGCGCTTGCCAGGCAAGCGCTTATGCCGCTGAGCTATCTCACCAGCCCTACTGCCTCCTGTTTTTAAAATCAAATTTTACTGGAATGTTTTACAGCTATGCGCATTCATTTACATATGGGTTATGGTTGCTTTCCAGCTACAATGACAAAGCTGAGTAGTTGTGACCAAGACTGTATGGTCCACAAAGCCTAAAAGTATTTACTATATAGTTCTTTGTGGGAAAAGTTTGCTGATCCCCTGTCTGGCTTTGAGCTAGTTAGTGCAATTTGTATCAAAAAAACTTAAAAGCATATCTTATTCTAGAAATAGCTTTCTTTAAAACTCTCTATAGTAAACTGAAAAATATTTACTGCCAAATAAATCCTTTTTTCAACTTAATCATGAAATAAAAATTCCAGCCTCTATGTATAAAGTCCTAGCACAGTTGTACAGACTTCATTTAACCAACTAAAAAAATTGTCATAATCTGTTTCCTCATCTCCTCTGACCAACCAGCAGAAGCATTCCTTCTGTTCTTTCAGTTAGATTCCCTTTACTTCAACCAAGAAGAGTATTTTGGTTTTTGGATCAAGCAGTATTTCTCTTTTCTTCCTTCTCTGTTGACTTCTTTACCAAGTATTCCTTCTAAAACAGTCCTTGATAGACTTTCTGATGATCCCATTATTAAAAAAAAACTTCAAACTAAGCAAATAACTCAAATTAACAGCACAACAGGAGAGAAAAAATAGTAAAAAGTATCCAAAAATTAAAGAGCATCTAAGTACAGCCTTCACAGAACACAGTCAATTATAACATCATAATGATATAAACTTTATTTCTTTAGTCACACATCTTAAGATACCTGTAACTTTGATAGACGCCAATGACACCAGTGAAGTTGTTTTCCCTAATAGACTCTTATATGGTTAGTTACACCTGGCCACCACCAATAGCAGGTCTTTATTCAAATGAAAACACACAAAGCAAATGGTAAATAGTAGAAAATTCTGTGTCTCAACAGAAACTTACATTTACACAAAAAACAACTGAGTACCTAAGACTAAATATCTGAAGCAAAGCAAAGCAAAATACAAATAATGTAAAAAATTATAAATCTATTTCACTGAAGATGAAATCATTTTGACAGAAGTTTTTAGAGAATTATAAAGAACAATTATCCCTTTTTTTCATTAATTACTGGCTTGAAAATATCCCCCTCCCTTTCCACAGGGTCTTACTATGCTGCCCAAGCTGGTCTCGAATTTCCAGGTACAAGTGACCCCCTTGCCTCAGCACCCCAGTAGCTGGGACCAGGCACAGGCCGCTGTACCCAGATGCAAGTGCAATTTAAAAAGGGTATTCATAGGCATAGAGAGGTACATTATGCTATTCTCTCTATTGTTTAAGTTGAAATTTTTTGTGATAAAACTTCTTCTTTAGAGAAAGAAAAGCTGACGTTTTAATTAATAGCTAAGAAGCAGTCACCGGTAGACACACTACCTGTCAGAACGAAGGACAGCACCTGTAGGGAGAAGCAGAGACTCACTGTGCATCAGGAAGAACTCACCTAACCACGCAAAAGCTGCCTCAATAGAGGGACACGCAAATCTCCCAGCACGCAATTCAAAAACTCATACCAAGAAAATCTAAATAGTAAACGTTTCAAATTCACAGTTTAACACTTTTAAATTAAGTCTTAATTTAGTCTTGTCTATAAAATAAAATAAAAAAACTACAATAATTTTATTAGGCTTCTCAAAGATGTCCAATACGAATTATTACCTCTGAACTCTACCATCAGTTTATAGCAAACTAGATTTTACTTACTTTAAGTCTTTAGGGTTCCACTAAAAATTTCTGTATTTTTTTAAATTAAGCATCTACCACAGAGGGAATGCTTTCAAACTAAAATATGAGTTATTAGGCGCACAAGGCCTCCACTTTCTTCACTACTTCTGAGATCTCTGATCAATTTAATACTTGAGAAAAAGCTGCTGGGATTTATTCATACCTCTTTCTTCCTCATGTTTTTTGGCAGATGCACTTTTAGGTCTTCCTCTTCCTCGTCTGATATGATCTGAATGGCTGTTACTTCGAGACCTCTTTCTGTTTTCTAAATCTTTATTTACTGTAGAATTTATCTTCTCTCTCCTAACTCTCTCTGTTCGCCTCCTCTTGGCCTCATGCTTGTTTTCTGTATGGGTGAATAAAAGCGATATATTTTAGGGCTTAGCAAGAACTGTGTGCCCAAGTTCTCGTTGTCTTCCTTTTATTTTCTAAATAGCACTAGGATAAGCTTCCTGGCATATTTTGTAGAACTGCAGCAAATATGTCTCCCTCAGCCACATAGAAAAAAAGAAACAACAGAATTCAGATTCACAAAATATATAAGTTATGAGGAATCTTGGAAGACAAAACCAGTTTTTTCATTTGACTGCTTTAATTTCAGCCCTTACAAGTTCAAACAATTCCACAACAATCTTTCTGCATTTTTTGCTCCTGTTTCCAGCTAAAAATGGTGAAGTATCAGGAAAGGGAAAAAAATTCCATTCCTTTTTGTACACTGAATTACAGATTGACATATGCAGAAGCAAAATTGACCTTAGACATCATACATTAATATTCTAATAAAAATCAGAGTGCATCCATAGAAAATATTTTTAAAACACTAGAAAAGGAAATAGCATTCACTGATGAAGTACCTACTAAGAGAATATTGTTCCATAAATGGAACAGCAATAGAGGAAATGTACTAGAAGGGTCACTTAGTTAATTAAAAGTTACCCATCCACTCCAAACAAAATGCTAAATATGACAAAAACATAACAAAAATTAAGCCCAGAGTGGTGGCATACACCTGTAATCGCAGTTACTCAGGAGGCTGAAGCAGAAGAATCGTTAAGTCTAAATACAGACTGGGCAACTTAGCAAGACTCTGTCTCAAAATAAAACTTGAAGGGGCAGGGGGAGGTGGGCAAGTAGCTGCGTGCTAGAGCACATGCTTAATACATACGAGACCTTGGGTTCAACTCGCTGTACCACAAAAAAATAAAAAAGACAAAACAAAAACTTGTTTTAATATGTATCTGAATCAAAACAGAGAAAAAGAATTCCCTAAATGCCTAAAGGCACAGTGTAAAGGGATAAAACAAATAGGAAAATTCATATCCCAAGAACTAAAGGAAACAATGTGAAAGACTACCGTAAGCTACTATAAAAACAGAAAAAAGAGAAAGGTAAAAGAGTAACAATTATGTCTAAATACCATACATATCCTTGGAGAATTAGTTCTAAACTTGAGATTCAACATATACTGGATGACACAAGAACACTATTAGAAAGCTATCAAAGACAACTAGAGTCTGTTAAAACACTCAGGGTCTAATTTTAGAAGGCACCCGCTGACGACGATAGTATTGCAGACTGCTAAGTTAGGTAGGAATACAGCAGGCAGGCAGGCAGGGCTGGGCCTTGAGGGAGTCAGTGCAGGAGATGAGAGTCCATCAGGACTGTGGCTGGAGGCCATCTGTAGACTAAAGTCACAATGGCTACTTATACATACTTCCCTAAGGGATGAATGGAGGGTTGGGATTATTGGTATCATCCCATTGTCTCATTAGGGGTGGGCCATCCTCTCCTGCCTACTAAGACTAAAACTACTAAAACTAAAGACAAGAGGTCCACAGATTATTGACCAAGGTTAATGATGTCACCCATGTACCCTTGCCACATTAGATCAGTATTACCTAAACGAATATACTTGCAATCTTATTGGTTGATCATAATTTTGACCCACATTGTACCTGCCTCATGATTTTGCTATAGATTTTGCTGTCTCTTAGGAGCTATCTTATTCCCCATTTTTTTCTCTAATACATTTTCCTACTCTTACATTGTTCCTTAGAATTCATTCTTTGACTTCCGGGTATAAGTACTCAGGGTATTTGACGTCCAGCATTTCCCCTATGTCAATAAGACAATTTGAACATCAATTACAAACAATTAACCGTAACAGACTGAAACATATATATATTTTTTTCCTTTATGTGGGTACCAGGGGTCAAACTCAGGACCTTGTGCTTGCCAGCAGGCGCTTGTGCCGCTGAGCGATATCACCGGCCCTTTTTTCCTTTTTATGAGGGTACCAGGAGTTGAACTCAGGACCTCACGCTTGCCAGGCAGGCGCTTATGCCGCTGAGCTATCTCACTGGCCCAGACTGAAACATATTAATAAGCATTTATCCTTTTTCTTTTTTTTTTGCTGTTTTTGGTTTTTGTTTTTTTGAGAGAGGGTCTCACTACATAGTTCAGGTTGGCCTTGAACTCACCATGTAGCCCAGACTGGCCTTGAATGTGTGAGCATCCTCCTGTCTCACTGTTCAAATGCTGGGATTACAGGCGTGCACCACCATGCCCGGCACTTACCCTGCTTTTTCTATTCAAATTGCACCACTTATTCGTAAGCCAAAGAGCAGATGAAGGGAAGCTTTCTAGTTTACAATTATTAAAGGTAATAAATAAAAAAGATTGATAGAATCAGAGAATTATTTTTCAACCTGTAACACACTAAAAGATCTAAGCACTATACATTAACTGCTAACGTCACTAAAAGAGAAATAAGCAGACTTTAATAGCCTACTGACGGAAGTACATAATTGCTGCCTATTAAGTAGTCATGTTTAAAAAATCTAGTAACTATTATCAATGCTTAAATCCATGCCTTCATAACAGAAGAGTGATGCAGGTGGATGATGATGATGATGATGATGACTCTGACGCTGGCCATGCGAGCCAAAGTTCCTGTGACTATGAAGGGAGCAAGAATCAACTGATACAGACACAGGAAATGCAGACCTCCTTGACTCAGATGATGAAGAATACACCAAGGTGAGTTCATATCTGACTATTCGAAATGTTGCAAAATGGCCACACAACAAAAGGAATGATCCAAAAATATAGTAAAGGTCTTGGCAGGGGTGAATCGTAATGGACAGAATGCCAGCACTGCCATTCATTGGAAACTGTAACAGACGAAATGCTACAAGATGCTGTGAAATACACGAGGCTGAAATACAAGTAAAATGTTCTATATGCACCGATATACATATTGAAAACTGTATTTATTATGACACCTCACTAGCTGAACTGAAAGCATTCATGGGTCTGCTATACTTAGCTTGGATTTCTTATGGTGATCGCAGAAATGTAAAAGACTTACGGGCCAAAATATGGCATAAAACTTTATGCCCCTGTAGATGCAAAGACTTATCATGTTTTCAATTTAGACATTTATCCTGGTACTCAGCCATGAGGTCCTTACTGGTATAGTAATAAACCAAATGATGTTGTGCACAGACTTGTTGCTCCCATCTCCCAAACTATTCAGAATGTAACATTTGACAATTGGTTTACCAGTTTCCAATGGATGTTAATTTGCTAAAAGCACAAGTTGACCAGTGCAGGAACTGTACACAGGAACAAACCAGAAATTCCAAATGAAATGTTGCAATTTCAAAACAGAGAATTGTATAGTTCAATCTTTAGATTTCAGAAAGATACAACATTGGCCTACTATATGGCAAAGAAAAACAAATTGGTACTGCTGATGTGGACATTTCGCCATGATGGAAATATTGATAGGGAAATCTCGACAAAATGGAAACCTGAGGTGGAAACTTTCTACAACGAAACCAAAGGTGGAGTAGATGTTTTTGATGAGTTATACAGCAACTATGATGTCTCTCAAAACACAAAGCACTGCCCAATAGTTGTGTTTTACTCATTCCTAAACATGTGTGGCATAAATAGTTTTATAGTTTACAAAGAAAATAACAAGCGCAAAATACCACAGAGAAATTTTCATAGAGGATTGGGACTGGAACTCAAGAGATCATTTACAGCAGAGGAAAACCAAAATGTCTCTGCCCAGGGAACTACGTGAAAAAATTGTGGAGCACACTGGTGAGCTGCCAGGTGAATAGGCAGGCACAGCATCACAAAGACCTACAACAGGAAGACAAAAAAGATGTCAACTGTGCCCTATGAGAAAGGACATGAAAACAAAACATACGTGCTACCAGTGTAAGCCATACTTGTGTGTGGAACATGCAGTTGTCATGTGTGAAGACTGCCCTGGGTGTGACAGTTGAAGCAAAGCTTATTTCTGTGGTAGACTTTTGTTTGTGTTTACACTGTAGTTCAGGTAGCTTTTTATTTTTGATGTTATCTTTTAGGTTCTGTAAGCAAGTAAATAGCTGATGTAAAAATGGTGATGTCTATTCTAAGCACTCATTATGTATTTGACATTTTATTTTATTGATCTCTTATTCTCCTGCTAAGTGCATGTTGTACAATATAGTAGGAAACTCCTGACAGAACAGGAAGAGAGGTGACAAGACTGCCACATAGGGAAGGAAAGCTAAGCACACGTGCTGTCACATGTGAAGTCTGCCTTGGGTGTGGCAGTTGAAGCAAGGATTATTTTTGTTAAAGTTCTATTGGTATTTTCATTGTAGTTCATACAGGAATTTATTTCTGATGTTATCTTTTAGGATTTGTCAGCAAGTACACAGCCGATATGAAAATTTTCATGTCTATTCTAAACGTGTAATACATATAAAGAATTACTTTATTTTATTGATATTTTATGTTCCTCTCATCTACACACTGTATAATATAGTAAGAACCTCCTGACAAAACAGCAAGACCACTAAGATGTCAACTATGTCCTAAAAGGGCCGGTGAGATGGCTCAGCGGCCTAAGAGCCTGCCTGGCAAGCGCGAGGGCCTGAGTTCGACTCCCGGAACCCACATACGAAAAAAGGGCCGGTGATATTGCTCAGCAGCACAGGCGCCTGCTGGCACATGAGGTCCTGAGGTTGACCCCTGGTACCCACAAAAAAAAAAAAAAAAAAAAAAGTATGTCCTAAAAAGCCCAGGAAAGCAAAACACATGTGCTGTCATTGTAAGCGACATGTGTGTATGGAATATGCTCTGTTGTCATGTGTGCAGCCCAGCTTAGGTGTGATAATTGAAGACTTCATTTTTTTTTTTTTTGTAAAGTACTATTGGTATTTGCATTGTAATTCATATAAGAATTTGTGTTGCTCTTTTTATACCAAAAACCAGCCAATGTTCAAAATTTTGAGGCTGGGCATGGTGGCATATGCCTGTAATCCCAGCAGTCGGGAAGCTGAGGCAGGAGTATATCTGCAGGTTTGAGACCAGCCTGGGCTACAAAGTGAGTTCAAGGCCAGCCTGAACTGTATAGTGAAACCCTGTCTCAAAAAGACAAAAAAAAGACCAAAAAAAAAAAAAAGAAAATAAATTTTAATGCTTTTATATAAACAATAAATATTAAAAACTTAATACTTTATTTTTGTTATTTTTTCCTGTTAAGTACTCATTGTTTTATATAATAAAACTCATAAAATTAACAATTCGTCAATAGAAATATTCTAAAGAGTAAATGTGAGTCTGAACAGAACCATGTTTCTGCGTCTTTATGACAAAATTAGTCTTATGCTGTGGGGCTGCACACTGCTGCTAGGACGGCACGAAGCTCACCTTCTGCTCTGGTATCTTCCCTCATCTGCCTATGACTTCGCACGAATGTCTCCTAAGTATTTCCGATGCATCAAAACAAAGCTCTTGATTTCCTCCCTCAAGTATGTTTTTCCTCCAACCTTGATCGTATCAGTAAACAGTACCAACCAGTTACATGAGCAGAATAATCTGTCACTTGTAACACAGCTTGCTTCTTGTATCATCAGATAGGTACTCCTTGCAAAATATATACACAATCTCTTCATTCCTCTCCCCCTGGAGCAATGCAGACAACATCCTAGTGAAACCACTGTCTCTACACAGCAACCATAGATTATCTTTAAAAACAAAAATCAAATTTCATAGATCCTTTTCTTTAAGGCCATTCACTAGCTTTGGTAACAAAAAGCCTTTTGTGCGCTTTAACTTACATTTAAAATAAAGTAAAAATTCCTTACTGAAGACCCAATGCTCCTAATATCTGACATTCGCCTCTCTCTTCAATCTTATTGGAATACTTTGTTCCTTACACTCCCGACATAACTTTCTTCTCAGAAAACAAGCTCCTCCCCCTGTCCCCAGTCTGTATTTGCTAACCCACCTATCAAGAGCTCTCTCCCCAAAACTCCTCATAAAACAGGCTTTTTTCCCTTCAGAAATGAATTAATAGGTCACTCCATCTGGATCTCCCAGCCCAACTCACTTCCTATAATCTATTCCTATTTACAATCTGTTATTTATTCACTTATACGCTTACTGTGTCTCCCCCATCAATACAAGCTTTACAGAAGTTGGGGCTCCTTTATCTTCCTCACAGAATCTAGAACATTAACCACATACAGTAAGTACTGCTGAATAAATACAGACTGAGTACATCCGTTTTCTTACCACCTTTTCAAAAACACCACTGAGATGAGAGTCAACATGGGAAAAGGAAAATCCAGAGTTGAAAACAAGGAAAAAATGCTATAAATAGCCAAAATTACATAATTTCAGCAAGATAGAAAGACAAGCGTTCTGATTAAGAAACCAGAACAGAAGAAACTACCATCCAAAATAGGAATAAATGCTGGTTCTTAAAGAAGAGAGCTGTTCTTCTCAAGAGACTTCCAAAGATACTCCCAGAACAGGACAAAAAGTAAAGGCAGCAAGCCACCAAGAAGCTGCAGGCCCACTGCAGAATAGCTGGACCTTTACAGAGGAAGAAAAGCTCAGGAAACAGAGCGTTTCAAACCTCCTTACGATAAGAAAAAAGCAACTCCTTGTCAGAAAGAAATGATGTAAGAGATCCCACATTTTAGCCCAGAACAAAATCTTCCTTATTTTATTAATAATAACCAGCGTCCTGCTCCAGCTCCCCAGAGTGCCAGGATTACAGGCATGCACCACCTCGCCTGCATAACACTGCTTTGTGAACACTCACCTCTCTTCCTCTCACCAAAGTTAATTCTATTTTTTTTTTTTTTTTTTGTGGGTACCGGGGGGTCGACCTCAGGACCTCGTGTGCCAGCAGGCGCCCGTGCCGCTGAGCGATATCACCGGCCCCTTTTTCGTATGTGGGTTCCGGGAGTCGAACTCGGGCCCTCACGCTTGCCAGGCAGGCGCTGACGCCACTGAGCCATCTCACCGGCCCCAAAGTTAATTTTAAACTTTTAGGAATTCCTTACGGTTTCTACAATACTGTTTATATATGTATTCCGCTAGACGAAGTTGTATACAGTTTGTTCTTCTCCTTCCCTTATGCCTATATATTATGAATATAAAAATGATTAGTATATTTCAAAAACAGAAGTTTTGAACACTACCTAGATAAATCTGTTTAACCTAACAGTTCCTGCAAGTCATAAAATGTGTTTAATGAGAGGTTTTGGCCCACTGAATTTTTTAAAAATCTTTTATAAGTTTGATTTCATTTTTAAATGAGAAATTGCAATTTGAGCTTTAATAATTGTTCTTTTACTTTGGGAAGTGACACAGGAAGATCCCAAGGTCAAGTCCAGGCTGGACAACTTAGCGAGATGATCTCAAAATTTTTAAAAAGGGCTGGGAATGTGCCTCAGTACAAATGAGTTCAATCCCCACTGCTGCAACAAGACAAAACCTATTTTTCTTAAAATGTTTAATTATTGCGGGGTATGGCGGTGAACACCTATAACCCCAGCACTTGGGAGGCTGACGCAGGAGGATCACCATGAGTTCAAGGCCATCCTGAACTACACGGCTAGACACTGCCTAAAATAAATAAATAAATGACAACTGGTTTATTGACAACTTTTGCTACTACCATGTATTGCCTTCAAAATCATAGCAAATACTTCTTTGCACATCTAAACAATTAGGCTGTTAAATACTTATTCATAAACAATTCTAGGTTCCAGGTTAGGCACATTTAAAACTTTTAACAACTACTTTAAGGTTGCTCTCCAAAAAGGCTTTGCCAAGCTATGATTTCACCAATAGTATCAATAACCATTTTGCCATGTTCACAAAAGCACTTAAAATTCTTTACATTTTTGTCAGACTGTGGACAAAATTTCCTTTGTAAATTCTCTAGTTTAGGGCTGGTGAAACGGCTCAGCAGCCTAAGAGCCTTCCTGGCAAGCGCGAGGGCCAGAGTTCGACTCCCGGAACCCACATACGAAAAAAGGGCCGGTGATATCGCTCAGCGGCACGGGCACCTGCTGGTGTGCGAGGTCCTGAGGTCGACCTCCCGGTACCCACCAAAAAAAAAAAAAAAAAAAAAAATTCTCTGGTTTAACTTTCCTTACAATTGAGCACTTAATGAACTAGTGATCCTAAAATTATATTGTCATTCAGCATCCCTTCATTGCAAATACTCAACTAATTGAGTATAGAAGGAACATGCCTCAATACATATATACAAGTCTACCTAATCAATCTATAATCGACATCATACTGAATGGGAAAAAACAAAGTGTTTCCTCTAAAACCTGGAACAAGGCAAGGATATTCAAACACTTATTCAACAGAGTACCGCAAGTCAGCAACAGCAATTACACAAGAGAAGAAAAAATGGGGGCATTCAAACTGGAAAGGAGGAAGTCAAATTATCCCTAAATAAAAAATATTATACTTTATATACAGGAAATAATATAAAATATTTTATATATAGAAAAACCTATAGACACCACCAAAAACTGTTAGAATTGATAAATTCAGTAAAGCTACCAGATACAAAATCAACATACAAAAGAACAGCATTTTTATATACCAATAATAACCTTGCTAAAAAAGAAATCAAGAAAGCAATCCTATTCATAATAGCTTAAAAAAAGAGCAAGAGTTTGACAGTGAAAAGCATAAAACACTGATCAAAGAAACTGAAGAGAACATACAAAAAATGAGAACACATCCCTTGTTTATGGACTGTTAAAATATCCATACCACACAAAGTGGTACACAGTCAAGGCAATCCCCATCAAAATACCAAATAATATTCCTCTAAATATAGAAAAAAAAAAATCATAAAATTCACTTGGAACAAAAGTCCCTAAATAGTCAAAGCAATCCTGAGCAAAAGGAACAAAACTAGAGACAACACCTCACTTCAAAACATACTACGCAAAGCTACAGTAACCAAAACAGCATGGTACTGGCACAGAAACTAACACAGAGACCAAGGAGACACAACACAGAGGCCAGAAATCAATCACCATACATACAGCCAGCTGATTTTCAACAAAAATGCTGTGAACATACATGGCAGAGAAGATAGCATCTTCAGTAAATGTTGCTGAGAAAACTGGATGTGATTATGTCAAACTAAGATGCTCTGTAAAGAAAACAACTGCCGGTGAGATGGCTCAGCGGCATAAGCGCCTGCCTTGCAAGCACGAGGGCCCGAGTTCGACTCCCAGATCCCACATACGAAAAAGGGGCCGGTGATATCGCTCAGCGGCACGGGTGCCTGTTGGCGCGCAAGGTCCTGAGGTCGACCCCCCGGTACCCACAAAAAAAAAAACAAAAAAAGAAAACAACTGTGAAAAGACAACCTAAAAAAATGCAATAGGGGCCGGTGAGATGGCTCAGCAGCATAAGCGCCTGCCTGGCAAGTGCCAGGGCCCAAGTTCGACTCCTGGAACCCACATACAAAAAAAGGGCCGATGATATCGCTCAGCAGCACGGGCACCTGCTGGCACGCGAGGTCCTGAGGTCGACCCCTGGTACTCACCAAAAAAAAAAAAAAAAAAGCAATAAAATATTTATGAACTATTATCCAACAGGGGATTAATATCTGAAATACATAAGAAACTAAACAACCTAATAGCATGAAAACAACCTGATTTTTAAAGTGGGCCAAAGATCAGAACAGACGTTTCATAAAGTATGACATACAAAACAGCCAGTAAGTATAAAAAATGCTTAATATCACCAATCATCAGGAAAATACAAATCAAAATTACAGAGATATCATCTTACCACAGTCAGAATGGCTAGTATCAAAAGGACCAAAAAAAAAAAAAAAAAACGGGCTGGGGATATAGCTCAGCAGCACAGCGCCTGCCTGGCAGGCGCAAGGTCCTGAGTTCAATTCCCAGTTCAAAAAAAAAAAAGAAGAAAGAAAATGCTAGTGAGTATGTAAAAAAGGGGGAATTCTTATATATTGTTGGTGGGAATGTAAATTAGTACAGCTGCTATGGAAAACAGTATGGAGGTTCCTCAAAGAATAAAACAAAACAAACACAGTACTACCACATATGCTCCAGCAACCCCGAAAGTGGCTATAATATATATCCTGAGGAAATGAAATTAATAGACCAAGGAAATACCTGTGCTCCCATGTTTACTGAAGCATTATTCACAATAGATGAATATCTACATATTGAATCAATTTAACTAAGTGTTCCTCAGTGGATAAACGTGTGAAGAAAATGAGGTGTATATAAAGGGTGGAATATAATTCAGGCATAAAAAAGAAGCAGATCATGTCACTTGTAGCAACATGGATGGAAATGGAGGACATCACGTTAAATGAAGTAAGCCAAGCACATAAATATCACATGTTCTCACTCATATGTGAATGCTAAAAAGTCAATAAAATAGAGTAAAGTAGTAGCCACTAGAGACTATAAAGTATAGGAGGGACAAGGGCTCAGATAAAATACATTTTTATAGAAGGAATTAATTTTACTGTTCTACAGCACAGTAGCTATAGCCTACCTACAACAATTTATGATTATTTAAGAATAACAAGTTTGAAGGTGTTCCCAACAATGGAAGTGATATGTATCTGAGGAGATGGAATTGCTAACTGTCCTGATTTGGTCATTATACACTACATGCATGTATTAAATTAGCATATCCTACACTTCTATGTACAAATATCATGTTGATTAAATTTTTGCTTTTTTTTTTTTTTTGTGGGTACCAGGGGTCAACCTCAGGACCTCGTGCGCCAGCAGGTGCCCATGCCGCTGAGCGACATCACCGGCCCTTTTCTCCTATGTGGGTTCCAGGAGTCAAACTCGGGCCCTCGCACTTGCCAGGCAGGCCGCTTACGATGCTGAGCCATCTCACCAGCCCTAATTTTTAAAAACTATACTTTTTAAATTTCCCAACATTAGTTATCCAAATCTTTTTTTTTAAGAAATTTCATTATAAATTAAATCCAGGGATAGTTTCTCCTTGCATTTTACAAACAAAATCCATTTTACTCTGGTTCACAAGCCCTACATAATCTGGCCTCTGCCTATCCCTCTGAACTCATTTCCCACTTTCTGCTCTTACGGTCTATAATGCAACTGCACTGGTCTTTTTGTTCCTAAAATATCAGAAATTTTAGCCTTAGGACTTTTGCATCTGCTATTTCCATCTGCCAAGAACATTCTTCTCCTCGATTTTACCAATGCTAGCTGCTTCTTCCTATTGAGAGTCAGCTTAATGCCACCTCTGGGAGACCACCATTCAAGAGCAGCCTGCCAGTCACCCCAGAAAGGCGCCCCCTTTTAATTTCCTACAAAGCACGCATCACAAGGTGATATTTTCTATTTGTTCACTGCCTCCACAAGAATGTAAGCTCCAAGACAGCAGTCAACCCACCTTCACAGCAGACTCACTGCTTTATGCCTAAGACTTAGGTACTCGAAATCGATATATCCTTAAGACCACTATATAAAGTTCTGATATCATCAAAGAACAGGGAACAAAATGTTATCTTCTAATAAATATACCTATTAAATAAACCCAATTTATCTACATTGATCGAAAAGCAACAAATTCAAAATTGTTTTTAGATATTCTCTGAGAATTGTGAAAACAACTAATTAAAAAATCATATTCATACCAAAACTAAGTTACATTTTCCGGTCGCTAGTTAAAAAATAAAACACACAAAATTTTAATGTTATTACAAATTTAACCAGTATTGGAAAAAAAAAATAGTAATTATCCATCCACAGGTGAATGGATAAACAAATTGTGGTATATCCACACAAAGACTACTACTAAGCAATAAAAAAAAGAAATGAACTCCTGATATGCAACATAGCTAAGTCTTAAATAATTATGCACAAAGAAGCCAGCCCCCTTAAGAAAGTACTGTACATACTATACGATTCCATTTATATGACTAGGGATAGGAAACAGCAATGGTTACTTGGGGTGGGGCTATTAGGAGGAAGGGATTACAAAGGGAAACTAGGAAACTTTTCAGAATGATAAACATGACATCGACTATGGTGATAATTTGACTGGTCTACACATATGTCAAAACTCACCAAACTGTTTTAGTTTAATTTAGGGGATGAGGCTGTAGTTCAATGGTAGAGTACTTGCCTAGCATTCATGAGGCCCTGGGTTTTATCTCCCATACTGCAAAAGTAAATAAATAAATATATGTCCAATTTATTCAATGTCAATTATTACTTTAAAACTTTTTAAAAGGCTAACTAATAATTGCCACTGAGTAAATCAGATATGTTTAATTTTCTTTTGGGTGCTGGGGATTGAATCAAGAGCCTTGCACATGTTAGGTAAGCACTCTACTACACAGCTACATCCCCAGCTGCTTTTATGTTTCTATTCTAAGATAGGGTCTCACTATGCTTCCTAAGCTGGCCTCCAGTTTGATATCCTCCTGCCTCAGTCCCCTGAGTCACTAAGATTACAATCATGTGCCACCAGGCCCGGTTTAACTAAGCTATTTCTTTTTTTAATTTTAATAAAATTTACAACAAGTAGATAAAAATAAAATTTTAAATGCTACAAACCTTACCAACATTATAAACTGATTCCTAATGGCTATGTTGTCTTTTTGTATTTTTAGTAGTACTCATGGAACCCAGGGCCTCAAGCATGCTAGGCAGGTGCTCTAACACTGAGCTACATCCCCAGCTCTCCAATAGGTAAGACTTTAGTTTTTAACTTCAACAACAACAAGTAATGTAAATAGTAAATTCATAAAATTAAATCTCCACATCAAAAAAACTAAAAATTGTTAAAGTTTTTACAATTACCTGTAGAAGATGGTGATTTCTCTGAGTGTTTTGCATTTAAAAGTTTTCTGCTAATAAATATGTAACCACAGGGACATGATTTACATGCAACAGGAACCTGTAGGAAAAAAAAGAAAAAATATATTACTCTTTTTTCTACTGCTGAATTTCTCAGTGTTTAGTCTCCTCAAATGAATTCTAAATTACTTGAAGTAGGAATCACTGACTTATCACTGATTTAACATCCTTACTACAAATTATATAAGATGGGTATCATGTCACACAGACTTACATCTTCTCAGTGCTTACAGTACTATGAATACTGTACTATACCATACTATAGCCGTACCATAAGTAGTAAATGCATGATAAATGTGCAGATTTAAGTGACCAACAGAAAACCTTAAAAGGGTATGTGCCAAGGGATGTATGTAAGAAAAAAAAGGTAGCACTTCTGCTTGGTGTGGTGGCCCACACCTGTAATCCCAGCACTGGGGAGACTGAGGCAGGAGGATTGCCACAAATTTAAGGCCAGCCTGAGCTACGTAGTGAGACCCCATTTCAAAAAAAAACAGGTAGCATTTCCTAAAATGTTAGTTTGAGATACAGAACAAATTGGATAAGGGGGAGTTAATCATAAGATTATCAGGGCCCAACTACAAGAGTGATATAGTGAGAATGGAAATAGAGGAAAGGTAAATTTGTCACATGTTTCAAAGACAGGAAAAACAAGATTCAGGTCAAAACTAACTAGAGGTGATAAAATGAGATGAACCAAAAATAACTCAGGGTTCCAACATGAGACGGGAAGATGCCAATTACTCCTGAAAAACTGAATAGTTTTCACCCTCCAATTTGAGGGTCACAAGTATACTAAAAACAAAAAAGAATGTAGGGGCCAAGATGCAGGAACTTATAGTCTCAATTCCCAGAAAAGACCTTGGACAAAACATTTAAATCCTGCAGGCTTCTGTTTCCAAACCTGCATATTTTTAAAGACAAATGTTATTAAAAATCATTGAAAATTTTTAATCTGTCCCCATAATTGTTTCACCTATTATGAAAGTTAATGATCCTTGAAATCAAAACATTTCACCAAAAATTAGATTAATCTTAAAAAAAAATCTCAGAACACTGCAATTCTTTTTGTAAGATAAATCAGATTTGCCAGTTGTTCTGCTTAAGTTATAATTATAAAGCTTGTTATCCATGTATGAACAAAATGCTTCAATTCTGGAATATGCTCCATCTAATTAAGCTAAATTGAAATTTTGGCAGAAGAGATCTTTTTCTTCCTGTAAAAATACCCGAATAAAGGATCTCCAATTTGCACTTAAGAGATATTAACAATGAATACTATAAAAAGGTACATCTAACAGCTTGATTTATTAAAAATGTGAATAGAACCCTTCAAATCATGGTGTAAATGAGTTCTCCATAATGTGGTTATTTTAGAGCACTTTAAAAATCATTTTAATAGTGTAAAAGCTGCCCAAAGTAGATGTTTATCATTTTTTAAATTTCCTATCTTCATAGAAACAAAGCTCAAAAATACTGATTTCCTTCCTTTATATTTAAACATATCATAAGGCACCCACAGTAAACTATTTTAAACTAATGCTATCTTAAACACACAGAAGCATGATGTCCTTATTCAACAGCTCCTTTGCTAATCAGCAAGCATCTTCTTATAGCTGCTAGAACCCAATAAATTGACCTACAGCCACAATTAACAGAGAGTACTATAGTTACATGACAAATGTACAGTTGGCTTTAGGATCTGGATGCACCAATTCAACTGACAGGCTGATTTTCATCCCTTAATATGTTCTCAAGAAACTAAACTAGTTCATTCTAAAGTCCTGTTTACTTTTATTTTTCTTAACTTTTTTGTTTTGAGACAGAGTCTCACTCTATAATTCAAGCTGGCTTTGAATTTACTATATAGCCCAGGCTAGCCTCAAACACGCAGCAATCCTCCTGCCTCAGCCTCCCAAGTGCTGGGATTACAGGTGTGTGCCACCACACCTGGCTCTAAAGTCCTGTTTATAAATGGAAAATCCCACCCAACCCTTACTCCAGAAAGGAAAACAAAAAACAGAAAACAACAACAAAAAAGCCACAACCCAGATCCTGTATAAAATACAGTATTACAAAACAGACTGGACGATTTGACTGGACAATGGTAATCTCACTAAATTATATAATAGTATAATTTGGATTTCATTCAAACACCCTGAACTTCCTTTAAATTTCAACTGATAGGAGCCAGTTGTGGTGATACACGCCTGCAATCTCAGCACTCCAGGGGGCTGAGGCAGGAGGATCACAAGTTCCAGTCCAGCCTGGGCCGCTCAGCAATTTAATAAGAACCTGTCTCAAAGACTGAAAGAGGCTGGGGGTATGGCCAGTGCAAAGCCCCTAGGTTCAATCCTCAGCACCAAAAAAAAAAAAAAAAAAAAAAAAAAATTCAACACTGAAGTCAGTGAGAAGAGTTCTAATGCTATGTTTTCAGAATTTTAATATGGGAAAAAAAATTGAAAGTATTATTTACTTCCTGAAAAGTATATACTTAGGGTGTTTGTATGTTCTAAAAGTTTTTAAGATGCTGCAAAAGAAATGTTCCTTGTCCTATACTGTTTCACTATATTGTTTAAAAAGCTTTAAAATACGGGCCGGTGAGATGGCTCAGCAGCATAAGCACCTGCCTGGCAAGTGCGAGGGCCTGAGTTCGACTCCTGGTACCCACATAGGAAAAAAGGGCCGGTGATATCGCTCAGCGGCATGGGCGCCTGCTGGCACGCGAGGTCCTGAGTTCGACACCCGGTACCCACCAAAAAAAAAAAAAAAAAAAGCTTTAAAATAACCATATGACAAAGAACTCATTTACAGTAGTCCCACCTTATCCAACTTTATTTTCCGAGGTTTCAGTTATTCAAACGGTCAAGGATGAACACAGTACAATAAGACATTCCGAGAGGGACTGAGAGAAACACATTCACGTAATATAATTACTGTATCTTATTATTGGTTATTGATCTCTTATCAGCCTAATTTATAAACTAAATTTTACCACAGGTATGTATGTATGTACATATAGGAAAGAAACACAGGGCTCACTACTGAGGTTGCAGGCACCCACTGGGGGTCTTGGAAGGGCTCCCCCCAAACAAGGGGAGACCACTGCACATTACAGCAGACACACTTGCAATATGCCACATACAACTTCCTATCAATGAAAAAAAGCTGCTCAAATTAAGGCAAAAACAAATATACACAAAAGATACCAAAAAACCGACAAGAACCGTGAAATGGAAATTTTGAGTGCTCAATGGATGTGAGACCTCTTGAGAATGAAAAGCACTGTGGCTTTTCAATCCTCCTTCCTTAGCCTCCCCCAGTGCTGGGATTATAGGTACGTGTCACCACACCCAGCTAACCTATGACTTTCTTCAGTTACTTTTATGGAAAGAAAAATCACTTAATAATCAAAAGCTTTCATCTGTCATCTTATATACTGAATAAAGGACACAACAAACCAACATATTAAATTATGTACTACATTGCAACGGACTGAATTGCATCCCACAAAAAAGTTCAGCTGCTGAACCCATAAATCCTACCCCCTTTTGGGAGGGTTATTTGGAGATCAGTGTCTTTTTAAAGAGATAATTAGGTTTACACGAGGTCGTAAGGTGGGACCCTCATAATGGGACCAGTAGTCTTATGAGACAAGAGAGAGCTTGCCCTCTGTTTCCGCCACATGAGGAAACTCAGAAAACAGCCATCTGCAAGCCAGGCAATCTCTCACCATGATCTTGGACTTCCAGCCTCCAAAACTGTGAGAAAATAAATTTCTACTGCTTTGGCCACTCAGTCTACAGTATTTTGTTATGGCTGCCTGAGCAAACTAAGATACAGCTGACTTTATACAAAAGAATGTATGTGTACATGTGTTTGCATTGCAAAATTAACGTGATCCTTCCAAATAAATATTGTCATGTTTTGTTAAACAGTTTTAGGGGTTCCCACAAGTTTATGATCTTTCTTTAAACAGGATTATTAAAAACAGATTTTTCCTGAAAGATCCCTTCATGCCAAGTAAAATAAGGACAAGATTTGCAATTACTTGTGCCCAACAGAAACTCGAATGCATACCCTGTAAACCTTACATTTTTGAACAATTGGAATAAGTAGAAATAATTTAAACAAAAATAATCTGCCAACAAAAAGTCCAATTTTGTGAGAATTTAACAAATTTAGTTTAATGGTAAGAATGAAAGTAACTCTTCGGAAAAGATGACTGTTTTTATACCACATACTGGTAGAGTTCAATAAACCATCTTGCACAACCATTCTCTGTCAGCATTTTTACCACTGCTTGTAAATAACACTGAAACATGTAACATGTTTTGTTACAAGATTTGATCAACCTCAAGACTGCTTCTTGACGAATGCATCAAACTGAGCATGTCGTTTTAAGTGTCTCCAGCCATTTCAAATTATTCTTGATCAAGGAAAAGAAAGGGGAGCGGGGGAGGTAGTCATTTTGAAAAACTCCACTCAGTGGAAAAGAAAAAAACACACCCAGATCTGGATGAAATGAAAGCCTTAGGAAAGGTTTTAACTGAGGTAATTTTACCTAATTATTAGAACGTAAGGCAGAGGGAAATGTCTATTCTAGTAGAGAATGAAGCGTGCTTTAAAAGTAGGAACCATGAGACCTTGTTTTTTAAATGACAGGTATGATAGGACTCATTTCAGATTCAGGAAGCCATATAGACGCATGTTTTAAAAGACGCGGAGACAGACACGCCAAATTTGTAACAGCAAATGCCCTGGCGAGTGGGATGAGGTGCGCCCAGAAGGGGTTCAACGTGGACTCGACTCCATCGTGTTCCATTAAAAACAGCGCAAAGAAAGCACGCGCGACCCCACGACGTCGGAACATCACATACACAGGTAAGGGAGAAAGCAGAGCCCCAAATTCGCCACAACTCAACGCGACACGCGGCCCTTCCCCCGGCCCGGGCGGCCGCCCCGCACCCCGCCCGGGACAAAGCGGCCGAGGCAGACGGGGCTCCGCGGCGGGGCGGGCGGTACCGCGTGTGGGTGCTCGCGGCGCGGGCGACGGGGCGAGCGGGCGCTCGGACGCCGCCCGACCCTGCCCGGCCCAGCCACCCGCGCCCACCTGTTGGTCGCACTCGGGGCAGGACTTGGTGGCCATCTTCACTTTCTTGGCTCGTGTCGCGGACATGCTCCCCTCCGCGGGCAGCGCGGCCCCGGCTCCTCCCCGCGCACCGCGGCGCCCGGCCTCTCCTCGTCCCGTCCCGCTCCCTCCCGACGCCGGTCGAAGCTCGGCGTTGCGCGTGCGCGAGCTCCCGAGCCTGCGTGGTGGGGGCGGGGCGGCGAGGGCCGGCTCCTCAGACCGCGGCTCGCGCACGGAGGCTCAGCGCGCTCCCGGGCCCCGCGCCGTGGAGCGTGCCCGCGCCTCGCGTGAGAAGCGGGCCAACGGAGGCTCGGCAACGGCCACGCCCCCTCCCTGCCAGAAGGCGGTGGGCCGCGCGGGATGGGCGGGACCCGGGAGACGGACGTGGACCCCGGCCAACGAAAGCGCAGGTAGGGCGGGCCGTGGCCCGGCACGCCCCCTGCCGTAACGTAAGGGAGGGAGAAACAGGAGGCTGGAAGGGGCGGAGGCGGCAAAGGCATTCGAGCTGGTGCTGGCGTTTAGCACACTTCGGTAAATGTCAGCGAGGAATTACAGTGGGCATTTAACGAACCTGCGGTTTGCTAAGCCCTGGACTTGGCGGGGCAGGATATGAAGTATTCTGAAGGCCAATTCAGCCTGACTTGTGAATACTGAGACGCTTGCCTCAAAGAACAGGCAGTTCATGGTGCAGAAAGCCTAACACTGGAATAGAGCAGGGCTGTGTGGGTACTGGGAGGAGCAAACGGGCTGACTCATCAACCTAGACTTTGACCTATCAATCTCACCTTGAGGAAGCTGAAGAAGTATTCTCCACCTGGGCCCTCAAATGATGCCCTTTGTAGCACTGCTCGTCGCAACAGTTTTCAGAAATAGCCTGTGTCCAACAAGTTGCTTGAGCAAACCAAGGTACACATCCAGGAGCACCACTGCAGCTCTCCGACAGAATGAGCGAGATCCATATTGAGTCATCTCCGAAAGTGTCAAGTGAAAAAACATGTTGTTTGAAAGGCTACCGTCTAGACAAAAACACCACGAACACATTTACAAATGCTGATGCATTAAGAAACTGGAGGGCAGGGGAAGGAGACACACGTATTTTCCACTCAAATAGGTCAGTCTGAGCAAAGGCAAGGTCGGCAGCTCCACGCTTGGTACAAGCTCAGATGGAGTTGAGGCTGGGGCAGATCCACTTCTGCAAAGCCTTCAGTACCCTGAGGGCAAAGGGGCAATAAGGCTTTTTAATTGGGAGTGAAACAAGTTTAGGCTTGAAGTTGAGAATGATTGGTCCAGCAATTGACTCAGGTCTCAGACCTGAGGCAGTGGGGAGAGAAGGGACCCTAGGGAAAAATAGGGGCCTGATTGAAAAACTGCGGGGGTCACACTACTAGCAAAACTGGAGGGGCTATTCTGCTGGGGAAGGAGTTTTTTACAGGGCTCTTTCCTGGCTAATTTCTATTGAAGCGACTGGGTGAAGAGGTAGAGGAGGAGCATATCGTAGGACAAGAGTCAGCAACCTGACCCGTGGTAGGGAAAGGAACTAGGGAAGACTTCCTTGAGGAAATCTGCATGGTGGATAGTTAATGAGGTGAGGGTGGGCAGCAAACAGGCAGAGAACAGAAAGGACATGAAAGACGACTCTGGCTCCATCACCAACTGAGAGAGGAAGAGGAGCCCCACACACTGAAGGCAGGCGCTGGAAGAGTCCACTTTCCCTG
Source organism: Erethizon dorsatum (assembly GCA_028451465.1). Taxonomy (NCBI): domain Eukaryota; kingdom Metazoa; phylum Chordata; class Mammalia; order Rodentia; family Erethizontidae; genus Erethizon; species Erethizon dorsatum. Next base: position 118,982,423 of record CM051832.1, on the reverse strand, counting down.
GCTTCTTATGCTATTAATAACTGTGCCCGAGATCTTTCATGTGTACTGCTAAAGAGGCCGTAGGTGTTCTAGCTCACACTATGTAATTAGAGTAGGCATAAGCTTTAATAACAGGTATTAAGCACTTGATAAAATGGCAATTCAATACCACTTTTTAATGTCTTGCAATTAAGACTCAAGCTACCTCAGAGAGACTGAAGAGAAATAAGATGTAACAGCCCTCATCTCCACTCCTTTCATATTTTGACATTTAAAATGAATTTTCTACCAAGCAGCCTTTTAAAAGCTTTTCTTTCTCTGGGGAAAAAAAGACTAAGAATACTGTGATACTTTGCAAGTTTATATATGTATAAAATTTCTTTTTCTTAGAAAGCCAATACAACTCCTGAATTAAAGAGTTACAAATTTAAAGTTGTTTCAGGCACAGCTGTATCCATGCACACACAAAAACCACAGGGCCTGTTGTGTGCCTAGAGTTTGCGTACCTTGTGGGAGATGGTAGGGAGATCACTGGGACAGTACAGCACCCTAATATCACTCCTTTCCTGTCTCACCATTTTTCACTGCTCCTGTTTGGTCCAGCCCAACCCCTCCATTAGGTTGGACCATTCATCCTGCTTTAATATATGACCAGAGGCCTAAGGAGAAGAGATAGATGGCCATAAAACAGCTACTATTTACTCTTGAGAGACTAATCCTATAACATCATTTTCCTTTCCACTGGCCAAACTCTTGTGCTCTGTGACCATCAAGCTTCACCCTTGGCTGTATTTGAAATAAAGTCCTTCGTACACTTCTGGTCTCAACCCTGTTACCCCATCTATCCGAGCTAAATCAGAAGTTTCACTCTCTTAGGAGCAAGGCAGAGTCCACCAAAACACTGGAAGACCCTCTGACACTTCCGAGGATGTAATAGTAAATGGGCAGGTGACTCCAGACCAGAACCTCAGCCAAGGGGGTAAATTAGGCTGTAAGCAGCCAAGACTCTGCCAACCTTGACTTGCATCACAAAGTGGGGCTACTCCTACACAAAAGAAGGGATACTTTTTTCTTTTTAATTTGTGCTCAATTTTCCTGTGGTCCTCAATCCTGGGGCTCAGAGTCAATTCTACTTCAGATGATTTTCATTCCACCTATCCCTCCACTCCCCCTTTTAAGGCAAGACCTGTTCCAGAAAGCCCTTACTTCAATGTTTAGGCTTCCCTGGCCCTCCTCTCTGTCATGGGACACTTAGCAGGTCGTCAGAGAGGGGGCAGGAAGACGACTACCTCAGTCTCTTTATCCCAGCTTGATCTCTGGATGCCACAAAAATTAACTGCAACTTAGACATAAAATCATAAAGAGGCCATTGTTGTCTCTCATAGTACATTTTTTTAAAATCTAGAATTAGAATGGAAAGAATATTAAAGAGACTGGCTCTGTGTAACGATAAACACTATCATCCAGAAGCAGCCACTGAGCCTTGTCTACTGTGCAGATGGCTTTCCGTGTCAGAAACATGCCTTCCATTTCCCTTCTCAGAAACATTTTCTGAAAGCCTACAGACCTTTGCATAGGCTTCTCATCTCCCTGGAACACACTGTACCCAGATCTTTGCATGGCTCATTCCTGAATATCTTTTGCACACATATACAACCTGGGTGGTTCTACACAGTCCAATTGTGTAATTTTGAAAGTTACTTAAAGTAACTTTCAGTCTCCATGTTCTGCCAGAGGTTGGGACTGTATCAGGCTGAACCACAGGAAACTGTCTTTCTGTAGGTCAAAATGAAAATATTTGAGAAAAATACTCCAGTCTTTTTTGTTAATGCTGTCCTAGAGCTCAAACTCAGGTCCTTACTGAATGATATCCCCAGCAAAAATACTTTATTCGGCCAAAATATGCAGTTAGCATTAACTGCTGTCCAAGTGATAAATATCCCCCAAAAGACAAATTTCTCCAAATATTAAATGACATGGACGATGTTTATAAAATTCAGCTTTGTTAAAATTTATTCAGATCATCCAATTATTGCTTCTCAACCAAACAATGTCCTGTTTCTTAGAGTTCCAAATGATGAAAAAGGTGGTAATCTGTTGAGAAAAGGTCCAGTAAAATGAATGGGACAAAATTTCTTAGCCCTGTGAATTTTGCTATGGTGGTTTATGATGCCTGTGGCTGGATGTCATCACAGAAAAGATTCATATCTGCTAACCAATGCAGACTGCATTTTTGATCAATTTTTACGCAATTCAATATCTTGACAATATGATGCTAATTAGTTTTACCTAGGTTAAAGAGCACTAATGCAACAGTCTTCTTGCAGTTACTAGAATCTTTTTTGGCTGCAAGTGTTTTAATAAATGTTTGGCAATTTCGCAAACATCAAGCCAGCAATCAAATCACTTCCAGCTGCCTTATACAGTATCCTTCAAAGCTGATGGTCCTCTCCAAAATGTCTCTGCTTTCCCAAATTTTACCTGTCTCAACTTGTAGTGATCCATCAACAGGTGCCTAGTCACTTGTCCAGTTTTTACCTTCCCAAATGCAGCCAGGTATTGAGAAATTGTTGTAGCAAAACTCCTAAATCTGCAGCAAGGCCTCAAATTGCTGTTTCGGGGTTAGCTTCCACCATGGCTCTCAGCTTATTTTCTTTTGAAACAGATTTGGGTCTCTCTCAAGCCTTATTTTTCAGACTCATATCGTCAGAAAGAAATTTTTCAAACCACCAAAAAAAGATAGTCCTTTGACTCACAGAGCCTTCTCCTAAGGCAGAGTTGATATCCTACTTGCCTTAGCTGTACTACATCCTAGTTTAAATTCATATAAAAAGGATTCACATAGCTTTCAGTTCACTTCTGTTGAGAAAGTAAACATTAAAAACAAACATCAAAGACAAATGAAGACCTTAATACCATTATGAATACTAAACAGTACAAGCGAAAATAGGACTGATATCAGGTATAGTGAAGTTTCAACTGCTCAAACAGCAATTTCAGTGGAGGATACATATTTTTATAACTAGACTCAGCTGATATTAGTTTATATCAGGTGGATGTTACTTTTAAGCCTTTTGGTTTTCCAATGGGAATATAATTTCCACTAATTTTATAATCATCTACCAAAGGGGGGAGCTTTCAAAGTAAAATATGAGTTGTGCTTTTAATCCAGGAACGCAGTACCTACCACACTTTTTTCAGTGCTATCAAATTAAGACATTAGATCAATTTAATAGATGGGAAAAAATTCTCCCATAGTGGGCTGATACTTACTTATGTTTCTTTGACAGAGCATTTTTTTTAATTTTAAAAAGAAAAAACAAAAACGATGATACAGAATTTCAAAACAAGATAATACGAGATTAACAATGGTTCATATACTGCATATTGTTATCTTCAAAGAAGTTGCTCAAATTACAAGATATAGGCATGAAATATTGATCAAACAATGTAAGCACAAACCATTCTTTCTGATGAACCAATAGAGATTAGTAGTTTAATTATCTTATCTACCATATATATATATATGGTAGATTATATATATATATATATATTCTTTTCCCTTATTTCCTTTTTCCTTTCACCCATCCCAGTTGTTCTTTCCTTTTGAGCACTTTCTTCCCCTTTCACTTTCACAGTATCTACTGTATATCTTGGATCTTATTTACTCTTTCAGTTTTTTACAATAGGGAGACAATATGATGTTTACACATGTGAGTCTGATTTATTTCACTTATGAGTATGGTCTCAAATTCCATCCATTTACCTATAAAAGCCTCGAGTTTGTCCTTTTTTATAGCTGAGTAGTACTCCATTGTATAAAAAGACCACATCTTTTTTATCCATTCCGTGGTTGATGGGCATTTGTGTTGTTTCCAAGATCAAGCTATTACAAATTATGCTGCTATAAACATGGGTGCAAATATATTGCTGTAGTACGACGTTTTCAATTCTGGGAAAATACCCAAAAGGGCAACAGCTGGGTCGAATGGGACCTCTAATCCTAGTTTTTTGAGGAATCTCCACACGGATTTCCACAGTGGTTGCACCAGCCTACACTCCCACCAACAGTGGAGAAGGGTTCCTTTTTCCCCACAGCACCTCCAGCATTTGTTATTGGTTGGTTTCTTGATGATAGCCATTCTTTCTGGAGTGAGATGGAATCTCAGTGTTTTAATTTGCTTCTCAAATGACCAGTGATGTTGAACATTTTTTCATATATTTATTTGTCATTTGTATTTCTACATCTGAGAAGTGCGTATTCATCTCAGATGCCCATTTTTGGATTGGGTCTTTGAATCTGGGGGGCCTGATTTTTTTCAATTCTTTATATGTTTTAGATAGAAGTCTTTTGTCTGAGGAACAGTTGGCTAAAATTGTTCACCACTCTGTGGGTTGTCTTTTCACTCTGTCGGTGATTTCCTTTGATGTACAAAAACTTTTTAATAAGATGAGATCCCAGTTGTTGATTCTTTGGAGTATTTCCCATGCAGTTTGTGTTCTGTTCATGAAGTCTCTGCCTACACCTATGTCTTCAAGATTTCTACCTACTTTCTCTTCCAGTAGATTTAGTGTTTCTGTTTTAATATTTAGAACTCTGATCCATTTTGACTTTAGTTTAGTGCATGGTGATAGACATGGGTCTAGTTTTAGTTTTTGGCATGTGGAAAGCCAGTTTTTCCAGCACCATTTATTAACATTGAACATGTTTGAACATTGAGCATGTTTGACCCCTTTGTCAAAGATAAGGTGGCTGAGTGTGTTTGTAGTTGTGTCTGCACCTTCTAATCTGTTCCACTGATCCTCAGGTCTGTTTTTTTGCCAATACCATGCTGACTTTATCACAGTACCTTTGTAGTATAATTTCAAGTCAGGGATTGTGATGACCCCTGACTTGCCTTTGTTGCCCAGAATTCCTTTTGCTATTCTAGGTCTCTTCTGTTTCCAAATGAATTTTAGGAATGTTTTCACTAGTTCTGTGAGGTTATGCTAATGGTATTTTGATTGGGATTGCATTAAATCTGCATAACAGTTTGGGGAATTGGGCCATTTTCACTATGTTGGTGAGCAAGGGTATCTTTCCATTTTCTGATATCCTCTTCAATCTTTTTTTTTTTTTTTTGTGGGTACTGGGGATTGACCTCTGGACCTTGCACGCCAGCAGGCACCCGTGCCGCTGAGCGATATCACCAGCCCTTTTTTCATATGTGGGTTCCCGGAATCGAACTCGGGCCCTTGCGTTTGCCAGGCAGGCACTTATGCCACTGAGCCATCTCACTGGCCCTTCAATCTTCTTTTTCAGAGAACTGTAATTTTCAATGTATAGATCTTTCACTTCCTTTCTTAGGTTGATTGCTAAGTATTTCATTTTTTTTGAATGCTATTGTAAAGGGTGTGGTTTCCCTAATTTCTCTCTCTGTGAGTTCATTGCTTGTATACAGGAATGCTATTGATTTCTGAGTGCTGACTTTGTATCCAGCTATGGGACTGAATTTGGTTACTAAATCTACAAGTCTTTTGGTGGAGTTTTTGGGGTCTTCTATGTAGAGTATCATGTCATTTGCAAATAATTTAACTTCTTCCTTTCCTATCCTTATTTATTTCTTGCTCTTGTCTGCTCTGGCTTGTTTCCCAACTATACTGAATATGAGTGGTGATAGTGGACATCCTTGTCTTGTTCCTGATTTTAGAGTGAAAGCTTTCAGTTTTTGACCATTTACTATGATGTTAGCTGTTGGTTTGTCAGATGGCTTTTATCAGATTGAGGTAAAGACCATCTATTCTAATTTTCTGTAGAGTTTTTATCATGAATGGGTGTTGGACTTTGTCAAATGCTCTTTCTGCATCTACTGAGATGTTTTTGTCTTTGGCTCTGTTAATATGGTGCATTACATTTATTGATTTGTGTATGTTGAACTATCCCTGCATTCCTGGGATGAATCCTACTTGGTCATGGTGTATAATCTTCTTGATGATTTGCTGCATTCTGTTTGCCTGTATCTTATTGAGGATTGTTGTGTCTATGTTCATTAGGGAGAATGGCCTATAGTTTTCTTTTTTTGGTTGGGTTCTTCTCTGGTTTTGGAATCAGGGTAATAGTTGCTACCAGGAATGATTTTGGAAGTATTGCTTCCCTTTCAATTTCATTAAAGAGTTTCAGCATTAGTGGCATTAGTTCTTCTCTAAATTTCTTGTAGAATTCAACAGTGAATCCATCAGGGCCTGGGCTTTTCTTTGTTGGTAGGTTTTTTATTACATTTTCAATTTCATTGGCTGATACCAGGTTTTTTGCTCTTTTTTGAGACAGGTTTTCACTATGCAGTGCAAGCTGGCCTTGAACTCACTTTGTAGTCCAGGCTGGCCTTGAACTCTCAGTGATCCTCCTGCCTCGGGCTCCCAAGTGCTGGGATTACAGGTGTGTGCCACCTCTACAGTTTTTTTTTTTGTTGTTGTTGTTGTTGTTGTTTTTTATGTTGGTGCTTTTGAAGAGTACTGATCAGTTATTTTGTCAGAGATGTGATCTGGCTAGTGTTTTCTGACAAGCAGACAGAGGTTATGCATTTGGGGCGAGAATACATAGAAATGATATAAACTTTCAGTGCATCACATCATGGGTTCTTGTTGGTATGTCTTATTAGTATGATGCCAGCCTTGATCATTCCATTAATTTTTGTCAGGTTTCATTGCTGTAGAAGTTACTATCTTTCCTTTTGTGATTAATGAACATCTTGGAGGAGATTCTCAGAGACTATGCAAATTTTTTTCCTCAAACTTGGACACACTAATTTTACCATCCATCAGTGAGTCTTATTTGCCCTCATTATTAATGTGTTCAGTTAACACTGATAGTCTATTAACTGCATTTCTTCCACACTTATTAACTGCAATTCTACTATAAAGAAGAGATGTCCTTTCTCCTCTATTTATTTATGTAAACATGGACTCATGAATATTTACTTTATTCCATGGATTATGATCCAATGATATCATTATTTGTTTTGTTCAAATGGCTAACTTTGGCCATTAGGAGATTCGTCAGGTGGGCTCCCAATGCTCTTTAAATAATATCCCCCCATGCATATACCCTTGTTTTAAGCATCTCATTATTTTCTGACATATCAAAAATGTTCTCTAGTATATTCCATGTCCCAATCCTAAAACACATCTCCAAGGCCTCTGGCCCCTTTTATTGGAAAACTGAGTTTAGAAATAAAAATCTAGATGCTAGGTTTCTTCATTATTGCTGAACAATTACTGCTTCTGCTACCTCTCAAGGGACAGAGCTACAAAATACATGTATACAGATTAACCCACATATAAAATGATCCCCTCAGATCCCAACCAACAGAGATTATTTTAGCTTCCCCTTTCATTATTTGTGAAAAACCCAGTTCTTATTATCTAAAACATATTTACCTATTTGTGGAATTTTAGTATACATATAAAATAGTTTCAGAATTACTAATCCACACCTCTGTAAGAAATGTATTTACTGACTAGGTGACAGTATTTATGTACAATTCTTTCTGTCTTTAAAACTGCAGTGTCCATCAACATGGTGTCTCCAAAGGAACTTTTCTTCCTCCCCCAACCCCCAACACCTCCAGTGTCACCCCCCCATGCCTGTGGCACAGCTTCCGTCCCTCCCTTCCTTGCATCCCTTTCCCAGCAAACCACACATGACCTATCACTTGACCTGGTTTATCCTTGTACTGATTTTTTCAAAACTGTGTGAATGCCTGTGTATTGTCTTATACCTAGTAGGTACTGTCTTGTCTTTCTTACTGATGCAAAAGATGTATCTTTCTATAGATACTCCTGACATTTATTTTTTTCACTTAATAGCGTTTGTAAGAAAAGCTCCCTATCAGAGTTCATCCTCACTCCTTTTAGTCCATTGCATGGATACCCATAGTAAATCAATCACTTCCTTATGTATAGGCATTCAGGTTTTCTCCAGTGTTTTGTTATTAGACACAATGCTGTACATGAAAAGATTTGGGAAATGTAAATCAAAATCCAACAAGAGAAGCTGAGCACAGTGGCATGTTTGTAATCCCAGCTATTCCAGAGGCTGAGGCAGGAGGATTTCAAACTCAAGGCCCATCTGAGGCAATACAGTAAGACCTCATCTCAAAAAAGCCAGGCATGGGGCCGGTGAGATGGCTCAGCGGCATAAGCGCCTGCCTTGCAAGCGCGAGGGCCCGAGTTCGACTCCCGGATCCCACATACGAAAAAGGGGCCGGTGATATCGCTCAGCGGCACGGGTGCCTGTTGGCGCGCGAGGTCCTGAGGTCGTCCCCCCGGTACCCACAAAAAAAAAAAAAAAAAAAAAAAAAAAAAAAAAAAAAGCCAGGCATGATGGCACACACCTGTAATCCCAGCACTTTGGGAGGCTCAGGCAGAAGACCCAAATTTGAGCCCAGCCTGGGCAACTCAGTGACTTATCGAGATCCCCATCTCAAAATAAAAAATACAAAAGGGCTGGAGATGTAGCTCTGCACGAAAGCCCTGGGTTCAATCCCTGGTACAAAAAAACAAAAAAAGTCAACAACATATCACTTTACAACACCTGATTGTAATTTTAAAAATGGAAAATAACAAATGTTAGCCAAGCTATATAGAAAAACTGGAATCCTCACACATTACTTGCAGAATGTAAAGTGGTACAAACAGTTTGATGGTCCCTCAAAAAGCTGACTACAGAACTACTATATTACCCAGCAATTTCACACCTTGCTCTATATCCAAAACAGCTGAAAACAAGGACTTAAGCAGATACTTGAATACTGATATTCACAGCAGCAGCATTAGTCACAACAGTCAAAAGGTGGAAACAAACCAAATGTACATTAGTGGATAAACAGATAAAATACGGTATTTATATAGTGGAATATTATTCATCCATAAAAAGGAATGAAGCTGGGTATGGTGGCACACATCTGTAATCCCAGCACTCTGGGAGGCTGAGGCAGGAGGATCCCAAGTTTGAGCCTAACCTGGGCAACTTATCAACTTAGTGAGACCCTGTCTCAAAAGGATTGGGGATGTAGCTCAATGAAAAGGCTCTGAGTCAACCTGCAATACTGCCAAAAAAGAAAGAAAGGAAGAAAAAGAAAGAAAGAGAAAAAGAAAGAAAGAAAGAAAAAAAGAAAAAAAGAGAGAGACAGGGAAGGAAATTTTGATCCTTACAAGTCCCTAGAGTCATCAAATCTAGAGAGGGAAGGAGCAAGGCAAGAGACTTTGCTGAGAACAGGGATGCTGGAAAAGCTTTGGGTGCAGATGGTGGTGATGGGTACAAAGCATTGAAAATCTTAATGCCACAGAATTATAGTTATAAATAACTGAAAGGAGGAATGTTTATGTAACCACAGAGAGCGCGAGAAGGCGCACCTTTACCCTAGGATCTGAAACGCTGCCGTACGCGACGCTCCCTGTGAATCTGGCTCAAACTCTCACCTCTCCACACTCCAGGGCCACCCTGCTTCCTTAGAGAGGCTTTTCTGGTATTTGAATGACTGCTAAGGCAGTCAGCGCTCAGAGTTTTCCTTCTCAAGTACCTTCTTGTTTTTTTCTTCTCCCTCCTTCTACTAGGAATTCAACCGAAGAGCCCTGAGTTACAGCGCCCCCTCTTTTGTTCAGTGAGCAGGGTCTCACTAAATTACCCAGGCTGGCCTTGAAGCTGGGATCCTCCTGCCTCCTCAGAAGCTGAGAGTACAGTTGTGTGCCACTGCACCTGGCTTAAAAAAAAGTTACTGAGATATCCCACTAGTACATCCCAATGTATGTAGTGTAGTTACAAAGTTGTGAATCTAGTATTTTCTACAGAAGCAGAGTTTTTACAGTTGTAAGAGTTCCTGACAGAAACCCTGAAGCCATTGGCAGTCATTCCCCATTCACTCTCTGCCCCTTCTCAGCCTTATTAACATACTTTATGTCTTCATAGATTCGCCTACGTGGCTGTTTCACGCAGTTGGAATCCTATGAAGGATCGTCTTTTTGACTGCTGACTTCTTTTCAAATAGTGTGTTTTTAAGGGCAACCCACGTAGTACCATGTACCAGTTCTTCCTTTGTTTTTATTGTCAAATAATGCTCCATCACATGGATATATCATATTTCACTTTCCATTAGATGATTGGTATTTGAGATGTCCCCGTATTTAGGTTTTTATAAGGTTGCTATGAACGATGGCGCACCTGTGTCTGCTCAAGTTCCTGCTCTCAATTCTTCCGACTATAAACCAAGAAGAATTACTAATTCATATGCTAACTCTATGTTTAGCTAGTTTTTTGTTTTTTTGTTTTTTTTTTTTTTTTTTGAGACAGGGTCTCACTATGCAGTTCAAGCTGGCTTCGAACTCATGGCGATCCTCCTGCCTCAGCCTCCCAAGAGCTAGGATTATAAGAGTGCACCACCGCACATGGGACTGTAACTTTCTGAAGAACTGCCAGACTTTCAAAACTTCCATTTTACATGCCCACTAAGGATCCCAAATTCTTCTAACATCCTCACCAATACTTGATACTTCATCTTTCTTTTTCAACTGCTATCCCAGTGGGGTAGTGTCTGGTGGTTTTAATTTGTATTTCCTAATGACCAAGAATGCTGAGCATCTTCTCATGTAGATTTCTTTCCTTGTTTGCTTGTTGGAGATGGTGTCTTGCTATGTTGCCTTGGCTGACCTTGAACTCAACAATGCTCCTGCCTCAGCCTCCCAAATACAAGGGATCACAGATATTCACCACTGAGTCCAGTTTATACATTTCAACACCTTCTTTGGACAAATGTCTATTCAAATCCTTGGCCCACTTTTCATTTGGGTTATTTCTTTTTTTATTATTAAGAGGTGAGAGTTCTTTATAAATTCTAGATATAAGTCTCTTATCAGATACATAATTTGCAAATATTTTTTCCATTCTGTGGGTTATCTTTTCACTTTCAGAGATAGTATCATTTGCAGTATAACATTTTCTATTTTGATGCTGTCCTAGTTATCTTTGTTTCTTTTGTTGCTTATGCTTTTGGTTTTTTTTTTTTTTTTTTTTGTGGGTACCGGGGGGTCGACCTCAGGACCTCGAGCACCAGCAGGCGCCCGTGCCGCTGAGCGATATCACCGGCCCCTTTTTCGTATGTGGGTTCCGGGAGTCGAACTCGGGCCCTCACGCTTGCCAGGCAGGCGCTTTAAGCCGCTGAGCCATCTCACCAGCCCTTGGTATTATATTTGAGAAACCACTATCTAACCCATGGTCACAAAGATTTAATCTTGATTTTCTCTAGAAAGACTGTTATATTATCAGCTCCTACTTTTAGGACTGAGATCTTTTCTTCATGATCTATTTTTAGTACATTCTCGTGTATTTTATGATGTAGGAGCCCAATTCATTTTTGTCACATGTACACACCCAGCACACCATCTGCTGTAAACACTATTCCTGGCACTGTTATTGAAGGTCAACCAACTGTCTTCCTTGCCTGTTTTTGCAAGACTGCTTTTCCACAGGCACTTTAGAATCATTTTGTCTAATTCCACAGAATAACTTGCTGATATTTTTATTAGGATTGTACTGATTTCACAGATTAATTTAACAGGACTGACACCTTTTAGGATAGTGAATCATTCTATTAAATAAAAAGGGATGGTTTTCCATTTGATTAATCTGCTTTAGTACCTTTCAGGAATGCTTTCAGTTTTTCTTGTATAGGTTTTAAACATTTCTTAGTAAATTATTCCTGTGTATTTCAGCTTCTCTGTTGCTGTTATAAATAGGGTTCTCTATAAAATGATGTTCTGTATGTATTTATGGTTTCTATATATGAAAACTGATCTTCTATGTTAAGTTTAACACGTTCCCGCTAGCTCGAATCACTGCTGGTACAAGCATGACTGTCCCAATGGGCAGCTTGTACCAGCCACAGGACTGCCGCACACTGCCCAATGGACAGTAACGGGTGGACCGGTGGTGGTTCCAGCTGCTCTGCAGCGAGACACACAAAGTACAGCTTGGCATGAATGTGGTAGATCTCTGACAGTTCAATGAACTCTTTCTTTCCAGCCTCGTCCTCTCCTCTCATCCCCTTCTCTGCCTTCCTCTCCTCTCCCCTCCCTTCCCCTCTCTTCCTCTCTCCTCCCCTCCCTTTCCTTCCTCTCCCCACCCCTCTCCTTTTTTTCTCCTTCCTTCTCTCCTTTCTCATGCTGGGGACTGAGCCCAGGGCCCTGGCACGCACTAAACATGCCCTCTGCCATTGAGCTACACTCCTATTCCCCTCAGTTCTTTGACTGTTCGAGTTAGTTTTACTATTAATTATCTGGAATCCAGGTATACCATTAACTTCATACAGATATAGTTTACTTCTTCATTACCCAATCCTAACACCCCTGATTGATTTCTCTTGTCTAAATGCATTAGCTAATTTACCTCTAGCACAATGCTGACGCAGTAGTAGAGACAGCTGGGGTGCTTGGCTTGTTTCTGATCTTAACGAAAACGTCTGAAGTGTTTCCCTGCTTAAATAAGACATAAACTTTATCATGTTCCTCACACATTCTCTGAGGAATCAAAACCAGCCTTCCAGTCAAACCTACAGGACAGTGCCACGCTCACACTCCCTACTCAGCACTCGTTACCGGCTGCTGTTTCCCTGCGTGTATAATCTCCCTGCAGCAGGACGTAGTAGGCTCCGGTAAAGCAGTGACCTGTCTTCGCAGCAGGTTTGCAGCTGCATAAGCCCAAGATATACAGTACCTAGCACATGTCAGGCACTCAAATATTTGTAATAAACCTACTCCCATTTTGGATTCACCACTAGTACAATGTCTGACTTTATCACAACAAAACAATAAAGAAAAAAATCAAAATATCAGAAATCCACCATTGCCGAAGATATTTATTGAAAAACATCTAGAGTTATCAACATTAAAGAAAAAGCTACAAGCTCAAATAAAATTATAACCAGCAATTTTTTACAGCCTAATGTGAACTGGACAAAATAAGCAGTATTTTAAAAATTACATTAATACTAAAACTAAGGTTCCTTTTCTTGTACAACTAACATTTTTCAAATTAATATTTCTCATTAAAATTCCTTATAAGCTTTGTCAGTATTATGAAAGTTATTACTTATACGTATGCTATATTAAAAAAATCATAAATTGATTTATTATATCTAATAATATATTGCAATAGATTTTAACCTCACCAGCAAAAAGTACATTTTTAACTCACAAAAATAATTTTTAGTTTATGCAATTAAAACATAAAGAGAGGGCCGGTGAGATGGCTCAGCGGCTTAAGCGCCTGCCCGGCAAGCGCAAGGGCCCGAGTTCGACTCCCGGATCCCACATACGAAAAAGGGGCCGGTGATATCGTTCAGCGGCACGGGCGCCTGCTGGCGCGCGAGGTCCTGAGGTCGACCCCCCGGTACCCACAAAAAAAAAAAAAAACATAAAGAGATGGTAAACTCTCACAATTACCTGTAAAAAGTGATGATTTCTGAGTGTTTTATTTTTAGAAGTTTCTTATTACTAAAAAATTAACCACATGCACAAGCTTTACAAGCGACAGGAACCTGGGAGGAGGAGGAAAAAAATATTTTAGTATTTATTTAATTTCTCAAGTGTTTATGTGGTCTCTTCAAATAAACATATTTATTTAGAGGCAGAAATTATGTTTATGTTTAAATTCCACTTCTTCATTAAAGTTATTTGTGATGGGGACAGAGGTATAGCTCAGTGATGGAGCCCTGGGTTCAATTCCCAGCACCCCCCAATCATTTCCTATTCTGCTTCCCCTTTTTTTTTTTTAATGGAAAAAAAATTTTCAAAACGAAATAATAGGAGAATAACAATAGTTAATATATTGCATATTGTTATTGTTAAAGTAGTTACTCAGAATACAAGATATGGGCATAAAAAGTTCTCCAAACAATATTAGCACAAACCTTTCTTTTTAATGAACTAAGAGAAACTAGTAGTAGAACTATTTTGTATTTTTTTTCCTTTTCCCTTCCTTCCTTTTCCCTTTCCCCTACCCTAGTTCCTCTTTCCTTCTGAACAATTTCTTCCCATTTCACAATATCTGTTGTATATTTTGGAGCTTATTTACTCTTTCAATTTCTCACACCAGGGAGATAATTCGATGTCTACACATGTGAGTCTGATTTATTTCACTTGTAAGTACAGTCTCAAATTGCATCCATTTACCTATAAAAGTCTCAAATTTATCCTTTTAATGGCTGAGTAGCACTCCGTTGTATTAAAAAAAAATCTTTTTTATCCATTCCTCAGTTGATGGGCATTTGATCCAAGATCTAGCTATTACAAATTGTGCTGCTATAAACATGGTTGCACATATATCTCTGTGGTAGGATGTTTTTAATTCTCCCGGGAAGATACCCAGAAAGGGAACAGCTGGGTCGAATGGGACCTCTGATCCTAGTTTTTTGAGGAATCTCCATCCTGTTTTCCACAGTGGTTGTACCAGTCTACACCCACCAACAGTGGAGAAGGGTTCCTTTTTCCCCATGGCGCCTCCAGCATTTGTTATTGGTTGATTTCTTGAGAACAGCCATTCTTTTTGGAGTGAGACGGAATCTCAGTGTTGTTTTAATTTGCATCTCTCAAATGACCAGTGATGTTGAACTTTTTCTCATATATTTATTTGCTATCGGTGTTTCTTATCCGAGAAGTGCGTATTCATTTCAGATGCCCATTTTTGGACTGTATCTCTGAACGGGGGGGGGGGGGTCTGAGTTTTTCAAATCTTTGTATGTTCTTGATATTAGTCCTTTGTCTGAGGGACAGTGGGCTAAAATATTTTCCCATTCTGTGGGTTTTCTTTTCACTCTGTTGGTGATTTCTTTTGATGTGCAATAGCTTTTTAAAAAGATGAGGTCCCGGTTGTTGATTCTTTGAAGTATTTCCCGTGAGATCTGCGTTTCCTATTCTTAGTCCTTTTCAGTTCGATGCACAGTAAATGCTTAATAATGCTAACTACACTATCAGCCTAAGAACTGATGTAACATGGGTTAGACTAGAAGAAGGGAATTGGTTATGAAATTATCAAATTAATCCCAGAAAGACAGTCTGTTCGCCTGTTCTGTAATGACAGCAGGGGAATATATTTAAAAAGAGAAAAGAGGAGGTGGGGGAATAATTTGAGAGACCTTTCAAAAAAGGAGAAAGAGGGCCGGTGAGATAGCTCAGCAGCATAAGCACCTGCCTGGCAAGCGCGAGGTCCTGAGTTCGACACCCGGTACCCACCAAAAAAAAAAAGGAGAAAGAATAAGACAAACACAAGTTGATTATTGATGGTAAAGCAGAAAGAAATGAAAATAATCTAACAGTTCCAGCATAAAAAAGGAAGCAAAAGATCATTTATAATAGCTAGTGCCGAGGAAAGGAATATGCAAAACTACAAAACATGGTTCTCCTATTCGCTACTCCAGGAAGGACCTTGAAAAAAATCCCATTAACTCTAAAGACTTTTATTTCTTTTCTAGGTTCTTTTCTACCTGAAGAAGTCTATGGCTTTCACATATTTTTGGAAATGGAAAATTTTTTATATTAACAGCCTTATACTGAACATACAATAAAATACATATATTTAAAATATTCAGTTTAGCAAGCTGAGTGCCTGTAATCCCAGCACTAAGAAAGCTGAGGCATGAGAACCACTAGTGAAAGGTCACTCTGGGGTACATAGTGAGACCTTATCTCCAAAAAAAAAATCAATTAATTACATAATCTGTTTAGTTTTGACACATACATATATCTGTGAAACCAACACCACAATTAAGACAGTGAACGTAACCATCATTCCCCAAAATTTCCTCACATCTCTTTGTAATCTCTCCCTCCCGCCTGTCCTCCCTACTCCCTCCCTCCATCCTCTGGCAAGTATTAACCAGCTTTTTGTCATAAATTAGTTTGAGTGCTCCAGTTTCATCCAAATGAAACCAAAAGTACACTTTTTTGTTTAGATTCTTTAATTCAGTATAATTATTTTGACATTTGTCCACATTGTTGCATGGAACAAATTCAGTTTTTTTTTTTTTTTTTAATACAGGGTTTCACTATGCAGCCCAGGCTGGCCTCACGGCAATCCTCCTGCCTCGGCCTCCTGCGTGCTACGATTACAGGCATGCGCCACCACACCAAGCTAAACTCATTTTTTAAAATGCTGAATAGAATTCCATTATAAAGATACAGTCTGTTTATACATCAAATTGCTCATATACATTTGGGCTGTTTTTACTTTTTGGCTATTACAAATAAAGCTGCTATGAACATTAATATACAGATCTATGCACAGACATACGCTTTTGTTTCTTTTGAATAAATTAGCTGTAAGTGGAATGGCTGGATCATATGGTATATGTTTAACATTTTAAGATACTGCCAAACTTTCAGAGTAGGTGTAACATTTTACTTTCCCATCAGAAATGTATGAGAGTTCCAGTTCCTATAAATCTGTCTTGGTTATTTTCTCTCGTCGCTGAGACAAAATACCCAACACCCAAAATTAAGGAAGGAAAGGTTTATTTGGCTCACAGTTTGTAGAGGTTTCAGTCCATACTCGGCTGGCTCCGAGGAAGAGTGGCACATGGCAGAGGTCAACAGTTCATGATGGTGGAAGGCAGCAAAAACAAGCAAGAGCAAAAGGGAGGAGCACGAGCACAAGAGAGAGAGAGAGGAAGCCTCTTTCCCTCCCTTATATTACATGCAGGCTACCCGCCCCAGGATGGGTGTAGCACTCACGCCCATAATCCCAGCATTAGACCACGAATCAGTCATAAACTCCAGAAGCCCACCTCCATGACTGCATGAGGCTTTGGGGTGACATCTAGACACAAACCATAACATCTTTACCAGCACTTAGTATGTTCAGTCTTCTCAATTTTAGGTGAGCAGTGAGATCTCACTGTGGTAACTTGCATTACTCCACTAACGATGGTTTTGAGCATCTTTCCATTGTGCTCATCTGCCACTCTTTACTTTGCTGAAGTCCCTATTCCAAATTTTGCCCATTTTTAAACTGACTTGTTCATGTACTTATTATTGAGTCTTGAGAATTCTTTATATATGCTTGATACAAGTCCTCTGTAAGATATAAGCTTTGCAAAAATTTTCTCCCAGTCTGTGTATTCTTTTCATTCTTTTAACAGTGCCCTTCAAATAGCAGAAGTTTCCACTTTGTTAAGCTCAATTTATCAATTTTCTCCTTTATAGATCTAGGCTTTTGGTGTTGCAACTAAGAAATATTTGCCTAATAATGCAAAGTCAAAAAAACTTTCACTATTTTTTAGAAGTTTTACAGTGAAAAAATTTTCACTTGAGCCTATAATCCATCTCTGATCTATAGCCATCTGTATATGACCTAAGAATAAAAATTTGTTTTTAAAGATAAATGTGATTGAAAATCTTTTCCAATCACAATAAAGTTAGAAATCAACAACAGAAGAAAATTTACAAATTTGTACAAATTGAACAACTTTTTTTTTGTTTTTTGCAGGATTGGGGATTAAAACAGGGCTTCAAGCATGCTAAGCAAGTGCTCTACCACTGAACTGCATCCTAGCCCTTTCTAAATTTTATTTTTAAGCAGGGTCTTGCTAAGTTGACCCGGCTGTCCTTGAATTTGTGATTCTCCTGCTTCAGCCTCCCAAGTACCTGGGATTACAGGCATGCCCAACTGTGACATGCTAACAATATACTCTTTTTTTTTTTTTTTTTTTTTTTTTGGTTTTTTGAGACAGGGTCATGCTGTGTAGTTCTGGCTGGCCTCAAACTCAGAACAATCCTCCTGCCTCAGCCTCCCAAGTGCTGGGATTACAGGCATGCACAACTGTGTCATGCTAACAATATGCTCTTTTTTTTTTTTTTTTTTTCTGTTTTTTGAGACAAGGCCTTGCTGTGTAGTTCTGGCTGGCCTCAAACTCATGACAATCCTCCTGCCTCAGCCTCCCAAGTGCTGGGATTATAGGTATGTGCCACCACGCCCAGCCTATTAGTTGTTTAAGAATATATTGTCAGTGCCAGGTGTAGTGGCACATGCCTGTAATCCCAGCACTCAGGAGGCTGAGGCAGGACTATCACTTTGAGTTCAAGGCCAGCCTGGGCTACAAAGTGAGTTCAAGCCCAGCCTGAAATGCATAGCAAGACCCTGTCTTAAAAAGACCAAAAAAAAAAAAAAAAAACCACCCAAAAAACAACTAATAGATCAAAGAAGAATCACAACAAAAATTAGAAAATACTTAGAAATGAATAAAAATGAAAATACACCAATACTTAAGGAACAGAGTGAAGCAATGCCAAGGCAGAAAGTTACACATTTACACTGAAAAAGAAGAAATCTCAAATCAACAACCTAACTTTACAACTGAGGGAACTAGAAAAATAAGAACAAACTAAACCCAAAGCTAGCAGAAGGAAGGAAATGAGATTAGAACACAAGCAAATGAAGTAGAGACTGAAACACACTAAAGAAAACAAAACCAAAGGTTGGTTTCTTCAGGGAAAAAAAATGACAAACAGCCCAGACTGACTAAAAAAACAAATGACACAAATTATAAAACCAGAATTCAAAGTGTTGGCATTACTACCAACTCCACGTAAATAAAAAACATGATTACACGAGCACTGCACACCAACAACTTGGACACATTAGATGACATGTAATTAGATGACCGTTCCAGAAAAACAAAACCTACTAAGAGAGAACAAAAATGAGAAAATGTGAAGAGACCTACAACTACTGAGCAGAGTGAACCAGTAATCAAAGTTAGCTGAAAAAGAAAAGCCCTGGACACAACGGCTTCAGGGGTTCTGTCGGTCACTTTCCTCATCCCTGTGACAAAATACCCCACACCCGTAACTTTTTTTTTTTTTTTTTAAAGAGAAGAAAAAACAAAACAAATCAAAAAAAGAACAAATTTTCAAAACACCATAATAGGAGGGTAACAATGGTTAATGCATTACGTATTATTATCTTTAAGTTAAGTTATTCAGGATACCAGACATTAGCATTCAATTGTCCAAACATTATTGGCTCAAACCTTACTCTTCAATGAACTAAGTAAAATTGGTAGTGTATCTATCTTAACCATCTTATATATATATACAATTTCTTTCCCTTTCCCTTCTTTCTTTTCCCTATTCCAGTCTCTCTCTCCTTTTGACCAGTTTCTTTTTGATTCACCGTGTCTATTGTACATTTTGGATCTTATTTACTCTTTCAGTTTCTCATACTAGAGAGACAATACGATGCTTACACATGTGCTTCTGGTTTATTTCACTTATGAGTATTTTCTCGAGTTGCATCCATTTACCTATAAAAGTCTCCAGTTTATCCTTCTTTATGGCTGAATAGTACTCCATTGTATAAAAATACTACATATTTCTTATCCATTCCTCAGTTGATGGGCATTTGGGTTGTTTCCAAGATCTGGCTATTACAAATTGTGCTGCTATAAACATGGGTGCACATATATCGCTGTGGTACGATGTTTTTAATTCTTCTGGGAAGATGCCCAGAAGGGGAGTAGCTGGGTCAAATGGGACCTCCAACCCTAGTTTTCTGAGGAATCTCCACACTGACTTCCACAGTGGCTGTACCAGTCGACACTCCCACCAACAGTGAAGAAGCCAACACCCGCAACTTTAAGGAGAGGTTTATTTTAGCTCACAGTTTCAGTCCATAGTCAGCTGGCTGCAAGAACAGGATGGCAGAGGGGTACAGCCATGTTCAACCCATAGCAGAGAGAGAAGGGAGGAATCAGGGACAAGAATACTGTATACCCTTTCAGGTCCCTCCCCCAGGGACCCACTTCCAACTAGGCCCCACCTCCTACGAGCACATTCAGCTACTGAACTCATGGATGGATGGATGAATCAACTGATGAGTAGAATGGTGCCCCCATACTACTGTCACCTTTCACACAAATGAGAATTTTGAGGGACACTTTATTTTTTTAATGGTAGCGAAGTTTTATTAAAGGTAGGAAAAGAAACCAGCTCTGCACAGTGAGTTTGGGCCACATAAAAGCAGAAAAGAAGTATACCCTCTAGCGTGAGTGTGAGCCACTATGCAAGACAGAACACAGTGGCCTTAGGGGACATTTTAGATCAAATCATAGCAGTGGTGAATTCTATCAAACATTTAAAGAAATAACACCAGTCCTCTAACTTTTCAAGACATTGAGGATCTTACGTTAAATGAAATAAGAAGTCACAAAAAGACAAATACTGTATGATTATACTTACAGGAAGTATCCAGAGTGGGTAAACTCATGGAGGTAGAAAGGAGAAGAGTGGTTGCCTGGGATTGGGCAGAGAAGGAAATGAGAAGTGATATATTAATAAGTATAGAGTTTAAGTTTTGTAAAATGAAACAAATTCTGGAGATGGATGATGAGGATGGTTGCAGATCAATATGAATTTATTCCTATCATTGAATTGTACACTTAAAAATGGCTTAAGATAGGGATTTCCAGTTTCCAGTCCAGCCTGTAAGAAGCTTTGAATTGATACTTCATCCTAACAAAAAGTAAAATGTTGAAAAATCAACAGTTCTTATATTCGTAAGAGAAGGCAGGTCACAAGACGAATTACTGCCTCCAAAATTGGGAAAACCAATAGACAAATACAATAGACAAATACAAAGAATCACAACTTTCTAGAGTAGAAGCCCATGAGCTATGTGAACTAATACTAAGATAGGAAAACCCGAACTTTAAACGATGAATTGCTGGAAGTTCAGTGTGGACAGGTCTGCAACCAAGTTATAGAGGGTCCCCACGCATGTGCGAGTTTTACCTCTGGTTTTACCTCTCTTTCTACCTGTGAATACTGGGGGAAAATCCTCTCATGTTTCTGGCAGAGAGAAGGGAAAAAGAACCATTTTGGAACAGGCTAGACTAGAGCATTGCATTCTTAAAAAGGTCTGCATTAGCCTGACATGTAGCTCAATGGTAGAGCATTTGCCTAGCATGCAAGAGGCCTGGCTTCAATGTACAGCTTTGAAAAAAGAAAAAAAAATGGAAAAGAGTCTGCACTTAGGAGAAACATTTAACTAGAGTCTAACATACTGCGGGCATTTTATCGTAATCTAACTGACCTGATGGGAGGGAAATACCCAACAACAGCCCGCTCGAGGCGTCCCGACACACTTGAGGGGAGGAGAAACTGGATTACACAGTGAAGTCCACGTTCCAGTAGCAAAGGCTCTCTGAAAGATTCGACCTTATCATATAGTTCTACAGACCATCTCCCCACCCCCACGTCTTACCACCATATTTTTAAATGCCTATTTACAGCAATTTCATTTACTCAGTATGTCATAGGTGGCTATCAAGAAAAAATTAAGATATACTAAAAGGCAAAAATATACAGTTTGAGAAGATAGCAAGCATCAAAACCAGACTGAGACATAGCAATGATGTTAGAATTATCACAGTAGGAATTAAAATAACTATGATTAATATGCTAAGGACTCTAACAGGTAAAGTGCACTGCATGCAACAACAAATGGGCAATGTTAGCAGAGATGGAAATTCTATGAAGGAACCAAACAAATACTAGAAATCAAAAATACTGTAAAACAAATGAAGAATGGCTTTGATGGGCTTACAAATTGGACATGGTAAAAAAGAATCTGTGAGCTTCAGGGTATTTCAATAGAAATCTCCAAAGCTGAGAAGCAAACAGAGAAAATAAAAAAATAAATAAATAAGTAAAAGCACACATACATATATACATCAAGGGCTAAAGGACAACTACAAAAGGAATATGTATAAGGGGAATACCAGGAGGAGAAGAAAAAAGAACAAAAGATGAGGCAGGAAGATCAGAAATTCAAGCCCAATTTGGACAATTTGGAGACTTAGCAAGACTCTGTCTCAAAATTAAAAACAAAACAAAAAAAAATTTAAAGGGCTAGGGATGTAGCTTATTGCAAAAGCCCTGGGTTCAATCTCCAGTATCAAAAAATAAATAAAACTACATAAGGCAGAAAAGTGTGGAAGGTAAAAATAGGAAAGAAAAATGAGAGCAACAAACAGAAAATGGTAACAAATATACCAATAATCACTTTCAATGTCAATGGTCTCATTGCACCAATTAAGAGGCTGCTAAGAGTGCATCAAAAAACCTAACCCACTTATATACGTTGTCTGCAAGAAAATCACTTAATATAAAGACACATAAATTTAAAATAAATGGGTGAAGAGGGATATACAATGCTAACACCAAACAAAAGAAAGTGGGAATAGCTCTATTAATTTAAGACAGGGCAGACTTCAAAGCAAAAAAAGTTATAAAGAATAAAGACAGACATTAAGTAATGATAAAGGAGTCTATCTCCAAGAAAACATAATTATTAACACATATGTACCTAAAAACCTATCTAACATCAGATTTGGTGGTTAAATAAAACTGCAGATTTTCCCAATAAGATCAGGAACAAGGCAGGGATATACCCTCTTACCACTGCTTTGCATATTGTGTGAGGAGTCCTAGCTAAGCAGTAAAAAAAACTATACAGTTTGAGAAGGAAAAGATAAAACTATCTTGTACGTGGACGACATGACTGTCTATGTAGAAAATCTACAAGCATTTTTAAAAAGCAGGAATAAGCAATTATAGCAAAGTTATAGGACACAAGGTTAACACAAAACTCAATCCCTTTCTTATATACCAGCAATTAAAAAGTTAAATTTGAAATTAAAGTCACAATGCCATTTACATTAACAACTCCCCAAAATAAAACATCCAGTTATAAATACAACATAATAGGTACAAGATCTGTATGAAGAAAACTATAAAACTCTAATGAAAGTAATCAAACAAGAACTAAATAAATGGAGAAAGATTCCATGTGGATAGGGAGACTCAAAATTGTCAAAATGTCAGTTCTCCCCAACTTGATATACAGATTCCATACAAATCCCATCAAAATCCAAGCTAGTTATTTTGTGGATATAAACAAACTGATTGTAAAGTTTGTATGGATAGGCAAAAGATCCAGAATAAAAGGAAAACAACAAAAGTTGGATGTCTGACTCTAGACTTACCACGAATAGATGGGTGGATCCCAATTCGGTTCAGATGTTGACATACATGGCACCACCCTGGTACCAAAAGGACACGAAAAGGCTTTCACAATGAGGCTATCTGGAGAAGCACAGGGTACGCTGTAAGCAGGTTCAAAAATGACTTGACAGAACAAAGAAAGGAGACCGCCTCAGGTTTTACTGTGGTTAGGGGTGGGACTGAAGTTGTGTGGTTCCTACTTCCTTTCAGTGCTAAAGGAAAGCATCTGGCTTGCGTTACCAACTTGATTAGATAAGGGGCAGAAAAGAAGTGGTGAGGTTTCAAAACTGTCAGCAATCAAACATCAAAAACGGACAATGCCTGCAGATATGACTCAATGGTACGGCATTTGCGTAGCTTGCGCAGGGACCCTGGGTTTAATCTCCAGCAGCACAAAAAGAAAAAAAGAGTTAAAAAGTTTATCACAGTTCATCCCCTGACGTGCTGTGTTTAACCAAGTCATTACCGTACTTTATGAGGCCTAGGGAGAGTAAGAACAATACCTGTTTCTTGATAGTATCGGGGTAGAGCTGCCTTTAGCTAACCAAATAATTTTTCAGAAACTTTACCAGGACAGCAGGGTCTTGTACTATATATAAGGCAATGACCCATGCCC
The DNA here is from genome assembly GCA_028451465.1 of Erethizon dorsatum. NCBI lineage: Eukaryota > Metazoa > Chordata > Mammalia > Rodentia > Erethizontidae > Erethizon > Erethizon dorsatum. The sequence goes on along the minus strand of CM051832.1, from coordinate 118,958,740 downwards.
TTTTGGTAAAATCCTTTGTAAATATCTGTATATCTTGAAGGAGTGTGTCATTTCGATTTCTTTGGGGCTGGAATGTAGCTCAGTGTGGAGCACATGCCTAGCACACGTGAGGGCCTGTGTTCAATCCCCAGCATCACAACAAACAAAAAGGATATGTACCAACCTCTTTGGATGATGACATCAATATGATGTCACACCTGTGCTCGTGGAGGAAGCTGGGTAGTCTAAGATCTTGCCTATAAAGACAGTGTGTGGGGGCCACCGGTGAGATGGCTCAGCAGCGTACGTGCCTGCCTGGCAAGCGCGAGGGCCCGAGTTCGACTCCCGGAACCCACATACGGAAAAAGGGCCGGTGATATCGCTCAGCAGCACGGGTGCCTGCTGGCGCGCGAGGTCCTGAGGTCGACCCCCCGGTACCCACAAAAAAAAAAAAAAAAAGACGGTGTGTGATGGCAGGGCTACTGAGCACCCCATGGGTAGCTAGGTAAAAGTGTATTATGTTCCCCTGAAGGTGACAGACCCATCTGTGGCTGAGAGATCCTTGAAAGAGGCACTGTCTAAAGTATGTTAGCAAGTCCATGTAGAATATTTATGAGTTATTTATTGGAAGGAGTCAGTAATTTCAGTACTGTTGGTATGGAAGCCTCGACAAATGGAACTGACAGCATTAGTCATTCATTCTTTCCAAGTTTTAAAAGTAACTAAAATGTGGCTATCAAATGGAGAAACAGGATAAAATATTCCCTTCTCTAAATAGGGCCATGTTAACCATTTTAACAGGGAAAGTCTGCATGTGTGGTCCCATTTAGTCATGCCTATTTTAAGTGCCACGTACTTCATTTTAATGTATTACACCATGGGATATTTAAGGCGATGGACTCTATGGTTACAGTGAGACATACCTAACTGTTCTCTACTCTGTAATTTCTCTAAAAGTACAGAAATACCTTGTTTAAATTTAGTCACATGCCTAGGTATAAATGTAATTTGAGCCCTATTATCAATTAAGGAAAGCCATGAAGATTTGCCAATTGGTGCATTTCAGCAGAAAATAAAATTTAATTCAGAATTTATATTGCGTCAATCACAATACCTTTTTATCATCTTTGTTGACAAACTTTTAAATCAGATTTTGAATTTCTAATTGAGCCAAACCCAGACTGTTTCAGTTTTCTGTTTCCTTGGTCTCTCTGGATGCTTAAGAAACTTGTGTTTCTCCTGAGTTTCCTGAGCCTATGCTACGGCCAGAAATCTCTTAACGCCATGAACTAGGCAGTCACAGAGCTCAACTGATTTCCCAGTCCTCAGGGCCACTATCCTTCATGCCTGATGTCCAGTGTCCTGAAAAACCACTGAAACATTTTGTCTGCTTTCATCCTTGTTTCAAGGGGCTGGGGTATGGTCTCTATGACTTTATTGGCTAAAAATGGAAGTTTTTCATCATTTTTTTCTTTTGTTTTCCTTTCATTTTAGGAAATTGTAGATTCACATGTAGTTAGTTATTAGAAACACCACAGAGAGATTCCTTGTATACTGTGTCTAGTTTCCTCTGACAGTAACACTTCGCAAAATTATAGTATAATAAATGTCACAACGGAGATTATGGAGCACTGGGGATTGAACGCAGGCCCTTGAACATGCTAACCAGGTACAATACTCTACTGCCATATCCTCAGCCCCCACAAACAGGATACAGGTAATTACACACTACACTGATCTTCCTCAGGTATTTTATTTTTTAACATTTAAATCCCCCACAAGAAAAACTGACGAGATTGCCCCCAAATAAAGATGAGCCTTGAATCAAGAATTATCAGAAAGGAATTTTTTAAAAACAGCATCATCAAGAATAAGCATTGCAGCCGGGCATGGTGGTGCACATCTGTAATCCCAGCACTCGGGAGGCCGAGGCAGGAGGATTGTTGCGAATTCGAGGCCAGCCTGGGCTACATAGTGAGTTCAAGGCCAGCGTGAACTACACAGCGAGACCCTGTCTCAAAAAAAAAAAAAAAAAAAAAAAAGAAAAAGAATAAACACTGCAGTCCCTCCTTATTTACAATTTCACTTCCCATGGTTTTAGTTGCCTGTAGTCAATGAAGGTCTCAAAACATTAAATGGAAAATCACATAAATAAATAATTTGTAATTGTCCTAATGCTGCCCTTCCTAGATTTTAAGAAGAAAAAAATTTAAAATATTATTTACTGGTAAAATTAATTATAGGACACTATATCAATTTATTCAGTATAGATTGTTTTTATATTTTCCAAGTAAAACAAAATAAGAAAAAAATATTTGTCTCAGTTTGTTTCCTCGGTTAACAGGGGCTTTAAAATAAAAATAAATAATTCATTTCAAACTTTTATTACGAAGGAACCAAAAATCACTATCGGACATGTAATTCATAAAAATGTTCTATGTTAAATAAAACATTCTCCAAATGAGAAATCTGCTCTGCAATGAAAAAAACAGGAGAAAATCCAAAAGTAAAAATTAAAACGTATACACAAAATTCCCAGAAAGAACAATATTGCATGATTCCACATCCACGGGCAAAGGTGCAGAGACAGAAGCTGCCAGTGGGTGGGGATGGAAAGGAAGGCGGAGTTACTGTTAAACAGAGGATTGCCGTCTGGGATGCCGAGAAAGTTCTGGAAATAGTTACGATGGCTGTACAACACTGCGATGTACTTAATGGCACTGCATTGTGTACTTAAAAATAGCAAACATGCTAAGTTCTATGTTACATATATTTTATCATAATTTTTTTTTCTTTTTTTTTTTTTGTGGGTACCGGGGGGTCGACCTCAGGACCTCGCGTGCCAGCAGGCGCCCGTGCCGCTGAGCGATATCACCGGCCCCTTTTTCGTATGTGGGATCCGGGAGTCGAACTCGGGCCCTCGCGCTTGCAAGGCAGGCGCTTACGCCGCTGAGCCATCTCACCGGCCCTATCATAATTTTTTTAAATCCTAGAACACTAACAATCTTTAATATGATACACTCAACCCGAAGACTTGGTCAGCTCTGAGCGACACGAGTCACACCGGAATCTCCTCGCGTTTCTATCCCACGTCCGACAGGAGCCGCCGCCGGGCTTCGGAAGGGGCTGGACGTGGCGCAGAGCGGCTCGCTGAGGGGGCGGGGCCGGCCCGCAGAGACGTCGCTGTGGGCGTGGTCTGGGGCGCGCCTCCCTCCCTGGCTCCTCCCCCACTGCGCTCTGCGCTCTGCCCAGCCTCGCGCAGCTTCGCCGCCGCCATCCCCTAAGCCGTGCCACCTGCCTTGGAGCCAGCAGACGACGACCGAAACCTCTACAAACCGCGAGCCAAAATAACCTCTCCTCTTTAAAGTGGGTATTTTGTCTCAGTGACAAGAAACCAAAAGCATCACAGTATCTCTCAACTTTGTTTTTATTTGTTTTTTGTTTTTTAGACAGAGCCTCACTACATAGTTCAGGCTGGCCTTATATTCTTAAATTCGCAGAGTTCCTCCTTCTCCAGCCTCCCTAGTGCTGGGATTACAGGTATGTGCCACCACACCTGGCATGTTTTTTTGTTTTTGTTTTTGTTTTTTCATGTGGGTACCGGGAGTCGACCTCAGGACCTCGCGCTTGCCAGCAGGCACCCACGCCGCTGAGCAATATCACTGGCCCTTTTTTTTCCTTTATGTGGGTTCCAGGAGTTGAACTCAGGACCTTACACTTGCCAGGCAGGCGCTTATGCCGCTGAGCCATCTCACCGGCCCCCCTGGCATGTTTTGAGCCAAAAATTCTTTGTTCTGATGAACTGCCTTGAGCATGGTAGGATGTTTACCGGCATTTCTGGCCTCTACTGATTAAACATGTCAGTAGACACCTCCACCCTATTGTGATAACCAAAAATATATCTAGACATTGCCCAGTATCCCTCGTAGGGCATAATGCCTCCTCCTCGCCCCTGTCCCCTGCATCCCTGTATCTCCTTACCCGCACACTTTAGGCCCACAGGTTTCTACATTACAGTTTCCTTTTGTGTGTGTGTGGTTTGGGGGATGCTGAAGGATCAAACTAGAGCGCTCTGATGCTGAGCTACATCCTGGCCCTTTTTTGTTTTAATTTTGACACAGGGTCAAAACTGCCCAGGCTGGCCTTGAATTTGTGATTCGAATTCCTTCTTCAAATTCCTTCCTTTCTATCCCCAACCACTGGCAACATTCGCTTCTGAACCTACGATTATGAGCATGTACCACCACACCCACCTCTGAAATAATTTTCAATGCAGATCTGCAAAAGAATATTTAAAGAAACTAAAAAAAATTAGCCCTGTCTCCTTTACTACATTCCTGTAACATTTCTACATTAAAAGGATAGGATAAATAAAGGTTTTTAATATGAATGGATACACCTCAGGTGATGGGTTCTAGCTCATATGGAGGCTGCTTAGTCGTCATGGCGACGGTCCAACATGGAGGAGAGCTTGTCAAGCACTCTCTTCCTCTTGCTCCAGCAGGAGGTACCCCCCTCACATCACGCCCGCGCGCCGAACATCCGCCAATGCCTCTTTGTAACGTCACTTTGCCCGCCCCTCTATGCTCGCCTTTAAACAAGCCCCATAAATACTTTGTTTCACAGCCAGCTCCACTGACGGTCCTATGCTGCCTTCCCGTGCCCCGCATTAAAGGCTTCTCTCAACCTTTTCTTTGTCTTTACTCGCGCCAGACCTAACATCAGGTATTTAAAGACACTGGTATTCTCACATGTTACACAATCAAAATCTATATGCAAACTTTTTGTCTTACCACTTTTCTAAGGTTTTTTTGTTTTGTTTTGTTTCGCTCTTTTGGGAGGTCTTTTGGCAGTGTTGGGGATTTGAACCCAGGGCTTTACACATGCTAGACACCCTCAACCCTGTGTTTCGTATCTTAGAAAATAGTTTCAGGGCTGGAAGAAAATGAGAAATCCTTAAGTCACAGGTAAAATCTTCCTGACTAGGACAACAGCAAAGGAAATACAGTAACAGCAAGAATCAACAAATGGGACTACATCAAATTAAAAGGATTCTGCACAGCAAAGCAAACAATACAGTGAAGAGACAGCCCACAAAACGGGAGAAAGAGTATCTTTGCCAGCTACTCTTCTGACAGTACAACTAGAAATATAAAGAACTCAAAAAACTTAACATCAAAAAAATAAAAACAATCCAACCACAGCCAGCTGGCTCCAAGGCTGAACAGCATGTGGGAGGTTGCAGCAGAGGAAAGCTGCTCAACCCACGGCAGCCAGGAAGCAGAGAGAGCAGGAAGAGGGGGAAGAGGCACAGTAAGAACGCACCCTTTGAGGCCAGGCCCCCAAGGACCCACGGCATCCAACTCAGCCCACCACCTACCAGCACACTGAGCTGGAAACTCAGCCATGGATTTGCCCACTGATATATTTAGTGTCCCAGGATTAAATCTCCTCCAGAAAGCCTGTCCTCTGAACTCATGAGACTTGTAGGATTTAGAATTTTTAGATCTAAACCACAGCAACCATGTTAGGCAAAACAAGCCAGACTCAGAAAGTCAAATAGCATCTCAAAGACAGGAAAGTAGGAAAGAGACTATTAGAGAAGAGGAAGGAGATCAGAGGGACGGGGAAGGCAGGGGAAGAGAGGTAACTGGATGATGAAAACAAAGTATGTTATATGCATGTACAAATATGCCAAAACAAAACCATTATTCTATACAACTAATGTGCACTAGTAAAATAAAAAGAAACTTGAAAAAAAGAACGGTTTTGCCAGGCATGGTGGCGCATGCCTGTAATCCCAGCACTTGGGAGGCTGAGCCAGGAGGATCACTGCAAGTTCAAGGCCAGCCTGGACTACATAGTCAGACCCTGTCTCCAAAACCCAAAGGCCAGGGCCAGTGAGATGGCTCAGCGGCATAAGCACCTGCCCGGCAAGCGTGAGGTCCTGAGTTCAACTCCCGGAACCCACATAAAGGAAAAAAAGGGCCAGTGATATCACTCAGCGGCACAAGCGCTTGCTGGCAAACGTGAGGTCCTGAGGTCGTCTCCTGGTACCCACATTAAAAAAAAAAAAAAAAAAGACCTTAAAAAAAAGAACAGTTTAATAACCCAGTTTTAAGTTACAAAGCAATAAATAACACTCAACTTAAAGTTAAAAACTCAACTGTAATATTAAATTACTTTTTTTCAATTTTTCTTTTTACTGAAATGATTATGTTCCTTATTTTAAAAACAATAGGGGCCGGTGAGATGGCTCAGCGGGGTACGCACCTGCCTGCCAAGCGCGAGGGCCCGAGTTCGACTCCCGGAACCCACATACGAAAAAAGGGCCGGTGATATCGCTCAGCAGCATGGGCGCCTGCTGGCGTGCGAGGTCCTGAGGTCGACCCCCCCGGTACCCACAAAAATAAAATAAAATAAAATAAAAATAAAAACAATATAAGTCGTGTGTAGTGGTACACACCTGTAATCCCAGCACTCTGAGAGGCTGAGGCACAAGGGTCTCAAGTTCAAGCCCAGCCTGGGCAATTTAGTGACAACCTGTCTCAAAATTTTTTTAAAAAGGGAGATGGTGGCTCCGTGTGCAGAAGGCCATGGATTCAATAACCAGTATTGCAAAAAGGCATCTAAATTAAAAGTAAAACTATCTCAATGTGCAGGTGCTGTGACCTTGTACACAGATATTCCAAAAGAATGCACGCACACAGGCACACACACTAAATTAGAACTAAAGAAGGAATTCAGCAACATTGCCAGTTGTGAGATCAATGTTCAATAATCAGCTTTATCTTTATATACTAGCAATGAACAATCCAAAAATAGAACTAAGAAAACAATTAATTTACCAGACCACTAAAAAGAATAAAGAATAAAGTATTATAACCAGGCTCATGTCTGCAGTCCCAAATACTAAGGTTGAAGCAGCAGGAAGATCACCTTAGCCCAAGAGTTTGAGGCCAGCCTACACAGTGTATTGAGCTTTTATGAAAGAAAAAATAAAAATAAAAAAAGAATAAAACACTTAGAAATAAAATTAACCAAGGAGATGTAATACGTATACACTGAAAACAACAAAACATTGTTGAAACCTTAAAGATTTAAATAAGACAACCCGTTTATGAATCAAAATATCTAATATTAAGATTCCAATAATCCAAAAAGCAATCTACAAATTCAATACAGTCCCTATTAAAATCCCAATGGCCTTTCTTTGCAGTAAAGGAAAGCCTGATCTTAACAACTCATACAGAATTGTGAAGGACCCTGGAAGCCAAAACAATCTTAATAAAGGACCAAGTTGCAAGATTCACTTTCCATCTTCAAAAGTTGCTACAAAGCTACAGTAATTGAAACACTGTAGTACTAGCCCAAGAAGAGACATAGAGATGGAATAGAATAGCCAGAATGGAATAGACCTGACAGTCCAAAAATAAACCCATATATCTATGGTCAACTGACTTACATTAACAATGCCAAGATCATTCAGTGAGGGAAAAAAAATGGCACTGAGACAACTGGATATCCATATACCAAAGAATAAAGTCAAACTCTTACTCAAATATACCAAAATTGATTCAAAACTAATCAAAAGCCAAAATAAATATAACAACTAAACTATAAAAATCTCAGATGAAAAAGAGGCTGTAAAACTTTATAACCTCGGGCTTGAAAATACGTTTAGCTGAGACAACAAAAATGCAAGCAGACTACATCAAAATTCACATCTGTGCATCAAATTATAGGATCAAGGAAATGAAAAAGCCTGCAGAATGAGATTATTGTGCAAATACACTAGTACCTCAGTTCACAAATGCTTTTGTTTGCAAACAATTTGGTTCACAAACAGAAGCATTTGGCAAATTTTTTTATTCATGACTGCATTGGGTGACAAACATGATGGTAGCAGTCTTTTGCACACGAACACAAACATGGCCATCTCTTCCAGAACTGCGGGATGAATTAAGTTCATGAACCAATGTACCACTATACATATATTATAATCATATATTTGATAGAGGTCTAGTATCTACATAAAACTATTACAACTCAACAACAAAAAGAAAACCCAATTAAAAATGGGCAATGGACTTGAACAGACATTTCTCCAAGGAAGATATATAAACAGCCACAAGAAAAGATGGTCAGCGTCTGTTACAGTCTGGAAGAAAAATGTCCCCCAAAAGACACATGTTCAAATTTTAGAATATAATTGGATGGCAAGGGTGCTAACCTCATCATTAACGAGTTCTCAGATGAACAGACTTCAGAAGGTGAGGCCTCGTGGAGGAAGACGGTTACGGGGGTGTAGTATGGAAGGGTCGTCCTTTCCCTGGCCCCCTCCTCTCTCTGTGCTTCCTGGCTGCCATGAGAGGAGCAGCTTTTTCCCACCATGCCGCTCTGCCATGATGTTTCTGCTTTACCACAAGCCCAAAAGCAACAGAGCCAGGTGAACATGGACTGAAACCTTTGGTGAGTGAAAATAAACATTTCCTGTTTTTTCTCAGAAACTCTGTCACAGTGATGGAAAGGTGACTAACACACATCCTTTATTATTAGGAAAATAAAATTAAAATCACACCTCACTTCACACACACTAGGATGCCTACGATGTTTTTAATAGAGTAAAGCAGTTGGTGAGAATATGGAAAAATTAGAACACTGTTGTTGGGAATGTGAAATAGTGCAATCCCTCAATAAGATAAAAACACAATTCTCAGGGGATTCAACATAGCTGAACAGAGGAGGAGCCACACTGGAGTTACTCAGAGCAAATCATCTAAAAACACAGGTAACTGGAAGATAGGGAGGGGCATATGTCCTGATGCCAAAATCAATCTGAAATAAGAGACTTGCAGATCAAACAAAACATAGGCATAGGATTTTCCAAAACAGTGAAGCAACCCATGGGGCTGCCCGTGGGAACTCCGGCTATGCACAGAGCAGGAACCACCATTCTGGGAAGTTCCCAAAAAGCTGATGAACTGCAATAGAGTGGCAAACTCAAGCCACACAGGATAAATTTGGGATATACGGCTCCTTGCCTCTTCTGCCTTCCTCCAAACAGAGGACTTACAGCCTGGCAACAAATTTCACAGGTACACACAGGGGTGAGTGACCAGGAAGCTGCTCCCTCCCTGAGGGGCCGCTCATTTTTTTCTGTCATCCACTACAGTGGCTAACTGGAGCCTCTAGCACAACAAGGTCAGGGACCACAGCGATGTCAGTAAGGACACAGTGAAACGGCACAACCCCTCCTGCTCACCCCAGCAGCGTGAGAAAGGGACTTGGAATTTAAGCAGCATTAAGCCTCGTGGGACAAGGGGAAGTCAGCACTCCCCCTGCCCTGCTCCAAACAGTATGAAAGAGGAAACAGCAGGGGCGGTGAGTCACGGGATGGCACTGCCCTCACCCTGCTCCCAGAGTGTGCGAGGAGAGAGATGTGGGAGTGGAACAGAGGAGGCTGCACACGGGCCAGGAGGGGCCCACTGTACACGGGACTGCGAGCAGCCTTGGGCTGTCTCTGTCTGAGGGCGCCACAGCAACTGGGAGAGCAACACAGAGACACACAGGGCAGGGAGACGTGGGCAGGCCACCAAGGGACATACGGAAAGTTGCTGGCTAAAGACTCTGGCCCCAGCCCCCACATCTAGAAGTCAAGATCAGCCCCGCACCCAGCACTAACCCTACTGCAGACTCGGCAGGGTCACCCGGCACAGATTCGGGCTCTGACCTGGACACTACCACAGAACTGAGGGCATCACAAGAAGATAGTTTTTTTGTTGTTGTTTGTTTGTCTCTTGTTTTCCTTTTTCTGTCCTTTTTTTTTTTTTTTGGTTGCTTAGGTTTTTACTTTTATTGTTTGTTTTGTTTTATCTTCTTTCTTTACTCAACTATCTTTCTTGATTGTTTGATATTTTCATGAGATGAATATTATTGCTAGTCTTTGTATATTGCTCAATATTCCTTTGCTCTCTCCTTCATTCTTTCTCTCCTGTCCTCTTCTCCAGTTTCTCAAAGCTTGGGAGATCATCCTTTCTTCTTCAGGTGTGCTTCTACTATAGTTCTCTGCAAATATCTATTTTTTCCCTATCCCTCTTAAGTTCCCCCTCCACATCACTCTACTAAAGAGGAGCTCCAAGCATACAAGTTCCTGGTTTATTTTGCAATTTGCTATATAACTACAGATCTTTCTTCTATGGTTAAAGGTAACAAATTAATAGTTATGACAGTTTGTTACTTTCTAGGCTGTCCTTGATGCTCTTGTTATAGCTAAATGTACTAATTTAGCCATGTGTCATACCTGTTGTAATTAGTTGTTCTCCCTTGTATGAAAACACTGTGATTGTCTGGGGTCATATCATCACCATAGTCCAGTACCAAAGGACTGGGTACTGAGCCAAATAGATACCAACTTCTCATCCCTAACAAATTGGGAAAGTAGGATCTTGGGACACACACAAAAGCCAAGAACCAGCTACGCCTGGAAGACATCTGAGAAATAGACATTTCCTAGGGAGGCCTCAATACTAGTGATAAAGCTACCTACCATAAGCAATTTACAAGCATCAACACAGAAAACAAATTAAAATATAAAAAAACAGAAAATGAAAAGATGCAGTCCCAAAATGCAACCCCAGCTCCAGCCCACTCAGGACAAGACCAGGGGACAACTAGATAGAGGAAATCAGAAACCACCCACCTGAATTTTCTGAAAAGGTAGCAAAAGAAGAAAAAAGAAAAAACAAAACAGATGAATGAGGCTATAGAGAAAATCAGATCAGAAATTATCTCTCAGGTAAAAAAAAAAAAACAGAAATGATCAAAATAAAGGAATTGCTCAGTGAATCTAGAGTAGATACAGGTTAAAAAAAAAAAATAGAAGAGCTTAAGAAGATGTAAATCATGAATGCCCAACATAGGAAAGAAATGGAATCCATGAAACAGATTCAATCAGACATCCAGGAGATTAAAAATTCCACTGAAAGCATACGCAGCAAAATGGACCACAGTGAGGACAGAGCATCAGCTACACAAGACAGGACTGCGGTTAGCAATTGCAAAAAGAAAGATTTCTTTAAAATGGCAAGGGACCATGAAAAATCAACCCAACACCTGCAAGATGATGCAAAGAACAACAAAAGATTGATCAGAGTCAATGACAAAGGAGGAGACAGCGCAGATGACATAAAAAACCTGTTCAAAGAAGTAATCGAAGAAAACTTCCCAAACACGGAAAAAGAATTTGACATACAGATAAGTGAGGCATATATAACTCCAATTAGCCATGACAAAAAGAAATCTACCCCAAGGCATATAATAATCAAGATTCCAGAAATTCAGCACAACAACAGAATATATATATATTTTTTGTGGGTACCGGGGGTCAAACTCAGGACCTGGGGCACCAGCAGGCGCCCGTGCCGCTGAGCGATATCACCGGCCCTTTTTTTGTATGTGGGTACCAGGAGTTGAACTCAGGACCTCGTGCTTGCCAGGCAGGCGCTTATGCCGCTGAGCTATCTCACCAGCCCAAGAACAGAATATTGAAAGCTGTTAGAGAAAAGAAACAAATCACCTATAAAGGAAAGCCCATCAGAATCACAGTAGACTTCTCAACACAAACCTATAAGTCAAGGAGAGCTTGGAATGAAGTTTTTCAAGCCCTAAAAGAAAACAACCTCCCACCCAGATTGATGTACCCTGCAAAACTATCTTTCAAAATCAATAGAAAGGGCCAGTGAGGTGGCTCAGCGGCGTAAGCACCTGCCTGGCAAGCGCAAGGTCCTGAGTTTGACTCCCGGTACCCACATAAAGAAAAAAAAGGGGCTGGTGATATCGCTCGGTGGCACAAGTGCCTTCTGGCAAGCGCGAGGCCCTGAGTTCAACTTCCAGTACCCACATTAAAAAAAAAAAAAAATCAATGGAAAAATAAAATACTTCCATTAAAAAGAACTGAAGAAATTTGTGACCAACAAACCAGCTCTCCAAAATGTTCTGAAGGATATTTTAGGACGAGATAATGAAAACTACAAATCCAAGAAGACAAACAGAAAGAATCCACCAGGCAAAGCAAGCAACTGAACAGAGGGGAGAGTCAGGGAACCAACAACTGGAAAATAATATGACAAGGAAAAGCTAATATATATAAATGGTCTCAATTCCCCCAATAAAAAGAAAAAGATTGGCAGAATGGATCAAGAAACAAGATCCAAAAATATCCTGCATACAAGAGACACATTTAATTCAAAAAGAAACTCACAGACTGAAGGTCAAAGATGAAAACAATACTTCATGAGACAAGAAACAAACAAAAAAAGCAGGGGAAGTTATTCTATTTGCAGACAAAGTGGATTTCAAGCCAAGACTGATCAAAACAGACAAGCAAGGTCACTACATACTTATTAAGGGAAAACTCAAAGAGGAAGAGATAACAATCATAAATATATATGCACCAAATACCAGTGCACCCAACTATATAAAACAAATATTTATGAACATAAAAAATCAATTAAGCACTCACACAGTTGCAATGGGGGACCTCAATATCCCATTGTCACAAATAGAGATCCACTAGACAAAAAACTCAACAAAGAAATATCGGAACTGAACCAAACCTGTGAACATATGGACTTAGTAGACGTCTACAGAGTGTTGCACCCCCACGACATCAGAATACACATTCTTCTCAGCTGCACATGGGATGTTCTCCAAAATACACCACATACTAACTCACAGAACATGTGTAAGTAAATGCAAAGGAACTGAAGTTATCCCGTGCATACTATCAGACCATAGTGCAATGAAATTGGAAATCAATGGCAAAAGAAACCACAGAAATTCCATAAATACATGGAAATTAAATAACACCTTCCTGAACAACCAGTGGGCCAGAGGTGGAATTAAGAAAGAAATTAAACAGTTTCTACAATTAAATGATAATGCTGATACAACACACCAGAACTCACAGGACATAATGAAAGCAGTCCCACGAGGGAAATTTATAGCAGTGTGAACTCTCGCAAAAGGAAAATGGAGCGAGCTTAAATAAACAACCTAACATTGAATGTCAAACTTTTAGAAAAAGAACAAGTCAAGCCCAAAGCTCATATGAAGGAGGAAATTATAAAAATTGCAACTGAAATTAGTGCAATTGAGACTAAGAAAATACAAAGAATTAATGAATCAAAGAGTTGGTTCTTTGAAAGATTAAATAAAATTGATAAACCCTAAGCCAACCTTATCAAAAAAAGGAAACAAAAGACTCAAATCCATGCAATTAGGAATGGAAAGGGTGAAATCACAATGAATCCTGCAGAAATCCAAAAGATCATCAATTCTTACTTCAAGAACCTGTTTTCTAATAAGATGGAAAACAGGAAATGGACATTTTCCTAGATACATATGAATTACCAAACTGAATCAAGAAGATTTAAACATTCTAAATAATCCAATATCAGCTAATGAAATTGAAAATGTAATTAAAAAAAAAAATCAACAAAGAAAAGCCCAGGTCCTGTCGGATTCACTGCTGAATTCTACAAGAAATTTGGAGAATAACTAATGCCACTAACTCCTCAAACTCTTTAATGAAATTGAAATGAAGTAATACTCCCAGATTCACTCCTGGAAGCAAGCATTACCCTGATACCAAAACCAGAGAAGGATCCAACGAAAAAGGAGAACTACAGGTCTATCTCCTTCATGAACAGAGACACAAAAATCCTCAATAAGATACTGGCAAACAGAATGCAGCAAATCATCAAGAAGATTATACACCATCATCAAGTAGAGTTCATCCCAGGGATGCAGGGATGGTTCAACATATGCAAATCTATAAATGTAATGTACCACATTAAGAGAACCAAGGATAAAAACCACATGATCAACTCAATAGATGAAGAAAAAGCATTTGACAAAGTCCAACACACATTCATGATAAAAACCCTACAGAAAATTGGAATAGAAGGTCTTTATCTCTATCTGATAAAAGCCATCTGTGACAAACCAACAGCCAACATCATACTGAATGGTCAAAAACTGAAAGCTTTCACTCTAAAATCAGGAACAAGACAAGAATGTCCACTATCACCACTCCTATTCAATATAGTTCTGGAAACATTAGCTAGAGCAATTACACAAGAGAAAGAAATAAAAGGAATAAAGACAGGAAAGGAAGAAGTTAAATTATCATTATTTGTGGATGACAAGATAGTCTACATAGAAGACCCCAAGAACTCCACCAAAAGATTCATAGATTTAATAACCAAATTCAGTCCCGTAGCTGGATACAAAGTCAACATTCAAAAATCAATAGCATTCCTGAACATGAATAACAAACTCACTGAGAAAGAATGGAAGAAAACAATACCTTTCACAATAGCATCAGGAAAAATGAAATACTGAGGAATCAGTCTAACAAAGGCAGTGAAAGTCCTTTACATTGAAAACTACAGTACTCTGAAAAAGGAGATCAAAGAGCATATCAGAAAATGGAAAGATATCCCCTGTTCTTGGATAGGCAGAGCCAATATAGTGAAAATGGCCATACTTCCAAATCTATTATACAGAAATAATGCAATCCTGATTAAAATACCAATAGCATATCTCACAGAACTAGAGAAAACAATCCTAAAATTCTATGGAACCAGAAGAGACCCATAATAGCAAGAGCAATTCTGTGGAACAAGGGCAAGGCAGGGGGCATCCCAATCTCCGATTTGAAGTCATACTACAAAGCTACTGTGATAAAAAAAAAAAAACAGCGTGGTACTGGCAAAGAAACAGACCTGAGGAGCAGTGGAGCACAACAGAAGATGCAGAAACAACTCCAAGAACAGTTACCTTATCTTTGACAAAAGGCCCAAACACCTTCACTGGAAGAAAGATAGCCTCTTCAATAAATGGTGCTGGAAAAACTGGCTTTTCACATGCAGAAAATTGAACCTAGACCCGTATCTCTCTCCATGCACTAAAATAAAATTGAAATGGATCAAAGATCTAAACATACAAATAGAAGCAATCTGCTGGAAAACAGAATATGTACAACTCTTGAAGACACAGGTGTAGGCAAAGACTTTATGAACAAAACCCTGATCACACAGGAAATACTACAAAGAATCAACAACTGGGATCACATCAAATTAAAAAGTTTTGCACAACAAAAGAAACCACCAACAAAGTGAAGAGACAACCCACAGGATGGGAAAAATATTTTTACCATCTGTTTCTCAGATAGAGGACTACTAAGCAGAATATATAAAGAACACAAAATAATCTGACCCCCCAAATTTAAAGACCCAATCCAAAAATGGTCATCTGAAGTGAACAGACACTTCTCAGATGAAGAAATACAAACAGCAAACAAATAAATTTAAAAATGTTTATCACTGGTCATTGGAGAAATGCAAATTAAAGCACACTGAGATTCCATTTCACTCCTGAAAGAATGGCTATCATCAAGAAATCAACAAATAACAAATGCTGGCGAGGCTGTGGGAAAAAAGGAAACCTTTGCTGGTGGGACTTTAAACTGGTACAACTACTATGGAAATCAGTACGGAGATTCCTCAAAATCTAAAACTGGAGCTTCCATTTGACTCAGCTGTTCCCCTTCTAGGTATCCTCCCCAAAGAATTAAAAGTAACATACCACAGTAATATATTCATGCCCGTGTTTATAGCAGCACAATTTATAATAGCTAAATCTTGGAAACAGCCCATATAAGATGAATAAAGAAAATGTATTTATATACAAAGTACTCCCGTGCCATAAGTAAGGGTAAACGTTGAGTTATCTGTAGTAAATAGATGCACCTCAAGACCATAATTTTAAGTGAAACAAGACACACAGATTTGAATATAGCATTGTTTTTCTTGTGTGAGAAACCCAAAGAGTAAATAAAGAATTCTATGAAGAATGGATATTGGCAAGTAGGAAGAATATGTTCAAATGGGAAGGGGGACAAGAGAGGAGGGAGGGGGAGAGAAGGAAGGAAAAAGGATTTTTTAAAAAAGAATGGAAGGAAAAAATGGAAACAGCTTTTGCAAAGGTGGAGGGGAAGGAGGGTTTAAGGGAGGGGAATGTGATCATTATATATGGCAAACATGTACTAATTAAAAAATAAATAATAAAAAAAAAAAAATAAGGTGAACGCTCCTCCCGAGGTAGGCTTGTAAAAAGATGATGCTGTGTCCTCATCCAACTTATTTACCGGATTTGGCACTGTGCGACTTCTGGCGCTTCCCCCAAGTCAAAGTCAAAGGAAAACATTTTCAATGGATTCCGGGCCTGGAAGCAGCCAGGACAGCACAACTAAAGACACTCAGAAAAGAAGACTCCAGAACTGCTTCGGAAAGTGGCGAGGACAATGGGACAACTGTGTTCAAAGTGAGGGGGAGGATTCTGACAGGGACTAATGCAATGTGTTTTTTACTGCAATAAATTTTAAATCTAAATATTTTTTAAAAAGCAAAGCAAATCTGAAAAGAATATTCCAGGAGATAAGATAGATGAAAGGCAAATTCATTTCCTTAAAACTTAGAAAAATATACAGCAATTTTTAAGAAAGGAGCGCCAAGAAAAATAGGGCTTTAATGATCGCTTCGGCATCACATACACTAAAGAAAAATAGGACTTTAAAGGGAACTAAGTTTCCTCAGAGTTCTATTAAAAATTTGGAACAGATGGGCAAGTTACACCGTTAAAAAGCATACCAAGATTACCAATTTGCTGAAATCTACGTTATTAAACGCGGCCCTTCCTCCCCGACAAAGTGGCCGAGGCAGGCGGGGCTCCGCGAACAGGGCGCGGCCCGACCCTGCCCGGCCCGGTCAGCTCGCAGCCCCCGCCCGCACCAACCTGTTGGTCGCACTCGGGGCAGGACTTGGTGGCCAGCTTCACTTTCTTGGCTCGCGTCGCGGACATGCTCTGCTCCCCTCTTCGGGCAGCGGGCACCGAGCAGCGCGCACCGCGGCCCAAGCTCCTCCCCGCGCTCCGCGGCGCCCGGCCCCGCCCCGTCCTCCGCCAGCTCCAGCCTCTCCTCGCCCCGGCCCCGCCCCGGCCCCGCCCCGGCCCCGCCCCGGCCCCGCCCCGCCTACAGCCAGCGCCTGTCCCTTAGTCCCCTTCCCTCTCCCCCCTGCCGGGGCGGGGCTTGGGTGCGATCGGCAGTGACGAGCATCGAGCCCGACCAATGAATGTACAGGTGGGGCGAGCCGTGACGTCGAACACGCCCTCTGAAGGGGGAGAGGAGCCAAAAGGAAAATGGAGAGACCAGAAAAGGATTAGCAGGACTCCTGGCGTTTAGTACACTTTAATAAATGTTAGCGCCGAGGAGTTATGAGATATTGATGAAAGCCCTAATCCAGCGGCAAGGATTGAAATTTTATTCATTAATAATTGTCCTTAGAATGCGATATGTATATATTCCAATTCCCCAAAATGCATGCAATTATTACGTATAGACTAATAAAAATGAAAATAGATGATTGCCTAAGGTCTACAGTCGGACACACTGAATAGGACATGCTTGCCATCAGAGACTGCTAATGCAGAGCAATGTTACTGTGCAGCGTGAGGGACTTTTTTTCCCCCCAAACTATACATTTCTGATACTAAATAAAATAAAAATAAGTTACTGGAAAAATTAAACAAAAAATAGAGTTAAATTTGTCTTAAAATGTTAAAATCAGCATGTAACTAGCACTGTGAAATTGAACTCCCAACTGCCTCCCGGCGAGCACGTGAGAACAGCCCCGCGCGCCCCAGCCCTTCTGCCTCCGGGAGGGACGGACAGGCCGCCGCCGCCCGGGCCGGACCGGCCTTCTCCACAGGGGGCGGGAGGCGGGGCCGGGGCGGCTGGGAGCCGGCGGTGGGGAGGTCCGCGCTGCTTCCCTGCGCTCCGCCCTCCGCTCCTCACTGGAGAAGACCCTCGCCCCTCAACGTGCGGAGCCGGTGGTTTGAGGCAAATGGCGCCCCCATCTCCTCGGAGCCAGCTTTGAATGAATCCTTTTTCCTTTGTACACAAATAGATGGCCTCCTTTGATGTGGTCAGCACCAGCAGACCGAGCAGCAGATAACAGACATGAAATTTCACTAAGCAATCAGAACATAACAGAAAAAAAATGATTTTTAAACTATAACCTTTGCTCAGGGAAAATTTGCCAGTCAGCATTTATTACAGAAACTGGCTATTCTGCTCATAACTTCTGGCTCTACACTTGTAACAAAGAAAAGATATAAATTTATATTTTCCATATTAAATGTGTGCGAACACACTCTGAATCAATAATATGTGTAAAAAGAATTAATGCTTTTAGTATGACACATGAGATTCCTTCTTGTTTGATTGTTAAACCAGACCGGGATGACGAAAAGCACTACTTTCCACACAATTTTACGGCTAAACTATGTCTACGTGTTCTCATGGTAACAAAACCAGATTCACAGAGATGTATTAATGGAATGGAAGAACAGATTTAAAGGAATTTCAATAAATTCAGGATATTCATTCACAATTTTTATTCAAAGTGGATTGATGGCATATTTACAAAATTCATATACAATCCTTGTGACTGGCCAGTCTTAACAATTTATCCTGTAAAGTAATAGTTAAATATTGTTATCTTTCAATGAAAGAAATCAATTCCAGATCCATGATTTTCCTATGCATGCATTTTCTTTTGAAAGAACAACTTCAAGCTGTTCTGTTGCGTTTGTAAAATATTTAGTTATAACCTGTCACAGATGTGGAATATCCAGCTCATTGCCTTGTTCATTAACAATTATTGTTAAAATATGGACCATAACATGACAATATGTAAAACTCTCTTTTTCCAAGTTTTTATCCTAAATTTTTACCCTCAATTCTAACTATTAGGGGAAAATATGCTACATTTCCTCCTTGCACTAAAATATTAAGATCCAAAAACCCTCCACAAAATACTAGCAAACCATATTCAGCAACATATTAAGAGGATTATACACCATAATTAAGTGGGATTTATTCCTGGGATGCAGAGATGTTTCAACAAACAAAAATCAATCAGTGTAACATACTGTAGCAATAGAGTGAAAGGGAACCCACATTACTATTTTGATTGATGCAGAAAAAAACATTTGACAAAATTAAACATGCTTTCATGATTAAAACACTGAACAACAGGAAACAAGGATCAGCATGGATGTGGAGAAAGAGGAATCCTTGTCCACTGTTGGTGGGAATGAAAAACGGGTCGCTGCTATACAAAGCAGTGCAGAGGTTCGTCAAAAGAGTAAATGTGAAGTTACTGCTTAGTGCAATAGTCCATCTTCAAGGTACACGAACTGTGTTAGCTGAGAATGCTCTGTTGGTAATACCACGGAGTGGGTATGTTATAAAGTAAAAAGGTCTACTTTGGCTCTTGTCTGCTCCACCATCAAGGAAGCACCCCTGGTAATGACCTTCGTGATGGTTAATTTTAGATAACAACTTGACGGAATTAAGGAGTACATAGAAACCTGGCGAAACAGTATTCGGGGTGTGTTTGAGTGTGTTCCAGGGGAGGCTGGCACGTGGGTCTCAGTGGGCTAGGTGGGGAAGACCCACCATCAATGTAGGCGACAGCATACAATAGGTTGGGGCCCAAAAAGAATAAACATAGAGAGCAACTTGGCATCTCCTGATAGTTGAGACAATTTACCTCCTGCCTTGGACATCAGAACTACACGTTTGCTGGCCTTTGGACTCCAAGACTTAATACCAGTACCTCCCTCCCTAGGTACTCAGGCTTTTGTAGAGCGTTGCGCCATCAACTTCAGGCAATCTAAGGCATTCAGACATGGCCTGAGCAGTGCTACTAACATCTCAGGGCCTCCAGCCTGCACGGGACCTGTCCTGGGACTTCTCAACCTCCATAACCACACGTGTCTACTGCCATAATAAACCCCCTCTCATATGTCTATGTACATAACTCATGGTTCCTGCCTCTCTGAAGAGCCCTAACTAATATAACATTCTCGCTGGCAGAGTTCTGAGGTGGTACAGGGCATCAGACGGCAAGTGACACGAAGCTCAAATGTTTCTATCTCCTGGTCTCGCTACATCTTCTTTAAGGACACCGGTATTGGGACTGGGGATATAGCTCAGCCACACAGCGCCTGCCTGGCAAGAACAAGGTCCTCGGTTTGATTCCTGGTACCAAAAAAAAAAAAAAAAAGACATCAGTACTGCGTCATTGGGTGTCCTAGTTACTTTTCTTATAGCTAGGACAAAATACCCAGCACCCAAAGTTAAAGGAGGAAAGGTTTATTTGGCTCACAGTCCGTAGAGGTTTCAGTCCATAGTTGGCTGACTCCAAGGCAGGCTGGCATGGCAAAGAGGCATCACAGAGAAGAAATAGTTCATGGCGGGGAGAAGATAGCAAAGCAAGCAAGCAAGCAAGGGACCAGCAAAAAGCCTCTTTCTGTCCCTTACATCTTACCCAGGCTACCCGCCCCTAGGGCAGATAGCACTCACACCCTTAATCTTAGCACTGCACCATGAATCAATCCCAGCATCACACACTCTAGATCCAGCCACCTCTGAAAAGCCCCACCTATGACTGCATGAGGCTTTGGGGGGACATCTAGACCAAATTCTCTTACTTTTTCTGATTGCTGAGACAAAATACCCAACACCCAAAGTTAAAGGAGGAAATGTTTATTTGGCTCAGTTTGTAGTGGTTTTAGTCCATAGTCAGCTGGCTCCAAGGGTGGGTGGCATGGAAGAGGGGCATTGCAGAGGAGAAATAGTTCATGGTAGGCAGAAGACAGCCAAATCAAGCAACCAGCAACAAACGACAATAGCAGCTTCTTTCTGCCCCTTTTACATTCTCTCTAGGCTACACAGCTTAGGGAAGGTGCCAAACCAATCAGTGGACTGATTTAGTAATCACACGCCCATAACCCTAGCATTCTTAATCCCAGCATTGCACTGTGAGTCAATCACACACTCTAGGTCCATCGACCTCTGAAAAAGTGCTGCCTAGGACTGCAGGAGGCTTTGGGGGACACCCAGACCCAGCCATCACCCTGGGCTGCACGCTGATGACCTTATCTTATTCTATGCGCCTCCCGTAAGGCCCATCATTGAACATCAACGTCAAATTAAATTTTTGCCCTCTTACCTCTTCACAATGGGGATGAGCTCCAACATGAGCTTTGGGTGGGGTAAAGCTAAGCTCAAACAACAGCATACGCAAAAGAATTGAAATGTACGACTCAGATATTTGTAAGAGTGTCTTTATTTGTACTGTCATGGTTGCCTCAATGTTCTGAATTGATTCAAAACATTTACCCTTTATGGTCATTTTGACTTTGGGGAAGACCTGGAAGAAGTGTCGTGATGCCAGATCCACAGAATAAGGTGGGTGAGGACACACTGTAATGTTTTTCTGAGGCTGCCTTTCCACTGGATGGCATTCGGCAGTAGCATTCATTGTAGTTTTGACTTCATGTCATAAAAGTACTCACCAAAAAAGACTTCCAGAACTGCCTCAGAAAGTGGCAAGAATGATGGGGTAAGGTGTCTGAAGTGAGAGGGAGTATTCTGAGGACATTGTTATTGGCATTAATGTAGCAGAAAATGCCCCCCAGCCAGTCTGTTAGTTGCCCAGGTAACAGTTCCTCTTACTTCTGTTTCTCCGAAACGACTGGTCACTGTGATGCACAGCTGGTCACTGTGATGCATACTGTAAGAACCAATCAAAGACAGCCAAGTACTCTGCCTCTGTACTTCCCCTTCACAGTCCCACAAAAACCTCCAAATCCTGGGTGTCCTTTCAGTGTTTTTGTTTGCCGTAACATTATGTCTTTTAATGTAATACATTTTAAAAATTTAAACACTGTATATTTTAATTACTTTGTATGCCAATATTCATTCCAATATTATTCTCAATAGCTAAAAGCTAGAAACAACCCTGGATAAACAAAATATAATGTATATGCATACAATGTAATATTATTCAGTAATAAAAAGAAAGGAAATTCCAGCACGTATTACAATATGGATGAATCCTAAAGACATTTATGCTAAGAGAAATAAGCCAGACACAAAAGGACAAATATTGTGGGATTCCATTTATTCGAAGTACCTATGGTAGTCAAATTCATGGAGCGAGGGTTGAGGTATTGCTTAGTTGTACAATGCTTGCTTAGCATACATGAGGCCATGGGTTCAATCCCCAGAACGCTCACCACAAAAAACAACAAGAAAACACCACATCGGACAGAAAGTATGACAGTTGTTACCGGAGCCTAGAAGGAGGAGAAGGGGTAAATAGTATTTAATGGATACAGTTTTAGTATCGGGAGAGGGATAGCAGAGAAGTTTACACAGAACCATACACTTGAAAATGGTAAAAATGGTAAATTTTATTTTATGTATATTTTACCACAATGTAAAAAAAAAAAAAAAAAAAAAACTAGAAATAGAAGAAAACTTCTTCAACATAATAACAACTATATTTGAAAAATCCCCAGCTAACATCATAATCAATGGTAAAGGACTGAAACCTTTTCCCTTAACATCAAGAACAAGTTAAGGATGCCCAGTTTCCTTTCTATTTAATTAATATCAGAAGTTCTAGCCAGAGCAATTAGGCAAGAAAAAGAAATATGAGACTTTTAAATAGGAAAGGAAAAAGTAAAATATTAGGGTTATTAAAAATACCAGAGGGCCGGTGAGATGGCTCAGCGGCATAAGCGCCTGCCTTGCAAGCGCGAGGGCCCGAGTTCGACTCCTGGATCCCACATACGAAAAAGGGGCCGGTGATATTGCTCAGCGGCACGGGCGCCTGCTGGCGCACGAGGTCCTGAGGTCGACCCCCCGGTACCCACAAAAAAAAAAAAAATACTAGAGATATTAGAAAAGTGAGCATGTCTGACTAATTCTTGCCTTTTGAAAAGCTCAAATTACATTTGAAGCTCTAGCCAGAGCATTTTTACATAAATGCAGTAATCCAACTTCTAGGTATGTATGTATGTATTCTCTGTTGGTGATACCATAGACTGAGTTTGACATGGGGCCGGTGAGACGGCTCAGCGGCATAAGCGCCTGCCTGGCAAGCACGAGGTCCTGAGTTCGACTCCCGGTACCCACATACGAAAAAAGGGCCGGTGATGTCGCTCAGCGGCACGGGTGCCTGCTGGCACATGAGGTCCTGAGTTCGACCCCCGGTACCCACAAAAAATTTAAAAAAATTAAAAAAATAAAGTCATGATCATGGAGGTAGGATGACATGACCATGTATGTAGAAAATCCTTAATAAATCCACCAAAAGGGCCGGTGAGATAGCTCAGCGGCGTAAGCGCCTGCCTTGCAAGCGCGAGGGCCCGAGTTCGACTCCCGGATCCCACATACGAAAAAAGGGGCCGGTGATATCGCTCAGAGGCACGGGTTCCTGTTGGCGCACGAGGTCCTGAGGTCGACCCCCCGGTACCCACAAAAAAAAAAAAAAAAAAAAAAAAAAATAAATCCACCAAAAATTATTAAAAGTAATAAACAACTTCAGCAAGGTTCCAGGACACAAAGTCAATGTACAAAAACCAAACCTATTTCTGTATACTTTCAATCAACAATATGAAAGTGGAATTAAGAAAACAATTCCACTGACAATAGTCTTAAAAAGAAAATACTTAGGAATAAATTTAGCAAAAGGAGTACAAAACTTACACTCTAAATCTAGCAACATATTATTGAAAGAAATTACACATCTAAATAAATGAAAAGATACTTTGTACATGGATCGGAGAACTTAATATTGTTAAAATGACAATATTCTCCAAATTGAGCCAAAGAGTTAGTATCAAAATATCAAAATCTAGCTAGCTTCATTGCAAAATAAACTGATCTTAAAATTCATATAGAAGTTCCAAGGAGTTGGAGTTTTGTTCATGAACAATCTTTTCTGAAAATCTTTTTAGCTGGGAATGGTGGTGCATACCTGTAGTCCCAGCACTTCGGAGGCTGAGGCAGGGGGATTGTTGTGAGTTCAAGGCCAGCCTGAAATACATAGTGAGACCCTGTGTCAAAAAAAACCCAAATAAATAAATAAATAAAATACTTTTAAAAAAGAACATTCAAGGGCCGGTGAGATGGCTCAGCGGCTTAAGCGCCTGCCCGGCAAGCGCAAGGGCCCGAGTTCGACTCCCGGAACCCACATACGAAAAAGGGGCCGGTGATATTGCTCAGCGGCACGGGCGCCTGCTGGCGCGCGAGGTCCTGAGGTCGACCCCCCGGTACCCACAAAAAAAAAAAAAAAAAAAAGAACATTCAAACTGGACTAACAATTTCAGACTTAAAATTTACTTCAAAACTATACTAATCAAGCCAGTGTATACTAGTACCAGAAATAAACCTTACACTTACACTCAATTTGTGTGTGTGTGGTAGTGAGAATTGAACCCAGGGACCACTAAGTGACATCCCAGCCCTTTTTACTTATTTTGGTTTGTTTATTTTCTTGTGAAACATAGTCTCACTAAGTTGTCCAGGCTGGGCTCAGATTCCAATCCTGCTGCCTCAGCCTCCCAATGTGCTGGGAGTACAGGTGTGCACCACCTCGCCTGTCTCTGTTGATGGATTTTTGGCAACTGTGCCAAGATTATTCAATAGGGAAAGAGCACTTTCTTCAATAACTGATGCTGGGGCAACTGTATATCCGCATGCAAAAGAATGAAGTTTGACGCCATCTGCACAAATTACTACAAAATATATCACAGACTTCATGTAAAAACTAAAACCTTTCAGAAGAAACATACAGAATGCAAATCTTTGTGATCTTGGATTAGGTGTTGCTTTCTTAGATATAAGTTTCAATTCCTGCTACTGTGGCTGGAGGGAGGAAAGCGGCCTCTGAAGCCTTTGCAAACCCACTCACCGTGAAGGTAGCCTTTTGACTGGGAGTTGTAGGGCATGAGATGGCCTTCTCCTCGGTGCAATGTCACATCCCTCGACCAGAGCTGAGGGGAGAGGCGCCCTGTCTTCTCTGCTGCGACTGCCTGGAGCAGTGCTTCTGCCAAGCTGAGAGGGAAGGTGGCGAGGAGTGGGTCAGGGATCAAGTGCCATGGACAGTTCTTCTTACTGAGTTTCAGTAGATTTTCCTGAATAAATGAGTTTTTATTTGCTGTATGGCCTTAAAACAATTTCTGGAGACATTCAAATGTTTTTAGTTGTTTTCACCAGTTGTGCTTGTTTCTCTGAGGACAACATCCATGGCGCTCCTCATGCCACCATCTCAGAAGTAGGATTCCCTAAACTGATTTTTTTTATCTTGCAGGAATATTAGAAGTTTGTTCCAAAAATCGTACAATCTATCCCTGGATAACCATCATATTCAGCGTGTGTCCCAGTTATTTATTGATTGTTCTGTACAAATAAAATTCAGTGGATTTAAACAGCTGACATTCGGTTATATCTCACTTTTGTGGGTCAGGAAAGGGTTGGCTGCTTTGACTGGGATCACTCATTGGTATTTACCCAAAAGCTGGGCAAGGCTGGAAGTTTGGGGTCAACTTCACTTATATGCCCAGCACCTCGGCGGGGTTGCCTGGAAGGCTAGAGTCAGCTGGGGTCCTCTCCCTACTCACATGAACTCAGGTCCTCTCCACATGGTCTCTTCAGTAGGGTAGTCAAACCTCTTATGTGGCTCAGAGCTCCAATAATGAGTGTTCCTAGAGACTAAGATGGAAGCTACTGCCCTCTTTTGGGCTGAAAACACAAGACTAGGACATAATCACTGGTCTGGTGAAAGGAAGTTACACAAGGACCTGTAGTTGATTCTCATTATTTACAATAGTTATGTTCTGTAAGAGCATTTCCCAACATTTTCAGTATCAGGAACTAGTTTCATGAAAGACAATTTTTTAAGAGAGCAAGGGAAGGAGATGGTTTCAAAATGATTTAAGCCCATAACATTTATTGTGTATTTCATCTCAATTATTATTACATTTTAATATATAATAAAATAATTATAAAACTCACCACAGTGCAGAATCAGAGGGAATCATGGACTTGATTTCCTGCAACTTGGCAGTCCCTTCTAGGGTTGATGGGACACAGTGACAATTAAAGAGTGCTGCGTATGTCCAGTCTACTCCATAATCTTGTTTTGGTTGCTGTCACTGCAGATAGGATCTTCACAAATGCTATCACTCTTCCAGCATATGTTTTTGGACCCTTTGTCAAAGATCAGATAGCTGGATGTGCCTGGGTTGTTTCTGCTTCCTCTATTCTGTTTCGTTGATTCAGATGTCTATTTTTGTGCCAGTGCCATGCTATTTTTATCACTGTAGCTTTGTAATATAACTTGAAGTCCAGGATTTTGATGCCTCCTGCATTGTTCTTGTTGCCTAGGATTGCTTTTGCTCTTCTGGGGCTATTCTGGTTCTATATGAATTTGAGGATTGTTTTCTTTAGTTCTTTGAGGAATGTATTGGTATTTTGACTGGTTTGCATTAAATTTGTATATGAGTTTTGGGAGTATGGCCATTTTGAAAATATTGGTTCTGCCTATCCAGGAACAGGGAGTATCTTTCCATTTTTCTCATATCTTCTTTGATCTCTGTTTTCAGAGTACTATAGTTTTCATTGTAGAGGTTTTTCATTTTCTGGGTTAGTAAATTCCTAAGTATTTAATTTTTCTGGAAACTATGATGAGTGGTATTATTTACCTAATTTTGTTCGTGATCAGTTTATTGTTGGTGTACAGGAACATTATTGATTTTTATGTGTTGATTTTGTATCCTCCTACTCTACTGAATTTGGTTATTAATTATAGGAGTCTTTTGATGGAATGTTTTGGTCTTCTATGTAAAGGGTCACGTCACCTGCAAATAATAATTTGATTTCCTTGTTCCTTATACATATCCATTTTATTTTTTTTTTCTTACCTCATTACTTTAGCTAATATTTCAAGCACTATGTAGAACAGGGGTGGTGATAGTGGCTATCCTTGTCTTTCTCGTATCTGATTTTAGGGGGAAAGTTTTCAGTTTTTCCCCACTTAGTATGATGTTAGTAGTAGGTTTCTCATAAATGGCTTTTATTAGATAGAGATATGGTCTTTCTATATCTATTTTCTTCAGGTTTTTACCATGAATGAATGTTGGGTTTTGTCAGAGGCTTTTCCTGTGCTATTAAGATGACAATGTGGTTTTTGTTCCTGCTTCTGTCTGTGATAAATTACATTTATTGACTGGCATATGTTGAAACATTCTTGCATCCCTGAAATTGAGCCTACTTGGTTATGATATATAGTCTTTTTGATGATTCTGCTTGCCAGTATTTTGTTGAGGAATTTTACATCTGTGCTCATTAAAAAGATTAGCTATTATACAGGAAATCAGGTCAGAAATAATCTCTCAGGTAAAAAATTGAAATGTCAACATTTATAAAGGAATTGCTCAGCAAATCTAGAGTAAAGATAGATTAAAAAATACATGATGATAGGAAGAGGATAGAAACTGTGAATGATCAATATAGGAAAGAAATACAATGCATGAAATGGATCCAAACAGATACCCAGGAAACTAAAAATTCCATTGAAAGCTGGCAAAACCACTTGAATGAAACTGAAGACAGACTTTCAGACCTGGAAGGCAGGATCTCGGTTAGCAATGATGAAAGGAAAGAGCTCTTGAAAATAACAAAAGATCAGGAAATAACAATTCAACAGCTGCAAGATGATGTGAAGAAAAATAATATAAGAATAATTGGTGTCAATGAAAAAGCAGGAGTCAACACAAATTACATAAAAAAAACTATTTGCAGAAGTAATAGCAGAAAATTTCCCAAGCAAGGGAAAAGAATATGACATACAGATAAGTGAAGCATATAGAACTCCAACTAGCCGTAACCAAAATAAATCTACACACAGACATATAATAATCAAGACCCCACAAATTCAACACAAGAACAGAATATTAAAGCTGTTAAAGAAAAAAAAAAACAGATCACCTATAAAGGAAAGCCCATTAGAATCATGGCAGACTTCACAACACAAACCTTCAAGTTGAAAAGAGGTTGGGGGCCGGTGAGATGGCTCAGCGGCTTAAGCGCCTGCCCGGCAAGCGCGAGGGCCCGAGTTCGACTCCCGGAACCCACATACGAAAAAGGGGCCGGTGATATCGCTCAGCGGCACGGGCGCCTGCTGGCGCGCGAGGTCCTGAGGTCGACCCCCAGTACCCACAAAAAAAAAAAAAGTAATACTGTATAAATGATGAAATGCAGTTTTCGGGCCGGTGAGATAGCTCAGTGGCGTAAGCGCCTGCCTTGCAAGCGCGAGGGCCCGAGTTCGACTCCTGGATCCCACATACGAAAAAGGGGCCAGTGATATCGCTCAGCGGCACGGGCGCCTGCTGGCGCGTGAGGTCCTGAGGTCGACCCCCCGGTACCCACAAAAAAAAAAAAAAAAAAAGAGAAAAGAGGTTGGAGTGAAGTATTTCAAGTCCTGAAAGAAAACAACTTCCAACCCAGATTGATGTACCCTGCAAAACTATCTTTCAAAATTAATGGAGAAATAAGATATTTCCATGGCAAAGAACAACTGAAGAAATTCATGACCACCAAACCAACACTATGAAAGGTACTAATAGATATTGTAGACAGAGATAAAAATGACCACAATTCCAAGAATAACATCAGAAAGAAACCACCAGGCAGGGCAAGCAATTAAATAGAGGGGAAAAGTAGGGAACCGACAGTAGGAAGATAACATGACAAAGGTAAGCCAATACATATCAGTTATAACCATCAATGTAAATGGCCTCAATTCACCAATCAAAAGGCACAGACCGGCAGAATGGATCAAGAGACAAGATCCAACAATATGCTGTATACAAGAAACACATTTAACTCAAAAAGAAATTCATAGACTAAAAGTCAAAAGATGAAAAACAATACTCCATGCAACAGGAACCCAGAAAAAAGCAGGGATAGTTATTCTGTTTGCAGACAATGTGAACTTCAAACCAAGAATGATTGAAAGAGATAAAGAAGGTCACTACATACTTGTTAGGGGAAAACTTCTAGAGGAGGAGATAACAATTATAAATATGTATGCACCAAATATGGGATCACCCAACTATGTAAGACATGAAAAACCAAACGAGCAATAACACAATTGTAATGGGGGATCTTAATACCCCACTGTCACAAATAGAGACAAAAAATCAGCAAAGAAATATCAGAACTGAACCAAACCTGTGAACAAATGGACTTAGTAGATGTTTACAGAGTGTCCCACCCAACATCATCAGAATACATATTCGTCTCAGCTGCACATGGGATGTTCTCTAAAATAGACCATATACTAGCCCACAGAAAATGCTTAAGTAAATGCAAAGGAATTGAAATTATCCCATGCATATTATCTGATGATAGTGCAATGAAATTGGAAATTAACAGCAAAAGAAACCACAAAAACTCCATAAACACAGGGAAATTAAATAACAACCTCCTGAACAACCAATGGGTCACAGATGAAATTAAAGAAGAATTTAAACAATATCTACGATTAAATGAAAATGCAGATACAACATTCCAGAACCTATGGGACAATGAAAGCTGTCCTCAGAGGGAAATTTATAGCATTGAATTCTCACATCAGGAAAACAGAATGAGCGCAAATAAACAGTCTTATGCTGCACCTCAAGCTTCTAGAAAAAGAAGAGCAAGTCAAGCCCAAAGCCCATAGAAGGGAGGAAATTATAAAGATCAGAGCAGAAATTAATGCAACTGAGACTAAGAAAACAATACAAAGAATTAATGAATCAAAGAGTTTGTTCTTTGAAAGAATAATAAAATTGATAAACCTTTAACCACTCCTATCAAAAAAAAAAAAGGAAAGAAAAAACTCAAATACATGAAATGAGCAATAAAAAGGGTGAAATCACTACAGATCCTGTGGAAATTCAGATGATCATCAATAACTTCTTCGAAAATCTTTACTCTCATAGGATGAAAAACATAGAAGAAATGGACAGATGCCTAGATATATATGAATTACCAAAGCTGAATCAAGAAGATATAAAAATTCTGAATAACCCAATATCAATAAATAAAATAGAAAATGTAATTAAAAATTTACCAACAAAGAAAAGTCGAGGTCCTCACAGATTCACTGTTGAATTCTACAAGAAATTTAGAGAAGATTTAATACCAATACTCCTCAAACTCCTTAATGAAATTGAAAGGGAAGCAATACTCCCTAACTCATTCCATCAGGCAAGAATTACCCTGTTACCAAAACCAGAGAAAGACCCAACCAAAAAAAGAGGACTACAGGCCAATCTCCCTAATGAACATAGATGCAAAAATCCTCAATAAGATATGAGCAAACAGAATGCAGCAAATCATCAAGAAGATTATACACCATGATCAAGTGGGATTCATCCCAGGAATGTAGGGATGGTTCAATATACATAAATCAATAAATGTAATACACCGTATCAACAGAGCCAAAGACAAAAATCACATGATCATCTCAATAGATGGAGAAAAAGCTTTTGACAAAGTCCAACATTATTCATGATAAAAACCCTACAGAAAATAAGAATAGATGGTCTTTATCTGAATCTGAGAAAAGCCATCTACAACAAACCAATAGCCAACATCATACTAAATGGATAAAAACTAAAAGCTTTCACTCTAAAATCAGGAACAAGACAAAGATATCCACTGTCACCACTCCTATTCAATATAGTTCTGGAAACATTAGCCAGAGCAATTAGACAAGAGAGAGAAATAACAGGAATAAGGGTAGGAAAGGAACAAGTTAAATCATAATTATTCACAGAAAACATGATACTCTACATAGAAGACCCCAAAAACTTCACCAAAAGACTCCTAGAATTAATAACTGAATTCAGTAGTGTAGCTGGATACAAAGTCAACACTCAAAAATCAATAGTATTCCTGTGAATACAGGAATACAGGAGAGAAATTAGGGAAACCACACCCCTCATAGTAGCATCCAAAAAAATGAAATACTTAGGAATCAATCTAACACAGGAAGTAAAAGATCTATATATTGAAAATTACAGTACTCTTAAAAAGGAGATCAAAGAGGATATCAGAAAATGGAAAGATATCACTTGCTCATCAATAGGAAGAACCAACATTGTGAAAATGGCCATACTCCCAAAATTGTTATATATATATATATATATATATATATATATTTTTTTTTTTTTTTTGTGTGTGTGTGTGTGTGTGTGTGTGTGTGTGTGTGTGTGGGTACCGGGGGGTTGACCTCAGGACCTCGCGCGCCAACAGGCGCCTGTGCCGCTGAGCGATATCACCGGCCCCTTTTTCGTATGTGGGTTCCGGGAGTCGAACTCGGGCCCTCGCGCTTGCAAGGCAGGCGCTTATGCCGCTGAGCCATCTCACCGGCCCAATTGTTTTATATATTGAATGCAATCCCAATCAAAATATCATTAGCATACTTCACAGAACTAGAGAAAACATTCCTAAAATTCATCTAGAACCAGAAGAGACCTAGAATAGCAAAGGCAATCCTGGGCAACAAAGGCAAGGCAGGGGGCATCACAATCCCTGACTTGAAATTATACTACAAAGCTACTGTGATAAAAATCAGCATGGTACTGGCAAATAAGCAGACCTGAGGAGCAGTGGAACAGATTAGAAGATGTGACACAACTACAAACACACTTAGCCACTTTAGCTTTGATAAAGCGGCCAAACATGTTCCCTGGAAGAATGATAGCGTCTTTAATAAATGGTGCTGGAAAAACTGGCTTTCTACTTGTGGAAGACTAAAACTAGACCCATGTCTATCACCGTGCACTAAACTAAAGTCAAAATGGATCAAAGATCTAAATATTAAAATAGAAACACTAAATCTACTGGAAGAGAAAGTAGGTAGAAATCTTGAAGACATAGAGGTAGGCAAAGATTTCATGAACAAAACCCAGACTGCATGGGAAGTACCTCAAAGAATCAACAACCGGGATCTCATCTTATTAAAAAGCTTTTGCACAACAAAAGAAATCACCAACAAAGTGAAAAGACAACCCACAGAGCGGGAAAAAATTTTAGCCAATTGTCCCTCGGACAAAGGACTTCTATCTAGAGTATATAAAGAACTGAAAAAAATCAGACCCCCCCCAAATTCAAAAACCCAATCCAAAATGGGCATCTGAGATGAATATACACTTCTCAGATGAAGAAATATAAATGGCAAATAAATATATGAAAAAATATTCAACATCACTGGTCATTTCGAGAGATGCAAATTAAAACAACACTGAGATTCCTTCTTGCCCCAGAAAGAATGGCTGTCATCAAGAAACCAACCAATAACATATGCTGGAGGGGCTGTGGGGAAAGGAACCCTTTTCCACTGTTTGTGGGAGTGTAGACTGGTACAATCACTGTGGAAATCAGTGTGGAGATTCCTCAAAAAACTAGGATTAGAGGTCCTATTTGACCCAGCTATTCCCCTTCTGGGTATCTTCCCAGAAGAATTAAAAACATCATACTACAGCAATATATGTGCACCCATATTTATAGCAGCACAATTTGTAATAGCTAAGTCTTAGAAAGAATCAAAATGCCCATCAACCAAGGAATGGATAAAAAAAACGTGTGGTTATTTTTTATACAATGGAGTACTACTCACCCATAAAGAAGGATAAACTTGAGACATTTATAGGTAAATGGATGCAACTTGAGACCATTCTCATAAGTGAAATAAACCAGACTCACATGTGTAAACATTGTATTGTCTCCCTGGTGTGAGAAACTGAAAGAGTAAATAAGTTCTAAAATGTAAAATAGATATTGTGAAATAGGAAGAAATTTTTCAAAAGGAAAAAAGAACTAGGATATGTGAAAGGGGAAAGGACAGCAGGGAAAAGGGAAAAAATGCCAGTCAGTTACACTATTAGTGTCCCTTACTTCATTAAAAGAAGGTTTGTGCTAATATCGACTGGAGACATTTTTATGCCCATATCTTGTACCCTGAGCAACTACTTTAAAATAACAACATGTAATACTTTAACTGTTGTTATTCTCCTATTATTTTGTTATGAAATTTTGTTTTACCTTTTTTCCATAAAATTTTTGAAAAAGATTAGCCTATATTTCTTTCTTTCTTTTTTGTGGGGGCTGGGTTTTGTTTTGTTTTGTTTGTTTGTTTGTTTGTTTGTTTGTTTGAGGCAGGGTCTCACTATGTAGTCCAGGCTGGCCTTGAACTCTCTTATGTAGCCCAGGCTGGCCTCAAACTCACAGCAATCCTCCTGCCTTAGCCTCCCAAGTGCTACAATTACAGCCATGATGCAATTACCTCCATGCCTGACTTTTGGCTGGATTTTTGTCTGGTTTTAGAAACAGAGTAAAGCTAGCTTTCAGGAATGACTTTAGGAGTATCTCATCTTCTCAATTGAATTACAGTTTGAAGAGCACTGGGAATAGATCTTTCCTGTTGTTGTAGTACAATCCACTAGTGAATCCATCAGTTCCTGGACTTTTCTTTGTTGGTGGTTTTTTTTTTTTTTTTTTTTTCCTATCACTGCTTCAATTTCATAGCCTGTTCTTGGATTATCCAGGGTTTTTACACCTTGTTTGTTCCTTTTTGGTAATTCATATATATCTAGGAATCTATCCATTTCTTCTGAATTCTCCAATTTATTGGAGTATATGTTTTTGAAGTAGTTACTAATAATCTTCTGGATTTTGGTGGTATGTGTTGTGATTTTGCCTTTTTCATTTCTAATTGCACTGATTTGGGCCTTTTTTTTTTTTTTTTTTTTTTTTTTTTTTTACTTTTTTTGGTAAAACTGGCTAAGTGTTTGTCTTTTTTCCAGCTATAAACTTGCCTATAAACTCCTTTCATTGTTCTGGTATGTTCTGATATGTTGTAGTGGCATTATCATTTGATTCTAGAAACTCTGATTTTTTCCTTGATTTCTTCTATGACCCATTGATTATTCAAAAGTATATTGTTTAATTTTCATGTGTTTGTATGATTTCTGTGGCTTCTTTTGCAATTCATCTCTAGTTTCATTGTGCTATGATCCGATAATACGTATTTGATAATTAGGATTCTTTTGCATTTACTTAAGCATGATTTATAGACTACTACGTGGTCTATTTTCAAGAAAGTCCCGTGTGCTGTTGAGAAAGATGTACGTTCTGTTGTTGATTTGTGGAACGCTCTGTAGATCAGTATCAAGTCCATTTGTTCAGAGGCTTGGCTCAACTCTGGCTTTTCTTTATTGATATTTTGCCTAGTCGATCTTTCTGTCTGTGACAGTGGGGTATCGAGTTCCCCGCTCTAGATGTGTTGATGTTTACCTGATCTTTTTTGTCTAGTGGCGTTTGTTTATGAAGTCGGGTGTGCTGGTGTCAGTGCACGTATTTTATCTCTTTCTGTTGAATTGTTCCTTAACTAACATGTGGTGACCTTCTTCTGATCAGTTTTGGCTTGAAGTCCACTGTGTCTGAAACTGGGGTGGCCATTCGTGCTTGTTTCTGTGTTCCCACTGCATGGAGTGTTGTTTTCCATCCTTTGATTCTTAGTTTATGAATTTCATTTTGGATTAAATGTGTTTCTTGTATACACCATACGATTGGATTCTGTTTCTTGATCCTTTTGCCAATCTGGATCTTTTCATTGGGAAATTCAGACCCTTGACCACTGACCATTCGCATCGAGAGTTATTACCGAAAGGTACCGACACTCCTGCCATTGCATTACTTTCCTGTTGCTGAGTCCCCTTTTCCCCTTCTGATTAATTGCTCATCCTGACAGGTATATGAATTCTATTAGATGTTTTGCATTGTTAGCTTTATTGGGTCTTTCTAGGATATCCTTGAGAATTTTGGGAGGTGATGTTTGGTGATCACAAATTTCTTAAATTGCACTTTGTCCTGAAAATACACAGGCCAGTGAGATAGCTCAGTAGCATAAGCACCTGCCTGGCAAGCGTGAGGTCCTGAGTTCGACTCCCAGTACCCACATACGAAAAAAGGGCCGGTGATATCGCTCAGCGGCACGGGCACCTGCTGGCACGCGAGGTCCTGAGTTCGACCCCCAGTACCCACAAGAAAATAAAAAAGAAAGAAAATACTTTATTTGTCTGGGGTGGAAGTTTTTTTCCTTTAGGGCTTGAAACACTTCACTCCAAGTTCTTCTGGCCTTTAAAGTTTGTGTTGAGAAGTCTGCTGTAATTCTAATGGGTTTACCTCTATACATAATTCATTTCTTTTCTCTAACAGCTTTTAAGATTCTGTCCTTGTGTTGGACTTGCAGCATTTTGACTACAATGTGTCATAAAGTGATTTGTTTTTATTTATGGCTATTTGAGATTCTATATGCCTCACTTATCTGTATGTAAAATTCTTTTTGTTTTTTGAGTTCAGCATGGCCTTGAACTCACTGTGGAGCCCAGGTTGTCCTCAAATTCATGGTGGTGCTCCTGCCTCATCCTCCCAAATGCTGTAATTAAAAGTGTGCATCACCACACCTGGCTATAAATTAAATTCTTTTGCCATATTTTAATGTTTTCTGCTATTATTTCTTTAAACAAGTTTTTATTTTATTTTGTTTTGTTTTTGCTTTGTTTTGTTTTTGTTTTGTTTTGTTTTTAAGATAGGGTCTTGCTGTGTAGTTCAGGCTCCTTGAACTCACTATGTAGCCCAGGCTGGCCTTGAACTCATGACGATCCTCCTGCCTCAGCCTCCCAAGTGCTGGGATTACAGGTGTGCACCACCACGCCCAGCTCTGTAAACAAGGTTTTAAATGCCATTTGTTGTGTCTTTTGCTTTTTTACTAACTCCTTTTAATCATAGATGAGTCTTCTGTGTGTCATCTGGCAGCTCTTGGATCAATTTTTTGCATTCTCTTGTTTTTAAGGCATCTCTAAGTAACTGGCCTCTAACACCAGCTGCATTTTCTACTTCTCACCCTCGGTCTTCACCCTGGCCACTTCTGCTGCCCCTTGTCAATAGCATCTTTACTCTTCTGGATTTCTGGTGGGTCCCTTTTCATGGACTCTAACTCTTTGCTAAACTGTTTGAATCATTTTGTTTAGCTCAGCTAACATTTTATTAGTGTCTTCTGTAAACTCACTGAATGGTTTTTGTATTAAGTCCATTATCTGTTTTTTTTTATACTGTATCTTCTTCAAGCTTGCTGAGTACTTTATCTTTTATTTTCTCTCCTCCTCTATCATTTTAAGTAATTCAACTGAGTGGCTCTTGCTTTCCTCCCTCTTGGCCCAATGGATTTGCTTTCAGAGAGTTGGGAGTTTCTGGAGACGTTTTGTTTCCTTGTCTATTCATATTGTGTATGTGTGTGCATGCACATGCGTGTATACATGCATGTGAGCATATGCATATGCGCATGCTGAGGTTTATGGGTTGAAAAGACTTTGTTGCTGGGATAAACGCCACTTTAGTTAGTGTCAGCTTTTCAGCGATGAACTCTGGGCATGAATATCTATAGGTCTTTGCCTCTGTCCCAAGATCAAATCACCCCCATTAATTTGTGAGTAGAAGATACAATGTAATTGGCCTGGCACTCAGTAATCTGGGAATGTATGGTAGTGTTAATGACACAAAGGCACTCCAGATATTGGCATAGAGAGAAAATGTATTAGTAACAATAACTATCCTACCTTGGCAATAGTTTCTAAATCAGCAACAATAACACTGTCAAAGACAAATTGGTTATTGACCTACCATAAAAACCAGTAATGTACTACCCTTAACCATAGAACAGAGATTTATAGCTATGGTATAAACACTAGGGTACACCAAATATTGATATACAGTAAATATCTACTAAATGAAACAGTTATACCTCCACTAACCATCAACAGTAATACCATAGAGTTAACTAAGTATCTATCTAAAGATTCATAAAGCTTAATGTTTATATTATAAAGATACAATGGGGAACAATAGAATAAACCATGTAAAATTGGAAAAATCAAGCAAAGGAAGATGAGATGGAGGAAAGAAAAGTGAGATAAAGAATCCTATTAAAGAATAAAAGGAAATTAATCCAATTAGATGAAAGAAACAGAAAAGAACAAACTAAAGAAAGAGAAAAAAGAAAAATCAGAAGGAAAAATCAATAGCAAAACAAATAATAAACAAGTTAAAATAAAAAACCCCAACTCCCCCCAAAAATGAAGAAAAAAATGACTTGAAATTTTCTGTATTTTTGAATGAGTGATTCCTTTCCAGAATCTGTACTACTAGAAACCAAGTCATGGTTTTCTCCACCAAGCTATACGGTCTGTGGGTTTGTTCACTGCTCCAACCCCACACTGCAGAGGTACCTCTGTCTGTACACCCCAGGCTTCGGCAGCCACCCGAGACAAGGTATGCCCGTGCACACGCTGATGAATGGGGAAAGCAGTCAGACCACTGGTCTTTGTGTTGAAGGTAGGCAGCAGGGTAGGGGCTCAAGCAGATTACTGAATTAATGCCAGCACTTTCAGACCCAGCTGTCTCTGAGAGCCACAAACACTGGGTATGATTTTATAAGGAAAGACAGTCATAGGCAAAGAAAAGAATAAAATAGGGCCTCATTAAGCTTTATTAAAGAAATGAATAGGAAATTTTACTAAAGGCAGCTTTGCCTTTGCAGTTAGACTCAAGCATTTAGAAAGACAAAAATGAGAGAGAGAGAGAGAGAGAGAGAGAGAGAGAGAGAAACCAGACCTGGGAAGGTGCCAGGTAACACAATCGCCATAAAAATTGAGCAAAAAGAGTTGACAGGCAAAACCCAGATGTAGCCCAAAACATGAAAAGACCAGGGTAACCAGCCCCCCTTGCCTGATAAAATGTAAAGGAGACAAGGGCAGCCTTTTTTGCTTTCCTCCCTCTTGGTCCCATGGATTAGCTTTCAGAGAGTTGGGAGTTTCTGGAGACATTTTCTTTCCTTGTCTATTCATAAACTTTCACTTAGTATATAAAAGACTCATACCTGTACATTTATACATGTATGTATATTCTCACCCTGAGGTCAATATTTTACTGCACCAGGCACACACTCTACCTAATTTCTAACTCTAAGCTGCCCTTCTATGAGCCCCCCTCACTTATCTATCACAAAAGGACAAAAAGAAATCAAAGGACCAAAAAAATAAAATAAAATAAAATGTAGACAAAGGTCCTCAGGCTAGCATCAAAGACAGCCAAAGAGCCAATCAGCCAACATGGGAAGAGTCACCAGTCTTAATTTTTGAAAGTTGAGAACAAAGACCCATGGGCATTTGCCTTTCTGATGCCCCCTACTCAGCCAAGTAGCTTTCTATCTTCTCTTTTCCCCTTTCCCTTTCTTCAAATAAATCATCTTCCATTTATTTCAAACTTGGTTCCTTTAATTTTGCACTTGTGCTGAGTTTTACAATCCCAGTTAGCTGCATGTCCCAGCAGAGCAGTGGCATCCAGTACACACCCCAAACACCCCAGTTCCTGGTTCCCTGACCCGGAACTGGAGACTACTGGAGCTGAAAAGTAATGTTAGAGCACCCCATGGTGGACTTTGCTTTTCATAGAAATTTTAACCAAAAAGTGAATTTGGAAAATGCTATGTGAAGATTTTCATGGTGGACCGTAGATTGAATCTAGTCCATACAGGGAATAATATGCCTCATATGAAACATGGCACTTTCTCAGCCAAATAAAAATGGTTAGTATGGCTGCTCTTAAGTCTGAAAGGACAGGATTCCCTGGGGTGGTCTGGCCTGATCCCCCTCCCTGCTCATGGAGGGGAATGTCCAGCCTCCTCTGCCTCAGTTTCCTTTCCTTCTTTTGACTGATCTCTTTCCAATCTTTTCCTGCCACCTTGTTCTTTCCTTGGCATTCAGGTAGATGGTACAAAAATGTCCCAAAGACTTCTTTGCCCTGGGGCCTAAGGGCAGGATTTCTGCTGGACGATACATGCCTCTGCCTATTCCCAGAGGTGATAGCTCTCCTTCGCAGGCTGGGATTTTCCAGTGTAACCTGTCCCTTTTGCCACTGTCCACCTAGACATAATCGTGTCATTAAAATGAGGCCCTGGCTGGACTCCTCCCATCTCCTCCCTCTCACCTTCCATCTGTTTTGTCACCAACCCACTATCCCTGACAATTTGACTTGTAACAGCAAGAGAGTGGGGCCTGTCAGGCATGGTGGCACACGCCTATAATCCCAGCACTCAGGAGACTGAGGGAGGCTGAGGTAGGAGGATTGCCACGAGTTCAAGGCCAGCCTGGACTAGTGAGATCCTATCTCAAAAAAAAAAAAAAAAAGAGAGAGAGAGTGGGGCCTACATGGGGACCAGTGTACCATGGGGCCCCTATTTGTGCTCTGTGTTTTAGAACTTCTCTATTCAAAATCTTGGGGTAAAATTAGAAGGCAAACCCAGAAACCCAGACCACCCTTACTCAGATGGCCATCATGTGTCATGGTTACCCAGCATGTAGAAGCCAAGAAAAAAAAATTCAATTTGGAGTCTGGCTTTAACAGCCATCTTACCTCCCTTAAAAGAAAGAGCCTTCCGAGAGCTCTTTGATTCGAAATATGATGCAGACATCATTACTGTGGATGTAAAAAGGGTTACCAGGGCCCTGGTTCAATTCCCAGAAGAGAGAGACTCATCAAAAATGCTGGCTCCAAATCCACACATGGGTATTGTGCAGACAAATCCTGAAGGTGGTAGGGGCCAAGGCAGGAGGGTGAATCCACAATCAGATCTCCTGGTGAGATAGGAGACCTGTCTTTTCTTTTTTTTTTTTTCTTTTAAGACAAGGTGAAAAAAAGTGTCTTAGGTAGACATCAGCCGCAGGGCAGATCAGAGCCTCTTCAAGTTGTCTAGATAGACACCTGCAGTAAGGAAGGTTTGGGCCTGGACAGGCCTTGCCCCACCTTGGCCTTGGAACTGAGAGAGCTCCTGATAAGCAACTCTCTTGCTCAGTCTTTCCCCTCCTCCAAGATTAGATTCCAAGGTTGGGTTTTTTTGTTTTTTTTTTTTTGTGGGTACCGGGGGTCGAACTCAGGACCTCACGCGCCAGCAGGCGCCCATGCCGCTGAGCGATATCACCGGCCCTTTTCTCGTATGTGGGTTCCGGGAGCCGAACTCAGGACCTTGCGCTTGCCAGGCAGGTGCTTACACCGCTGAGCCATCTCACCGGTCCGACTCCAAAGTTTTAAAAAGGGTTATCACATTTCCTTTATCATCAGGCCATTCACCTTCACCTTGGTCCTCCCTTTGATACTGAGCTTTGGGGACAGAACCTACTCCCAGACGCGGACTCTGTTATCTATTAACATTCTACAGCAGGGTGTGGTGGCGCACGCCTGTAATCCCAGCACTAGGGAGGCTGAGGCAGGTGGATCGCCATGAGTTCAAGGCCACCCTAGGTGACATAGTGAGACCCTGTCTCAAAAAAAAAAATTCTATAGAGATTCAACTTCTAAGACAACCATGACTAATTAAAAAAAAAATCTCCCTAGTCATACTATATATATATTTCAAGGTGCTTGATATCTAGATGAAATCATAAAATGAAACCTACTGATCTTCTGGGTGTTTAGAGACCAGAGCTAAAAAGATAACTGGAGTAAGAGGACAGCCAGGATTTTGGCCCTGGTTCTCCAGGGTCAACAAGGACCCGGGACATGAGCGGAACTTTCTACAGGATCCTACACCTTCGGTGAATCACCCAACCTGCTGAGCAAGTAGACTGGACCCCAGAAGACAAGAGTCAACCAATGTACAATGTGTTAAAAATGAAGTGTGTTACCCCCCACCACAAAAAAGGTCTCCCACGCTTCCACAGGAAACCACATGGTCAAGCAAGGCTGTGACCCACTCTGGTGGCCGACACCAATAGAAGAGCTGAGAGGTGCTATACACGGTTCCAAAAGTAATGCCTGCATTGATAGATTCATTACAGAAGTCAGCGCCATTCCGTGTGGGGGGAGAGGGCCAAAGGAAGTCATGTATCCAGGAAAGAGGGGTGAGTAGTGGTCACCTTGATGCCGACTACCACAGGCACCCAAATGAAGCAATAAGTTTCTGTCAGGGCATTCTGGGGAAGATTTCACAAAGGCAGAGCTTTAAGAGTGGGCCTGATACTCTGCAGGTCACACAGTAACCCCTGGGCCAACTGCGCCACACCGGCCAGGTGGGAACCTTCCAGAACATCCTGTCATGTATGTATTTTGGTTCCTTATTCTTTGCACAGACACAAAAGCAAGTGGTGCTTTTCAGGGAAAGAATAAAATCACAAATCAGAAAAAAAAAGGTGGGGGGACTTTGGGCACAACTCACAATAGCGAAATCTCAGAAGTAGCCTCTACATCCATTAACAAATTAACGGATAAAGAAAATGCGGTGTTTATACACAATGGAGTACCACTCCGCCATAAAGGAGGATATATTTGAGTCATTTGTTGGAAAATGGATGCATCTGTACCATAATGTTAAGTGAAATCAGACACACCAGCTTAAGTTGTGTACATGTCACTCCCCACAATGAATGTAATTGTTATCTACTGCAAACATGTAACATATAAATAAATAAATAAATAGGCCTTTGGGGTCCCTATGTCCCTGAGAAGGATTAGGAAAGGTCACCTGGCCTGTCCTTGACATGAAGATAGAAAGCAAGAGCCAGGACAGGTGTCAGGGGAGCCCGCTTTTCCCTGGCTTCTGATGCTATTTCTAACTGCTCAAGATCTTGTGCTGTTTTAGTGACTATAGGTGCTTCTAGTCTCACAAAACGCAATTACAACTAGGCAGGAGCTGCTTTAACAACAGGTATTAAGTACTTGCTGAAGCATAGCGGTTATCCCAAGCCATGTTTTGTTCTCTCTCATCATTAGGACCTGAGCCTCCACAGGAGGACTCGGGAAGAATGAGAGGCGGCAGCTCCCACCTCTATTTCTGTCATTGTTTGAACATTCAGAACTCAAAATCTCTACCAACGAACCACTTAAAACATTTAACGTTTTTGGTAGGAGAAGAGTAATAGGAATCTCAGCAGATCTTTAAAAATAAAATTATCCATTTTCGTCAGAAAATAACTCCTATGTTGTAAAGTAGAGGTCTTTGTTCTTCCTTGCTTGTATCTCTCCCTCAAAATCTTTGAAATCATCACAGTGCTGCAAATATTGTCATTGCTTGTTTATTGCTTTTATTTTGTTACAAACTACATTTTTTTTACAAAGGAATAGCCTACCAATAACAAGAATAACAAAGATAAATTCAAAGAACTAACCAGATGAAGAGAACGAGCACGAGAAGCTCCACTGTTGTCCAGAAAGAAAGCTTTGCTTTTCTTCCAGCTTGAGCCATGCCACCTGTGGTGGGTTAACTAATGGGCAACTTGTAACCAGCTGAACTGAATCAGCGTGGTGCTGGGTGTGGAGGGCCCACCTGAGGGTTGTTGCCAACAGCAGAAAAGGAGAACTGGAGGGGAAGACCGTGCTGTTGATTTTCCCGGAGAAGCTGGTCACGCTGGTTTTCCTGATACGAACTCGGCTGTTCTCATCTTTGGAGGAGCTCAGGTCCTCACTGTCGCTGGGGATGGCTGCGGTTCTCTTCCGGGGAGCTCTGGTCCTTACCTTGGGCTTCCTGGCTCCGGTGCAGCTCCCTCAGCCTGCCGGCACAGATCCTTCACCCTGCCGGTGCAGACTTTCTAGCTTCCACCACTGACCTTTGGGCCTTCCCAGTGCAGATCCTCGATACAGACTTGCATGAGACATTGTCATGGGCTCTAGGCCTCCAGCTGGACTCGTGCAGGACACTGCCGTGGGATCCAGGTCCTCAGCTGGATTCTCTGGGTCTCTAGTGTGTGGACAGATCTTCTGTACTCTTTGACTCTTTGGGTGAATATTACAAAATAATCCTATAAACTATGTGTCCTGTATTAAAACAATTCCCTTGCAAACCCTGACTACAACACCACCTTATACCCCATGGCCTT
This sequence comes from Erethizon dorsatum, assembly GCA_028451465.1. Taxonomy (NCBI): domain Eukaryota; kingdom Metazoa; phylum Chordata; class Mammalia; order Rodentia; family Erethizontidae; genus Erethizon; species Erethizon dorsatum. The sequence continues at coordinate 118,915,795 of CM051832.1, read as the reverse complement.
CTTGGCCAACCCCCAGCCAATGACTAGAGCTGGCAAAGTGTTCTAGGGCCCGGTCATTTCTGTCCAGTGCACGGCTCCTATAACAGGCAAACCTTGCCCTAGAAATCCCATTGGAATTCGCCAAGAATGCCGGTGGGGTTGTGTTCCGAGCCTTCCCCTGCCCAACCCTACTTCCTCATCTTTTATCTTTCTTGGACATTACCTATTCCCCCAAGTAAACCTCTTGTACTCCAAACCCTATCTCAGGCGTCAAGGGACGCGTGAATCACGGGCTGTCATCGCCACTTGAAACGCGTCTTCGCTTTGTTAACCTTTGCGTTGTTTTCGGTGTGCTCCGCTCAGTCTCCTGTCAGAACCCGAAGCCCAACCCCACCTGCGGAAAGTCCACTGCCCTGGGGGTGACTCCCCCGCCCCACCTCCTCCCGCCCACTGGGTCACTGCCTGTCGGTGGGGACTTTCAGTGCCGTTCCTCTTTGCCTCTGGTCAAACCTCCTGAAATGTAACTTCCTCCAAAGGACTGCAGGATGCGGCTGAATCACCCCTCGCAGGACTTCGCCTGCGGTCGCACCTGCCTGCTCCCTCCCCATCTCATCTACTCCCAGCTGCTCCCTTTCCCGTGCCCCCCGGGGGTGTTTTCTTCGTAAATACACACGAATCAGCCCCTCGGGGTGTGCTTCTCGGGGACCCAACTACAGCTCAGCATCTGCGGCCACAGCACTTCCGCGATGGCTCTCCTGCCGAACAGCTGCTGCTAGGTCCTCTCTTTTTGCCCCATAAGACTTACCTACAGGTGGTAGCTGCTTTCTATTGTCACTAGTTCTGGTCCTTTCCCGCCATTTTCCTGGAACACAAGGCCTCATGCGTGCTAAACAAGTCTCTACCACTGAACGGTATCCCCAGGCCTTCTTTTATTTTTTCACTTTGAGACAGGGCCTTTCTAAGTTGCCCACTCTGGCCTCACACTTGTGATCCTCCTGCCTCAGCCTCCCCAGCAGCTGGGATTACAGGTATGTACCACCGCACTCAGCTAGCACCCTAACTACTGTGAAGAACCTGAATCATAAATAAGACCGATATGAGATTTATCCTTTAAAATATCTGTCTACCTACATGGCCTGTGAAATTCATAGCCCTCAAGAGGTTTGGAATGAGACAAGTTTAGCGTTGCAGGTGCCTCCCCACTGTCTGCATCCAATCAGTTTGGCTCTGGGACTGCGTGTATAATAAGCTAATTTAGGGAAAGTTGTTGAAAGTTTAAATCTAAAGTTCCTCCCAAGTGTAAAGGTAGAGATAATGACACACCCCTCATTCCCCTCCCTTGACCCTAAGAAGGCGGTCCAGCTGGAAACAGCCGACAAACAGCCTGCAAAGCTGAGGTCCGACACTAGGTGGCAGCTGTGACCCTCCAGTGTTGTCGCCGGCAGAAACCCATTAGTGGTCCCAGATCGCCTGGCCCTGTACGTTCGCTATTCAGTCTAGAAAAGCCGGCTCTCATGCCGTCTCTCTGTTCTCAATTTGAGGTTTTCCCACATTTTTTCAGTGCAGAAGCACCCGGGGTACCTGGGTCTCCCTGCCCTGCTACTATGTGGGAAGCTTCCTAGCTTACATTCCCTCCTACCTGCCCCCCCTCAGCGCACTTGCCGCTAGACACTAAACACCCATGCAGACCCAAGGGTCCGGGCCTCTGGGGGAAAGGCTGCAGAAGTCACCTTCTGATGCAGGACGTGTGTGTGTGTGTGTGTGTGTGTGTGTGTGTGTGTGTGTGGAGTTTCAAGCCCTAAAAGAAAACAATTTCTAGCCCGAGCTGATATATCCTGCAAAATTACCTTTCAAAACTGATGGAGAAATAAGATATTTTCATGGTAAAGAGCACCTAAAGAAATCCATGACCACAAAACAAGAACTTAAAAAATTTTCAAGGATATCCCAGAAAGAGACCATGAAGCTAACAGTGGCAAAAGGACTAATGGAATAGATACAGCAGGTAAGGTGAGAGGTTAAGCAGAAGGGAACAATAGGGAGTCAGCAACAGGAAACTAACCTCTAAATGTGAATGATCTCACTGAGGAATGGATAAAAAAAAGGACTTTTTTATACAATGGAGTACTACTCAGCCATAAAGAAGGATAAACTGGAGACTTTTATAGGTAAATGGATGCAACTCGAGACCATACTCATAAGTGAAATAAACCAGACACACAGGTGTAAGCATCATACTGTCTCCCTAGTGTGAGAAACTGAAAGAGTAAATAAGATCCAAAATGTACAACGGATATTGTGAATTGGGAAGAAACTGTTCAAAAGAAAAGACAAACTGTGATGGGGAAAGGAGAAAGGAAGAAAGGGAAAAAGAAAAATATATATTTATACACAAGATAGTTAAGATAGTTATACAGTTAGTTTCTCTTAGTTCATTGAAAAGAAAGGTTTGTGCTAATATTGTTTGGACAAGATATCATGCCTGTATCTTGTACTCGGAATAACCACTATGAAGACAACAATACACAATGTATTAATTATGGTAACTCTCCTACTAACCTGTTTTGAAACTCTGTTTTATTGTTTTCTTTATCTTTTTTCTCTTTAAAATAAAATAAAATAAAATAAAATGTGAATGGTCTCGATTCCCCAATCAAAAGACAAAGATGGGCAAAATAGATCAAAAAATGAAATACAATGATATTCTGTGCATGAGAAACACATTTAACTAAAAAATAAACCCATACATGGGCCGGTGAGATGGCTCAGTGGCGTACGCGCCTGCTCGGCAAGCGCGAGGGCCTGAGTTTAACTCCCGGAACCCACATACGAAAAAAGGGCCGGTGATATCGCTCAGTGGCACGGGCGCCTGCTGGTGCGCGAGGTCCTGAGGTTGACCCCCCAGTACCCACAAAAAAAAATTAAAAATAAATAAACCCATACAGGGCTGGTGAGATAGCTCAGCGGCATAAGTGCCTGCCTGGCAAGCGCGAGGTCCTGAGTTCGACTCCCGGAACCCACATAAAGGAAAAAAAAGGACCGGTGATATCGCTCAGTGGCAGAAACGCTTGCTGGCAAGCGTGAGGTCCTGAGGTCGACTCCTGGTACCTACATAAAAATAAATAAATAAATAAAAATAAACCCATAGACTAAAAATCAAAAGATGGAAAACAATATTCCATGCAACAGGACCCCCCCAAAAAAAGAGGGTGTACCTATCCTATATTCAGGCATAGTGGATTTCAAGCCAAAACTGATCAGTAGAGGCAAAGAAGGTCACTACATTTTAGTACAGCAACAAGCCAACAGGAAGAGATAACAATTATTAACATATACGCCCTGAACAATGGCACACCCAGCTTCATAAAACAAGTACTACTGTACATAAAAGACCAGATAAACACAATTGTAGTGGGAGATCTCAATAACCCACTACCACAAAAGACAGATTAACTAGACCAAAAAAATCAACAAAGAAATATCGAAGTTGAATAAAACCTTCAAACAAATGGACCTAGTAGACATCTATCAGTAGATATCTATAGAATGTTTCACCCAACAACAGAATACACATTCTTCTCAGTAGCACCTAGAACTTTCTCCAAAATAGACCACATACTGGCAAATAAAGCAAGTTTAAGTAAACATAAAAAGATTGAAATTATACCACACATATCATCAGATCATAGCACAATGAAGCTAGAAGTCAGTGACAAAAGAAAACACAGAAATTATGCAAATATACAAAAGCTAAACAATATGCTCTTAAATAAACAATGGATTACAGAAGAAATAAAACAGTTTCTAGAACTAAGTGATAACACCAAGCAACTTACCAGAACTGAAGAGACACATGGAAAGCAGTCCTGAGGGAGAAGTTTATACTGTGAGTGTCCACATTGGACAGAGCAGGCCTGAATAAACAACCTAATGATGCACATCGAGTTCCTTGAAAAACAAGAACAATTAGGGGGCCGGTGAGATGGCTCAGTGGCATAAGCACCTGCCTAGAAAGCGCGAGGCCCTGAGTTCGACTCCTGGTCCCCACATACAAAAAAAGGGCAGGTGATATCGTTCAGTGGCAGGGGCGCCTGCTGGTGCGCGAGGTCCTGAGGTCGACCCCTGGTACTCACAAAAAAAAAAAAAAAAATTCAAACCCAAATCTAGTACAAGGAAGAAAATTATAAAAATTGGAAAAGAAATCAATGAAATTGAGACTGAAAAAGTAACACAAAAAATCAATGAATTGAAGCATTAGTTCTTTGAGAGAATGAATAAAGAAACAAATCCTTAGCCAATCTAACCCCCAAAAAGGAGAGAAAGATCAAAATCAATGCAATTAGAAATGAAAATGGTGACCTCACAATGGACTCTGAGGAAATACAATAGATTATTAACAACTACTTTACAAACCTGTACACCAATAAGTTGGAGAATTCAGAAGAAATAGATAGATTCCTAGATGGACATGAACTATCAAAACTGAACTGAGAACATTTTTCAAGAATATTTAAAAATGCTGAATTATCCAGTAATAGGCAATGAAATTGAAGCATAAATTTAAAACAAAACAAAACAAAACAAAACAAAAAAAACTACCAAGTAAAACAGCCCGGATCCGGAGGATTCACTGCTGAATTCTACCACAACATCAGGGAAGAGCTAGCACTAGCAGTTCTCTAGATCTGCAATGAAGTTAAACAGGAAAGAGTCCTTCCAATGTCATTCTTGGAAGGTGCTATTACCCGGATTCCAAAACCAGACAAGGATCCAAGCACAAAAGAGAACAATAGACCAATCTCTTTAATGACTACAGATGCAAATATTTTCAACAAGGATCCAGGTAGTGGCACATGCCTGTTATCCCAGCACTTGGGAGACTGAGGCAGGAGGATCACCACAAGTTCAAGGCCAGCCTGGGATAAGCAGTAAGTTCAATGTCAGCCTGAACTACATAGTGAAATTTTTTTCAACAAGATACTGGCAAACAGAATGCAATGAATCATCAAAAAGTTCATATATCATTACCAAGTAGGCTTTATCCCAGGCATGCAAGGATAATTCATCATATGCAAATCAGTAAATGTAATATATCACATAAAGAGAAGCAAGAACAAAAACAACATGATCATCTCAATAACACAGAAAAAACCTTTGACAAAATACAGTATCATTTCATTATAAAAAAATATTGAAGAATGTAAGTATAGAAGGACCTTATCTCAATCTGATGAAAGTCATTTATGACAAACCTATTGCCAACATCTTATTAAATGGGGAAAAACTAAAAGCTTTCCCCCTAAAATGGGGAGCAAGATAAGGATGTCCACTATCACCACTCCTGTTCAACATAGTACTTGAAACATTAGCAAGAGCAATTAAGCAAGAAAAAGAAATAAGAGGGAAACACATAGGAAATGAAGTATTAAACTGATCAGTATTTGCAGATGACAGGACCTCTACATGGCAGACACAAAACAATCCACCAAAAGACCCTTAGAACTAACAACCAAATTCAGTAATGTGGCAGGATACAAAATCAACAAACAAAATTCAGTAGCATTCCTGTACAGTAATAATGAACACACTGAGAAAGATATTAGGGAAAAAGTACTATTCACAATAGCACCAAGGAAATTAAATACTTAGGAATTACCCCAAGGAAGTGAAAGACCTCTACAATGAAAAATACAGTACTCTGAAAAAGGCAATCAAAGAGGATGTCAGAAAATGGAAAGATAACCATTGTTCCTACATAGGCAGAACCAATATTGTCAAAATGGCCACACTCCCGAAATTGATCTACAGCTTGAATGCAATCACAATTAAAATAGCAACAGCGTTCTTCACAGAACTGTAGAAAACAGTCCTAAAATTCATAGGAAACTAGAAGAGATGCAGATTAGCAAAAGCAGTCCTGGGTAACAAGAGCAAAGTGGGAGGCATCACAACCCCAGACCTGAAGTTATATTACAAAGCTACAGTGAAAAAACAGCATAGTACTGGCACAAAAAAAAAAAAAAAAAAAAAAAAAAAAAAACAGACATGTGGACCAGTGGGACAGAACATGGGATGCAGAAACAACCCCAAGCACATTTAACTATTTGGGGGGGTACCGGGAATTGAACTCATGACCTCACGCTTGCCAGGCAGGCACTGTGCCGCTGATCTACATCCCCGGCCCACATTCAACTATTCAACATTTGGCAAAGGGGCCAGAATCATAGGCCAGAGGAGTGATAACCTCTTTAATAATAAATGGCACTGGGAAAACTGGCTATCCAAAAGCAGACTGGGTCTAAACCCATATCTCTCACCAAAATCTCACTAAAATCAAAATAGATGAAAGAACTAAATGCTAAAACAGAAACACTTAGCCTACTGGCAGATAAAACGGATAAAACTCTTGAAATCACAGTTGGAGGCAAGGACGTTCTGAACAGAACCAGTTGCATAGGAAATAGTCCCAAGAATCAATAAATGAAACAGTGAAAGAAACAGCCAACAGAGTCAAAAGAACACCTGCGGAATGGGAAAAATTTTGCCAGCTGTTCCTCAGACAGAGAACTAATATCTTTCCCCCCAAAATGAGCCCCCCAAAAGGCCCAATATAAAAATGAGCAAGTGAAATGAATAGACGCTTCATGGAAGACGTACGAATGGCCAATAAGTACATGAAGAAATGCTCGACATCACTGGCCATTAGAGAAATGCAAAGTAAAACAACACTGAGATTCCATCTCACCTCCAGAATAATTGCCATCCTCAAGAAGTCAAATAATAAGCTGGATGTGGTGGTGCACACTTCTAATGCCAGAATTTGGAAAGCTTTGGCAGAGGGATTGCCTCAACTTCAAGGCCAGCCTGAACTACATGCCAGACCCTGTCTCAAAAAAAGAAAAAAGAAGCTGGGTGTGGTGATACATGTCTGTAATCCCAGCACTCAGGGAGCTGAGGCAGGTGGATCACTGTGAGTTTGAGGCCAGCACTACATAGTGAGTTCAAGACCAGCCCACACTACAAAGTGAGACCCTGTCTCAAAAAAATAAATAAATAAATAAAAATTTAAAATAAATAAAATAAAAAATGCTGGTGAGGCAATGGGGAAAATGAATCCTTCTGCACTTTTGGTGGGAATGTACAACCACAATGGAAATCAGTACAGAGATTCCTGAAAACACTAAAAATGGAAATTCCATTTGGCCCAGCTATTCCCCTTCTAGATATCTTCCCAAAAGAGTTAAAAACATCCACGCCCATGTTTATAGCAGCACAATTCATAATAGGTAAACCTTGCAAGCAGCCTATATGTCCATCAACAGATGAATAGATAAAGAAAATGTGACATTTATATATAAGGGAGTACTACTCTGCCATAAAGAAAGATAAATTTGGGCCGGTGAGATAGCTCAGCAGCATAAGCGCCTGCCAGGCAAGCGCGAGGTCCTGAGTTCAACTCCCGGTACCCACATACAAAGGAAAAAAAGGCTGGTGATATCACTTAGTGGCACAAGCGCCTGCTGGCAAGCACGAGGTCCTGAGTTCAACCCCCAGTACCCACACACACACACAAAAAAAGAAAGATAAATTTAAGCCACATGTAGGAAAATGGATGCACATTAAGACCATAACAGTAAGTAAAATGAATCAGACACACAAGTTTAAATATTGCATGGTTTCTCTTATATAAGAAACCCAAATTATAAATAAATAACAAAATAAAAGATAGATAACAGAAAGTAGAAAGATAGGTCTTTCTCAAATGGGAAGGGGATCAAGAGATGGAGGAGGGAGGGGAAGGGATGAAAAAGAATTAAGATGTGTTATGTATATGTACGAACTCCCAACAAGGAGTGTAAACATTATATACTGCAAAAAAAAATTATATATTGCAAATATGTACTAATAAAATATTATGGTTAATTGGGCCGGTGAGATGGCTCAGTGGCATAAGCGCCTGCCTGGCAAGCGCGAGAGCCCGAGTTTGACTCCCGGATCCCACATACGAAAAAGGGGCCGGTGATATCGCTGAGTGGCACGGGTGCCTGCTGGCGCGCGAGGTCCTGAGGTCGACCCCCAGTACCCACAAAAAAAAAAAAAAAATTATGGTTAAATCCTCTTCCCCCAAAAGACCTTTAGGAGCCATGTGTAGCGGAGCGTGGTGGCACACTTCTGTAGTCCCCACATGCTGGGAGGCTTAGGCAGGAGAATCACAAATCCGAGCCCAGCCCAGGCAATACAGCAATTTAATGAAATCCTGTCTCAAAATTTAAAAAAAGAAAGCAGGGCTTGGTGGAGCAGACCTGTAATCCCAGCACTTGGGAGGCTGAGGCAGGAGGATCAGTGTGAGTTTGAGGCCAGCCTGGGCTACATAGTGAGTTCAAGGCCAGTCTACTACATAGTGAGACCCTGTCTCAAGAAATCAAAAGAAAAAGAGCGGCATGTATGTGAATTTAGGCACAGCTGTATACACATGAGTTTCAGGCATGCCTGGGCTCAGGTGCTCAGAAAAAATCAGCAATCTATTTTCATCCATCTCTATCCTTTTCAGTCAAGCACATCTCCCAGGTGCTTAAAGAAATACATAGTTATGGCAAAAACCCTTTGCCTTAGGTGTACAGCCAGGCCTAAATTAATCTTGTGGGAGAAAGCCCGGGAGATTGCACACCCAGTTTGTCTAGGCCAAGTGCCCATTGTTAGAAAGAGAGACAGGTCAGGATGGAAAAAAAAAGGAAAGCATGTAGCCAAGACAAAAAAAAAAAAAAAAATCAGGGTTTCGTCACCTGCAGAAGAGATGCAGGCCAGGCCAAGCCAGCATGTTCCCTTCATACACAGTTATCTGTGTGTTCCTTCTGTGCACCTCAGAAACTCTTGCCTGCAAGAACTCCCAGCCCTCCCTCTCCCTTCCCACCCAGGTAAAAGTCCTGCTTATCCAATCTCTGGATCCTCCTACCATCTTATTCTTTTTCCTCAAAGCACCAATCAGAACAATTATACGGTGATATACGTATAATTATTACCCTAGTGTATATCTTTCCCTTAGATTGTAATCTTCAAAGGGACATCTCGGTGTCCCTAGAGCCTATTACAGTAAATTCACCTGATTATCAATCAGACACTGAGGATAGTAGTATGTCCAATAAGGTATCATCCATTTCTGGCTTCCTCCTAGTGAGGGAGGCAAATATGTAAATCAGTGTTCACAATCCAACTGCAATGCTTTCTCCAAGAATGGTGACCCCCAGGGAGCCTGGGGCAAGAATATCTAAGTCAAAGGGATCAGGAAAGTTTCCCAGCAGAGTCAGGATGTTGGCCTGTATGTAGAAAAATGAGAAGGCATTAGTGAGATGAAGGAGCGGAAACCCCCTGAAGTGTGCTGGAAGATATATGCCTAATGTACGGTGGAGTTCGACGCCTCACTCTCATGGCATTAACACTACATAGTAGGAAGCAACTATACAGGAAGTAGGTCCTTTAGCTAAGCCAATGCCTGTTTTCAAAAATAGGAAATAAAGGGCCGGTGAGATGGCTCAGCGGCGTGAGCGCCTGCCTTGCAAGCGCGAGGGCCCGAGTTCGACTCCCGGATCCCACATGCGAAAAAGGGGCCGGTGATATCGCTCAGTGGCACGCGAGGTCCTGAGGTCGACCCCCGGTACCCACAAAAAAAAAAAAAATAGGAAATAAAATATCAAAAGTAGAATTTTTTTGGACAAAGAATTGGCTAAAAAAGAATACAGAGTCACTCTGATTTTATCAGTGCCTGGTAGGGCAATTGTCACAGAGTGGGCTCTCAATAAATATGCAAATGCCTAGCTAAAGTAATTAAAATTAATTTGTCTTGCTTAAAATAGAACACAAATCTTGCCAGGAATATAGCCCATTAAGAACCCAAGCAGATTCTTAAAGGCATACAAAAGAAATAAAGGGCAAAAGAAATTAGTTTAAAACAGGAAGATTTATATAACCCTGTCTGTATAGAATAAGAATGTACCCAGCTTCACATGCCATTTGCTGCCAAGATCTGAGACTGGTACAAAGAAAGGGATGGGAGGAGGGCACTGAAGAAAATAAGATGCAGGCCAGACCCAAGCACAGAGAATTCAACATTTGGGGTTTGAAAAAAATACTTGGAACACAAGTCTCTTTGTTTTTTGGGCTTCTCATAATTACCACATTTGAGACCTGGATTTATAAAGAAAAGTAGCATTCAAAAGGATAATTTACACCTCATTATAAAGGAAGTTCAGGCACAGTGCACCGTGTCCCCCAGCCTGGCTGCATCTGTGGTACAAATGGTTAAGCGGCGAGGAGAGCTATAAATGGTTTATGAATCAGTGCATTGCACCACAAACCGAGGAGTTGCTGCTGCCCAGGCTGGCGGAGAAATCATGAATCAGGGTCTAAAGTTCTAGAGCAATGTTTGTGTTTCAAACTAAACAATGGATTGTCCTTAATGGTATCAGTCAGCTGTACCTTCACCCCCGGATCAGCCTCAAAACAAACCACACCTCGGAATTCAAATGAGTGGAATCTGCCGATTTCTGAAGAAAGATGAGCTGGTGCACGGAGTCCTTTCTACCTGGTGGTTCACAGCCGAGGCCTTTGCTGAACGCTGGCTGTATTGAGGATTTCCCTAATCTCTCCTACAGATCACTAAATTCCGATAAGGACAATTATCTCAATTTTTCCTGTGCTGGTCCATGTTCTGTGTCACAACAATCCCATTGCAGAGGTGAGGCAGCTGAGACCCAGAGGCTGAGAATCTGCTCAAGGCCACACACCTGTGAATGGTAAAGCCCGCATTAGAGTCCCTGAGGTCAGACCACGCCAAGCCACTCCTTGTCACAGCCCGCTCTGCTGACCCCACCTGATTCTGCTCTCCCTCCCTCTTCAGCCCAGAGGTTCTGAAGGAGTTGCTTTCTCCTACTTTGTTACATCAGTGGAAGACTGACCAGACATGAGCTGGTCAACGCTCCATCCTTCCCCGACCTCCATGACTGGCTCAGACTGGGGTCGAGACCGAGTAAGAGCCAGTGAGTTATAAACATACGTTTTTTGAGGCTTCTGTGAAAAAATGTCCATCATTCTCTCCTGAGCCACTGCAGCCCTTTCGCCTGCTGTGAGAACAGGCTATACAAGGTGGAATCGGTACACAGAGAAAGCAGAGTAAGGAGGGGCCCAGGTTGTGTACCAGGGGCCACATGCACTGTCTGGGGCACCACCTGCTACGCAGTGTAAACAGGGCAGGGTGGCGTTGCCGCCATCGGACTGGAACTGAGAAGCTAGCCCCCTGGAGTGTCGAGTAACTCCACACCGTCCGGCTCTATGAGCCAATATATATGTGTATACATAGTGTGTTTCTGTGAGCCACGTGAATCATAATGCGGCCTAATCAAAACAATCTCCGGAAGCCTAGTGAAGCCAAGCTCAAAGCCCACTAGTTAGCAGTGCTCTGGAGAACACTAAGCTTGCTGACCAAAGATAAGATGAAGACACGAAGCCCTCTCATGGTGAAGATACACACAGAGAGCCAGGAATGCATTTCTAAATTTCTCAAGTTTTACATTTTTATACAAAAGGACAGCAATGGCACAAATAATTCCTCAAAACTGCTATGAATGGATTCACTTTCATAATTATAGTTAACTCTGGTTAATGTTAAAATGATTTGAAATGCCGTCTCAGTGAGGCAATGGGTCAGGACCCAGGTTCTGTTAAAGATGGGCCAAAGTCAGCCCAGCATCAAAAATAGCCAGGGGGCCCAGGTTGGCCAAAGAGATTTTAGCCTTATCTATGTGTTAATCTCTTTTTTTTTTTCAAAATAAAAAAACAACTTATTACACAAACAGTAAGAACCCCTCATTTTAATATACTCACAAAATTATCCCATATTTATAGCTATTGGGCATGATTGGTTTTCCCACTTCTTACAGATGTGCAAAATTTAATAAATTAAAATAAACAATCTTAATTGTACCAGTGTTTTAATATTCCAGGACAGATTTTAGGTAGTGGACTCTACCATGTCTCAAAAGATCAAAATTCGTATGACCTATAAAATTCATAAATTTATAGAAAAATTCATATTAACTAACTTCTCCTTTCCTCTTACCCATTCTTCCCATGTTATTACAAATTTTCTTCTATACTCTAGTAATGAAACCATCAACATCAACTGTTTCTAAAAGGATATCTATATCTATCTATATACATACATATACATATATATATATATATATATATATATATATATATATTCAAGAGATTTATGAATGTAACTCCAGTGAAATTACCTACTGACAACTGATGCTAGATCTGCTATCACCACAAAATTGGCTCAGGGAAAAACTTGCACTTTGTAGTTTTTTTTACCTTTATTTTATTTATTTATTTTTTGTACCAGGAATCGAGCTCAGGACCTCACGCTTGCCAGGCGGTGTAGAGAGCCATGAAGGACCCAGCTTCTGAGCATGCGCTACCCCTGCCCGTGCCAATCCCGTGCCAGTTAGCGGTCCCTCCCACTTCCCCCCAAAGATATATAAGCCATGGCACTTCCTCAATAAACGCTCTCTCTCGCTCTCGCCTTCAAGCTGCGTGTGTGTCTTTCATCATCCCCATACTGTCTCTCGGGCTACGCGTTCCTGCCCCTGGGAGCTCTGCTGGTCGGAGCCTCCGCGGGCCACGACATTTTGGCGCCCAACGTGGGGCCCGAGAACGACAGGTTCTATGAGGGATCACCCTACAAAGGTTTAAAAGAGTGCCCGGCCGGCCTTTGACCTAGATGAAATTTTTCCAGAGGACTTTCCCTCAGTGATCCGCACGAAGACTTCTCTCTCGTCTCTCGTCTGAATCACGGGAAGCATACTCATATTGTAGGGTGTAACGTGGGACAAAACCTCAGTGAACATGAGCTCTTTGTCTCAGGGCTCTCCAAATCTCTTAAAGCCCGGGGAGTCAAAATTAAAAAGACTGACTTAACCGATTACTTTAGCTTTATAAATAAAGTCTGCCCTTGGTTTCCGCTGGAGGGCACGATCAGTGTTAAGGTTTGGAGCCGTGTGGGTGACGCGCTCCAAGACTACTACCGGGTCTTCGGACCTGAAAAGGTTCCCGTAGCTGCCTTTGCTTATTGGACTTTAATCTCAGAATTATTACAACAACACCCTTCTGATCCCCACATAGCACAGACTATAGCTCATGCAGAAGCTTCCACGCGCTCCAACACCCCGACAGCAGTCCCCCAGCCTCTGTGGTTCTTGACACGCCTGAAGACAAACATGGCTGCCCTTCTCCCGCTCCATCCTTGTCTGCTTCCGCCTCCCCACATGATGACGGACCTCCATCTTGTGGGCACTCGCTCAATGAGCCACCATCTTGTGCTAAGCCACCATTTTGTTCTGAACCCATACCTGCCCCCACTCGCTTTATCCTACTCTCCCACCACCGCCATCTTCCTCATTGCCTTCCGCTCCTCCGCCCCATTTTACAGCACCAGCATTTCAAGTTCAGTTCCCCCCCCTTTACCCCACATTGCCCGCCACTCCTGCCTATGAGTCTTTCTTGAGACGTCTTCTATCTCGCATTGCTGCACTTGAACAAGAGGTCTACCACAAACACCTATCCTTCAAACTTCAACAATCACACCCACCTGATCCCCCTCCCAACAAGCCCCGGCTTGCCTTCCCCATCACGGAAGTCCAACAGGCCCCCACTGTTGAGGGACAACCGGCCCCTCCCCCTCAATGAGCCAGAGTTCCCTTCCCCTTAAACTCTCTCAAAGAGCTCAAAATGGCGGTCACTCAATACGGCCCCACTGCTACCTTCACCCTTGCAGTACATGATAGCCTCTCCCAAGGATGGGTTACTCCAAATGAACATAAAGAATTAGCGAGAGCTGCCCTTTCTGGAGGTGATTTTTTGCTCTGGAAATCTAACTTTTTGGATCAATGCGAAACAATTGCCAAACAAAATCAGGAAAGACAACCCCCCAACCCGGTTACGTTCGCCATGTTGTCTGGAACGGGTGACTTTTGTACCGATGAACAACAAATTGTTCTTAACCCTCAAGCGTTTGCTCAAATCTCCTTGGCAGCAAGCAGAGCCTGGCGTAAACTCCCATCTAAGGGAGAGGGCCCCACCTCTCTAACCAAAATCTGACAGGGCCCAGACGAACCCTTTTCTGACTTCACTGGCAGACTCACCGAAGCAGCAGACAGAATTTTTGGGGAACATGAAAATAACAATACCCTCATATGACAACTTGCTTTTGAGAATGCTAACTCTGCATGCCAAGACATTATTAGGCCCCACAGACACACAGGTTCCATTGAACAACTTATCCGCCTATGAGCAGATTTTGGCCCCACCTATAATCAGGGCGTCATGCTTGCCTCAGCACTAGAAGACACTCTCAAAAAGGTTCTAGATCACAATAAGGACCCCAAACCAACTTACAAACATCCACTCTCATCACTTCGTTGTTTTAAATGTCATCAGGTGGGACACTTTTCTAAAAATTGCCCCACCAACACCTCATCCACACATACACAGCCCCAAATCCACCACCCCCCACCCAAAACCGTCTGTCCCAAATGCAGGAAGGGATTTCATTGGGCCAATGAATGTAAGTCTCACTACACTCTTGAAGGTTCCCCCCATTCAAAAAAGCTTCCTGCGGGGCCCTCCCCTAGCCCCACTTTCAGGCCTACAACTGACTCAGGGGACAATGGAGTCAAATACCCCAACACAGCCCGATCTCAATCTGTCTCAGACCTCTTCAAGGCGACCCCCACTAGCCCAGGATTGGACCTCTGTGCCTCCTCCCCAACAGTATTAGACCATACTCTTCCAGTACATGTGATCCCAACCAACGTCCAAGGACCACTACCCCCTGGATGTTGGGGCCTCGTGTTGGGCCGTGCATCCTCCACTATTCGGGGTATCCATGTTCACCCAGGAGTCATAGATCCCACTTTCCAAGGCCACATCCACCTCCTCGTCTCCGCTCCTGACGGCCCCACCCTAATACCCACGTCACCCCCCATAGCCCAACTCCTACTTATTCCTCAGGTCCCAACACCCAATAACCCCTCCCTTTCCTCCCATCATCACCCCTTGCCCCCCGGTGTTTCCCAATCATACTGGTCACAGACCATCTCTGCTCAAAAACCTATGCTCGATCTTTTCATCAATAACAAGCCCTTTCAAGGCCTTATTGATACGGGGGCCGATGTTTCCATCATCTCCTCCCAACATTGGCCTAAACAATGGCCCCTACATCCCTCAGCCACCCACCTCCAGGGCTTGGGATACCTCCAACAACCTCACCAGAGTGCCACCCCTCTCACGTGGCATGATTCTGAAAACAATTCAGGCACTTTCCAACCCTTTGTCGTTCAAGGTCTTCCTCTTAATCCATGGGGCAGAGATCTTCTCTCACAGATGCAACTCATCATGCATAGCCCTAACACCACAGTCACAAAACAGATGCTCAAACAAGGCTATCTCCCCAAACAGGGCCTTGGAAAACATTCCTCGGGCATTACCTCCCCCATTCACCCCCGGCCTCTTGTTCCCCGCCAAGGCCTTGGTTATACCGACAATCCTCCCCTCACATCACCCCCCGATCCTCAAAATTTTTAATAGGGACCACTGATCCTCCTGTAACCCATGCACAAAAAATCACCTGGCTTTCAGATGATCCTGTCTGGGTTGATCAGTGGCCCATCATAGGCCCCAAATACTCTGCCCTTTTGCAGTTGGTACAGGAACAACTTACAGAGGGACATATTACCCCCAGCTCTTCCCCATGGAACACTCCTGTTTTTGTTATTCCAAAAAAGGACAATAAAGGTTATAGGCTGCTACAAGACCTCAGGGCTATCAACAAAACTGTGGTCATTATGGGCCCCTTACAATCAGGTACGCCAACGCCAAGTGCTGTCCCTTTAAACACTCATAAAATCATCATTGATCTCAAGGATTGTTTTTTCTCCATTCCTCTACATCCTCAAGACCAACAGAGGTTCACCTTCACTGTCCCTATGTCCTGTCATTCTGGACCTGCCTCCCGTTATCAGTGGACTGTCCTCAGGGTATGGCCAATTCACCCACCCTATGTCAACAGTTTGTGGCCCAAGCGATACAACCTTTCAAACAACAATGGCCTGATGTTCACATATTCCATTATATGGATGATATTCTTCTAGCACACCCTGATAAATGTACACTTCTTCAAAGTTATGCTCATTTACAAAGCCTTCTAAAAACTTGCGGCCTATGTATCGCCTCCAACAAAATTCAACTTACCAACCCTTATGTTTACTTAGGATTTCAGATGACACACACCCATATTCGAGCACCTAGACCTCAACTTAGACTTGACACTCTTCATTCCCTTCATGATTTCCAAAAACTCCTCGGTGATATCAATTGGCTCTTCCCTTATAGAGGAATCCCAAAGTCTACACTTAAACCCTTATATGACATCCTTCGTGGTGATCCAGACCCCTCTTCACCTCGACACTTCACTCCTTCGGCCCATAAAGCTCTCCAATGTGTTCAAACTGCCATCAACAACCACATGCTTACCTTCATAGACTATACACAACCCCTCCTCTACATTGTCCTCCCTTCCCCAATACAACCTACCGCCCTCTTCTGGCAAGATGCCCCTCTCCTATGGGTCCACCTATCTATCTCCCCAAAAAGGGTCCTAAACCCTTATTATGACCTTGTGGCTCAATTAATCTTGCTGGGATGCAGACAAGCCAAAAGTTACTATCATAAAGAACCTGACACCATAATATTGCCATACTCTGATCAACAGATTACATGGCTTTTACAAACCTCAGATTTATGGTCCCTTGCACTTGCTGCCTTTCCTGGTCGATTGCTTCACCAATACCCTCACGACAAGCTTCTAACCTTCTTTTGTCATCACCCCCATATCTTCCCAAAATTACCTCCCATGTTCCCATTGCCCATGCAACAACAGTGTTCACAGATGGCTCCTCATCAGGTAATGCTGTCTATGTCTGCCAGGGTCATGATCCGGTTGTTGTCCCTACCCCCGGACTTTCAGCTCAACACGCTGAGCTTCAGGCTATTGTCCAGGTCTTCCAAGATTTTCCCGAGGCCCCTCTCAACATATATACCAATAGTCGTTATCTAGCCACATCTGTCCTGCTTCTAGAAACTCTTTCCCGCTTTCACCACCAATCAACAACCATTCCCTTATTTACTTGCCTTCAAACACTCATTCATGCTCGTACTCATCAGTTTTTTATTGGCCATATTCGTGCCCATTCGGGTCTTCCTGGACCCTTAGCTTCAGGCAATGCACTTGCAGACCAACTATCCCGTTCGGTCTCTGTTCATGCCACATTTTCCCCTCCCCTCGCTTCCCCTTCCTCCAATATTCGCCGAGCACAGTCCGCACATGACCTACATCACCTTAATGCCCATACCTTGCGCCTCCTTTTTCAATTAACTAGAGAGCAAGCCAGAGCTATTGTCAAACAATGTCCAGCCTGTGTGACCCACCTTTCCTCTCCTAATCTTGGCGTTAACCCTAAGGGTCTCGTTCCCAATGCCCTCTGGCAAATGGATATCACCCACATACATTCATTTGGTAAGCTCAAATTTGTTCACGTCTCCATAGATACATATAGTGGATATATCTTTGCCTCTCTTCAATCAGGGGAGGCCACTAAACATGTCATTGCTCATATGCTTACTGCCATCGCCCACCTGGGTTGCCCCACAAAACTTAAAACTGATAATGGCCCCGGCTATTCGAGCAAAGCCTTTAAACAGTTTTGTCACTGTCTCAACATTTGTCATGTTACTGGGATCCCTTATAATCCACAAGGCCAAGGCATCATTGAAAGAGCTAACCACACTCTTAAGCTAACCATCTCTAAGCTCTCAGAAGTGTCTTGGTACCCCACCGTGGGGTCCCCCCGCAACACTCTCAATCATGCCCTTTTTATCCTTAACTTTCTCTCCTTGGATCAAAATGAATGATCTGCTGCCGACCGTTTTTGGCACCCCTCTACAGCCACCTCATTCGCCACAGCACTTTGGAGGGACCCCCTTACCAACCGCTGGAATGGTCCTGACCCCGTTCTCATATGGGGAAGAGGTTCAGTCTGCATCTACTCCCAGGCTGACCATAATGAACGCTGGCTGCCTGAGCGCCTTGTAAAACAATTTAACAAATCTACCCAGGGAGGTGCCCCTGAGGATTAATGTTTTTTCTTCACAGATGCATTCAACAATCATCTTGTATATTCTCATGATACTCCCATTGATCGGCGCCAATCATCACCATGATGTATTCACATGGACAATTAGTCATTGGGGAGACCATCAAAAATTAAGCCAGTGGACGGGCCTTGGACAACCCACCTTATCCTGTAAGCTAAAGTCATACCATCACCAGACAGGCCTATTCCCCCAAGACCATCTTGAATTTTGGCACCCTGTATATACATGCCCCCTCGGTACCTGAGGGCGCACCTGGTGTGCCGACCCCTCTCATGCCTATTGCCCAAAATGGGGATGTGAATCAAACATTGAAGAAAATTGGTGGAAAGTTCCTTCTCCAGACCCAGATATCAAAATTATCCCTAGAAGTTGCACATGGTGTCTCCAAGGAGAACAAAAGGCCAAAGCTAAATGCCCAGGGTGCAATAAGTACAAGTGCACCCCAGACCCCTACGATAACTTCACTGTTACCATTACCAACCCTGATGACCCTACATGGTTTCAGGGGAAAACATGGGGACTACATTTGTATTCCCCAGGGATTGATCCCATGACCTTCTTCCACATAATAAAGACAGCCCCTAGCAAGACTCATGCCTCTAAGGCCCCATCCAAACCCCATATTCCCCCACCCAATATCACCTTATCCCCTCATACTCGTCCTATAACCACTATCACCCTTCCACCACCCTCCCTTCCTCGCTTCACCCCTTCCTCCAGTGACCTCATTAAAATGGTCCAATCTATGGCTCTTTGGCTTAACGCCTCCCAGCCTAATCTCACTGCCCCATCCTGCTGGCTTTGCCTTCAGGCTTCTCCTCCATTCTATGATCCCTATGCCATCTCCAACGTCTCTATTATCTCATCTACGCAACCCACCACAGGACATTCCCAATCCAATCTCTCCCTTTTTGTACCCTTCTCTTCCGTCCAGGGTAAAGGCATCTGTGTAAATGGTTCATCAACAAATCAAAAAAAAATGGACCCTGTCACACTTTCTATCCAATCAATACATCCAACATCTACCTATACACAGAGAGCTATCATTGGCTATGCCGTCATGCAGGACTAACCCGCATCCTCTCTACTAAAGTCCTCAGAGAACAACAGGACCTCTGTGTGCTCGTTGTGGTCCTCCCTCATGTCTCCTATCACCCTTCCACATACCCCTTTACGCTTGACCCTGACCCTAGGGATCCACCTCTAAGCCCGACTTTACTTCGCTTCAAACGTGAACTCACCACCACCGTGCCTCTTCTCGTCCTCGGTACCGCCTCAGGAATTGCCCTTGGCTCCACGGCCTTGGCCCTCGGACAAACCCAATATAACACCATACTCTCTGCTGTTGACCAGGACCTTAAAAATGTTGAAACCTCTATTCGTGCCCTACAAACATCACTAACCTCCCTCTCTGAAGTTGTTCTCCAAAACAGGCACGGTTTAGATCTTCTTTTCCTCAAGGAAGGTGGCCTTTGTGCAGCCCTCAAAGAAGAATGATGTTTCTATACCAACTCTTCTGGCGTGGTCTTACACGCTATGGATAAATTAAAAGATGCCATAAAAAAGAGAGAGATAGCCAGAACACAGGCCTTATTCCCCAACACTTGGTTCTCAACTATTCTCCCCTACCTTGCCCCCTTCTTGGGCCCCCTTATAATCTTGGTCCTTGCTTTGGCTCTTGGTCCTCTCCTATTTAGGAGACTTATTGTCTCCGTCAAAATGGCCCTTGCTCCTGTGTGGGAAAGACCTCTCCAAGTTCATTATCAGCATCTAGCCATGGCAGACGCTGATGAATACAAACAAGCCGAACCCTATGATGATATCGAGGCCCCAGCACATAGAATGATGGCCAAGGACGGGTAAGATGGAGTCACAAGTCACTAGCACTCTCAGGACCACCTAAGACAGAGCCCCACTCTTCGCCGGGACACTGGCGATGCTAGTGGTCAGCTCGATGACGGGTAAGGCCTGAAAAATCAAATGCGTAAAAACTAAAAAAGACTTGCAGTAACCTCCACAACCTAAGACAGGCCACATTCAGGGTCATACAAGCACTCATGGTCGGCAATATTTTCTTTTGGAGAAAAAGGAGCATATGTAGAGAGCCACGAAGGACCCAGCTTCTGAGCATGCGCTACCCCTGCCCGCGCCAATCCCGCACCAGTTAGCGGTCCCTCCCACTTCCCCGCAAAGATGTATGAGCCATGGCACTTCCTCAATAAACGCTCTCTCTCGCTCTCGCCTTCAAGCTGCGGGTGTGTCTTTCATCATCCCCATACTGTCTCTCGGGCTACGCGTTCCTGCCCCTGGGAGCTCTGCTGGTCGGAGCCTCCGTGGGTCACGACAAGGCAGGTGCTGCACCACTGAGCTGTATCCCTGGCCTCTTTTTCACTTTTTAAAGTCTTCTATCAAGTAATATTTTGTTACTACCTCTATGTAACAAGGTAGATATGAAATGATTATACCTAATAGGAGGAAAGAACAAGTTATCCTGGGGTCATGAAGTGTTACGGCGAAGAGCTAAAATCAGAAATCAGGTCCAATTCTTAATCCCGTATATGTTTCCCCCCAAGCCCCGTGTACTTTGTTTCACAGGATGCCTCCAGTCACTGGTACTCTCGTGTTCAAACGAACTGTGGAAATGCTAAACAGTTGACCAGATTCCCAGCCCTTTAAGGTGCATTATAAACTTCCAGGAGGATGTGGAGAATTAGAGTAGGTATCATAAATAGAAAGCCCTGCAGGCATCAGACAGGAAAAAATAAATGGGCAGAAAAGCAAGGGGTGCAAAGCTAGAGTGTGTGGCTCCATCTCCTAGGGCTCTGGCCACTTCAGAATGCAACCCAATCTTGACAAGTCTTTCCAGACAAGCTCCAAATCTGGGCTTTTATTAAAGTTTCACATTTAGGCATGTTGCCTCAAATTTCGGAAAAAGAAAACTGCAGTTTGAACATAATAAAATTTTAGACCAGATCACGCCAAGCTCACTTGGCAAACATAGAATAAAGTGTGCAGTTGTCTTATTTGCCCACAGACCCTCCTTCTGAGGACCTACTCATTTCTAGAACTCTGCAGAGCAGTGGCAAAATGGGATCTTAGGAAGCAAGCACCCTGCCCTCCTGGACCACTATGGTGAGAGCGGCTGTGAGCCCCAGGCATGAATTACATCAGGGTTTACTCAAACGGAAACTGGAATGCACACCCAGCCCTGTTAACTGTGCATGTAGAAATGCTTTGCTTCTGACCATGCCAGTCCCTTGCAAATCAACACTTTTAAAGAGTCATACCTGTGACTGAAGCAACCTTCACAACAGCCTTTGTTTAACTCTCTTGGCAAAACCAATAATTTAATTAAATAGCAAAAACTTGCATTCTTGTTGATTAGATATGAAAAAGGCCCTTCAGAAATAATTTTAAATCTAAAAGTGTTCAGGGGACAATTTAGAAATTTACAATTTTGGTTGAAACTAATGACAACAATTTTAAATACTATAATACATTCAGTAGAAATTTTGTAAGGTAGAAAACATTTCTCCCAATTCCTTCCTTTTTTTCCTCATTCATTTCTGCCCTGCCTCATTCTAAAAATTACTTCAGAGAGCCTGGCAGTTGCAGACAAACATAGCACCATGGCACAGGGGTACGTTACACGCAGCATAAACGTGATGAGCCACGTGGCAAGTGACTGTCTTCCCCGGACGCCTACTTGGTTCCTACTCAGTCCTGTAACTTCACCTGCCACTATAACAGCCATCTGGATCCAGGGGTCACGCAGAGCCATGAGAAAACATCCTGCCTACAGTGACCGAAGTGGACTCACTTTTTCCTCAAAAGGAAATAAAAACCTGCGTCCTCACATGATTTTCACGTCGGGAATATATGAAATATCCCATTTGGAGTTACAACATAAAAGCAAGTGGTAATCATGAAACACTCCCAAATGAAGTCTCAAATTGGATATTTTGATTTTTAAATCCTATTGCTCTTCACAGTTGTGACGAGTTCATTTGCTGTGTCACCTGTGATTGCTTTCTTTGATGGATAGAAGGATTATGGAGTCTAAAGAAAAGACAAAACTCTGAGGTGTTTGTGTGTGACAGAGAGCTCTGCAGTCCCAAAAAAATTGGGACTATATTAACAATGAATTTGACAACACATGGCTTTTGTTGAAACTACACATGGTTTTTTTTGTTGAAACTACAGATAAAACTGATGCAGAAAAATGGTCCTGGGATTCAAAGGCGATGGACATGGTGATGCCTGGTCACTGTCTTCTGCAGTCATGGGCAGAGAGTACCTCGGGGCCTTAATCTGTGACTCAAAGTTTATCCTCAAGGACATGGGCTTTGTTTCCTGCAGGGTCTCGCAGTTGCAAAGCTTGAATTTAAGGATGAGTCTCCAAAACCTTGCTTAGTGTCCACATCCTCTTTCTGCTGATGAAATACTTTTTGATAATGATGACCAAAATAATGAGCAAAGCCAAGCTACAAACAAGGATTCCAATCAGTCCCTCTGTGATCACCGATGGGTTTTGTTCTGGAAACCGCTGAGGTTGATCATTATGCCAGGGGCCATCTGAAGACTGTGTCACCACGCCATTCCCATCTGCTGGGCAAGAGTTCTGGGAGCAGGGGATGGGCTGAGTCTTTGTTTCCTGCAGTGTTGTAGGCCGGGTTTCTACTGCTTGAGTTGGAACAGGTGGACGAGTTTGTTTTGTTGCTCTGTGTCTGTGCTGGTGTCAGAGGAGCAGAAGTGGAGACATGGGGTGATGTTGGAACATTTGTGGTCCTGGCTTCCATAACGCTGAGGTGCACAATTTTTTTGATAAGACCGAACAATCCTACAATTTCAATATGACAACAGTGCTGGCCACTGTCACCCATGGTTACATTCTCAAAGGTCAAGGACACATCTCCTTGACTAATCTTCCCATGTAGCCGAGAATGCTTGTCTTTCGGATGGGTGACCTGGTTTCCATCTGTCTTGATAAGTGTATTGGGGCATTTAGAAGAGGGACAGCACACGGGTAAGACTATTTTGTTTCTCACTGAGTAGGTGCAGGGTAATGTGACCACCTCACCCACCGTTGTACCCACTTGGATAGGAAATACAGCACCTGTCTGAAGTAGAAGGAGGCCTAAGGCGACCACCTGAGTGAGCAGGACCGTGCTGAGCTGACGATGTCTGCACAGGTCTTAATTCTCAGGCTGCAGCTTCTCCTTTCACCCTGACTGTCTATCACAGGAGCCTGCTCAGTGAGGAGATGGCTTCTCAGCTTCTCGCTGGCAGCCTTTGCTTCTCCTGGTCTGCTTCGTGTCAATCTCTTATAAAAGAAGGTATTTGTAAATAATTCATATAATTAAAAGTTAACTTTAGGGGCTGGTGAGATGGCTCAGCGGCATAAGCGCCTGCCCGGCAAGCGCGAGGGCCCGAGTTCGACTCCTGGTACCCACATACGAAAAAGGGCCGGTGATATCACTCAGCGGCACGGGTGCCTGCTGGCGCGTGAGGTCCTGAGGTCGACCCCCCGGTACCCACAAAAAAAAAAAAGTTAACTTTAAAATGTTAGAGTTTAAAAAAAAATCATATAATTATACAAACTTAGATGAGTGTTCTCGTACGCTTGTGTGAAGCTCCTCCAGTGAAACCCTGAGTAAAAACACCGTAGTAAACATCTGTTAATGTTTTTACTCCTTTTGGTGTAGAATTAAAAAGTTATAACTCACTTCCTGGAAACCACTTCTAATGACACCTTAACTGTGGCTCAGAGTCACAGCACCTGGGCCTGCCCTGGCCTTAGGAACAAATATAATAATTTGCTTCCTGAACTCTCCTGGTTCTCTTTCCCTCCACAGTTCTGGAAAAATATAGCAGAGGTAAAGTTTTTTAAATCTCCCTGGATCTTTCCCACAGGGGAGAAAACCAGCAGAATAACTAAAACCTGCCTCTGAACACTATCTTCAATGAAGCCGGATGATAGGTGTCTCCATGCGCTCTAAAGTGTAAAAGCGTGGTAGTCAGGGATGGTGGTGCGCACCTGTAATCCCGGTACTCTGGGAGACTGAGGCAAGAGGATCGCAAGTTTGAGCCCAGCCTGGACAACTCAGCCACTTAGGGAGACCGCACCTCAAAATAAGGGGAAGGAGGGGCTTGTTGGCCAATGGCAAAGGGGGGGTAGCTCAGTACGGAGACCCTGGATTCAATCCACAGCACTGCCAAAAAAGATGATAGATAGATGACATAGATAGAAAGATAGATGATAGATGATAGATAGAGCCCGGTAACACCAGCACCAACACTAAAGATCTACATGTTTATCTACATTTATGCAAGAGAATGCAGAGAGAAGAAATAGGATATTTGATGGGACAGAAACGTATTTAGAGGAAGGCGAGGTGGGCCAAACTGAGCAAAGCAGCTAAGGTGCCAGGTGTTTTGCTTTTTCCACCACAGGATAAATAGCAGGGCATGGTCACGCACACCTATGATTCCAGCACCAGAAAGGCTGAGGCAGGAGGATTGCTGTGAATTCAAGGCCAGCCTGAGCTACGTAGTGAGTTCAAGGTCAGCCTGGGCTACATAGTGAGACCCTGTCTCAATGAAAACAAAAACAAACAAACCAACATAGGTTAAGTACATGAGGTCTGTGCTAAAATCTGAAGGGGTTTGAGAAGTTGAGGCAACATGAACTCTTAAAGCTAATCAACCAAACTCTCTCCCACAAAACAGGTAAATAGTACAAACTAGTATTTTAAAAGATACAAGACATCAAAGAAAACATAAATAATAGCTGGGCACAGTAGTACATTCTTATAATCTCAGCATGTTGGAAGGCTAATCCCTGAATTTTAAAATAAAATAATAAAATTGAGCCTTTTTCCATGTTGGCAAAAAAAGAAGTAAATGAAAACAAATCAATTTTTCATTAAACTTTCTTATTTTATTAATTTATTTAGGTTTTTTTTGTGTGTGTGTGGATACCAGGGATCGACCTCAGGACCTCACTCATCAGCAGGCGCCTGTGCCGCTGAGCGGTATCACTGGCCCTTTTTTCATATGTGGGTACCGGGAGTCGAACTCAGGACCTCGCTCTTGCCAGACAGGCGCTTATGCCACTGAGCCATCTCACCTGCCCTACTTAGGTTTTTTGAGATAGGGTCTGGCTATGTAATTTAGGCTGACCTTGAACTCACTATGTAGCCCATGCTGGCCTCAAGCTTGTGGCAATCCTCCTGTCTCAGCCTCCCAAGTGTTGGGATTACAGGCCTGTGCCACCATGCCTGGTTCACTGAACTTTCAACAGGAATGTTTCAGGCTAGAAGATAATAGAGTATTATCATATTCAAAATATTCAGGTAGCCAAGATATTATATCTGACTGAGCTGAATATAAAGGCCACAGGAATGACTAATTTGTCATCTAACCTTTGGAATCTTACTCAGGATTGTGGTCACTTTGAGGTAGGAATGGTTCTGATTGAGGTGGGGCACATGGATGGCTTCTGATGTGGGTGACAGTGTTCCACCTCTTGTCTGGAATGGTAATTATCAGAGTGGCCACCTTACAATACTTACTGTGTATATGTTTGGTGCAGTTTTTTATATCTGTGTTTTATTTTACAATAAAAACTTTAAAAACAAAAATAGTAATGTAAAATATACAACATTACATTTAGAGATATTTGAATATGAACTAGGGTGGATTTTGGAGAACAACTGTCAAATTTGTAAGATTATATAATACAATGATATTGTAGTTAGAGAACAGAATGTTCTTAATTTTGGAGATCTATATTAAAGAATTTATTAAAATCTACTTTAAAGTGCTCTGGCAAAAAAATATTGATTCCAGGGGCCGGTGAGATGGCTCAGTGGCATAAGCGCCTGCCTGGCAAGCGCGAGGGCCAGAGTTGGACTCCCGGATCCCACATACGAAAAAGGGGCCGGTGATATTGCTCAGTGGCACGGGCACCTGCTGGCGCTTGAGGTCCTGAGGTCGAACCCGGTACCCACAAAAAATATATATATATTGATTCCAAATAGTCTTTTGTATTTAAAGTTTTTTAACAGGTATGAACCAGACAATAGTATGCCTTCTACAGATTAATTAAGAATTACCAGTAAGTGAGTTTTGACAAATGCCATTATCCTCTTAAAAGACATAATATTCTTCCTAGAATATTCCTTCCTGTCTCTTCCCAGTCAGTTCCTTCTAATACCCCTTGCTAAGGAATACCTACTCTGATATTTTCACCATAAATTAGTTTTGCATGGTCTAGAATCTTATATAATGAAATCATAAAATGCCTACTTATAGGTAAATTTTTATTTTTTAATATATCTGAAATTGGAATGTATCTGAGAAATTAATATTATTTAATAAATAGCAATATTTTCTCTTTTATTATTATATAAGATAATGGAGTATCTTAAAATCAATGGCAGCTGGGCATGGTGGTGGATGCTTGTAATCATAGCACTCAGGAGGCTGAGATAGGAAGATTTCCCATAATTCAAGGGCAGCCTGGGCTACATAGTGAATTCAAGACCAGCCTAAACTACATAGTGAAACTCTGTCAAAATAAACAAATAGGGGAAGATGGTGGAGTGGTGAGCAGCAAAGAAACAAACTCTCCGAGATTTGGTGTCCAGACACTGGAATATAGCAATGTGATGAAGAGGAGGAGGGAAGTGGGTTTCCAGGACCCAGGAAGGATCCGAACTGAGAATTGAACCCCACGGTGAGAGCAAAGAGAGAGGCTTCAATGAAGAAGAAAGAGGTGGCAAGTGGTGCTTTCTCCCTAAGCCCAGACTCACTGCATGGGTGGGGCAGCTTGAACCTGCAGATGCACAGTGGTGACTGGTGACCCCAGAGGCCTCCACAGAGAGATGCACCAGTGGAACGGAGTGGTGGATGCAGAGGACTGCAGTGGCTGTTTAGTTATGTGGGTTCAGACCTCCCCCAGGAGAAGGTGATTGGCTGGTAGCCATCTTGGAGAGGGGCCAATTGAGCTCAGAACTCAGAACAGCTGTTGGCCAGCTCCAAGTAGTGGCTCCCAGTGACAGGGTCAGGCTGCCAAGTTCAAGTCGGCAGAAGGTCGGGGAGCCAAGTTCAAACCAGCAGTGAGCTGCATTCAAGCCAGAAGGTGGCACCTGGGCTGTTGCAGGCTGAACAAATCTGGTTCCAGCCTCACAGCCAGGAACCAGCCTGAACTTCAGTGGAACTAATGGTGCTGCCATCTCGGGATTATCCACTACCCTGCTGTAAAGCTACAGCTGGCTTGCTCAGGTCAATCAGCTCAGAGCTGCACTCTGTCTGCCCACGTTGTCTACCAGTGACAGCAGAGGCATGCCTTGAAAGGGATTTTTTTATTTTCTTTTTTTTTTAATTTTTACTCTTTTGTTTCATTTTGTTTTTTCTTGATTGTTTGTCCTTGTTTTTATATGAGTATGAACACGGTTTCTATGGGTTTTGTGGTTGTTCTTGTTCTGTTATCTTCTTGTTTTTATTACTTCCTTCTCTTTTGCCCTCCTGTCTTCTTCACCAGTTTCCCAAAGCTTGTGTGACCTTACTTTCTCCTCCAGCCTTGCTTCTAATCTCTTCCTCTTCATCTATTTCTCTATTTTCCCCCTAATCCCCTTTAAATTTTCTCTCCTGAAGGTAAAATCACCATATGGTGGGCTTATTTACTGCCTATAATTCTCCGGTTCACTTTAGATTTTGTTATAGAACCACAAATCTACTTCATATGGTTAAAGGTGGCAAATTAATAGTTACCTCAGTTTGTCATTTTCTAGGCTGTTTGATGCTATTGTTATTGCTGATTGTACCACTTTAGCCAAAGTGACATAATTGTTCCAACCAGCTGTTCTTCCTGGTATACCAAGACTGAGAATGCCTCAGAGTCACAAGAAAAACTTCCAAAGAATTAGGGGCTGGGCTAAGTAGGCAGCAATTTCTCATCCACAATAAATTGAAGAGGTAGGATCTTGCAACAGACTCAAAACCCAAAAACCAGCTACACCTGGAAGACACCTAGGAAAAGTAGTCATTTCCTAAGTGTTCTAAATACTAGCAATTAAGCTACTCACCACAAGCAATTTACGAGTATCAACCAGGAATTAAACTAAAAAAATAGAAAATAAGAAGACATTTAAACAAAGTGCAACCCCAGAGTTCTAGTTCACAAAAGGCAAGTGCAGGGGGCAATAAGGTGGAACAATTTGAAAGCCACCCACCTGGCATCTCTGAAGTGATAACAGTGAAAATAACAAAGCACATGAATAAGGCTGTAGAAAAAAATCAAATCGGAAATAATTTCTCAGATAACTACAGAGATGGTGACCATACTGAAAGACAGGCTTAGTGACTATAGAGCATATACAGATAAAAAAAAAAAAAAAAGAGGAACTTAGGAAAAAGAAAGAAATCATGAATGCCCAACATAGGAAAGAAATGGAATCCCTGAAACAGATTTAAACAGATATCCAGGAGACTAAAAATTCCATCAAAAGTATATGCAGCAGAATGAGCCAATGTGAGGACAGAATATCAGATATGGAAGGCAGGATTGTGGTTAGTGATCATGAAAAGAAAGATTTCTTAAAAATAGCAAGGGACCACAAGAAATCAGTCCAGCTGCTAGTTGATGTGAAGAATAATGTAAGATTGATCAGAGTCAATGAAAAGCAAGAGATACCACAAATGACTAAAAAACCTGTTTACAGAAGTCATGGCAGAAAACTTCCCAAGCAGGGAGAAGAATTTGACATACAGATAAGTGAGGCATACAAACTCCAATTAGCCATGATAAAAAAAAAAATCTACACCAAGGCATATAATCAAGATTCCAGAAATTCAGCACACAAATAGAACATTAAAAGCTGTTAGAGAAAAGAAACAAAGTGTAAATAAGAACCAAAATGTATAATAGATATTGTGAAATAGGAAGTAATTGTTCAAAAGGAAAGGGGAATTGGGGGGATGGAAGGGAAAAGAAAAATGAGAAAAAAGGATAAAATGGAAAAAAGCTTTGTAAATAAGTAGGGAAAGGGGTTGAGGGAGGGTAGGGGAATGGGAAAAACAAGAATCAAGATATGTCATGTTCAAGTACAAATTCCCTATGATTAGTGTGATCATTATGTATACCTAGAATGTACTGCCACGTCCTGTGCAGCTCTCAAAGTTCCCGGGGGGAAGGACGGTGAGAGGGTGGAGAAATAAAAGAGACAAAAAGCTGAGGTCAGGTGGAGCCCTTTCTGCTGATCGGAGGAAAGGAACTGCTCAACCAAGGCAGTGCATTTATTTATACATTTAGCAAGTTGGTGTCACGTGACACCCCTTTTCCTAGCAACCCATTGCTTGAAGTGTCTTGGGGCTAGGTGTTCTCTGGGCTGAAACAACTTGTTTACATAGCCCACCTTGGCCAGCAGCTCTTTGTTGCTCTTTATTCTCTCTCTGGTCCATCTCCCCAGTCTCGCTGGGGAGGTGGAGCCAGAGCACACATGTGAACAATTTCCAGGTTCAGCCGCTCCCCACAATGTACCAATATACTTAATTAATTAAAAAGAAATATGTAAATAAATCCAATGGCATCTTTGATTTGATAAAACAAATATGGCCAAAAGTTTAATAATTATTGAAACTAGGCAGGGAATATATAGGTGTCCCACTAATTTATGAGTTCAAAATTTTTCATATAAAATATTTCCTGTAAGCCTGGTGTGGTGACACACACCCATAATTCCAGCACTCAGTATGCTGAGGGAGGAAGATAGGCACAAGTTTGAGGCCACCCTGGGCTACATAGTGAGTTCAAGGACAGCCTGAACTGAATAACAAGAGCCCATCTTAAAAAAACTTACTATAAAATAAAATACATTGGTTCCTCAGTTCATAAATGCTTTTGTTTGTGAACAATTTGTTTCACAAACAGAAGCATTTGGCAAAATTTTGTATTTGTTTGTGAACTCCACTTCAGGTGACAAACATGACCAGGGCCATCTTTCCTGCATCTTTTCCAGAATCATGGAACAAATTAAGTTCGTGAACTGAGGTACCATTTGTATGCCCTCATCGTACTCTGCTTTGGCCTCCTCCACTTACCTTAATTAAATAGTGGCCCTCAAACACTTGATTTGGCTGGAGCCTTTCTTGACCTCTAAAAGGCCCCAAGGATAGTAGGGCCTTGGGGTACTCTAGGTCTCTATAAGACTCACCTTTTTCTCAGGTGTATTATTTTTGTTTCCCCACACTCTTTTTTATTTTTTATTTTTTGTGGGTACTGAGGGTCGACCTCAGGACCTCGCGTGCCAGCAGGCACCCGTGCCGCTGAGCGATGTCACCGGCCCTTTTTTCATATGTGGGTTCCAGGAGTTGAACTCGGGCCTTCGCGCTTGCCAGGCAGGCACTTATGCTGCTGAGCCATCTCACTGGCCCCCCCCCCACTCTTTTTTAAAAAGTCTCTTTTCTCTGTGTCTTGAATCAGTGAGGAAGAGGAACTCTTTGCTGGCAGCCAAGCTGTCTACTCAAGTGTTTAATCTGGAAAGTGAGTACCCAAGTCAAGAGGAAGGAAGAAAAACTGGAAGGCCAAGGTGCTCATTCCCTAAGTACAGAAACACTTCCAGTTCACCCTTTGAATGGCATTTCTGCCTTTTGAGTTGCACTTTTCTTTGTACTTTTAGGGAAGGAGCCTGTGACCACCAGGCCCAGTCTTATCCTTCTGGGACGGCATCAGAATTGTATCATTTGTCAGAAACAGTCTTGAAAGGCCTGTTCTTTTTTTCTGGAAACTGGTTCTCCACTTCCTTATCCTATCACCTCCAGGAGAATGCAGCCTGTCCTATGTCTATACTCAATGTGTGACTTTAGCCCTGGGCAGAAACATAGTGATTGTTCATGGCACAGACAAAGATTTCCACATGGAAATTCTGGCACTGCCCCTAGATTCTTGAATCACTGAGAGGAAATCTCAAGCTCTCTCAGTCCCACTTTCTTATCTGTACAACAGGTTGAAGGTGCCAATTTCTCAAAATGGTTGGGGTACATACTTGTAACCTCAGTGCTCTGGGAGGCTGAGACAGGAGAATTACAATTTGAGTCCAGCCTGGGCAGTTTAGCAATTTAAACTCCATCTCAAAATAAAAAATGAAAATGAGCTGGGGATGTAGGTAAGTGCAAAGGCCCTGAGTTCAGTCCCCAGTATCTCCCACACACACACACAGGAAATATGCTGTGTTCAATCAGGCATGGCGGCACACACCTGTAGTCCCAGCACTCGGGAGGCAAGAGGATCACCACAAGTTCAAGGCCAGCCTTGACTCCATAGTGAGTTCAATGTCACCCTGCACTACAAAGCAAGTCCTTGTCTAAAAAATGTTGGAAAACTGGATAAGAACAAAGGGGAAAGCATATAGCAAACTGTGTAAAGCTGCTTTTAATGTGTACAGCTAATTTTATTCCTGGAATGAGAAAGAAAAACACTTCACTGCAGATCACATTTGGCTGATGGGCAGATAGCAGCAACAGTCACCATTGGCTCATATCCTTATAGTATGAGCCAGGGCTGAAAAGCTGCAAGGGCCCTTCAGGTTCTTACATTCTGGCCTTCTCTAAGCATGAGCCAGGCCCTGGCTCATTCCATTACATCCACTACCTGACACAGACAACGTGGGCATCGGTGGTCATTCACCACTAAAAATATGATGGGAAGGATGTCAACAAGGCGGTGGACCAGGAATCTGCAGACTCTTGTTCCTTACCACATAAAAATGAATTAAACAACTAGAAATTGTCTACAATAACAGGGGATCTAGAAATCACTAAGTAAATCAAGTGAATGTCCAATGAAGAAAAAGCCACAGTCAAAGTGGAAAAATTTTCATGACAATTTTACTCAACATTGGTCTACCCATTCCTGCCTTGGTGTGGTTTTGTTTAGAGGAAGCAGGATCCTGATCTTCAGTTTAGTTTTTGAATCAGAGACAGAAAGTGGGCCTAACTTTCAATGTTCTAAACTGTCTAGAAGATGCCTGATTGGTCTCTGTGTCACCAGATGGCCAAATACAACACAGCTCTGATTAGAAAAAGCTTCAGGTAGCAGAAGAAATTCCTCGTGAAAGACATAGGAGGACTACAGACCTACAAACACCTGTGGCAGGAGAATACTGGCTGAGGAATACAGAGTTACTGAATGAGCTGCTGTGTATAAGGAAAGTACGGGGGAAAGAGCACAAGCATAGGCCTAGGGAAGACTCACACCTAGAAAAGGTTTATGTATTAGACCTTAATTGCCCATGTTGGGCTAGTTTTTAAACTTCAAATTTTTCAACAAAAGATCACAAGACATATAAAGAACAATAGAATGACAAGAATAAATTGATATCTATGACTTATAACTGTAGGGGCAGGGGTCTCTAGATAAGAAAATACATTAGGGGCCACATTAGGTCTTCTGGCTAATCCTGATTAGAAGGAGTTAAAATTTTACTGGAGAAATTCTGCTGGGAAACAGGTCAAGGATGGGGATAGAGAAGGAGAAAAACAGATAAAGCACCAGAACCAAATCAAATTTCTCCATAAAGTCAAGATTAAACCTAACTATTGAATTTAATTTAGTTCTTTTCCAACTCAGTTTGTGACCAGAATTGTGGAAAGAATTAAGTTCATGAACTGAGGTACCACTGTACAGAGAAAGCCAAGTGCACAAAGCCAAGCTGTGTCCAAAAAAATGCAGGGGAGACATAGGGGAGGGAATCTAATTTACTTTGGGAAAAGTCTTATACAAATATGTACTCACATCTATGCATCTATGAATATATATTATATAATTAATATATTATATAATATATTATAATATATTATATATAATATAATATATAATATATTATAATATAATATATTATATATATAATATATATTCATTCTGGGTCACTATATTATCCACTCTATGGTCACTATATTCATCATATAATTACAGACTACAATAGACATCTACATATCCCCTTACTAACTCTAAGCTAACCATGAATAAGATATGCCCTTGCCAACCCACCGTCCATGCCAAAGATAAGATCCTGGAATGTAAGTCAGGGACAAGTAAACAAACAGAAAGAAGGTACATGTAGACAACCAAAAGAGATGACATAGAGATGCCTGAAAGACAATCGAGTTAGGGCATTTTCTGTGTAGGGGGAAGGGCCCTATAAAAGCAGATGGAAACAAAGGGCCCATGAGTCCTCCATCTTTCTGGAGTCACCTACCCTGGTAGATTTTTATCAGGGTAGCTATATATCTTCTCCTTCTCCCTTCTTTTTCCTCTCTACAATTAAAAGGTCTGCCTTTTGTTAAAATTTGTCCCTTCAATGTTTTCTTGGGGCTGAGTTTACAAATCATGGGAGCTGCTCAGTGCAGCACAGCAGTGGTGCTTGTCCCTTAGATGTGATATAACCATCAATGTGAGTGCTCTCAATTTGCCAATCAAAATCACAGGTAAGCAGAATGCATCAAACAATATGCTGTATACAAGAAACACATTTAACACAAAAAGAAATTCATAGGCTAAAAGTCAAAGAATGGAAAACAAATGTTCTATGCAACAGAAGACAGGCAGGAGTTGCTGTCTTATTTTCAGACAAACTGGACTTCAAAACAGATCAGAAGAGCCAAATAAGGTCACTACATAGGTTTTGTTTTTTTGTTTTTTTGTTTTTTTGTTTTTTGTGGGTACCGGGGAGTCAACCTCAGGACCTCGCATGCCAACAGGCACCCGTGCCGCTGAGCGATATCACCGGCCCCTTTTTCGTATGTGGGATCTGGGAGTCGAACTCGGGCCCTCGCACTTGCAAGGCAGGCGCTTACGCCACTGAGCCATCTCACCGACCCTACATAGGTATTGTTTAAGGGAACCATTCAATGGGAAGATATAACAATAATAAATATAAGTACCCCAAATGATAGTGCACCCAACTTCACAAATCAAATATTACTAAAAATAAAAGATCAGATACATATCAGTACAATTATAGTTGGGGACCTCAATCCCCCACTATCACAAATAGATCAATTAAACAAAGAAATATCAGAGTTGAATGAAACCTTTGGACAGTGGACTTAATAGATATACACAGAATGTTCCACCCAACAAATACAGAATATACATTCTTCTTGGCGGCACACAGAACTTTCTCCAAAATAGACCAAAAGCTAGCCCATAAAGTATGCTTAAGCAAATGCAAGAGTTCAAATTTTACCATGCATATTATCAGATCATAATCCAAGAAAACTAGAAATCAGTGGCAAAGGGAACTGCAGAAATTACACAAATGTGTGGAAATCAAGCAACCTACTTGAATAATCAATGGGTCACACAAGAAATTAAGAAAGAAATAAGACAGTTCCTAGAATTAAATGATAATGCCAGTACAACATACCAGAATTTATGGAACATGATGAAAGCAGTCCTAAGAGGGAAGTTTATATCTGTGAATTCCTACATTAGAAAAGCAGAAAACCGAAATAAAAGACCTCATTAGGCCCTTGAAAAACAACAGCAATCCAAATATAGAGCTAGTACAAGGAAGGAAATGATAAAGATCAGAGCAGAAATCAATGAAATGGATGGATTTCTGGATTCCAAATCTCTCCAAGATTTGGAAAATAGCAACTTGAGGAAAGAAGAAAGGAGAGGAAAGAGAAAGAAGGAGAGCCATGGATCCCTGGGAACCATGAAGAATCTGAAGGGAAAATTGGAGCCTACAAAGAAATTGGAGAGATAGGCCACAATGCAGGAAAGGGGAAGGGCAACCTGCACTGTCTCCCTGGCTCCTGGCTCATGGCATGAGAAAGGAAGATTGAATCTACAGAGACAGTGAGAGCAGGTGACTCCAGAGGCCTCCAGGCAGAGATGCAACAGTAGAACAGAGCAGCGGATGCCACCCACTCGAACAGCTGGTGAGTGACCCCAGTCCAAGTGACTGCCATGTCCATTGGAAAGCATGTTTGGTCAGACACCATTTTAGAGAAAAGCCAACTGACACCAGGACTCAGAGCAGCCATGGGTTGGCTTCATCTCAGAGATGCCATGGATGTACTACCAGAGCGACTGGGTGAAGGACAATCACAGGAGACATCCATGGTCAGGGGGCCATGGACAGGCTGGCAAGAGACACCCAAAGCTAAACAACTCAGTCCCCAACCCCATGACCAGACATCAAGTTCAGCCTGAACTTTGGATTTGAAAGTCCTGGAGCCAACACCATGCCCTAATCCTACTGCTGGCTTGCTGGGATTATGGAGCACACTACCCTAATCCTACTGCCACACAGCTGGGATTATTCAGCATGGATCTGGGCTCTAAGCACCACCTTGTCAAACAACAAGAGCAGAGTGACACCTTGAAATGGACATTGCCACAAAACTATAGACACAGGAAGATAACCACAGTCTTGAAATCACAGAGAAACTTCTTTGTTTGTTTCATTCTTTTCTTCCCTCCTATCTTCTCCACCAGTTACCTGAAGCTTGCATAATCTTCCTCTGTGCTTTAGCCTTACTTCTAATCTCTCCTTCCTCTATTATTTCTCTATTTTATCCTCCTCTCCCTTTTAATTATCACACATTAGTGTAAAATTATACTATTGAGTGAAGATATACTGTATATAATTTTCTGATTTGTCTTAGATTTGGCTATATAAGTGTTGTACATATGGTTAAAATTGGCAAATTATTAGTTATCACAGTTTGTCATTTTCTAGTCTGTGTTTGATGCTACTGTTACTGTAGACTGTAATACTCCAGCCAAGGTGACAAACTTGCTGTGATCAATTGATCTTCCTTGTACACCAATAACTAGATTACCCTGTGGGACATAAATAGTACTACGGTCCAGTATGAAAGAACTGGGTTCCAGGCCCAACAGGATGCAACTTCTCATCCTTAATAAGAAGAGGCAGGAACCCAAGACAGACTCAAAGGCAAAAAGCCAGCTACATCTAGAAGACATCTCTGAAAAGTAGTAATTTCCTAAAGAGGTCTTGATACTACTAACAAAGCTACCTACCATAAGCAATTTACAATCACCAATGCAGAAAACAAATAAATAAACAATGAAAGAAAATGAGAAACATGGAAGCAAGATGCAACCCCAGACCTCCAGCTCACTCAAGGCAAATCCAGGGGGCACTGAGGTGGAAGAAATCAAAAGCCACCCAGCTAAACTTTCCAAAATGGTAGCAGCAGAAGTAAAAAAGCAGATGAATGAGTCTATAGAAAAAAAAATAATTACACAGATAAAGAGATGATGACCATACAGAAGGAAATAGTAAACCTAGAATAGATACAGATAAAAAAAAAAATAGAGGAACCTTAGGAAAGTGATGGAAATCATTAATGCCCAACATAGGAAAGAATTGGATTCCATGAAACAGATTTAAACAGATATCCAAGAGATTAAAAATTCTATTGAAAGTATACACAGCAGAATCAACAAGTATGAAGTTAGAATATCAGACCTAGAAGACAGTGTTGCAATTAGTGATCATCAAATGAAAGACTTCTTAAAAATAGCAAGGGACCATGAAAAACCAATCCAAAAGCTGCTAGATGATGCAAAGAAGACTAATATAAAATTAATTGGAATCAATGAATAATCAGAAGATAACACAAAGGACACAAAAACCTGTTCACAGAAGTAGTAGCAGAAAACCTCCCAAACATGGAAAAAGAACTTGACATACAGGTAAGTGCAGCATATAAAACTCAAAATAGCAATGATTAGAAAAAAAAAAAAAAAAAACACCAAGGGATATAACAGCCAAGATTCCAGAAACTCAACACAAGAACACAATACTAAAAGTTGTTATAGGAAAGAAACAAATCACCTATAAAGGAAAGCCCATCAGAATCACAGCAGACTTCTCAACACAAACACTTAAGTCAAGGAGAGGTTGGAGTGAAGTATTTCAAGCCCTAAAAGAAAACAACCTCCAACCCAGAATGATGTATCCATAAAGTTGTCTTTCAAAATTGATGGAGAGACAAAATGCTTCCATGGTAAAGAACACCTGAAGAAATTCATGACCACCAAAGCAGCACTCCAAAATTTCTGAGTGATATTCTACAAAAAGGCAATGAAGACAGTAATTCCAAGAATCCCAGTAGAAGAAATCCATCAGGGAAGGCAAGCAATTAAATTGAAGGGAAAGAAAGGGAATCAGCAACATGATAATAGTATGTTGACAAGGATAAGTCAATAACTATCAATTATAACCATCATTGCAAGTGGTCTCAAATCACCAATCAAAAGAAACAGATTGGCAGAATGGATCAATAAACAAGATCAAACTATGCTGCATAAAATAAACACATTTAACTCAAAAAGAAATTCATAGACTGAAAGTCAAATGATGGAAAACAATATTTCATGAAACAGGAACCTGGAAAAAAGCAGGGGTAGCTATTCTATTTCCAAACAAAGTGTCTTCCAAGCCAAAACTGATCAGAAGAGACAAGACAGGTCACTAGATATATGTTAAGGGAACAACCCAAGAGGAAGAGATAACAATCATAAATATATGTACCAAATACC
The DNA here is from genome assembly GCA_028451465.1 of Erethizon dorsatum. NCBI lineage: Eukaryota > Metazoa > Chordata > Mammalia > Rodentia > Erethizontidae > Erethizon > Erethizon dorsatum. Next base: position 118,877,961 of record CM051832.1, on the reverse strand, counting down.
AGCACACACAACTATATAAAACAAACACTGATGGATGTGAAAAATCAGATAAGCATTAATACAAGTGTAATGGGGAACATCAATACCCCACTGTCACAAATAGACTGATCAACTAGATTAAAAAATCAGCAAAGAAATATCAGAACTGAACCAAACCTTTGAACAAATGGACTCAGAGTGTTTCACCCAACAACAACATAATACACATTCTTCTCAGCTGCACACAGGACATTCTCCAAAATAGACCACATACTAACTCATAGAACATGCTTAAGTAAATGCAAAGGAATTGAAATTATCCCATACATTTTGTCAGATCATGGTGCAATGAAATTGGAAATTAATGGCAAAAGAAGTCACAAAAACTACATAAATACATGGAAATTAAATAATACCCTCCTGATAACCAATGGGTCACAGGTACAATTAAAGAAGAAATAAGACAGTTCCTACACCTAAACAATAATGCCAATATGACGTACTAGAACTTAGGTGATGCACTGAAAGCAATCCTTCAAGGAAAATTTATAGCAGTGAATTCTCACATCAGAAAAGCAGAGCAAGTGTGATCCCAGCACTTGGGAGGCTGTGGCAGAAGGATTGCTGTGAGTTTGTGGCTAACCTGAGCTACATAATGAGTTCAAAGCCAGCCTGAACTATACAGTAAGACCCTGTCTTAGAACCCCCCCAAAAAACAGTCAAGACCAACAAAATAATAACTTAACGAAGTGAAAAAGAACTTGAGAATCCAGGAGTCAAGAAAGAGCTAATAAAAAAAAACTAGAAACTACAGATAAACTGGAGAAACTGAAGACAATGCAGAGAAAAGGAGGACATAGGCTGGAACACTAAGCATTGCTCCTTGGGAGAGGGACCTGTCTCCACAAACAAAAGTGCTAGAGATTGATTCAGGACCTCATGCACTTATTAGGGTCTTGCTAAACTGCTAAATTTCCCAGATTGTCCAGGCTGACCTCAAACTTGCCTCAGCATCCCAGAATGAAGGGACTACAGATGTACATCACCACATCCAGCTAAGATGGCGGAACCTTTAGGAAACCAGCAGGCCACAAATTGTGGAGTGGGACACCTACAGCAGGAGGATCAGAGGCATCTCTATTGGAGTAACGGGCCTGGCAAGTGAGAAAAATGACATCAGGTGTGGTAGAAGTTGGCAGCTGCTTCTAGATGAGAAGACTGAGGTCAAGAAACCTTCCCAGGGAAAAAAGAAGAAACTTCACCAGGATTATACAGTTGCCGCAACACATTTAATGTTTTTGTTTTCCAAACAAGTTGGGGCCACTTTGTCCAGAATGTTGGGTCCTCTTGAATGTTCAGGTTGGAACTCAAATGTTACCTCCTTAGAGAAGTCTGTTATCCAAAGTAGCACTGTGTGCCCACCAGTACAGAGAAGGCATTCAGAAAATATTGGCTGAATGAGGAAAGCAGAAGAAAGACAGAAGGAAGGAAGGAAGGAAGGAAGGAAGGAAGGAAAGAAAGAAAGAAAGAAAGAAAGAAAGAAAGAAAGAAAGAAAGAAAGAAAGAAAAGGTCAGAGTGAACTCAAATAACCTAATGTTGAACCTCAAAGTTATAGAAAAAGAACAGCAAGTTAAACCCAAAGCATGTACAAGGAAGGAAATTAAAAATATCAGAACAGAAGTAAATGCAATTGAGAAACAAACACAAAGAATCAATGAATTGAAGAGTTGGTTCTTTGAAAGATTAGATGAAATAGGCATACCCTTAGCCAACCTAACCTTATCAAAACAAGGAAAGAAATGACCCGAATCCATGCAATTAGGAATGAAGAGGGTGCAATCACAATGGACCCTGCAGAAAGCCAAAAGATCGTCAGTACCTACTTTGAGAACCTGAACTCTAATAAGATGGAAAATTCAGAAGAAATGGACAGACTCCTAGATACATACAAATTAACAAACCTGAAATGAGAAGATAAAATTCTAAATAATCCAATACCAGTTAATGAAATTGAAGAAGTAATTAAAAAAAAAAACTACCAAGAAAGAAAAGCCCAGTTCATGATGAATTCATTGCTGAATCCTACAAGAACTTTAGAGAAGATCTGATGCCAGCTACTACTGATGAAAGCCTTTAATGAGATTGAAAAGGAAGCAATGCTCCCAAAGTTATTCCCGGAAACAAGCATTACTTCGATACCAAAACCAGAGAAGGATCCAGTCCAAAAAGGGCCCTACAGGCCAATCTCCTAGATGAACAGAAATGAAAAAATCTTCAATAAGATATTGATAAACAGAATGGCAAATCATCAAGATTATACACCGTGACCAAGTAGGATTTATTCCAGGGATGCAGGGAAGGTTCTTCATACACAAACCAGTAAGTGTAATACACCATATTAACAGGGAAGAAAAAGACAAAAACCACATGATTATTTCAATAGAAATAGAAAAAGCATTTATGCAACTATGTAGTAATAAAAAACTTTTTAAAAGAGAACTACACCAATCTCTCTAATGAACAGATGCAGAAATCCTCAACAAGATAATGACAAGCGAAATGCAACAACTCATCAAGAAGATCATACACTATGACCATGTAGACTTCATCCTTGGTATGCAAGGATGGTTTGACATATACAAAACAATAAATGTAACTAATCACATAAACAGATGCAAGAACAAAAATCACATAATCATCTCAAGATGCAGAAAAAGCCTTTGACAAAATTCAACATCTATTCCTTACTAAAATCCTGAAGAAAGTATGTACAGAAGCACTTTGCCTCAATCTACTAAAAGCTATTTATGACAAATGTACATCAATATCATATTAAATGGGAAAAAACTGAATGCTTTCCCTGTGAAATCAGAACAAGACAAGCATGTCAACTGACCACTCCTCTTCCACAATGTACTCAAAACTTTTGCGAGCAAACATGACTAGTTTGGTCAAGCGCAAAGACAGAAAGTTGATGCCAGGGATGATCTATGATTAAGTTTTGAATACACTTGGAGTAAATAGGCAGAGGGCCAGAGGACGCAATTTCAAGATCTGAGGCTGAGGGAATTCCACCACGAGGATAACCCACTCAAATATTCAGTGGATGACAAACAGAAATTTTTGGCTCGTGGCCTCAGCAATGTGATTCCTTCATTTTTTTCTGTATCCCAAGTGCAGCTGCCATGGGAATGACTGCTGGCCTGAACAGCATGGGAGCAAACACACAGGTGGCTTGTCTACTGTCTTGCATTTGCACTCTTATAGTCATCTATGCAATACGACCTTTGCTGTACTGGCCCATGGGTGTTCTTGCAAGCATTGTTGTTGTGGGACAAGAGAATGCTAATACAGTTCTGAGATTTAAAAAAAATATTGGAATGTGAATCAATTGGGGTATATGGGTCAGTACATATATACTTATAATATGCTTTGCTGCCAATGTGGGACTATGGTTTGGTGTTGTCTGTACCATGGCTATACTAATAGGATGCTTCCCAAGAGCAAAGACTTTAAGTATTAAAAACATGAAAGAAATGGAATTTAAAGTGAAGACAGAGGCCAGGCGTGGTGGTGCACACCTGTAATCCCAGCACTCAGGAGGTAGAGGCAGGAGGATCACCATAAATTTAAGGCCAACCTGGGCTACACAGTGGGTTCAAGACTAGCCTGAACTGTATAGGAAGACCCTGACTCAAAAAAAAAAAAAAAAAAAAAAAAAAAACCACAGAAACAGATGATGAGACCACACATCAGGTGAAAATCATCTCAATAAACAACACACTTGTTTTCCTGAATGAGAAGAAATTTCATACTGATTTAAAGAATGTAATCCAAAGTGAAAATGCTAGCAACCACCCACTCGATGACATCAGCAAATGTGAACAAAATACATTACTCAATTCCCTATCTGATGGTAGCTACAGTGGAGATGCTTCACTACCCTGTCTTACCGAGAAGTGGTCTTTAATCCTGGATTGCTGTGGATTGACCTTTTCTGACTATTCTGGAGTTTCCATGCTTGTTGAGGTTTACATGGACTGTGAAGACATGAACATGGATGTATCATTAGCCAATTGCACAGATTCCCTGATAAAACCAATGAAGTACTATGGAAATCTAGACTCAGAGAGACAAATATTTTTCATTAATATCTGTTGCAATAAGTAATATCTACTCAAATAAGAGTTCAAACAAACTCAGTGACCACGGTGAAGACTGAGATCCTTTCGTGGAACTGCAGATCTTGTCTGTAGCAGCTACCTTGAAGAGGCCATATACTAGCACTTTGCACAACTTTTTGCTGTTTAGGTCCTACGCATGACTTCTACTATAAGTATGACATGATTTAGTAATTGCTTAGCCACTGGTTAACAGTAGATTTGTTAACAATTTTTAATATCTTTAATAGTAAGCAAATTTACTTAGTTATTTTATATGAGTTAGTATCCATTTAGTTTTAATGTACTGAAGATAAACATGATATTATCATAATAGTTTCTATTGTTTTATCCCTACATTGCTGTAAGTTAATTTTTAAAATAGAGAAACACTTTTGTCTTAGAGATTTGGGATATTTACAAGCCATTTGTAAAACTCCAGGATTACCTGTAATTTGAAAAAAATACATAAAAACAACCTAGCAAATGTACCAATTTCCTGGACCCTCTCCCCTCAAAACCATTTAAAAATCAATATCACTAAATACTAATTTATACAATGGGATATGGAATTCACAGAAACAAACCAAATAGTGATACATGACAAACTGGAAGTCACTGGTTTCTAAACCCTTTATTGCATTCATTCCTGAAGTTTTCATGTTCAGGAAAATTGGGATCCAAGAACTAAGATGTTGACATTACTCTGTTTTGCTAATATTGGAAATGCTTGGGCTCTTCACACCAGATAGCTCTAATTTTTACAGTCCCATTCTATAAAAGGCTCTATCTTCTGCTTAAGTTTTGTTGGAGCTAGAGAATTTGGAAGTTGCATATTTTATATTTTTCACAAATATGATTTTTAGATACGAAAATATCACTGGTAGGCTAACCTTATGCTATTTTAGGATAAGATTAATTTTAGTCATTTCGAACTTTCTTATTTCAGAGATACTGTCAGTAAAATATATTTATCTATCTAAAAAACTTTTGTGAAAACAATTAGTCAAGAGAAAGAAATAAAAGGGAAACATATAGGAAAGGAAAAGTCAAAGTATCATTATTTGCAGATGACATGATCCTCTACTTACAACACCCAAAAAATTCCACTAGAAAGACTCCCAGAATTAATAAACAAATTCAGTATAGTAGCAGGATACAAAATCAACAAACAAAAAATGATAGCATTCCTATATGCTAATAATGAACTCATTGGGAGAAAATTAGGGAAGCAATACCATTCTCAGTAACATCAAGAAAAATTAAACACTTAGGTATTAACCTAACCAATGAAGTGAAAGATCTCTACAATGAAAATTACATCACTCTGAATAAAGAAGCTTGAAGAGAACATGAGAAAATGGAAAAATATCCTATGTTCCTCTGGATAGGCAGAACAGATCTAGTCAAAATGGCTATACTTTCAAAACTGATACATAGATTTAACACAATCCCGAACTACCAACAGCATTCCTCACAGATCTAGAGAAAACAATTCAAAACTTCAGATGGTACCAGAAGAGATCCAGAATAGCAAAAGCATTTTGGTGAACAATAGCAGGAGGCATCGCAAACGCAGATTTGAAGTTATACTACAAAGTTACAGTGATAAAAACAGCATGGTAGTGGCACAAAAGCAAATGCAGATCATTGGAACAGAATAGAGGAGGCAGAAACAATCCCAAACACAGTCAACTATTTGGTCTTTGACCAAGGGGCCAAAAACATACACTGGAGGGAAGATAGGCTCTTTCATAAATAGTGCCAGGAAAATTGGACATCCATATTAGACATCTACATGCAGAAGCTTAAGTCTAGACCTATATATCTCACAGTGTTCTAAACTAAAATCAAAATTGATGAAAGACCTAAATGTTAAAAGAAAAATACTTAACCTGCAGGAAGATAAAAAAGGTAAAACTCTTGAAGACATAGAAGTAGGCAAGGGCTTTCTGAACAGAACTCCAATGGCACAAGAAATAGTACTGAGAATCAACAGATGGGAACATATCAAATTAATAAGCTTCTGCACCTCAAAGGAAACAATCGATGAAGTGAAGAGACAACCTACAGAATGGGAAAATAATTTTGCCAGCTATTCCTCAAATGAGGGCTGACATCTAGAATATATAAAGAACTAAAAAATATAGAGCCTCCAAAATAAAAGACCCAGTCCAAAAACTGGCAAATGAAGTGAATAGACACTTCTCAGATGGTCAATAAATACATGAAAAAATGTTCAACACTGCTGTTCATTACATGCAAATTAAAACAACACTGAAATACCATCTCACTCTGGAAAGAATGGCCATCGTCAAGAAATAACCAATAACAAATGCTGGCAAGGCCGTGGAGGGAAAGGAACTCTTCCACGTTGTTGGTGGGAATGTAAACTAGTACAACCAATATGGAGACCAGTATGGCGATTCCTCAAAAACTAAAAATGAGGGGCACTGTGTTCACTCTTGTATGGTGGCCCATCCATATGCTGTAGGATGCACCTCTTTTCCTACCTTTACTTGGCCCAAACTCACTCTGCAGAGCTTGTTTCTTTTCTTACCTTTAATAAAAGTTTGCTTCTGTTTGTGCTTGTCTTAACAAACTTTGCTCAAGACAGAAAGAACCTAGAAACAACCTCCAGAAGGAGACTCCAGCACCCCAAAACCCAGTAACATATTTGATTTAGCCAGCTAAAAGAACAGGTAAGGCCCTGTGGGTACTTTTCTTTCTTTTTCTTTTTTTGGGTTTGGTTTGGTTTGGCTTGGTTTGGTTTGGTTTGGTTTTCTTTTCTCTTTTCCCCTAGGCTGAGGAATCCAGACAATGGTATTAGGAGCCATTTCCTATGTTTTCCAGATGTGGGGTGGAGGGAGAATGCATAGTTTCTGCCACCTCTAGAGCAGCTCTCAAATTTCCTGGGGGGAAGAACAGTGGGAGCACAGAAAAATAAAGATAAGAGTCAGAATACAGAAAACAGAGGTCAGGTGGAGCCCTCTCTCTGGATGGGAGGAAAGGAACTGCTCAACCACTGCAATGCATTTATTTATACATTTGGCAGGTTGATGTCACATGACACCCCTCTGCCTAGCAACCTGTCTGCATGGTAGCCTCGGGGCACCTCACGTTCTTGGAGCTGGAGCAGCTGTTCATGTGGCTCCCCTCAGGTGCTCTTTGTTCTGGGGACTGGCCTTGCTCCAGCCCCACATGTGTGACTGATCCCCAGGTTCAGCTGCTCCCCACATCTCCCCTTTTTCTGTTTTGTAGTTGCAAAACAGATGGGTGGTCAGTTGAAGTTGGAGGATCTGTGTTTGGAGGATTCTGCAGAAGACCTTCTTGTTCTCAAACCCTTTTTAGTCTGAGTGAACTTACTCATTTAGGCTAAAGATTTCCAGTCCAAGGATTCTAGGTCCCTGCCTTCAGCAATTTAACCTTATACAGCCCATTAACCCATAACAGTAGTCAGTTACCAGTTCAGCTGGAAATTGTCAGAAGGTGTTAGTGATTTGAGTTTCTTTTACAGCTAGCATATTACTATGGCATAGTTTTATATCTCTTGTAGTTATACTTTTCTGCAGGATGTTCAAGACCGAGTTAAAGTGGGACCTATATTAATTATAATTAATTTATTGCTATCTGTCAAGGTCAGTTAAGTTTCCTCAGGAATTACCTTGGAACCGTGCACACACCTCTTAGTTCTTCTGTCAGTGTCAGCCATCTGGTTGAGTCATGGCCACTGCTTGACCAAGTTGCTTTCTGTGAAAGCTTGGGAGATCTTTTTGTCCTGGTGACTCTCCTTAGGCACACTATACACCACTGATCACTCTCCTCTGTGGTCCCACAACCTCCTTGGTCAGAAGACTGGGGAGTCACCAAGTTATAGGATGATGCAGCAGAGGTTCTCTATGCCTTGGGTCCTCACTGACACTGGAGGGCTGTGGCCAAAATATTGGCTGTCCTCTTAGCCCTTCAATCTTTCCAGTTTTTGGTCTCCAAACCTCAGCTGTTGAACATCCAGAAGAGAAGGTTAATGTCATTATATTGTATTGGGAGCAGTGAGCTTACTATTATACAAAATAGAACCATTATTTCCTACCAACCATGGATGTTTTAGCATTTGAATCCCAGTAGAATGTTAACAGACAACAGTTACATATTTTACACAGAAAATTAGAAATCAAAACCATACAAAATATTGTAACATGACAATCATGATGACATTTTTGTAACACACCTAGATTTCCGTTTTGACATAAAATAGCCTTTTTAGTCAATCATCCCTATCTAGTACATAAGAAGATTTTACCTAACTTGTTGACCTTTAATGGAATGTACATCTCATAAGTTTTTGTTAAAGGCAAATGTCTGAATCTGAAAGAAATGCCTATCACCATAAAAAAATACCTGTTTCACATTTTGGAAGACCTGTACATCTGAAGGCATGAATACATTTAATATACCACAAGAATAAAAATAATCAATTGTCACAGCCACATGAAAAACCTTTATACCAGAGTGTTTTTAAATCAAAAACCTTGTGGTCTAGAAAACTTAATCTTTTGACAATGACCAATATAAACATATCACAATACTATGTTTTAATAACATTTATTGGGGTGTCTCCCATAAGGGTATGGAGATAACTGGGGCTTCCTATTAATGAACAAAGGCTGGGATAACTTCCCAGGCAGCTGCTCCTTTATTCACCAGTGATTTTCCAAGCCTGAAGAGTCCCCACTTAGTTACCTTAACAAATTTCTGAGAGGTCTCTGAGAAAACCAATTTTGATATCATATTGACCAGCTGGCAACCCAGGTGGGAGCATGCTTTTAAATCTATAACCCACATTAAATTTTGAACAAATGATCCAAAAATTCAAAATAAGAAAGGAAAGGAAAAAAAACTGTTGAGTTCAAACAAAAAACAGCTGTTCATGGATATGACAAACAGACAAAGAAACAAGTACACAGCTTAACAGATTGGACAAAAGACAAACATGTTACAAAATCAGAGTGCACTCAAATATATTTTTGACTAAACTGAATTATAATAACAGTTTTACAATTTCAGAAGTTTGTAATTATAAATAGAGTAGTCAGATTTTTTGTAAGTCAATAGCAGAGATCTCTTATAAGAAGAATTTGGAAGGAATTAAATCTTTTATCTATAATTAATATATAATTTTTGTATTTTAATTTGTCTTAAGAATACTGGTAACTTTTGTGTCCCTTTCTTTCATGTAACTTTCAGCTCAGTTATCTCTATGTACTCTGTCACCTACTCAGACCTTTGATTCCCATTTTTGGTTACCATCTCCTGGGCATCCTGGCTCAACTTCTTTAACTGGCCCCAGGTCAGGTCTAGTCCCATCTTCATCTATTGGCTGTGGCATGGTCTCTGAGGCATCACTGTCATAGGAGTGAGCATCAGCCTCTTGGAAGGTGGAATCTTCTCCTTCTCCAGATCTGGGTCCATGATGCAGTTGGACAGCATGCTCTGTCACCCTGATAGGCCATGCAGCATCCTCTGGAAAGACACAAGCATACCCTCAGCCCCATACAAGTAGAGGGCTGGGTCCCTTCCATTTTCCAGTATGAGGACCTTTCCAAAGGGCCCTTCCTAACTTCTTTTCCTTTACCTGATTGAATTGTCTTTCTACTGTAGTCCCATCCCTAGTAGGATTTAAAAAGTTAACAGTTTATAATGCCAAGTGAAGTCTATTATGAGGTGTGAATTTTGTAGGGAAGGAGTCCCCTTTTTGTTTTTGTAATTGAATTTTGAGCATATGGTGAGAATGTTCAACAATTTCTTGACCTTGAGGGTTATAAGGAATTCCTGTGGTAAAGGAAATGTGAAAAGTTTTACAAAATGTTTAGAAGGCTGCACTCATAAAATCTGGACCATAGTCAGTCTTAAGTGCCCATGGGAAGCCAAGGGTACTAAAGACATCCAAGCAATGAGCTATGACATGTTTAGCTGGTTCACTGGTGCAGGCAGAAGCAAAAATAAATCCTGAGGAAGTATCCACTGAAACGTGGACCCATGTAGAGAGCCAAACTCAAGAATGCGAGTGGATGAATAATCTTGCAAGGCCCATATAATAGCCTGCAATTCAGTCTTTTGTGCAGAAGAGAAACCCATACCCTGTATTTGGGCACCTGGGGCTCCCGCTCACCACTCCCACCTCTGGCTGCAGCTCCAGCCTCACCGCTGGGGATGGGCTCCATCTCCAATGCACCCCCTCCCCAGGAGATGAGGCAGTCGCCACCTCTGTAGCCATGGCCACCATTTTGTTTTGTTTTGTTGGTTTTTTTAAAATTTGGGCTGCTGCAGCTCCCCCAGCCCTGAGCCAATTGCAGCGCTAGTGCTGTGTTGCAGTTGGGCCAGCAGTTTAAAGACTCGGTGGGGACCCGGTGGAGTTTGCACCACAGCACACAAGAGGCAGGGCCACCAGGCTCTCATCCCTCCACAGTGGTGTGGTCATCAACTCCATGGTGTAGGCCCCCACTAGCCACCCACAGCACCAAGTCTGACCTGCTGCACCAAGCTAAGCTGAGCCGGGCTGTGCTGTCTCCATGCCATAGTACCCCCACTTTTTGGCAGAGCTGAGACAGGCTCTGCTGGAAGTTTCCCAGGCTAGGTCAGCCTTCCACATCAGTTTTGGATTTACACTCATTTTCCCAATGATACCCTCATTGACACTTTGTACAGATACTAAAAGGTTTTGTAAAAGGGAAAAATAATGGCTGTGCTGCCTTTACAGGTGCAGCAGAGCAATTTTGGGCAAAATGTCCCTCACCCCACAGCTGAAATGAGTAACCTTGCTCTCTCCCTTTCCTCTAGGCAGTGGATGATAACCTGAGTGATAGCTGCTGTCAAGGCAGCCCCTTGTACATATGAAGGGCCAATGTCTGCACAAATTTGAATAATCTCAGACAGTGTAGCCTAATTTTTGTGGGCTCATAAAGCCTCTTTACACCATTTATTTGCATTTTCAAAGGCCAATTGTTGAGCGATTAACTTAAAGGATTTTATGAAGAGTGGAATTTTATGAAGAGTGGAAATCTCAGCCTGTGATGCAGCAAAATTTCCCAGAACTGAGAAGGCAGAAGTAGCCACTTATGGTGCAGTTTAGGTTTTTGGGCATTATGAAATGGAATTCACAGCAAAACACTGTAATGGGGAATGGTCTTTTTTGTCCCCCACAGCTCCTTCCTTATCTGATTGAGCAAAGCTAGAGGGTTTAAGCTCTATTGGGGGTTCTGTTGTTCCACCATCTTTTTTCTGCTTGGGACTTGATATTAAAATAGTGCTCTGAGCCAAATCCTCTGTGGTCATCTCAACAAGTGTACAACCATTAAAACACTCTCTAATCCAAATCCACAAAAAGAAAGTAAATACAGGAATCAATAATACAACAAGTATTTCTATATACCTCTGTGGTTCTTGAGAACCTGTTTGCCCCCATGTTTTACATCTGAAGATATCAATATCAATACAACTCTGTGATTAATATTGATGCTATTAATGCACTTCTCTCCCTTTTGTGTGCACAATGAGAAATGTCCCCTCACCTGATATTTTTTCATACCCAGATCCCTGTTCAGGCACCAATATGCCACATCCAGCACACCTCTCAAAGTTCCCAGGGGGAAGAATGGTGGGAGGATGGAGAAATAAAGATAAGAGTCAGAATACAGAAAACAGAGGTCAGGTGGAGCCCTCTCTCTGGATGGGAGGAAAGGAACTGCTCAACCACTGCAATTTACTTATACATTTGGCAGGTTGATGTCACTTGACACCCCTCTGCCTAGCAACCTGTCTACATGGTAGCCTCAGGGCACCTCATGTTCTTGGAGCTGGAGCAGCTGTTCATGTGGCTCCCCTCAGGTGCTCTTTATTCTCGGGACTGGCCTTGCTCCAGCCCCGTAGGTGTAATTGATCTCTAGCTTCAGCCACTCCCCACAGGTTTCTGTGTTTTTCTTCCAGCCATATATAGCCCACAGGCCTGCTTGAAGCTTATCTCCTCCTTTAAGAACAGCCAGAGAGCCTGTTATTAACCCAGTTGCAGAACAGATTGTTCAGGTACCATGCGTGCAACCTAGAGTTTAGAATGCTTTTTTTTACCTCATGTTCCTGTTCATCATGATATTTTCCTCAGCTTTCTCTTTCTTTTGGGGGAAAATACCTGTTGGTAACTTGGCAGCCTGCCTGAGTGGCCACCTGTTCCAGTTTGCTCCTCTTCATGCTCAAAGACTGATCTCTGCTTTCCCCCTACATAGACTTTTGTTTCTCAGGGTGTTATTTCATCTGTTAGTTCACCTCTTCAACATTCTGGTTTGTCACATGAATCAGCCAAGTGGGTTCCACCATCTTTGTTTTCAACTGACCTCATGGTCACTGGAAAAATCTCACCCATGCAAACAGATAAGCCTTCAATTGCAAGGAACATGTGGGTGTTCTAAAATTTTCTTTTGAATTAGGCTAGATCTCTACCTTGTTTCCTCTAACAAAATTCAGGTAATTTAGAAACATATACCTGACAGCCTGAGCAGGACAAAAAAATCACCAGTAATGGTTAGCTCAATTGACTGTGACTCAAATGCAGCCATCCTTGTTCTTAGGATTTTAAACTTTTTTCTTAAAAAAAAGAGGTTTCAGTCTCTACTGCCTTAAACAGAATACCAAAGCTTTTACTATCAGAGTAAATGCAAGAGATACTGTTTCCCAAGTGTATCCACCCTGCTTAAGTAGAGCCATCAAGTGGCTCAATGGGGCTAAAGGAATCCCAGTGAAGAGGGATCCCACCTAACCACATGGGAGTTTCCAGGGGTGAGGTAGAGCCATAAAGTGGTCAACACCCCTCTCCATAAGGAGTTAGTGGGCCCCATATGGAGACAGAAGGCCTTCAGTAGTGCTTTTTTTATGCCTTTATGAAAGGTGCCAGCATCATCCTAGATTCAGACAGAGATGTCCATCTAGTAAATACTTGAGTCCCACAAGGGATATTTTGTGGGCTCAAATCAGGTCTCCTCCTTCTGCATGGGATGCCATTTTAAGGACCCAAGAATTAGTAGGGCTATCAATGCTCAAAATGCTGTGAAAGATGCCAGCATCATCCCAGCTTTGGATAGAAATGTCTGTCTAGTGAATACTTAAGTCTCACAAGGAAAACTTTGTGGACTCATTTGGGCTCCTCCTACATAGAATGCCATCTTAAGGGCCCAAGACCTAATTGTCTCTCTTAATAGGCCCCAAGACAAGCCATGGGCAACCTCGTGCACCACACCCTGCAGATTCCACTGACTTTGCTGTTTGGTCAGTGGGAAAGGTTTGACCCTACCTGTCTTAGTTACTGTTCTCATTGCTGAGACAAAACACTCGACACCAAAAGTTAAAGTATAAGAGCAAAGTTATAGAATAGCAAACTTATAGAAATCTCATAACAGAAATTAGAAATCAGTTACTAGCCTCTGACTAAGCTCCTGCTGCCTGTCACATGCTTAGACTGCTAAAACTCAGGCAGCCTTGAGTGTCTGAGTGCAGCTGCTTCTCCCAGATAACACATTAGGTCAACCTGACTGCATCAGCTGTAATGTCTGTGTTTTCCTACCCAGAAGGATAATTTGTAGTTTTCCAGCTTGCTTCAAGGACTTTGAGCCCAGAACAGACCAGCTGCATCAAGGACACATTTAACTCTACCTGCTCAGCTCAAATCCCCTCCCCTCCTTTCCAGAATGTTCCCACCTTATGATAAACAATTCCTTATAAGTATGCTTAAAATAAGCCTGCCTGACAACATATGATTTAATTCATGTAACCAATCATGTAATAACCTGCAATCAGCTTTGTACTTCCTGCTTGCAAAAATGTATTTAAACTGACTCTAGGCTGATGATTTGGACCTGGTTTCCATCATCCCACCAGTGTTAATAAACAAGTTGCCTTCCAAACTCCTCGGTGTGGAGAATTTTCTTTTTGGTCCTGGTTGGATTTTCCACAACAAAAGGAGGAAAAGTTTATTGTAGCTCACAGTTTTTAGAGGTTTCAGTTCATATTTCGCTCACTCCAGGGGAGGGTGGCATGGCAGAGGGGCATTGAAGAGGAGAAACAGATGATGCACAGAAGGCAGCAAAGCAGTGAAGGAGTGAATAAGCAAATGACCAGCAGTGACCATAGCAGCCCTCTTTCTGTTCCTTATATTCTATTCAGGCTAACTGCCCTTAGGGTTGGTAGCACTCACACCCAGGGTGGGGCACCCTTAATCCTAGCATTGCACTACAAATCAATCCCAGCATCACATCCTTAGTCCCAGCATCACACACTCTAGATCTGACCACCTCTGAAAATCCCCACCTATGACTGCATGAGGCTGTGAAGGGACATCTAGATACAAGACACAACACTGCATATTTAAAAAGGAACACCTTATCTACTATTACATTATAGTTTGGATTCAATATGAATTAGGAAGTGATGAGAGATGGGTACAGGATGGCAGTTTAAATTATGAGACTACTTTTAAAATGTAGAAGTTGAAATGAAATCCCTTACGTTCAAGCTTTTGTGACCCTTTATCTCAGGAAAAACCCAGAAACTATATTAAGAGCGGCCTCCAAGGAAGAATGAGATATCTTTAATGATCCTGTCCTCATATCCCCATGTGTCTCTCAGAGGGATATGGGTGTCTCCCATCTGTTTAATGAAGAAACTTCAGATGGCACCCCAGACACCTATGACCCCATTCCTGGACATGGCCTTTCTGTGTTCAATAATCAGGACCTGGGGGAGAGTCAAAAGAGAAAGACTACTTCTCTGGAACCCTCATCTACATCTATAGCCATTGTTGGAGTCAAAGGGACCCCTAGTCAGAGGTTCTTTACTCATGCTCTGATGTGTCACTTTGAAGGCCAAATGTGTGACCACGAGTTTCTATTATCCTACAGTGTCCTACACACTTGCCAGGAAGATTTACTAATTGGGGACACTTCTCAAATTCCAACAACGACCAAAATGGATTTTACTCACTGGGACTACACCAGGTCTCCCTGACCTAATTAGCCAACAGTAGGATCCTGCTGCATGGTATAATGGAATATGTGACTTAAGGAAATCCTTATTCCTCTATGTGTCAGAAAAGAGAGGAAAAGCTTTGGGTGTTTTGACTCAAAGGCTAGAATCCCACCCAGTGGCATACTTTTCAAAAAGTGAGATGGAGTGGCTGTGGATGGCCACCCTGCCTGAGGGCAATACCAGCCACAGCTATGCTAACAAAGGAAGACTTTAGGACAGAAACTAGAAGTCCTGACTCCCTATCAGATCAAAGCGATTGTTAAGACCAAACATTACTTGTGGTTAACAGGGGAATGTCTTACCAAGTATCAGGCCATCCTCTTAAATTGTTGTAAAAACTTACACTACTCTTAATCATGCCTCTTTGATGGCTACAGGCCCAGAAGCTGACCTTTTGTGAATGGGTGATCTCCCAGACCTATGCAAGCAGTCAGGACATCAGTGACCTGCCCCACCAAGACCCTAAGTAAGTGTGGTTCACTGATGGAAATAGCTTTGTCCAAGAAGGACATTAAAAGGTCAGTTGTGCAGTGATCATTTCACAATAGATTATTGAGACCAACTTCCCCCAGGGACCTCTGCTCAAAAAGCAGAACTTATAGCTCTTACTTGGGCATTGCTATTAGGAAAAGGCAAAAAGCTAAACATCTATATAGGCTCCAAGTATGTCTTTCTGGTGCTACATGCCCATGCAGCAATCTGGGCAGAAAGGGACTTACTAACTAATAAGCAATCATCTAAAAAGCACAAGCAGAAAATTCTACAACTCTTAAAGGTAGTCCATCTCCTCAAGCAGGTCACAGTCATGCATTGTAAGGGATCTCAAAAGACATGTCCAAAGTCTCCTTAGGCTCTCCTTAGAGAGGCAAGAAAGGCAGTCCTACATCCCCTCAAGTCCTAGCCTTATTCCTAGTTCCTGAAGAGCCATTCTGGTCCTTCCTCAAGAGATGTTATGACAAGCTATAAAAATCCTAATTGGGAAATTGTCACTAGAATTCTCATAGGACCAAGAAAAAGTCTATTCCTGAGAACCTCTGGAAGACCTGAAACTCCTTTTCAGAGAGCAAGACTCCCTTACTGCTCTAGGTACAGGTAAGTAAAGTCATTAATGACCCTAATTCACCACAGCTTAAATGGGCATATGCATTGAGACTCCCACTTTTAATTAGATACACTATGTGGGTAATATTGCTAAGGCTATGGCTCTCAAACTTTTGATAATTTATCTAACCTCCTTCTTTGTCATACTTTTTCCTCTACAAGAAGCATGGAAATCTGACCTGCTCCTCATAGTTGTGTTCTCCCTCCCCAATATAATAAAGTTACTTTCTCCCATAAAACAGACAGCTCAATGGTCACTAACTTTTCTCATTGTCTTCTGACTGGCTCTATTCTTTCAACCCAGCCAGGGAGCCATGGCACCCCAAGGTAGATGGAGAGCCATACTCCCCAGAAGGTAGGGTCTACCACCCCTTCCAGCTGGAGGAAGCTATACAAGATAGATACCTCCACTCCCTCAGCACCCCATAAAGAATTATGGGTATATGTGTCTCTCAGGGAGAATGAAACAGGAGATTAGAGCATGGCAAAGCTGGCTGGGAAAGTAGTAAAGTTCAAAATCCAGGAAACATGCACAAAACAGTTCCCAAAGCACTGCATGAACTTCTTGTGAGAGCTTGAGCAGGTTTTCAACAGGATGGTCTAGACCTGATGTCAGCATGAAGCATGGGTGATTCAAAAAGACAGTCCACATTGAGTTTTGGCTACTGTGTTCACTCTTGCACAGTGATCCACTCTCATGCTCTAGAGTGCACTCCTTTTCCTACTTTTACTTGGCCCACATTTGCTCTGCAGAGTCTGTTTCTTTTCCTATCTTGAATAAAATTTTGCTACCATTTTAAAAGAAACTAAAAATAGAAACTCCATTCAATCCAGAATTCCCCTTCTAGAAATCTTCCTGAAAGAGTTAAACTGATCATATTACAGTGATACCCATGTTTATAGCAGCACAAGTCATAATATCTAAATCTTGAAAACAGCCCATATCAACACATGAATGGGTAAAGAAAATGTATTTATACACAATGGAATACTACTTTTTCATAAAGAAGGGTAAATTTGAGTCATTTGCAGGTAAATGGATGCATTTCAAGGCCATAATGTTAAGTGACATGAATCAAACATATGACTTTAAATATCACATAGTTTCTCTTATATGAGAAAACCAAAATATAAATAGAAAAGTAAAGGATAGATAATAGAAGTAGGGAGATCTTTTTCAAATGGAAGGAAGATAAGAAATGAAGGGAGGATAAAGGGAAGGTAGAGAAAAGGGATTTTTAAAAAGAGCGAATAAAAAAATGGAAATAGAGTTTTTTCAAATGGAAAGGAGAAGGGATTCAACATGGCTGAATAAATGAGGAGTCACGTTGGACCTAGAAAATCAACTAAAAACACAGGTATTTGGAAGAAAGGGAGGGACATACATCCTGATGCCAAAGTCAATCTCAACTAAGAGTTTGTAGATCAAACAAAACATAAGCATAAGATTTTATAAAATGATAATCCAGGCCATGGGCTTACCACCAGTGGGATTGAAGCAGGAACCACCATTCCTGGGAAGTTCCCCAAAAAGAGAGACTGCAAATGTGTCACAAACTCAATTCACACAAGATAGATCTAGAAATTAAGGCCCCTCACCTCTTTTGATTTCCAGCAAGCAGAGGACATTGCAGCCTAGCAACAAATTTCACTGGCACACAGAGTGGGGAATGACTGCTCCCTCCCCCAACAAGCTGCCAGTCTTTTGTTTTGTTCTTCTTTTTTTTTTCTTTCCCTGTTGCACACTATAGCTGCTACCTGGAACCTCTAGCAATAACAAGGTTAGGGGCTGGCAGCAGCACTGAGGACTGCTAGTGAAACAACATGGCCCTTCCTGCCCTGGACCAGTGAAGAGAGGGACTTGGACCATGGATGCAGCTGTGACCTGAAGCACCAGGGACAAGGAGTGGGAAATTAGCACTTCCCTGCCCTTCGACCTGGGACCAGTGACATGAGCACCCTTGGGCCAGGAAGTCAGCACTCCCTCTGACTTGTGACCACCAGTGTGGGACAAGGAGGGCAGTGCATGAGAGGAGCCAGTGGTGTGGAACAGAGCAGGCTGTGCAAGGTCTGGAAGGGGCAAACTGTACACAGGACTAGGAACAACCTTGGGCTGTTTCTGCCTGAGGGTGATGCAGCAACTAGGAGAGCAACACAGACACACACAGGGTAAGGAGATGTGGGTGGGCATCCAGAAATCTGCTGGCTAAAGACCAGCCACAGCCCCACATCCTGAGGCCAAGATCAGCCCCACATCCAGCACTAATCCTACTGCAGGTTTGGTGGGGCTCTGATTTGGACACTACCACAGAACAGTGGGCACCGGAGGAATTTTTTTTCTTTCTTTTCTTTATGTGTATCATTTTCCTTTTTCTTTTTTGGGTGGCAGGGGATCTGGTTGGGTTTTTTGCTTGTTTAGGTTTATACATATATTTTTCTTCTATTTTATTCATATTCTTTCTCTCTTTCATCAACTATCTCTCTTGATCTTATGATATTTTCATATGCATGAACATTGTCTCTAGTATTTCCAGTTCTTTTTCTTTATCCTTCATTCTTTCTCCCCTGTCCTCTTCTCTGGTTTCCCAAAGCTTGTATGATCATCCTTTGTCCTCTAGCCTTGCTTCAACTATATTTCTCTTCATTTATCTCTCTTTTGTCCCCTATGCCTTTTAAATTTCCCCACCACTAGGTAAAATCACTCTACTAGGGGAAAACTCATTGCACACAAGTTCCTGATTTATGTTGTGTTTTGTTATATAATTGTAGATCTTGGCCCTATGATTAAAGGTACCAAATTAAGAGTTATTATAGTTTGTCAGTTTCTAGGCTGTGCTTGATGCTATTGTTATGTCTAATTGTACTGCTTTAGCCAGGATGTCGTACCTGTTATAATCAGTTGTTCTCCCTTATATGACAATACTGTGATTGTCTGGGGTCATAACCATCACCATATTCCAATACCAAAGAACAGCTTGCTGACCCAAATAGACAGCAACATCTCATCATTAATAAATTGGGAAGGTAGAATCTTGAGACAGACATAAAACCCAAGAACCATTTACACCTAGAAGACATATCTGAAAAAATAGACATTTCCTAGGGAAGCCTTGATACTAGTGATAAAATTATCTACCATAAGAAATTAAAATAAAATTAAAAATAGAAAATGACAAGATGCAGAAGCGAAATGCAACCCAAGATCTCCATACCACCCAGGACAAGTTTAGAGCCCAATGAGACAGAAGAAATCAAAGGTCACACACTGGAACTTTCTGAAATGATAGCAGCAGAATTGAAAAAACAACTGGATGTGACTATAGAAAAAAAACTCTCAAGTTAAAAAAAAAAGAAATGTTGATCAAAATGAAAGACACGCCCGTCGAATCTAGAGTCCACACAGATTTCCTTTTTTTTTTTTTTTTTTGTGGGTACCGGGGGTCGACCTCAGGACCTCGCGCGCCAACAGGCGCACGTGCCGCTGAGCGATATCACCGGCCCCTTTTTTGTATGTGGGTTCCGGGAGTCGAACTCAGGCCCTCACGCTTGCAAGGCAGGCGCTTACGCCGCTGAGCCATCTCACCGGCCCCAGATTTCCTTTTTTATGTGGGTACCGGGAGTTGAACTCAGGACCTTGCACTTGCCAGCAGGCACTTGTGCCACTGAGCCATATCACTGGTCTTTTTTTTTTCCCTTTATGTGGGTACCAGGAGTCAAACTCAGGACCTCGCACTTGCCAGGCAGGTGCTTATGATGCTGAGCTATCTCATTGGCCCATCCACACAGATTTTAAAAAAGAGGAGCTTAGGAAAACAACAGAAATCATGAATGTCCAACATATGAAAGAAATAGAAGCCATGAAACAGATCCAAATAGATATCCAGGAGATTAAAAATCCCATTGAAAGTATATGCAACAGATTGAATGAAGGTGAAGATAGAATATCAGATCTAGAAGACAGGATTGTAGTTAGTGACCATGAAAAAAAAAGATATCTTAAGTAATAATGGACCAAGAAAAATCAATCCAACAACTGCAAGGTGAAGCAAAGAAGAACAATATAAGATTGATTGGAGTCAATAACAAAGCCAGAGATAGTGCAAACACCATAAAAATTGCTTCACAGAATTAATGGCAGAAAACTTCCCAACCATGAATAAAGAATTTGACATACAAATAAGTGAGGCATGTAGAATTCCAAATAGCCATCACCAAAAGAAAGCTACACCAAGGCATACAAATAATCAAGATTCCAGAAATTCAACACAAGAACAGAATATTAAAACTTGTTATAGCAAAGAAACAAATCACCTATAAAGGAAAACCCATTAGAATCACAGCAAACTTCTCAACACAAACCCTCTAGTCAAGGAGAGGTTGGAGTAAGGTATTTCAAGCCCTAAAAGAAAACAACCTCCAATCCAGACTGAAATCCCCAGCAAAACTATCTTTCAAAACTGGTGGAGAAATAAGATACTTCCATGACAAAGAATGCATGAGGAAATTCATGACCACCAAACCATTCCTCCAAAATGCTCTGAAGGATATTTAGAAAGAGATAATGAAGACCACAATTGCAAGAACACCAACAGAAAGAAGCCAATAGGCAGGGCAAGCAATTAAACAGACTGAAAAGACAGGGTACCAACAACAGGAAAATAATATGAGAAGGATAAGCCAATATATATGTTATAACCATCAGTGTTAATGGTCTCAATTCACCAATCAAAAGAAACAGACTGGTAGAATGGATCAAGCAACAGGAACCAACAATAATGCTGCATTCAAGAAAAACACAACTAAAAAATAAATCCATCGACTGAAAGTCAAAGGATGGAAAACAATACTCCACGTGACAAAAATCCAGAAAAAAGCAGGGGTAGCAATTCTATTTGTAGACAATGTGAACTTCAAGCCAAGACTGACCAAAAGTGACAAAGAAGGTCACTACATCCTTGTTAAGGGAAAACTCTAAGAAGAAGAGACTATAATCATAAATACATAGGTACCAAATACAAGGGCACCCAACTACATAAAACAAATATTAAAGAATGTGCAAAATCAAATAAGCACTAACACAATTGTAATGTGGGACCTTAATACTCCACTGTCACAAATAGAGAGATCAACTAAACAAAAAATCAGCAAAGAAATATCAGAACAGAACCAAACCTGTGAACAAATGGACTTAATAGATGTCTACAGACTGTTCCGCCCCACAACATCAGCATACACATTCTTCTCAACTGCACATAGGATGTTCTCCAAAATAGAATACATACTACCTCATAGAACATGCAAAGGAATTGAAATTATCCCATGTATATTATCTGACCATAGTGCAGTGAAAAAGGAAATCAATGGCAAAAGAAACCACAAAAACTCCAAAAACACATGGAGATTAAATTATACCCTACTGATCAACCAATGGATCACAAATGAAATTAAAGAAGAAATTAAACAGTATCTACAATTAAATGAAAATGCTAATTCAACATACCAGAACTTATGGGACACAATGAAAGCAGTCCTAAGAAGGAAATCTATAGCAGTAAATTATCATTAGGAAAACAGAACAAGTTCAAATAAACAACCTAATGTTGAACCTCGAGCTTCTAAAAAAGAGAAAAACAAATCAAACCCAAAGCTCATAAAAGGGAAGAAATTGTGAATAAAAGAGCAGATATTAATGCAATTGAGACTAAGAAAACAATACAAAGAATCAGTGGATTAAAGAATTGCTTCTTTGGAAGATTAAATAAAATTGATAAACCCTTAGCCAACCTCAGAAGAAAGAGGAAAGAAAAGAGTCAAATTCAAGCAATTTGGAAAGGAATAGGGTGAAATCACAACAGATCCTGTGGAAATCCAGAATATCATCAATACCTACTTCAAGAACCTGTACTCTAATAAGATGAAAAACACAGAAGAAATGGACAGATTCCTAGATACACATGAATTATCAAAACTGAATTGAGGAGATATAAAAATTTTAAATAACCCAATTTCAGTCAATGAAATTGAAAATGTAATTAAAATTTACCTACAGGGGCCAGTGAGATGGCTCAGTGGCATAAGCGCCTGCCTGGCGAGCGCGAGATCCTGAGTTTGACTCCCAGTACCCACATAAAGGAAAAAAAGGGGCCGGTGATATCATTCAGTGGCACAAGCACCTCCTGGCAAGCACAAGGTCCTGAGTTTGATTCCCAGTACCCACATTAAAAAAAAATTTTGGGATGGTGATATAACTCAGCAGCATAAGCGCCTGCCTGGCAAGCACAAGGTCCTGAGGTCGACTCCTGGTACCTGCATATTAAAAAAAATTTCACCTACAAAGAAAAGCCCAGATCCTGATGGAGTCACTGCTGAATTCTATAAGAAATTCAGAGAAGATCTAATGCCACTACCCAAACTCTTTAATGAAATTAAAAAGGAGGTAATATTCCCAAAATCATTCCTAGAAGCAAGTATTACCATGATACCAAGACATGAGAAGGACCTAACCAAAAAAGAGGACTACAGGAAATCTCCCTAATGAAGAGAGATGCAAAAATCCTCAGTAAGACACTGGCAAACAGAATGCAGCAAACCATCAAGATTATTCACCATGGCCAAGTAGGATTCATCCCAGGAATGCAGGGATGGTTCAACATATGTAAATCAATAAATGTAATACACCGTATTAACAGGGCCAAGGACAAAAATCATATGATCATCTCAAGAGATGCAGAAAAACCATTTGCAAAGTCCAACAATAATTCCTGATAAAAACCCTACAGAAAATGGGAATAGATGGTCTTTACCTCAATCTGATAAAAGCCATCTATGACAAACCAACATCCAGCATCATACTAAATGGTTAAAAACAGAAAGTTTTCACTCTAAAATCAGGAACAAGACAAGGATGTCCACTCTCACTTTATTCAACATAGTCCTGGAAACATTAGCCAGAGCAATTAGACAAGAGAAAGAAATAAAAGGAATAATGATAGGAAAGGAAGAAGTTAAATTATCATTATTTGCAGATGACATGATACTCTACATAGAAGACCCAAAAACTCCACCAAATGACTTGTAGATTTAATAACTGACTTTAGTACTGTAGCTGGATACAAAGTCAACACTCAAAAATCAATAGCATTCTTGTACATGAATAACGACTCACTGAGAGAGAAAGTAGGGAAACAACACCTTTCACAATAGCATCCCAAAAAATGAAATACCTAGGGATCAATCTAATGAAGGATGTAAAAGACCTCTACACTGAAAACTACAGTACTCTGAAAAAGGAGATTGAAGAGGATATCAGAAAATGGAAAGATATCCCCTGCTCTTGGGTAGGAAGAGCCAATATAGTGAAAATGGCCATACTTCCAAAACTGTTATGCAGATTTAATGCAATTCCGATCAAAATTCCAACAGCATATCTCACAGAATTAGAGAAAATAATGCTAAAATTCACTTGAAAGCAGGAGAGACCTAGAATAGCAAAGGTAATTCTGGGCAAGAAAGGCAAGGCAGGGGGCATCACAATCCCCGACTTGAAATTACACTAATAAACTGAAAACAACTGAGAAGGGATCCTTCACATAATAGAGATTCCTGGTAAGACTATAAGCAAATTTCTCAGTAAAATCCTTGCAGGCCAGAAGGCAGTGGTATGATATATTTAAAGTGCTGAAATAAAATCCTGTAAACCCAGAATTTTATATCCAACAGAACTATCTTTCAAAACACAAGTGAGAAATTGAGGCATGTCCAAAAAAATGAAAGCTGAGGGACTTCATATACTACTTTCCAGAAAAGAAATGCTACAAGGAATCCTTCAAGTTGAAATGAAACAGCACTAGACAGTAACTTGAAGACAATACTTGATGAAAATATAAAGTACTTTAGTAAAAGTAAATATATAGAAAACTATAAAATCCAGTACAATTGCAATTTCGGTTTGTAGCTACACTTTATGAGCTGGTGAGCACATCAGTGTGCCGCTAGGGTGGTATGCCCAGAAAGGTCACAGAAGCGCTGCATCCCTCTTCTACAGTATACATGATCTACATTTCTCTTCAATTGACTGTTCCTAAATTGTAGTCTTTAACATAAAACTGTAATAACAAGATGCTTTCCTGAGTTCTGTGGGCCATTTAGTAAATTGTCAAACCCGGGGAGTAGATCATGGGAACTCCTCCTCCAGAATTTTTAGTCAGCTTGATAGATCTACAATAGACTGGGGATCCCAGTTATGGCTGGTGTCTAAAGTGGGGATCATCTGGTGGTGCTGAGCACTTAACCCATAACGTCCTAAGTTCAAGTCTTAGTTCTGCCATAATAGCTATGTGATCTTAATAAATAGCCCAATCCCTGAACATCAGTTTTCCTACTGTGTAATGAGGATACACAGCATGAGATGATGCGCTTATCATAATACCAGAAAATGCTCAATAGATCTCAGCTATAATTTTAATAATTTTATTATCTGTGTGCCAGGCCACTTGGTGCTAAACAGAAACCACAGATAATATTCTAAGTGAATAACATTCTAGGCAAATATTCCAGATAAATATTTGTACCTGTTTCTCCTGCCATGAAATAGGAAACTGAATTCTCTTCTTGAAACATAGACATATCTGAAAAATGAATAAAAACTGAAAATCAAAAAAATAGAAAAATAAATGAGAACTACAAAGTGTAAGGGCTTATGGTATTGTGCAATTATTTTTTTCTCCTAAATCTGTAAGTCCAAAAACTATTTTTGAAGCTTCTCTAGATGAAAGGTTCTGAGGCTTTCTGAAGAAAGGATCTGGAGAAACTCGAGACATAATCCATTTGGAAATATTGATTTGCACCTTTGCTAGATATTTTATGTGTGTTTTAGGTCACTCAATAGTTAAATGAATTTGTTGCTAAGGATTCCCTCTCATTAGTCCCTTGGGCTGCTTCTGAAATCATTCCCAAATGTCTTCCTTGATAGAAGTAAAAGTTTAAGAGTCTTAATATCCCTGCAAGATGAGAAAGCAGGAACCAGGGAAGATGGGGCAACAACCATGTTCTTTTTTTTTTTTTTTTTTTTGTGGGTACCGGGGGGTCGACCTCAGGACCTCGCGCACCAACAGGCACCCGTGCCGCTGAGCGATATCACCGGCCCCTTTTTCGTATGTGGGATCCGGGAGTCGAACTCGGGCCCTCGCGCTTGCAAGGCAGGCACTTAAGCCGCTGAGCCATCTCACCGGCCCAACAACCATGTTCTGAAAGAGGTTTCATTTGCTTAGTTCAATTGCTCTTTCTCCCTTTTTTTTATCAGTACTGAGGATAGAACCCAGGGCTTTCATAATGAGGTACACTCTAGCCCTTTTTTTATTTTTTATTTTGAGACAGAGTCTTGCTAAGTTGCTAAATTGCCCAGACTGGGCTCTAACTCAAGATCGTCTTGTCTTGGCCTCCTAGAGTGCTGGGGTAAAAGCACACACCACCACAAGCAGCTCTCCTCTGCTTTTCCACCTCTTCTTCTCATTCTTCAGTACTACCTGGATTTAGTTGAGTTGGCTGATAAGACCAAAATGTGCGGGAACTAACAGTAAATACCACTTTTGCGAGGTGTCTTTATTCAGCTTCAATCTCCATAAACATTGAATTGTCAGATGCCTGCAGCATCATAAGCCTATTTTTCTTACTCCTTTTTTTGTTCCTTCCTTTCTTCTTTCTTTCTTTCTTTCTTTTTTAATACTGGAGATTAAAACCAGAGCCTCATACTGAGTTACCTTCTTTTTGAAAATTTTGTTTAACTTTTAAGGGGACGCTTTTACTTTTATTTAACATCTGCAGTACATAATAAGCCTAGTCAGGCACACTGGCACACATCTATAATTCCAGCACTTGGGAGACTGAGTCAGGAGGATGGCCAAGAGTTCAAGGCCAGCTTGGGCTACGTAGTGAGACCCTGCCTCCATAAATAAATAAATAAATAAATAAAACCTCATCCAAGAACTTTCACTAAAGATTGTTCTGTTTTTTTTTTCTTTGAAAGTATGAATGTACAATTTCTTTTTTTATTAGCATTAAGTAGTAAGGCATACTTATATAAGTGTTAGAGGAAAGCCTAATCTGACTGTACCGAACAAGGAGCAAAACTGAAGATGATACAGAACTGCCGGCTTTGGTGGCACACACCTGCAATCCCAGCATTTGGGAGGCTGAGGCAAGAGGATCACCCTATATTTGAGGCCAATCTGGGCTACATGATGAGACCCTGTCTCAAAAAAACAAAAACAAGCAAACAGAAGTAAATACTAATCACTAAATACATTGTTATTTAATTGATTATGTATATAAAATTGTGGAAGCCAAAAGTACATAATATTTTTTTTATTTTAAAGAGAAAAGAAATAAAACAAAATTTGAAAACAAGATAATAGGAGGGTAACAATGGTTAATATATTATTGTCCAAACAATATTAGCACAAACCTTTCTTTTCAATGAACTAAGAGAAATTAGTAGTAAAACTATCTTAACTATCTTCCATATATATATATATATTTCCCTTCCTTTTCTCCCTTGCCCCATCCTAATTTCTCTTTCCTTTTGAACAGTTTCTTCCCATTTTACAATATCTTTGTACATTTTGGATCTTATTTACTCTTTCACCTTCTCACACTAGGGAGACAATACGATGCTTACACATGGGCATATGGTTTATTTCACTTATGATTATGGTCTCAAGTTACATCCATTTACCTATAAAAGTCTCCAGTTTATCCTTCTTTATGGCTGAGTAGTACTCCATTGTATAAAAAGACCACAACTTTTTATCCATTCCTCAGCTGATGAGCATTTGGGTTTTTTCCAAGATCTAGCTATTACAAATTGTGTTGCTATAAACATGGGTGTAAGTATATCACTGTGGTACAATGTTTTTAATTTTTTTGGGAAGATACCCAGAAGGGGAATAGCCAGGTCAAATGGAACCTACAATCCTAGTTTTTTGAGGAATTGCCACACTGATTTCCACAGTGGCTGCACCAGTCGACACTCCCACCAACAGTGGAGAAGGGTTCCTTTTTCCCCACAGCCCCTCCAGCATTTGTTATTAGTTGATTTCCTGATAATAGCCATTCTTTCTGGGGTGAGATGGAATCTCAGTGTTGTTTTAATTTGCATCTCTCAAATGCCCAGTTATGTTGGACATTTTTTCATGTATTTATTTGCTGTTTGTATTTCTTCATCTGAGAAGCACGTATTCATCTCAGATGCCCATTTTTGGATTGGGTCTATACATTTGGGAGGTCTGACTTTTTTGAGTTCTTTGTATGTTCTTGATAGTAATCCTTTGTCTGAGGAATAGCTGGCAAACACTTTTTCCCACATTGTGGGTTGTCTCTTCACTCTGTTGGTAACCAAAAAGCTTTTGTGCAAAAGCTTTTTAATAAGATGAGATCCCAGTTGTTGATTATTCGTGATAGTTCCTGTGCGATTGGGGTTTTATTCATAAAGTCTTTACCTATACCAATGTCTTCAAGAGTTTTACCTAATCTATCTTTCAGCAGATTTAATGTTTCTGTTTTAATATTTAGATATTTGATCCATTTCAAATTTAGTTTAGTGCATGGTGAAAGATATGGGTCCAATTTTAATCTTCAGCATGTGCAGAGCCAGTTTTTCCAGCACCATTTATTAAAGAGGCAAGGGGCTGGGGATATAGCTCAGTGGCACAGAGCCTGCCTGGCAAGCATGAGGTCCTGAGTTCAATTCCAGGTACCCAAAAAATAAATAAATAAATAACAGAGGCTATCTTTCTTCCAGTGAATGTGTTTGGCACCTTTGTCAAAGATAAGGTGGCTGCGTATGTCTGGAGTTGTTTCTGCATCTTCTAATCTGTTCCACTGATCTTCAGGTTTGTTTTTTTACCAGTACCACACTATTTTTATCACAGTAGTTTATTCGTGTAATTTCAAGTCAGGGATTGTGATGCCCCCTGCCTTGCCTTTCTTGCCCAGAATTACCTTTGCTATTCTAGGTCTCTCCTGCTTCCAAATGAATTTTAGGATTGTTTTCTCTAATTCTGTGAGATATGCTGTTGGAATTTTGATTGGAATTGCATTAAATCTGTATAACAGTTTGGAAGTATGGCCATTTTCACTATATTGGTTCTTCCTATCCAGGAGCAAGGGATATCTTTCCATTTTCTGATATCCTCTTCAATCTCCTTTTTCAGAGTACTGTAGTTTTCAGTGTAGAGGTCTTTTACATCCTTCATTAGATTGATTCCTAGGTATTTCATTTTTTGGGATGCTATTGTGAAAGGTGTTGTTTCCCTACTTTCTCTCTCAGTGAGTCGTTATTCATGTACAAGAATGCTATTGATTTTTGAGTGTTGACTTTGTATCCAGCTACACTACTGAATTCAGTTATTAAAGCTACAAGCCTTTTGGTGGAGTTTTTGGGGTCTTCTATGTAGAGTATCGTGTCATCTGCAAATAATGATAATTTAACTTCTTCCTTTCCTATCATTATTCCTTTTATTTCTTTCTCTTGTCTAATTGCTCTGGCTAATGTTTCCAGGACTATGTTGAATAAAGTGGTAATAGTTGAATAAAGTGAACATCCTTGTCTTGTTCCTGATTTTAGAGTGAAAGCTTTCTGTTTTTAACCATTTAGTATGATGTGGCTGTTGGTTTGTCATAGGTGGTTTTTTATCAGATTGAGATAAAGACCATCTATTCCAATTTTCTGTAGTGTTTTTATCATGAATGGGTACAGGACTTTGTCAAAAGCTTTCTCTGGGGGAAGGGATATAGCTCAGTGGCACAGCACCTTCCTGGCAAGTGCAAGGTCCTGGGTTTAATTCCTGGTTAAAAAAAAAAAAAAGCTTTTTCTACACCTACTGAGATGATCATATGATTTTTGTCCTTGGCTCTGTTAATATGGCGTATTACATTTATTGATTTATATATGTTGAACCCTCCCTGCATCCCTGGGATGAATCCCACTTGGTCATGGTGTATAATCTTCTTGATTATTTGCTGCATTCTGTTTGCCAGTATCTTATTGAGGATTTTTACATTTATGTTCATTAGGAATATTGGCCTGTAGTTCTCTTTCTTAGTTGGGTCCTTCTTAGTTTGGTCCCTTTCATTCTTAATTGCGTGAATTTGAATCTTTTCTTTCCTTTTTTTTGATAAGGTTGGATAAGGGTTTGTCAATTTTATTTAATCTTTCAAAGAGCCACCTCTTTGATTCATTGATTCTTTGTATTGTTTTCTTAGTCTCCAGTGCATTCATTTGTGCTCTGATCTTTATGATTTCCTCCCTCATACGAGGTTTTGGCTTAGCCTGTTCTTCTTGTTCTAGAAGTTTGAGGTTCACCATGAAATTGTTTATTTATGCTTGCTCTGTTTTCCTGATATGAGTGTTCACTGCTATAAATTTCCCTCTTAGGACTGCTTTCATTGTGTCCCATAGGTTCCGGTATGTTGTATTGTCATTATCATGTAATTGTAGAAACTCTCTAATTTCTTCTTTAATTTCATCGGTGACCCACTGTTTGTTCAGAAGAGTGCTATTTAATTTCCATGTGTTTATGAAGTTCTCGTGGTTTCTTTTGCCATTGATTTCCAATTTCATTGCACTACGGTCTAATAATATGCATGGGATAATTTCTATTCCTTTGCATTTACTTAAGTATGTTCTATGAGTTAGTATGTGGTGTCGTTTGGAGATTATCCCACGTGCAGCAGAGAAGAATGTGTATTCTGACGTTGTGGGTGGAACACTCTGCAGACATCTACTAAGTCCATTTATTCAAAAGTTTGGGTTCAGTTCTAATATTTCATGGCTGATTGTTTGTGTAGTTGACCTGTCTTTTTGTGACAATGGTGTATTAAGATCCCCCAATACAACTGTATTAAAGCTTACTTGATTTTTTATGACCATTAATATTTGTTTCATATAGTTGGGTGCACTGGTATTTGTTGCATATTTAGTTATGGTTATTATCTCTCCCTCTTAGATTGTTCCCTTTACAAGGATGTCGTGACCTTCTTTATCTCTCTTAATCAGTCTTTGCTTGAAATTCACTTTGTCTACAAATAGAATAGCTACTCCTGATTTTTTCTGGGTTCCTGTCGCATGGAGTATTGTTTTCCATCCTTTGACTTTAGGTCTATGAATTTCTTTTTGAATTAAATGTGTTTCTTGTATGCAGTGTATAGTTGTATCTTGCTTCTTGATCCATTCTGCCAGTCTTTGTCTTTTGATTGTGAATTGAGACCATTAACATTGATGGTTAAAACTGATATGTGTTGACTTATCCTTGTCATGTTATTTCCCTGTTGTTGGCTCACTCCTCCATTTTTTCCCCTCCCTCTGTTTATTGTTTGTCTTGCCTGGTGGACTCCTTATGTTGGGGTTCATGGAGTTGTAGTCCTTGTTATCTCTTTCTATAATGTCCTTCAGAACATTTTGGAGCGCTGGTTTGGCATTCATGAATTTCCTCAGGTGTTCTTTGTCATGGAAGTATCTAATTTCTCAATCAGTTTTGAAAGGTAGTTTTGCAGGGTACATCAATCTGGGTTGAAGGGATTTTTTCCTTTAGAAGAAATACTTCACTCCCAGCTCTCCTTGACTTGAGGGTTTGTGCTGAAAAGTCAGCTGTGATTTTGATGGGCTTTCCTTTATAGGCAATTTGTTTCTTTTCCCTAACAGTTTTTAAGATTCTATTCTTGCGTTGAATTTGTGGAATCTTGATTATGATATTCCTAGCTGTAGATTTCTTTTTTTATCATGGCTAATTGGAGCTCAATATGCCTCACTTATCTGTGTGTCAAATTATTTTTCCCTATCAGGGAAGTTTTCTGCCATGACATCTGTGAATGTTTTTTTTTTATATCCTTTGTGCTATCTCCTGCTTTTTCATTGAGTCTGGTCAATCCTAAATTATTCTTCTTTGCTTTGTCTACCAGCTTCTGGATTGATTTCTCATGGTCCCTTGCTATTTTTAAGAAACGTTTCTGGGCCAGTGAGATGGCTCAGCGGCTTAAGCACCTGCCCGGCAAGCACGAGGGCCCAAGTTCGACTCCCGGAACCCACATACGAAAAAGGGGCCGGTGATATCGCTCAGCGGCACTGGCGCCTGCTGGCGCGCGAGGTCCTGAGGTTGACCCCCCGGTACCCACAAAAAAAAAAGGTAACGTTTCTTTTCATGATCGTTAACTGTAAGCCTGTCTTCTATATCTGAGATCCTGTCCTCACATTGGCTTAATCTGCTGTGCATACTTTCAATGGAATTTTTATTCTCCTGGGTATCTGCTTGAATCTGCCTTATGGATTCCATTTCTTTCCTATGCTCAGCATTCATGGCTTCCATAGGTTTTTTAAGCTTCTCTACTTTTCCATCTGTATCTTCTCTAGAGTCACTAAGCATGGTTTTCATTGTGGACACCATCTCTGCAGCTATCTGAGAAATTATTTCTGATTTGATTTTTTTCTAGAGCCTCATTCAATTGCTTTGTTTTACCACTTCAGAGATACCAGGTGGGTGGCTTTCGGATTGTCCCACCTCATTGCCCCCTCAGTTTGCCTTTGGTGAACTGGATGTGTGGGGTTGCATCTTGTTTAAGTGTCTTCTCATTTTCTTTTCTTTTTTTAATTTAATTCCTGGGATGATGCTTGTAAATTGCCTATGGTGGGTTGCTTCATTGCTAGTATTTAGAACCCTTAGGAAATGATTACTTCTCTGAGGTATCTTCCAGGTGTAACTGGTTTTTTTTATTTTGAGTCTGTTGAAAGATCCTTCCTCTTCAATTTGTTGGGGATGAGAAGTTTGGCACAGCCCCTGGTTCTTTGGCACTGGCCCAGAGTATTTTCTATGACCCCTAGTCAATTTCAGTCTTGGAATACCAGGAAGAATAGCTGTTTAGAACAATTATGTCACTTTTGGCTAAAGTGGTACCATCAGCAATAACAGCAGCACAATCGCGGCCTAGAAAATGACAAACTGAGGTAACCATTAATTTGTCACTTTTGTGTGTGTGTGTTTGGGTACCAGGGGTCAAACTCAGGACCTCACATGCCAGCAGGTGCCTGTGCCCCTGAGCGATATCACCAGCCCTTTTTTTGTACATGGGTACCAGGAGTTGAACTCAGGACCTCACGCTTGCCAGGTAAGTGCTTATGCTGCTGACCCATCTCACTGGCCCTAATTTGCCCCCTTTAATCTAGTATGAACTAGATTTGTGGTTATATAAAAAAAAAGTCTGAAACAAACCAGAAAATTATATGCAGTATATAAGACCTTAACATGTCAGTTTTACCCTCATAGTTTAAAATTTAAAAGGGCTAGGGAGAAAATAGAGAGGCAGAAGAGGAAGAGAGTAGAAGTAAGGCTGGAGGACAAAGGGGGATTATGCTAACTTTGGGGAATTGGTGCAGAAGACTGGAGGGAAAGAGAAGGAAGAGATAAAAAGAAGAACAGAACAGAACAACAACCACAAACAGTCTAGAAACTACATTCACACATATAAAAATAAGATCAAACAACGAAGGAGAAAATAAGAAAAACAAAACCACAACAACGAAACACTAACAAGAGAGAGAAAGAAAAAAAGTCCACTTCCAGGTTCATCTCTGCTCTCACTGGTAGACAACGTGTGTAGACAGAGTCCAGATCCGTGTTGATTTATCCCAGCAAGCCAGCGGTAGCTTTTTGGCGGGGTACTGGATAATCTCAGCGAGCCTGCACTTGAGACTGCACCTTCTGGCCGAGACCAGACTCATTTGGCCTGCAGCTGTCAGAGCACCTTCCACAGGCCTGAGCCCAGCTGGGAGCCCCTAGATGGAGCCGGCAGCTGCTCTGAGTTCTGAGCTCAGTCAGGCTTTCTCCCAGATGGCTCCCAGCCAATCACTCTCTCCTGAAGGACGACTGAGCCCTCAGCACTCACCCCCAGCTAGTGCGGTCCCTCACATCCACTGCTCCCCTCCACTGCTGCATCTCTCCGTGGAGGCCTCTGGAGTCACCAGAAGTCACCATGTGTGCACAGGTTTGAATTGCTCCTCTCATGCAATGAGTCCCATCTCAGAGAGAAGGCACTGCCGGCCACCTCCTTGTTCACTGAAGTTTCTCTCTTCACTCTCTCTGTGGGTTTCAATTAATGCTTCAGATCCTTCCTGGGTCCAGGGGACCCCCTTCCCTCCTTCTTGTCTTCCTCATGTTGCTACATTCCAGCTTCTGGATGGCAACACTCAGAGAGGCCCTTTCTCTGCTGCTCACCACTCTGCCATCTTGGTGCCTCTCCCACAATTTTTAGCTAAAAGTTTACATGATAAAGGGAAAGAGAGGCTGGGACAAAAGCTCAGTGCTATAGTGCTTGCTTAGCATGCAGCCAGCCCTGGGTTCAAGTCTCCAGGAAAAAAAAAAACCTTTAGTCAGCCCTGGAGACACATGTCTGTACACTCAGCACTCAGAAGACTTGTAGAATCTACTTCCTCACTCATTCGACAAAAACTTAATGAGCTAGGCACTGGGGATGCCCATCTTATCATGCACATCTTCATCAGGCCAGCATATGACCTTCACGCCATAGTTCCTGTTCATGCACATTGGCCCCCTCTGTTCCATCCTCTGTGCAGCAGAATTTAATGCACAAATCTGAATTTTTAAAAAAATTTTTGAAATGGTGTCCACTGGGCAACTAATAGTCATGATTTTCCTGCCTCAGCTGCCCAAGTAACTGGAATTACAGGTATACACCATTTCACCTGTCTTAATTTTTTAATTGTACATATTTAGAGGATATAGTGTGACAATTTTATACATGTAGACAATGCATTATAATCAAATCAGGGTAATTAGCATTTCTATCTCCTTAAACATTTATCATTTCCTTGCATGGGGAAATTTCAAACTCTTCCTCTCTAATTCTCTATAAAATATATAATAAATTATTATAAACCATAATTGTCCTACTGTGCTGTAAAACACTAGAATTTATTCCTCCTATTTAACTATATTTTGGCACCTGTTCTCAGACATCCCTCTATCTCCTGTCCCTGTGACCCTTCCTAGTCTCTACTGACCACTGTTCTACTCTCCCTTTTTTGTTTTGCTTTGTGGAATTAGGCAGGCATTTATTGGAAATATAAGAAGAAAAATTAACCAAGCGTGGTTGTGTGTGCTTGTAGTTCCAGCACTTGGGAGGCTGAGGCGTGAGGATTGCCATGAGTTCAAGACCTCTCTGGGCTACATAGTGATACTATAATAGACAGCTAAGTTAGGTAGAAATATTCTAGGCAGTTAGACAGGGCTAGGCGCTCAAGGGAGTCAGTGCAGAAGATGAGAACACATCACAACCGTGGCTAGAGGTGCATGTGTTGAAGGCCAGGCCTGGATAAAGATGAAATGACCAGGCCTGCATGCCTCCCTCAGGGATAAGCAATATATTGAAGATTATACTCACCTAGTCCAACAAAGTCTAGATAGACATCAGTCACCCAGGGAGGTGACCAGGATCTCCTGATCTATCTCTTCCTAAAAGGTCCTTGTTCTTTCCATGTACACTTGCTACACAATCTGCTTCCCTATTGGATCAATATTATCTAACTGGCTACACTTGTAATCTTATTAGTTGATCATAGTTTTGACCCACGTTGTACCCACCTTGTGATTTTGCTCTATAAAACTTCCCCTGAGAAGTGGGGTCTGTGGCAACCCATTTTCAGTTTCCCTCCTGTCTCTTAGGAGGTATCTCT
This sequence comes from Erethizon dorsatum, assembly GCA_028451465.1. Classification (NCBI taxonomy): domain Eukaryota; kingdom Metazoa; phylum Chordata; class Mammalia; order Rodentia; family Erethizontidae; genus Erethizon; species Erethizon dorsatum. Next base: position 118,842,914 of record CM051832.1, on the reverse strand, counting down.
CTCAATAAATTTCTCCTACTCTTAACCTCCATTGTTCCTTAAAATTCATTCTTCAATTTTGTGGAACACAAACTCAGCATATCTGACATCTAACAGAGAGTTACGTTTATTTCCCCTATATCACAGTGACAATTGTCACAAACTTGTGATCATGTGTTTGTATGTGCATGTGATGATCTAATTAATGTCTCTTTTTGCTAAGAAACTGTCTGTTCACCAACTCCCAAAAACAAACATCACTGTTCTAAATTACAAACATGGATGAAGAAGAAGAAAGAGAAGGAGGAGGAGGAGGAGAAGGGAGAAAGAAGAAAGAAAGAAAGAAAGAAAGAAAGAAAGAGAGAGAGAGAGAGAGAAAGAGGGAAAAGGAAGGAAGGAAGAAAAGAAAAGAAAAAAGAAAAGAAAAGAAAAGTCAGAAAAGAAAAGAAAAGTCAGTTCTGAGCAGGAAAGAAGGGACATGAACTCAATGGTCCAAGCAGATCTATTGCTAAACCTGAACGGGACCTCTCTATTTGAGCAGAACAGAGAAAGTGTCTTTTACAGGCTAAGAAGCTTTGTTTTATAGCTTTTGTTGGCAGGATTTTGAGGGCGTGAGTTGGAGAAACAAAGGGCTTGTAGCTTGCTGATGTGTCCTCTGCGACCTGCTGATGTGTCCTCTGGAGACTGCTCATGACCTAAGTAAAATGAAACCTACATTTCTCTAAGATGGTGGCAGGAGGGGGGTGTTCATTTGAACTGGTGGTGTCCCTGTCCAGGCTCTTTCAAGTTCAGCGTCAGCAGGGATAGTCTGCTTCACTTCTCCGTGCCCCAGAACTTAGCCCAGTGCCTGGTACATGATTGATACCTAACAGAAACCTGCTGAATTAAGAAATGAAGATAGGTATGTCCGGCAAACACGTAACTATCCTGAACGTGTGGGGGGATAGTGTTTACAGTGTATTTGTGTTGCAGAATCCAAGAAATCAGAGAAACTAATGGGGAAAAAGGAGGAATTGTTTCCAAGATTTTAGATGCACGTCGACCCAGCTGAACTCATGTCCAAAGGACAGGTTCTAGTTTATACATTGGGCCGAGGGGTTGGTTGGTCTTTAGAAACAGGGGAGTGGGGCAAGTGAGGGTACAGAAGCAAGACAAAGCAATTCATAACTTAGTCTTGAAAGAAAGCAGAGCCTTATGAATCCTGCAAGAACAAGATGACCTAAACTCTATTTGTAGGACACACTTGCCAACCTTATCTGTACCAGAACAAGAAGTTATAGCTGCAGGGGAGGAGGGAGAGTTCGAAGGGGATTGCTCTCCACGTCCCGATTCATTTGAAGCTCTCATCTAGCTCACGGAGAAGGCATTCATGATCTTTCTACCAGGTTTTATCTTTAATCTTTAGATTAAAGATCCTGCTCCTGCCCCACCTCCACCTGGGCTAGAAAGCAAAATAAAGGCAGATCTCATGCTATCACCATCATTGTCATCACAATTACTAACCAGAAAGGTTTTTTTATATATAAAAGCATTGAACTGAAGGATGCATTTTTTTTCTAAAAGAACAAAGCTAACTGTTGTTCACAGGGTTTATGCTTTCTTTCTATAAACCAGAAGTCTGTACCTTTTTGTTGTGCTGCTCAGTTATTAGCTTTATTTTATGTATATTATCATTTTATTGATGATATAGTATGTTTAGCAATCATATAATTTATAGGATCTGCCCACAAGGCAGGAGACTAGGATATGGGCAACCAGCCGGGCAAGTGGGCTTGACGTGCCAATTGTGGAGATCCAGGAGATCTACGCCTGAGTCCTGTCCCTGGAACCAATCAGAAAGTGCTATCTTCAATTCTTCTCGAGAGAACTCAGGCGCGTTTTTGATGGGACGGCCTAGACCTGAGGAGCGGGAGATACAGAAGAAGGCTGACATTAAGTTCTTGGCCACTGCGTCTTTCACAGTGGTCTGTTCTCGCCCTGCAACTGCACTTCTTTTCCTACTTTTAATAGGTCCAGATCTGCTCTGTGGGGCATATTTCTTGCCCTACCTTTAAAAAATGTAAATCCCCACTACTTTTTGTGGTTGTTTTGTCCAATTCTTTGTTCAGGACAAGAACTTAGAAAGGAGTACAGCTACAAACAGTGGAGCTAAAGGAGTCACTCCCTTCCCTCCATTTAATTCTAAACAGCACCCTGCGGTTACTCCTGCTTCCATCGTCCTAAGAGGGATAGAAAACAAAACAACAAAAACCCAGGAGATTCTGATGCTCTAGGTGAGAGCACACGCATGTGGGAGCTCTCAGCCTGACCTTCCCATCACCTCTACCCCACTCCCACCTCATTACGGGTTCATAAATATGCGATACATGTCGTAAATATAATCAAGACCAGAGTAAATTCTGGGACAAACATGTGTTGAGAACCCCTAAAATGACAGTACCCTGTCAATCATTCCTGTGGATCACACCTAGAGATTCAGTGGGAGGCACCGAAGTGGAAGTGCTCAGCCTTTAAATTCTAAAATGTTGGGCCGGTGAGATGGCTCCGCGGCATAAAGCACCTGCCTGGCAAGCGCGGGGTCCTGAGTTCGACTCCCAGTACCCACAAAAAAAAAAATTCTAAAACGCTGATTTATTCATGGGTTTTGTTGCTCTGTTGCGGCTGCTACTTTTGTGTGCTTTGACCTGTGTGCAGTGCTTTTCTGTCACCCTGACACTTGTTTCTGTCTGTGCTTTAGCTTGTGATGGCATGGACTTGCCCCAGTGCAGCTTACCGTGATCTTCAATAAATGTAGCTACTAGCTAGTTTGTACTGGGTATACACTTGGTAATTCCTTCCTTGTTGCACACAAGAACCTGGACTAATATCAGCCTGTTCTGTTGCGACAGAAAGACTCTCTAGGAGTCCCCAGCACTAGAGCCCAGTAACAGCCAAGTTCAATTGATTTGAGTTCAATTTTTATTGACTCCTGCTTCAGCCTCCTGAGTGCTGTGATTATAGGCATGCACCACCACACCCAGCTCGTCTAAATTTTTATTAGTCCATGTTTGTAGTATTATAGGCAGCTAAGTTAGATAGAACTTAATATATAGTCAGGGACTGGGCTCTCACGGAAGTCAGCAGAAAAAATAAAGACATCAGAATTGTGGCTAGAGATGTATCTGTCAAAGGCCAGGCCTCAAGATAAAGATGCAATGGGCAGACCTACATGCCTCATTAAGGGATAAGCAGTAACTCAAAATTATACTGTAATTAGCACCACCTGGTCCAGGAAGTCCAAGTAGGCATCAGTGACCCAGATGGATGATCAGAGCATCCAGACCCATCCCTTCCCAAAAATGCCTTTGTTCTTTCCATGTACCCTTGCTATGTGACCCTCTTTTCTATTGGATCAACATTAGCTAAGCAGCTATACTTGTAATACTGTAGGTTGGTTATAGTTTGACCCACATTGTACCCACATTGTGACTTTGCTGTATAAATTACCCCTGACAAAGGGCCTCGGTGGCAGCCCACTTCTGGGACTGCTCCTGTCTCTCAGGAGCTATCTCTCAAGAGCTATCCCTTTCCTACTCTTAACCTCCTTTGTCCTTTGGAATTCATTCAATTTCAGGGGACACAAACTCAGCACATCTGACATCCAGCAGTTGGGAATTACATTTCTGCTGTATTAATAGTACATAAAGATTATATTCATTCTGGGTGTGAGGCTCGATTCGGACATGACTCTCCCAATTCCCAACCTGTCTGCCAGCAGAGGCATTGCTCTCAGCTCAGCACCAGGGCTGCCCTCAGCAAACACAGGGTGTCATAGAAGAGACAAGATGGAGCAGGGAATCTTCCAAACACCTGGACATCTGAAGACACCCAGACATTTACACTGGATGCCTCAAAGACTTTGCCCACTGAGGCACAAGACATCCAGAGAACTTTGACCACTGCTGATAAGTAAGATCTTCCCGCCTACTGTCCCTTGCCTTCTTTCAAGCCCTATAACAAAAAGCCCACTTCTCTTTGTTCCCTACAGATGGCCTTTTCACCCTCTGTCTGCCTGTACCCAGGCACTATAAATTCCATGCCATGTTGCCTTTACACAAGCCTGGTTGTCTCTGCTGGTCTCTGCCTCAGGCCATTCATTACAGTGGGGTGTTGCTACATGTGCATGGGCAGTTCAAATTTTCAAGCAGACAGCTGTGCAAGGCTGGTCCCTAGGTGGGTGGGGGCTGTAGCACTGCATCAGGAAGCCTAATTCTTACTCTACTTAGCCATGCCACCTGAACAAGTTACTTCACCTCTCTGAACCTCTGAAAAGCAGTGATAAAACCACCCTTTTGGACAAGAAAGTGCTTATAAACTCGTTCACAGTAGAGCAAGGGAGTTTCCTTCTTATGCAATCTCAGGAAAACATGTCGACAGAGGACGTGCTAAGGACAATAATTATTTGTTTTTTCAACGATGACGTTGGAGCCCCCGTAAGTGGGCCAAGTGCTGGGTGTTGTTTGTCCCCTTTGTGCAAATGGATTTTGTTCACCTAAGCCCTCCCTCCCAGCTTCGCTGCTCCTACTGCCCAGGGTCAGAGAGCAGGAAGGACATAGTGAACTGACTGTGGACAGCAAGGAACTGTATTTACATCACATAGGCAAGGCGAAGCACAGCGAGGAGGTGGAGATGTGTTTGTGTGTCCCCCTAACTGAGTAAGCCGGGTGATGACTGACACTGAGAAGATCAGATCACTGTGGGAGAATATCTGGCATGGGAGACTGGGAAGAAGACAATGTAGCGACAGGCTCGGGGGTGGAACCCGTACTTTAGAAGCCTAAGCAACTCCTCAGGACCCTCCCTGTAGGTTAAGCCGGCAGGAATGCTCACAGATATCTTTGGTTTCTGTTCTTCTCCCACCCCACTTTACTGGTAATCAGCTTATTCTAATATATGGCATTCTCTTGACAACGATTAACAAGACTGACTGATAGCGTCAGGATCCGAGCTCTGATTTTTACAAAGTTACGTCTTCGAACTTTCTCCACGGTTGCCTAAGGTAGGTGTTGCTATCCCCACTTTACACACCAAGGCCAAGAAACATGCTCAAAGCCACGTATACAGTAAGTGACTGTACGCAACTATGTCCAAACCCAATTCATTTCCCCATACTTTCTCTTCTACACTGCTGGGTCTAAGCGTCCCCTGCCCCTAACTTTCACAAACCTGATATGAATGTATGTTTATCGAGCTGTGGGAATTCTGGTCTATTTTTCTGCCTGAAAACACCAAGACTCGCAGAATTTCCAAGACAGAAAGAGACTGGAGGCATTTAATCCAATTTATTTTGCAAATAGTCTGAGGCCAAGAGAAGTGGCTAGCTTGTCTTTTCTATAGATTTTGATGTCTCAGTGCCCACATTTTCTATTCTTACTCTGCACGATCTACACTCGCCCTGGGTGAGACAGATTACCTTTTGTCTTAGCGACACCTTCACCAAAAATAATAAATCACTGTGCTGAGCATTCCTTCTTCAATAGATATTTACTGACTTCTGTGTGCTGGGAAGTATTAAGAGCTGCTGTGAATAAGGTGAAGAAATTTGTCCCTGGCCTTTTGGAGCATACATGGTGTGGGATGGGGCATAGACCAGTGAGAAGTACCTAAACAAGGTAATTTTAGAAAGGAAATAAAGCAGGGCAAGGACGGAATGGCCAGGAAAAGCCTTACCACCCGGTATACGAATCTTTAATTCTCACAACAACCCTCAGGGGATTTTGCTGACAAGGAAACTGCTGGTGACAGGGGTCAGGGGTGCACAGAGAAACCCAGACGCCTAACTTCACTTTTCTTCCACCAGCGCTGTAGAGCGCCCAGAGCCACGGCCCTGGATGATGAAACCCGGGGCAAGGACTGCACCATCTCGAGCCCGTGTTCTTGCAGGTGACAGGAGGTGAGGGCGGGAAGAAGCAGGATGCGTTTCCAAGGACAAACTGTAAACACTTCTAAATTGCAAAGGCGGCAGAGAGAACAGCCCAGCCGGGCCGGCCCAGGTCAGACAGGGGATGGGCCCCCTCGCCCCTTTCCAGGTCCCCCTTCCACCTCCGCCAGGACAAAGAGCCCGCCCAGCCCGGGCAGAGCCCGGCAATCCCGCCCGCCTCCTGCCCGGCCCCCGTCGGCCGGCGCGGCGCACCATGGGACTTGTAGTCCACCCGGCTCTGCGCGGCGCCGGCGGAGCAGCCAGCGGACTACAAGGCCCAGGAGGCGGCGCGCGGGCCGGGCGGAGCCGCGGAGGTGGGTGTGCGGGGTGGCGGGGCCGCCCCGGGCCTCTCCAGACGCGCTGGCCGGGCGGAGGCAGTGTGCACGCCCGGCGGTCGGTGCGGCAGGTTCGCGGCGAAGGGTCCCCACCGCCGGGGGATGGGCGCCCGGGCCCGCAGCGAGGCTGGCACCGCTCGCCCGAGAAGGCTTGGACTAGGCGTGTGAGGGCGCGGGCGGCCGCCACGGGCCGTGCGCGACGCGTGCGTTCCCTTTTGTGCCAAGTCTCCTGGCCGGCGCGCGATGCAGCGGGCGGCGGCGCTGGCCCGGCGGGGCTGCTCTCCCCGCGCCGCGGGCGCCTGGGGCCGCCGTTGGAGCAGCGCGCCAGCCGAGGCCCCGGCCGTGCTGCCGGTGCGGCGCGGGCGCATCCTCACGCCGGAGTCCATGAACCCGCAGGTGCGCGCGGTGGAGTACGCCGTGCGTGGGCCCATCGTGCTCAAGGCCGGCGAGATCGAGCTCGAGCTGCAGCGGGTGAGCGCGGAGCGGGCCTCGGGCGCCGGCGGAGGGGAGGCTGCAGCCGTGCTGGGCTCCCCCGCGCCGGCCCTTGTCCCACTCCCTGACCGGCGAAACAAGAGCATGCCCTCCTCCTGTCCCGTCCCCAGCTGGTGCCCGGCACCTGGCACAAAGTAGGGCCCCAGATACGGTTCACTTGTTGAATTATGTCCAATTGTTAAGCTACCTATTCTGCTAGGAACTGCATGTTCGTTGTGTGTCTTACCTTTCTGGAACCAGGGTCCATTGGAGGAAGGAAAACAGCAAGCGAACCGGAGAGAGTTTTGACAGTGAATAAGTGCTCTGAAGAAGAAAATTGGAGTGGGTGGAATGGTGTTCTTGGATGGGGTGATGAGAGGGAAGCTGTGTTAGGTAGGAGGGGAGGGAAACTGAGGAGAGTTTGTTTTCTCTGTGTCTGAGGTCTGTTGGGTCTTTGCCACTCATGATTCCCAGACAGGAGTGGGATGTAGAGGAGGGGTGAGCAGAATTCCTTCTTTTAGGCCCCTCTGGAGCCTTGACGTGCTGGCCTCTTTTCTGTGTGAGGAGTCATTAGTTGTGGAGATTTACAGGATTGTGCCTTTGGGACCTTAATAAAGTGGCCCTGGGACTTTCTTCATACTGGTGGCCAGCTGACATCTTGGCACATATAAAGTGACCACTCAGCTAGGAGCGATTTCTGCCTTCCTACAACCAGGTAGTTCCCTCAGCTTGCTTTCAGAGGCAGCAAATCTGTGTCTCCCGGGCAAGGTGATCACTTAGTGTCCTTGAGAAAGCCCCAGGGCCACCTTGTTAAGGTCCCAAAGTTTGGGAGTTTGGTGGGCTCATGGCCTACTGAGGCCTCATCGGGACACCCAGTTCTGCTGGCTCAAACCAGTGAGCTGGACAAGTCAGAGTACAGCATTTCTTACAGACTCCTTGCGGGGCTAAGTTTAAAGCTTGGCTCAGAAAAGCCTGGCTCGGTTTCTGTGCCTCCTGGCCCAGATGGGCCAGGGGCAAACAATGTGTGTTTTTGCTCCTCTGTTCTTTGTTGGTATCTGGCAATCTGTACCTGGCCCTTCTTGAGCCAACAGTCTCTCTGCTAAAACAAACCTGGGATTAAAGTGTTCCCAGTTTATCGCAGCACAGCACAGGACCTGATTTCTCTGGTTCCAGATCTGAGGACGCTTGCAGGAATTATCTGTGTCTTTTGTAGGACAGCAACTTCCACGTTGTCTCTAGTAAGCATGAGGAGGGTGAGGACAGAGAGGGTACTGGGGTGGGGAGCTGACTGCCATATTGTTCCCTCAGCCTCCGCCTCTCCTCCGCCAGTTCATCAAGGAAGGTGAGATCTTTCACAGGCACAGAAAATGTGAGGACAGTCCAAGCGGAAGTGGGGCTGTGACCAAAGACAAGAGGTCAGAAGGTTCTGGGCATTCAGGAAGGGAGTTGGTGCCCCTAGCAGAACTGTTTGCTGGAAGGCCGTGGAGGTGAAGGAGGTGGAAAAGACGGAGGCTTGTGCTCCGGGTTCAGCACTTTATGGTGCCTTTTGGGGACCTGGGCAACCAAGAAGCGCTTCAGGCAGAAGTGGACTCGGTGATTGGAGGTGGGCACATTTCTCAGTCATCGGGCAGGCGGCATCCTCTGATTTCCGAGACACATGCTGCACACCCCCATATCCTACCCCCAAGGTATCTGAGTTCTTTCCGTCCACCTACATTCTCTGGAGCTTTCGCTCTAGCATGTTCTTTCTCGTTCTCTTCTCACTTAAGCTTCTCAGATGCCTGACTGTAGGAGCTGGAGGTACAGCCCCAGCACAGTCTCGCTTACATCTTCCTTTCGCAGCATGAACAGTGTCCCTTTTGAGATGGCTGCATTTTTGTCAGCCCTTTTTATTTATTTATTTATTTTTCCTGCTTGCCTTGGCATTGCGCAGCTTTGGTTTTCCTGCTTCTCCTTTGAACTGTAGTGTTCAGAACTGGATTAGTACATCAGGGCTTTGATTGGCAAGAGGTGGGAGGGAGTAGGCTTTGGAGGGAGTAGAGTGACCTGAGGTGGGTCCTGTGTCTTCTCTGGGCCTTCGTTTCCATAGCTTATGAAAGGAGAGAAGAGCCAGGTCTGGTGGTGACGCCCGTAACCCCAGCACTCAGGAGTCTTAAGGCAGGAGGATTGCCATGAGTTTGAGGCAAGCGTGAAATACTGTGAGACCCCGTCTTAGAGAGAGAGAGAGACAGAGACTGCGAGAGCCCGACTGGCCTACAGTGCCCCTAGTTTCGTACCTCTGAACATGGCCTGGGGGACCTGAGATGACTCCGGGTAGTACCAGGACCTTTATGCTGCCTCATGGAATTGTTCGCCAGACGCCCTGCAAACAGTACAAACAGTGCTGTTGGCTGGACACGTGGCTCTGTGTTTGACTTTGGGGTGGCTGGCAGGGCTGAGTCCTCATCGTATTTGCCTCTCTGACCAGAGAGCCTGAAGAGAGAGAGGAGGTGGCTAAAGAGTGTGAAAGGGGCCATTCTCCTCCAGCCCCGGCTGTCTGCTCTGAGGGAGCTTCTGTTTCTTCGGGGGTAGGGAGAAGCTGCCTTAGCTTTTTTCCTCTAGTTCGTGCTAGGAGCATCACTTAAAAATAAACTGCAATTAAAGGAGTTTTGAAAAGAACTGACAGTTCCTCAGCCTACTTCTTTTTCTCTTGTTTTATTGGAGGCCAGTGGTTAGGAGTTGGCACAAGTTGAGACAGGAATGGCTTTACTGTTTTCACTTGTAAAAATACGTACCAGCTGGGAGTGGCGGTGCATACCTGTAGTCGCAGCTGCTCGGAAGGCTGAGGCAGGGGCTTCTTGAGCGCAGAGTTCAAGGTCGTCCTGGACAACATAGCAAGACCCATCTCAAAAAAAAAAAAAAAAAACAGGCCAGAATATTCAGAAATAGAGAAAACTGATTACTACTCTTAACTTCCGCATGTGTGGAGTCTATAAACACAGGGTGCTATTGCACGTGGCTATAGTTAGCTAAGAACTAAGATTGGTAACTCTGGCTGTGCCAAGCACAGGTAGTGAAATCATACTGGTCATTTAGATGCTGCCTCAAAATATGGAAAGTTGAATAATAATAATTATTATTTAAAAACCAAGACAAGGGCCGGTGAGATGGCTCAGCGGCGTAAGCGCCTGCCTTGCAAGCGCGAGGGCCCGAGTTCGACTCCCGGAACCCACATACGAAAAAGGGGCCGGTGATATCGCTCAGTGGCACGGGTGCCTGTTGGCGCGCGAGGTCCTGAGGTCGTCCCCCTGGTACCCACAAAAAAAAAAAAAAAAAAAAAAAAAAAAAAAAAACCAAGACAAATAAAATAAGGACATTATCACGTAAGCTTTGAACAGGATGCGTCCCCTCCTGTGTCCCCCTCGGTGGCCGCAGGTGCACCTGCATCCTGGGCTCTGTCTCGAGGTGCCGTGTGCCACGCACAAGTTACCTGGAGCGCTTCAGCCTCAGTTTACTGTTCTGTACAATGAAGCCAATTGATTTCTTCTAAAAACTAGTTTGCAGCATTAGTGATGATGCATCAGACGTCTAGAAGCCAATTAAGACGGCTAAGAGTCTTTGTTCTCAGCCGGTGTGGGAGAGCGTAGCCCAGGCTAATGGCGAGGGCCCCTGGGACAGGAGGCTGGCTTGAGCCCAACCTAAGCCACAGGGAGACACTCTGTCTCAAAAAACAAAAACTGACTTTTTGTCCTCAAGCTAATGAGCGTTGCTGGGGATGAGAAGTGCCGAGGGTCTTTCTTTCCTCTCCTCCCTCCTGAGTCTCCTTTGGTCAGGGAACGTGCCCGCAGGGCTTGTGATTTCCTGCGTAGGCCTCAGCCTTGCTTTCCCGGAGGATCCTGTTTCGAGATAACTGAGCTTTTGTCCCTGCTTCTGTCTTACAAATCTGAATTTCTGCAGTTGACCCCCACCCGGGTTTAGGAGCCTTTACCCAGACTTCCCTGCTTTATTATTTTATTTTTTTGAGATGAGGTCTCACTATGTTGTTCAAATTCACAAGCGATCCTCCTGCCTCAGCCTCCCAAGTGAGGAGATTACAGGTGTGCGCCACCACACCTAGCTAGAGGTAACTCCTGCTTTAGTAGTTAGGAAACTTGGCCCTTGGAGCGCTCACCTGATTTCCCATCCACAGGTGTATACTGCTGCTGCTCTGGGCTCCTCTGCCTTTATCTCTTTCTTTCTTTCTATTTGCGGCACTGGGGATTGAACCTAGGGCCCCTTGCGTGTCTTGCATGGCAGGCAAGTGCTCCACCACTGAGCTACACCCCCACCCTAAGTTTTATTTCGAGGCAAGTTCTCACTGAGTTGTCCGGCTAGTCTTGAACTTGGTGATCCTTCTGTCTCAACCTCCCGAGTAGCTAGGAGTACAGGTATGCACCACCTGCCTTTTCATGCCAGGGTTAGGCATTGTGCTGAGCCTTAGTTTCCTCCTCTGTGAAACACATCTGTTTCAGGGCCCGTGGGTCTATTTGGAGTTCATCTCTAGAGCTCTCTGACTCCCTGCCTGCCCCAGGCCCATTCAGTCCCCGTTTAGGGTCAGGAAGCATGGGCCCTTTTCACATGGCCTTTCTCCCACGCCTGCCCCTCTTCCCTGCACCCACTTTTTATTCACTTCTTTCCCGGGAATGGATGATCAGTAAGTGTTTATTTATTTATTTTGTGTGTGTGTGCGCGTGCTGAGAGGATTTGTTGAACTAAAGGGAGGTTCCTTGTTAGTAACCATCCTACCCAGCTTTCCTACCCAATGTCCCATTCCTTGCACAAGGAAACTGTCTTGTTCCTGTTTTTCCCCCAGCTTTATTGAGGTATAATCTACAAGTAAAAATTGTGTATATTCAGGGTGTACAATGTGATGGTTTGATATATGCATACACTGTGAAACTATTACTACAGTTCATTTATTTACACAGCCGTCATCACATATAGTTACTTTTGTCGGAGGAGGCTGAAGACATTTAAAATCTACTTTCTTAGCAAATTCCAAATAAACACTAATTATTAACTATAGTTACGGGGCTGTACATTAGATCCCTAGTGCTTACTCATACCTGAAAGTTTGTATCCTTTGACCCATATTTCTCCCTCTGAGAGAACCCCTCTGAGTTCAGCTTATTTAGACTCCACATGTAAGTAACATCATACGGTATTTGTGTATGTCTAGCTTATTTAGCATAGTGTCTTCCAAGTTCATCTGTGTTGTCTCAAACAGCAGGATTTCCCTCTTTTTCATGACTGAATAACATTCCATTGGATATGTATGTATATATATATATATATATATATATATATATATATATCACAATGTCTTCGTACGTTCATTTGTTGACAGATGCTTAGATTGAGTCTGTATTTTGATGATTGTGGGGAATGCCACAGTGAACATGAAAGTGTACATTTCTTTGAGATACTGATTTTATTTCCTTTGGATATGTACCCAAAAGTAGGAGTGATGGATAATGCAGTAGGTCTATTTTTAATTTATTGGGGAGCCTCCACACTGTTCCGTAACAGCTGAACCGATTTGCATTCCCACCAGCAGTGTGCAAGGCTCTCTTTTCTCCACACCCTCGCCAACACTGAATCTTCACTTTTTACTGTACCCTTCCCAAGAAGTGTGAGGTAATCTCTCCGTGTGATTTCAATCTGCATTTGATTAGCGATGTCGAATACCTTCCCATATACCTGTTAGCCGTTTTAATGTGTCTGTAAAAACGTCTCTTCAGACCCTTAGCCTAGTTTTTGTTCTGCTGCTGTTGTTATCGAGTTGGAGTTCCTTATATATTTTGGATCTTAACTCATTATCAGATATATTTTTCAAATATTCCCTTTCTGTGGGTTGCCTTTTTGTCTTGTTGATTATTTCCCTGACCGTGCCTTGGGCCTGGTAGAATCGTCTGATTGTCCGTCTGCTTCTTGACCTCCACTGTGCCCAGCCTGTAGGCTGGAAAGGATGATGCTACAACGTGTGATTGAAACATATGTGAAAGCTTTAAAAATTTATGACAGTGAAAGACGTGTTGCCATTAATACCACTCAAACTACTCCTGTCTTTGAACATACATCCCATCATCGTTGCCATTTTCTTAGGCAGTTCTGGAAGTCTTTTTTTTTTTTTTTTAAGGTTTTTTGAGAGAAGGTCTCTTTCTAATTCAGGTTGGCCTTAAACTCACTGTGTAGCCCAAGCTGTGCTTGATCTTCGTGTAACTAAAGACATTCAAAAAAGAAGAAATCTGGGCTTGGTAGTATTTGCCGGGTAATCCCGGCACTCAGGGGGCTGAGGCAGAAGGACCCACTGCAAGTTGAAGGCCAACCTTGTCTATATAGTGAGTTCAAGACCAGCCTGAACTACATGGTAAGATCTTGTCTCAAAAAATAAAACACAGGGGCTGGTGAGTGGCTCAGCGGCGTAAGTGCCTGCCTGGCAAGCACAAGGTCCTGAGTTCGACTCCTGGAACCCACATACGAAAAGAGGGCCGGTGATATCGCTCAGTGGCACGGGCGCCTGCTGGCGCGTGAGGTCCTGAGGTTGACCCCTGGTACCCACCCAAAAAAAAAAAAAAAAACTGTAACATTGACCTTTCCTGGTCATTTTGACTTGGGAGAAGAGCCAAATGTCACATGATTCCAGATCCGGTGAATAAGGTAGACGAGGACACACTGTAATGTTTTTACAAGTCTGAGTTTCCATTGGATGGCATTGGCAGCAGCATTCAGTGTAACCTCATAAAGACACTCAGAAAGAGGACTTCCAGAACTGCTTCAGACAGTGGCAAGAATGATGGGATAAGTGTGTTAAAAGTGAGAGGAATTAATGGCAATGTGTCTTTTATCGTAAATTTTTTTTTATTTAAACATTCACCATATTTTCAATTGCATATTGTGAATCTTTTTCTTCTCACTGATGCCCTCTGGAATAGGCCGTCCCCCAGAGCTTGGCGGCCCACTCCCACGGGCCCTCTCCAAGCTCCAGGGATGGGGGCCTCCCTCCGCGCGGCACGGGGAGGTGGCTCTACGGCTGTGTGTAGATGGAGTAGACAAGTGGTCTCTGCAGTGCTTCCAGAGGGAGCCAGGGTGCTGCATGCTTGTTAGTCCCGGGGCCCCGGGGTGGCTTGGGCAGTGTCAGCCCTGGATGTGTTGCGGGAAGTCCGAGAGACTGGAGAGACCCTGGATGAAACAGGATTTTATTGGCTAAGGGACGTATTAGCTCAGCGAACTCATGTTCCAAGGCCGAGCATCATACAAAGAGGGGAGCTTTCTTTTATATCTTTTGTGGCGCAAACAGGCAGAAGTTACAAAGCAAGGCGAAGACAGTCCTTCCCGCGTCAGTTCCTTACCTTCACGCTGAAGAGAAGCAGAGTCCTGTGCTCCCGGCTGTTAGGGGGCTGCGAAACTCGTTGACAGCCTGAAGCTGTCAGTTTTGTCAGCTGCAGCTCAGGATGCCGCCTTCCTGAGGGGAGATGCCAAGGACGCCAGCGCGGGCCACCTCCCTTATCACGAAGGAGAACTTCGGCCGCGTTCCTGGGGGCGGGTCAGAGGGCCTGGGGTTGGGCAGATTTCTGATCAGAGACTTGGCTTTTTCTGAAACTCTGTTTTAGATGTACCTTCCGGGCCTGGATGAGCTACTGTGGCAGGAGTCTGCCCAGGATTCCCTGGGTTCCCAGTGTGTGGACCCTGTAGGCCCAAGTGCAAGAGTCTGCCCAGAACAGTTGCTTCTGTGTGGTTGCTCTTGGCGAGGAATGCTGGTCCCCTTTTCCATTCGAGGGAGCCAGTTTCCCGTCCACCCCAGCTCATCGATTATAGCGAAGCGTCCAACGTCTGTGGACACCAAGACTCGAGAAAGGCGATGCTCAGTGTTCCCAGGCTCCGCGTCGGCAGGCCCTGAATTGGTTGAACAGTGCCAGCCGGAGGGCACAAGCAAGGAACATCCAGGGCTCTGTTCCGGGCATTCTTCTCTGCCTAGGCTGGCCTAGGGCCCAGATCTCGCAGCTGTGTGTCGGTTTCTGGCCCTCACAACTGACAGATCTACTCTTTAATGAAGAGTGGGCTCTGCATACACCCCCGAAATGACCTGTCTTCCCCAAGCTGTAGCCTTGGGTGCTGAGATAATTCAGTCAAACCGACTGGGTCCTGCGCCAGGGGCCAGGCCAGTGTCAAGGGTGAGTTGAGCCTGCCCCTTTGCCATAGCAACTGAAGTAGCTGCCCCACTGCCGGCCTTCTAGGCTCCTGCCTGTGGGGTGAGCCCTGGGGGCCATATGCCCACACCAAGTCTCCAGGGTGCCTGCGCGTGCCCCCAGCCCAGCCCTGGTGCACTGGGCAGTGCTGCCACCTCCTTTGGCGCTCTAGGCTTTTTGGCTGCTTGTTGATGTCCCAGGAATCTTTCTCCATGTTGACCACCCCTGAAGAACTCCTAGAAACACGACAAGGGGCTTAAAGGGCCACCTTTCCCCCCAGATATGTGACTTTTAGGGACCTGATCCCTATTTCAAAGATCCAAGGCTCTTTCTGGTGGCAAATGAGGGTGAGAAAAACTTGTTTGGCAGCTGCTTTTGTTTCTCAAGCCTACTGGTTATTGCTTAAGTTGTAATTACTGATTTTTAAAGAGCAGCTTTCTAAAGTTGGTTTTATTCACACTTTGTGCTTGATGGGGAAAAGAACAAGAATCAAAGCCATGGAATTGTATCTCTAAAATTTGTATTTAGAGTACCTTTTGGGGAATGGCAAATGCAAATGGGGCCAGGCTTGGCGCTGCCACCTGTTTACCCTACCCTTTCTTCTGCCACCGGGACACTCTGGGCCTCAGTCCTGGGCCAGCTTTGTAGGATGATGATATTTGTACTTTACAAAGTGCTTTCATGCTGTCTGTATCAGGTCATCCTTTCAGCCCCCTTGGGAGGTCTTTGAACTTATTGATTCCAATTCTTCCAGTAGCTGACTCTGGATTTATTAGGAAGCTGTGCAGAATTCCCGTTTTTCTACGTCTCCATAATTCTCTATGTCAAACTGCGTTTTCACCATTGCAGCAGCTGAGGCGTCTTCGTCACCTCCCTGGAGATGATAAGGGTCTGAGTTCCTCTCTCTGCCATCTCTTTTCTGTGCTAAACACCTTGGTCAGGCAGTGGCCTCAATTTTTCTCTTCAGTCTTTCATCCCAGATGCTTTAAAATAAAAAAAGTAAAGCCCGTATTCCACATTTTGCAAAACTAAGGTTGCAAGGGAATAGCCCCAGAGTCCCCTGCAGGGGACGGTGTCCTCGGTGTTCCTGGTTACTTACATAAACTGTTTAATGGAGCCGTGCTTGGGATCAAGGTGCAGGTGTGTCTGCAGCCCCCTGTCTGATACTTGGCATGCTTTGTTACTGACCCCTACCTCCTCCCACCACGTTTACCCCAGAGCCACCTTTAAGACATTCCTGTGATGTGACAGGACATGACCTCCAGCACCCAGGAAAGCTCTCCCAGCTTTTCCAGAAAGTGAGAGCCAGTGGAGTGTGGTAGTGAAAAATGATCTTGGGGTTGTGTTTCCTGGGTTCAGAGCCAGTATTTGTATTTATTGTATAACATTGGACAAATTTTTTAGCTTGTGGAATCACAATTTCTTCACCTGTATAATGAGATTAGTACCAGTTCTCTCTCATGAGGCAGTTGTGAAGGTTAAATGAGGTAAGCATGTCAAGGCCTTGGCATTGTGCTTGACACTCAGTAAGGCTCAAAATAGGACAACTTATTAATATCCTGTGGGAACACTACTTGGTCCCAGGAATCCTGGGACTGAGAGTATCCAAGTAACCATTTGTTGCCTTCTCTCTGCTCAGGGTATCAAAAAACCATTCACTGAGGTCATCCGAGCCAACATCGGGGATGCCCAGGCTATGGGCCAGCAGCCAATCACCTTCCTCCGACAGGTAAGCAAGCCCTTGGGAACAGCGGCTGCTGGGAAAGCAGGGGATTGGAGGCTGGGAGGAGCCAGCATGAGCTTGTAGGGCAGCCTCTGTCTCCTTGTGCATCCAGCCCTCTTGGGACCCAGCAGATACCAGAATCCCTCGAGGTGCCTTTGAAGTAGCAGCCCCTACCGGTGCCTGAAATTCCTTGGTTCTGTCCCTTAGCTTCTCTCTTTCCAAAGTTGTCAAAAACTCCTAAGCCTGTGGGCCTAGTAATACATGGCTGGCATCCCAGGTGCTCAGGAAACTGCAGCAAGAGGATGGAAAGTTCAAGGCCAGCCTGGGAAATTTAGTAAAACCCTATTTCAAAGTTAAATAGAATTGGGATGTGGCTCAGTGGTAGAGTACTTGCCTCACATGCCTGATGCCCTGATTCAACCCCCAACACTGCAAATAAAACAAAAAAATCGCATGTATCTGAACCTATTTGGGGGCTGCTCTGATTTAGGAAACTCCCAGGAAGGCTCTTGGTATGCAATCCCGGATACTGAGTTAGGAGTTTGGTAAATAAAGGTGTCCTTTGGGTAGGCAGCAGCCTGGATGAGAGGTAAAGCCCAATGGATTGGGAGGTGGTGAGTGAGACACCCTGGGTTTGAGGGTGGCCTTGGGCAGGTGGACATCACCGGAGACTGACCTGGAGGATGCCGGAGGCCTTGGTGAGTGATAGTGTGGCTATCTCCCTCTAGCCCTGCAGGAAAGCGCAGGCTGTGGCACCATTGTCCCCTGCTGTCTCCTGGTGGCCTCTGCTGTGACCCGCGAGGGCTCTAGGAGGATGCAGTGTCAGTGCTTCAGCCTGGGCACCAACCCTAAGTGAGCTGCACAGGCCAAAGCTGCGACATTGGTGGGCCACAGAGGCGAGTCAGGACACCACAGGGCTGCAGGTGGGAGACCTGGCTGCAGGCGGCGTTCTCTGTGGGAGGAACAGTCGTCGCGTGTGGTTCAGGTTCTCGAGCTGGGACAGGCGCGGAAGTTGAGCTTTGGAAAGAGGAGCAAGCCTGCTCTTCGGGGCAGAGGGATGTTGGGGCCTGGAAGGGGATGTGGGCCGGTCCCACGGCCCTCTGAGGGGTGACCAGTCTGAGGAATGTCGTGGCCACACTGTTGACCCTCAGGGAATGCCCGCCGCGTGTGGGTATCAGATCTCTGAGCTGGACCTCGGACGGGGCAATGGATCCGACCAGAGGAAAAACAAACAGTGGCTGTGTCAGAAGTGGAGGCGGGGCGGGCAGAAGGCCCTGATAAGGACGTGGGTTTTGGAGGGAAGGAGCCAAATGTAGCCTCTTGGCAGAGGTTCCCAACATGTGCCTGGAGCTCTAAAACAGGACTTTGTCCTTTATTGGCTGTCAAGACATGTCCCCGCCAGTGCCCTGGTCCATAGCAGGCGCGGCCTCCTGCACAGTGCTGGCCGCCTGCAGCCCTCACGCACCTCCTCTGGGTTTCACAAGAGCCCCTGGGCAGAGGGCAGGCCATGTCCCCACCCATGGTGCGGAGAGAGGAAAGCCCGTCTCCAAGAAGCCAGGCTGTGGATGCCCTGAGCCCAGTCTCCTCCACTTAGCGCCCTTAGCTGCCCGGCGGCCAGCTGAGACTCGCCCGGTGCACTGGGGTTTGCCCGCAGTCTGGTGTGCATGACCCTGTGTAACCGTCCTTCATGAGGTTCAGGTGATTTTCTGTCACGCAGATGAGAGAGCCGTCCTGGTTTTCAGAGGCCAGGGAAAGCGGTGATGAGGAGGTGTGGGAAGGATCTCAGGCCATGGGTGTGGAGGGGTCTGCAGCCCTGCTCTGGTCAGCTGGGCTTCCCCTGCCCACCCAGTCCTGGCTCCCTGCTGGGGGGACCCCTGATTCTCCTGACCTCGACCGTGTGAGCCCACTGTCCTAGTCATGGGCAAGCTGAGCCCAGGCCTTTGAGGCAGCCTCTGTCTGCTCCTTGGCTGCTCCTCCGGCAGCTCGTGCTCATGGCCCGAGCCCAGGTCATCGTGCCCTGCAGCTCTCAGTGTCTCCCTGCTGCTGCAGGGACCTGGTGGCCTCCCCCATGCCAACCCCGCGTGGACAGGCCCCCTGCAGCACTGGGGAATTGTCCCCTCCCCAGCAGCCCTGTGTCCTTTCTCGAGAACGGCCTGGGGCTCTGCGGTAGGGTGCTAGGAGCTCACCCCCATGCTTGCTCCTAGGTGATGGCCCTCTGCACCTACCCAAACCTGTTGGACAGCCCCAGTTTCCCAGAAGACGCCAAGAAACGCGCCCGGCGGATTCTGCAGGCTTGTGGCGGGAACAGCCTAGGTGAGGCCCAACTTGCAGGTCCCCAAGGGCTTGGAATGAACGGGTGTTGCCAGCGTGGGCCTGGGCCCCGGCTCCAAGTGAAGCGTTAGGCACAGGAGTGAGCGTGCGAGTGTGCGTGGGGCGGAGTGTGGAAGAGCGGCGTTTCTCCTCTCGTCCCTGCTGTTTAGCCTCTCGTTTACTAAGGTGCTGGCGTAGATGCCATCTTGCGGTAGATTGGGGCACTTAGGTGCATGTGCAGCACGCTGCTGGGTCTGACTTTACACCTGGGAGCTACCTGCGCCTTCCCGTAGTGACCGGCCTTGGAGGCGGGAGGGGCTCCGCTCGGTGCTCAGCTTTGTGCAGCCCCCGGCTGCAGAGATGTCCCACGTCACTGGGAGGTGCTGCCAAGTGCTGGGGACAGGAAGTGCTCTGAGACCCCACCCCCGGGCCCTTGGTGGCCTCCTTCAGTCTGGCCGGGCCTTTTACCCTCCTGTTTCTCTGTGTTCCTCTCACCACAGCCTCCTCCCACGCCCAGCTGTCTGCCTCCTGACGGAACACCAGGCCGGGAGGTCCTGGAATTTGGCCCCTGTAGACATGAAAATGATACCCCTACCCCCTGCTGCGATGAATTTCCAGCCCCTGGGCCTCCAGCCTTTTGTTCTTACCTCATTTTCTTTCTTCTGTTTATTTTTCCCCCATTCCTTGCCCAGTATCTACTGGAGAATATGGCTTCCCTCGCTGTAAAGAAACTAGTTGTTCTAGAGCTCTCTTAGGACCTGTGTCTTAATGCTGTGAAATGCGGAAATAGGAGTTGGGGATTTCTGTGACTTGTTCATGGGGATCAGCCTCCCTTCCTCTCCCTGTACCCTTTTTCGCTCTGTCCCTCTTTTGAGGCCCTGTGCTTTCTTTCCTGGCTGTGGTCCCCCTACCAGCCCTTGCTTCCCTGCCTTGGATGCGCCTCCTGCCCTCTCCGCCCAGCCTGGGGGAAAGGGAGCTCCTCACAGACCCAGCAGCTAGTCCCGAGGCTCCTGGAGGTGCTGGCGGGGGTGCGGGGGAGGGGATCTCTGCTCTGCCATGCAACTCTGTCAGCTGAAGTTGGGGTGGGATTGGGAGGCTGCATCTGTGGGGTCCCCTCTTGGAGTGTTATAGCGAGAGACGTCGGTTGACCTTTAGGGTTTTTGTGACCCTGGCTTCTGTGCTAGGCACTCTTGAGCACAGGCGAGCGCCCCCACGCTCACCCCACCGCCCAGCCCTCGCGCAGGGAAGTGCCTGTCCCCCACCTTGGAGCTTGCCAGGAGGTTGACCTGTGCACCACGTGTACCGAGCCCCTTAGGAGGTTGGGGAAGCCCTGCTTCTGTCAGGGCACCACTAAGGCTCGCCCATGCACGGGGCAGGCACCATGGTCCTTGCTGTGACAGGAACGTGGGTTAACTAAGCCTCAGGCAGCCTGAGCACTTTCCTCCCTATAGAAATAAAAGGAAATGGAACATGTCACTGTGCTCCAGGGCCACCCTGACCCACACGGGAATTTCTCAATATGTGCACGAGGTCTTGAAGCTCACCCAGGATGTTTTTATCATGCCCTTTAAAATGATTTCTTTCTAGGGCTTTATTTATTGTCAGTTCGACAAGTAATTCAGTTCTTAGGCTGTGTCCTGGATCTTAAATAGGATTGAGGTCATGACGTAGCACACTAGCCGGGCGTGGTGGTGCACGCCTGTGATTCCAGCACTCAGGAGGCTGAGGCAGGAAGATCACTGTGAGTTCAAGGCCAGCCTGGGCTACAAAGTGAGTTTAAGGCCAGCCTACGCTCCATAGTGAAACCCTGTCTGAGAAAGACCTAGCACATTGCCCAGGTATGGTAGGATCCCTGTGCCCTTGTCCAGCCCCTCCCTGAGCGTACACCGTGAACCAGGCACTGTTCCAGAAACAGAAGGACACCGGTGAACAAGCGGGGGAGTTGCTGTGCTTGTGAGGCTCCTGTTAGACTTGGGAGAAGCAAACAGGAAAGACAGCTCAAACGAATATGTAATTCTCGGCTTTCGTTAACTTACTGGAGAAGGGACAGAGAGCTGTTAGGAATTTATCAAGGGGTCCTAATGTCAAGGGCTTAAAAGGAGAAAGCATTCAAGCTCACGTGGAGGACAAATAATGTACGGATAGATGCGCACCACACTGAGGGCGCCGTGTGTGCCAAGGCCCTGAGGTTGGAAACTGGGTGTGATCCAGTGGTGCGTTCTGGACACGGCAGTATCCAGTGCCACTGGGGAGTCGAGCAGTGGTGACAGTGCCAGTTTGGCTGTCATTCAGAGCAGTGGGCACTAAGTGGGGGTGTGATGGGATTAGGCCCGGTGGTCGGCTGGCTGCCCTAAGAGAGATGCATAAAAAAACAGGTTAATAGTTCTTCCCTCGGGAGCACAGGAGCAAGGTGAGAAGGCTGGGCTTCTGTATTAAATAATTAGAGAAATTCCAGCCCAGGAGAAAGGCCAGGAATGGAGCAGGATCTTTAGGGCGGACTCCCGGAGACAGACTAGAAGTGAGCCTTGAAGGGCCAGCATGGTGTGGTTTGGAGCAACAGAAGATCTTAAGGCCAAAAACAAAAAGAAATCTCTGGAGCCTCCTCGAGAGGGCTGGAGGCCCGAAGCAGACAGCTTGCCAGTGGCGTCAGCTTGGGGATCTAATGAAACGGCAGGAAGGAGGAGGCGCCTGGCAGGTGTGGTGTGGCCGGACTCATAGAGAGGAAGGGGCAGTGAGAAGGTGGGGGGTGGGGGGCTCCGGAGTGGCAGTGAATTACCTAGCAGGGGAGGAGTTCTCCAACACAGCATTTGCATACACACACCCTTTTCCGTTTGCAGAATACTTCAGGTTTATTAGAATACCCAAAGCCATGCAACAGAAGTCCCTGTATGTATTTATTCACCAGCCAGAGGCAATGCATATGTATGTTTGCCACCTGGCATCTTAGTGTCAGCCTAGCCCCGGTTTCACAGCTGATCAGATGGGAGGGCTGAGCCCAAGGCTGCATAGCGAGGCTGAGGCAGAGCCAGAACTAGCACTTCATTGCAGAGCTTCCCTGGGTGCCGGGCCAGGGTGCGTGTGCTGAGGCTCCAGAGAGGAATCTGCTCCTTCCAGAGCCCTGTCCTGCCACCTAGCGGTGGTTTTGCAGTAGTCATGCATACAGTGAATGGGCTGATTTCCTTTAAATATGAAATTTAAAAGTGTGTGTGTAATGAAAACTCCCTCCCACCTCTCACCCCAGCATCCTGGTGTACTTAGAGAATTCAGCTCTATAGTTGGGTCTTGCTTCGGAGAGCTTTTGTATATGTGCAAGTTCATTATTTCCAACTTAAATATTTCCGTTTAAAAACA
This sequence comes from Erethizon dorsatum, assembly GCA_028451465.1. Lineage (NCBI taxonomy): Eukaryota > Metazoa > Chordata > Mammalia > Rodentia > Erethizontidae > Erethizon > Erethizon dorsatum. The sequence continues at coordinate 118,820,579 of CM051832.1, read as the reverse complement.
CAGTGGCCTGGCATTTTAAAAAAACCATTGTACTGGGGATGTGGCCCAGTGGTAGAGGGCCTAGTCAGTGATGGTGAACCTCTTAGAGCTTTCAGTGTTGCAAACAGCCCGCTGCAGCACGCGTGCCCGTAGATTCGCTACTGCCGGCCTAGTGTGTGTGAGGCCCTGGGTTCAATCCCAGCATTGCGAACAAAACACAACTTTAATGGAGCTGTAACAGGCGCACAGTAAAATGTGCCAATACGAACGTACAGCCCGAATAGTTGAGTAATTTTTTACGTAGACACACTCCTCTGAACCCCCCGCCCAGATTAAACACCTCAGAAGGCCCCTGGGTGCTCCTGTCCAGCCAGTACCTGTCCCTCAAGGAGTTACCAGTGTTCTTACTTTCACTGCCGTCAGTTATAGTTTTGCCTGGTTTTAAATTTCATATAAACAGCAGCCTGACTTAATCCTAAATGGCAGCAGTCTAAGGATGTTCTTGGCACGGGGTGGCACAGAGGAGCAGGACCAGCAGCCCCAAGGATCTGCAGTTGGTGCTGGTCGGTGTTGCCCCAGCCACTCGAGTTCTGTGCAGCTGTTTGCAGCAACTGAATAAAAGCATAGGAATCCCAGGTCTACATCCCTGGAGCGCTGGTAGGACAGGTACGAGCAGCACTTGAGTGGTTAGAAGCCAGGGTCTAGCATAGTGCTTAGAATATAATAGATACACAGTAAATATTAGGTGGATGAGTGCATGGAAGCAGGGATGGGAGGACAGAGCCGAGAGAAGTGTTTAAGCAGCTTGCCACAATTCAGGGCCCAGAGCATTAGGAGTTGGGCCCCACCTGAGACGTCCCCCCAGTTAATTATGCAGATACTACACTGGTTCTGTGGAGCCGGGCATCCTGTCTCTACTCGCTGTCATGCCTATCTTACAGGGTCGTACAGTGCCAGCCAAGGTGTCAACTGCATCCGTGAAGACGTGGCTGCCTACATCACCAGGAGAGACGGGGGCGTGCCCGCGGACCCAGACAACATTTATCTGACCACCGGAGCGAGCGACGGCATTTCCGTATGTGTGAGGGGCTCGTTCCTACCCAGTGCTAGCTCACTTGAGAACAACCTTGCCTGTTAGGGCCTGTGAGGGGACAGGTCACCCTCTGGTCCCTCTGTCTGGGTAGCATACAGTCCTTGCCTCTTTTAGTCCTCCAGGTCCTGGACCTTACTGAAGCCTCAGTCTCCCTGCAGAGTCCCCACCAGCAGGTCCAGCTGGAGGGGAGCCTTGGGGCACATCAGGGTGCCCGATGGCCTTTCTGTCACTCAGCACATACTGGTGTCCTCCTCTGCCAGGCACTGTGCCTGGTGCTGGGGAGCCGAACACATCATTTGGCCTCTGGCTTCACGCCAGCATTGGAATCCTGTAAAGAGTCACGGCACCAGTTTTCAGTGCAAAGGACAAAGTACTGGGGGAGGGAGCAGCAGGGACACTGAGCCGGTAGGGTGGCATCAGGCAGGCAGAAAGGAGGACAGGAGCGGGGTGAGGGCTGGTGTCTGACCCGGAGGGCCCTGTGTACAGAGTCCCGGAGCTGGGGGAGGCTGCTGCCTGGCAGTGCAGAGTCAGGGTGCAAGGGGACAAGCAGTGTCATAAATGGGGCCAGAGAGGCAGGTGACCGCAGGCCACCGAGGTGTGAAACAGGAGAGGCACGCATTCAGCTAAGACTCTTCAGCCTCAGCTCTGGCTGGAGGAGCTCATGGACGTGAGTGCGCACTGAGGAGGCCAGGGAAGAGGCACCCTGGGCTCGGGTCAGCTGCGGATGAGAAGGGGCTGGTGTTTACTTGGCTGGAGGAGTTGAAAACCCTGTGCTTAGGGGCCCTGCAGCCTTTTTGGGGTGAGGGGCCTGGAGCCCGGGGCCTCCCGATGTTAGGTGAGCGCTGTCCCTCTGTCCCTTTAAGGCCTCCCTCCAGGCCTGGGCGGTGCAGTCGGGAAGGGTCCGCCATCCTGCACTGCCTTGTTACCGGGCTGTCCTTATCTCCTAGCTCCGAGGCCCTTGTTTTTGATGTTTGCTGAGTGCTTTATTCCTTCCCCAAGGCGTTTCAAAGCATTAAATTCTTACCCGGAGCGCAGGAGACAGCAGGTGGTGCCGCTTCGAGCCAGTTCTTGTAACATTCGGGATTTCGGTGTTACAACTTCAGTCCCAACCTCAGCATCTCGCGCTCTTTCCTGCCGTCAGAGCCCCTCTCCTTTCCCAGAGGCCGGTCCTGGCAGAGGTCCTGCAGGAGGGGAGGGAGTGTCCAGAAGACTCAGTGGCGAGAACCAGGTCATCACACTTTTCAGTCAGACTTGGAGCACGGAACGGCTCCTGAGAAGAGCCCTACACTGCACTGGGTGGAGACTCCCTGCCAGGGGGGTGGCTTGGTAATTCAGTGAGTCGCAGCTGCCGCCACCAACACCCCACTGAATTCCCGTAGCCTGTTTTCTCAGGAGTCCTAGAGAGGTGCGCCCAGCTCAGCCTTGCGAGCAGGTTGAAGTGCCCTCCGGTGGCAGTGGCTGGGTATTTCATCTCATTTCAGCTGTCTTTCAAGGGTCTTTCTAGCCATTGGCAACTGATGCTTACGGTAAGACAGATTCTAAATCTGGGTCTCAGGTGAGGTCATAATAATTCTGAGATGGGGCTAGTGTGGGGATGAATGTGTTTTAAGTGTTAAAAATACTAACAAGGCTGGGCATGGTGGCACAAGCCTCTATCCTAGCTACTCAGGAGGCTGATGCAGGGGGATCAAGTTCAAGGCTACGATGGGCAATTTAGTGAGACCCTGTGTCAAAATTAAAAAAAAAAAAAAAAAACACTGGGAGTGTAGTTTAGCTGTGAGGCTTTGGGTTCAATCCCTAGTACCCCAAAGTAATTAAAAAGGGGCTGGGATTATAGCTCAGAACTCCCTGGGTTAAATCCCCAATGCCACAGAACAAAACAAAAACCTAAGAATTGAGTCTTTATGTATACGCCATATACATTGCGCTGCGCTAAGACCTTTGAGACATTCCGTTTCGCTTCCTCCTCCCAGCAGCCGTGGTTTTATAGGTGAGGGCATGCCGTCTGGGGAAGTGAGGCCACTTGCTTGGGCGACACTGGCAGCAGGGTCAGGGTGAAGGCTGGGGCCAACAGACTTGGCTGCTCCTCATCTCCTGGAGTGAGGAGTGGCAGGGACCTTCTGACTGTGACTCTTGGTTGCAGACAATCCTGAAGATCCTCGTCTCCGGGGGCGGCAAGTCGCGGACGGGTGTGATGATCCCCATCCCACAGTACCCCCTGTACTCGGCAGTCATCTCGGAGCTCGACGCCGTCCAGGTGAATTACTACCTGGATGAGGAGAACTGCTGGGCCCTGAATGTGAACGAACTCCGGCGGGCCGTGCGAGAGGCCAAAGACCACTGTGACCCCAAGGTGCTCTGCATCATCAACCCAGGGAACCCCACAGGTCTGCATTTCCCTTCCTCGCACGTTTCTTTGGAGGTGGAGGTGTGTTTGACATTTAGACACTAAAGAGTTAAGAAATAATGACAGGGCCTCTCTGTACCCAGTTTCCCACGCCAGTTCCAGATTTGCTAACAGAGAGCCATTTGCCTCAGGAGGCAGCAAATGCAGGCATTTTCTGGACAGGGTTTTATTGAAGATCAGTGTTCCTTTCCCATTCTTGCATGTACGGGTACCCACCGTGAGATTATTCATCACGCACCCTCAGCACTGACCCTGGGCCGTGTTTCCACTCCCACTTAATTTCCTGACCCCGTCTGCAGAACGCTGGCATGTGTTGTTTTTTTCCTGACACAACACTGCTGTGTACCTCGAGTCCTGAGAAGGAAGTGCCGTATTGAAAACAAAGCAACCAGAAAACAAAAACCCTATTTCCAGAAATTGAAATGCACCCCAGTTTTGCCTATTTTACTTTTCAGAAAAATGCACAGTCCTGCCTGTTTTGATCTTTCTGGGCTGCCGGCTTCCTATTCCCCCGTGCTGTTTGGATGTGGAGAACAAGGGCTCCTCTCGCCTCCTTTGTTGAGATAAATTGAGTCCGGGCCAAAACGCGTTGGAGTCGATTGTGGACTCTGCTTCTCGGGAACATCAGATGATGCTTCAATCAGCTGAAAGCACCACTTGAATTCCTGAGTGCAGAACATGGGTGCAGCTGGCAGTAACGCTGGCTTATTTACCCCAGCGCCTTGGGGGAAGAGACAAAGAGTCTAACCAGGATGCAGCAGGAAAATGACAGAGAACTGGGCCCCCAGTCCAGTTGTATGTTAGAATCACAAAGGGAGCTTTGAAAAAAATCTGAAAGGCCAAGCCATACCCCAGACTCTGGGGATGAGGCCCAGGCGTCAGTAGTCAGTGCAGCCGATGAAAACTACATCCTTACCACAGTGGTTCTCAAACTTCAGCTTATTAAAATGCAGATTTTTGGGCCCCACTTGTAGCTATTCTGATGTGATTGGACCAGATAGGGCTTGAGGATTTGCGTTTCTAGTAAGTTCCCAGGGGATACTTTTGCTGGTCCTGCAGCGTGTTAGGAAGGATGTATACCTCATCTACTTGAGTCAGCACTTTCTTGGCCAGGTGTTTGCATAAATCTAGCCGTCTGCGAAGAAATAACTGCACCAGAGACTTTCCTGTACTAAGTAAAGGGGTCATGGGACTGGGAATTAATGTAGGTAATTTGTATAAAGAGTAACTTTGTCCAGGGGAAGAATCTGGTTTTGCTCTTTGGGTCTTAACATCTGAAGATCTATTAGAACTATTAGAAGAGGAGCAGTGGCACCTGAGAACCCACCTGTGTTGATCATGTATTCCGGATGACACTGACCAGTTTGGCTAAAAGGGTGTCAAAAATGCACTGGGGTATTAAGCCAGGGCCTTTTGGTTTCAAGACAGAAACCCAACTAGAGTCTCAGGAGATTGGATCGTCGCGCTGTAAAGTCCAGGCAGGGGTCGAAGCAGTGCACCTGAACCAGTGCTGTTGTCAGAAGAACCTCGGTGCATTTCTCAGCTCTGTCCTCTGTGCTGGGCTCCTTCTCGGGAAGGATCTGACCTGGGCTTGACCTTCACTGGCTCCAGCCATTGCCTACCAGCTCAGTGTTAAGGGGAGTTTCTTCCATAGGTTGACCAAAAGTCCCAGACCAGACTCTCGCTGGCCCACGTTGGGTCACCTGCCCGAGCCTGAAGCAGTCAAGCCAGGACTGTGATTGGCCAGGTCTGTGCCAGTGCCCCCTGCCAGAGTTCTCCATAGCACAGTTGTGACCTGTTACTCAAAAAAGGAAAGGATGCTCCGCAGGCACGAGCCACACAAGCTCCCACCAGCTCACAGGGAATTCCTTTGGCCCAGACTGATGATAGCACTTAGAAGCCCTCTCCCGCCTTTGAGGGCCTGTGTCAAAGCCAAGTCTCACGTCTCCTGGCCCCTTTAAACCCATATGTGACTCTTCCTTCTCCTCCACTCAGTAGCTCAGCAGGTGTGCTCTAAGAGATTGCTGTCCCCCAGGCACTGGAGAGGTATCAGCTCTGTCCTTGTCCTCAAGTTTGCATTATATGCATCAGTAGAATTATTTGCATCCATTGGGTCTCATTTCCTCTACCAAGCTGAAGACTTTTTGAGGCTGTGGTCCTTCCTCGGTTTCTCTTCATGTTACCCTTAGCATTTAGTGGACATGTTTTCACACATTCTAGTGTTCATGCCCTTGCTTGTGTCCTAACGGGATATAGCGGTGGGATGACAGGCATGAGAGGGCAAGGCCAGGAGCGCTTGCAGGCAGATTCTGCCCCCGAGACGGCCAGCTCCTGTCTATCTGTGAGAACAGTGCTGGCTCCTTTTGAAAACCAGGGCCTGCCACCCTTTGGGTCCCATTGCACTGAGCTTGCTTCATAGGAGGCCTAGTGGGTAAGAGAAAAGTCAGTCACTTAATAAAGAAACTGGGTTAAGCCAGGCACGGTGGCAATGCCTGTAATTGCACCACTCTGGAGAGCTGAGGCAAAAGGATTGCAAGTTTGAGTCCTACCTAGGAAACTTTGTAAAACCGTGACTCAAAATGAAAACTAAAAAGAGCTAGAGGTATAGTTCAGTGCAAAGGCCCTGGTTCAGTCCCCAGTACTGCAACAAAAAAAAAAAAAAAAAAAAGAGAGAGAGAAAAAAAAATTGGTTCATTGCTTAGAAAATTCAAGACAGAAATTCTGGCTGAACCGTACCATGCTTTTACAAGATACATGGATATATTTTTCCAGACATTTTTTACATAGATAAGAATGTAGGCATTTTTATTTTTTACAAAAAAAATATAATATTCCGTGTACTGCTTTGTATAAAATACGAATATGCACATAGGTACATAAACTCAGATTTCCACAACACACAGAGATACTCACATACATAGAGTAAAGAAACATGGCTTTTTTAAAGAAATCGTCAAGCCTGGTCATATTGGTGGTTTTGTGGAGGACATTGTGAGTGCATCAGGTATCCCTGGTGCCACACTCAGAGTATGTCTCAGAAAATTGGGGAAAAGTCCCATCTCCACCTTGTTATCTTCGTTCCTTCCCCGACCTGTACTGGGACATTTCCTGTGAGCTGCTGGGGTTACTACCTTGCTCTTTGCACTCATTTATCTAAAGTGGGTGGTGGATGTTTTCTGTGTTGGTGTGAAGTCCTGAAGGACGGCAGCTAAGCCAAGGAACACTGCAAGGTGCTTACCATGACGGTCTTCAGCAGTGCCTGGCTCTCCAGGAGCAGCTGACAGGAGACACCAAGCTGTTGCCCAGGATCTCTCATTCAGTGTTGTTCTGCAAATATTTATTGAACACCTGCTGAGTGCCAGCTTTGAGGGTAGATGGTGAGCCAGGGCAGACCCTGTCCCTGCCTCTTGGGGATTATGCGTTCCTCTCTGGGGAGAAGGTGCTCCCACAAGTTAAAGCCACCCCCAGTTTTGCTACACTAACTCTCACCCAGTTACCATATCAGCCATGCATTTCTTCCCATCGGTCACTGCTGGTATGTAGTGAGGTGGGGGCAGGGTGAGCTGATAGATTTAACTCTTTGAGTTTCATTTTCCTCTTCTTTGTGACACTTGCATGCCTTCCCGTCCTCGAGAACAGACAAATCCCACACACAACACACACACACCCTCCACTCAAGGATAACAAGAAAGTTGAGTGTGAAACACTACTCCCCGCCATCCCTGGCTTCGGTGAGTCAGCGAGAGGGGACTGACCCTCCAGACGTCCCTGGAGGTTGACTACACCATCATGCATTGCACTGGTAGTGTGGTCTCTCGGGATCTTAAGGGAACACAGGACACCCGAGTGATTCTGGGTGGGATTCTGACCTGGGAACAGTTTAAACAACATCACAACCTACATTTTGGTTTTCTTGGGGATTTTGTAGGCCAGGTACAAAGCAGAAAGTGCATAGAAGATGTGATTCACTTTGCCTGGGAAGAGAAGCTCTTTCTCCTGGCTGATGAGGTAAGAGTAGTCCCAGCCCCCCAGAGAGGGGTGGAGGTGAGCTTTCTTTTTTAGGGGAGGGATCCAGGCCTGGTTGTTCTGCAGCCAGAGAGATCTTTCTTCTAGGTATTGGAGGAGTGATTCTGGCCAAGAATGAGTATGATCAGTCGTACTACCTGTGAATTTCTGACCTAAATTGTTCTTGTATTGGTTTAGACTCATAAACTTTAGAAATTTAACCCAAATAACTCTAAAAAGAAAAAAATGGTGTATGTGCAGCCTATCAGGTGACTCGGGCCACATCTTCCAAATTCTCTTTCCCTTTTCCTTCCCTCTGTTGTCCTCATACATACGCCTGTTGTCTTCCCAGCCTAGAAGAGGGTTTTTTCACCCTAATCATCTATCCAAAGTCTCACAGTTATACCCCATTGCTTCAGCTCGAGTTGCAGCCCCATTGCTATGGCCTACAAATTACAGTATGCAAATCGGGTATGGGTTTCCTGCCTGTTTTCTCCCAAACCTCCAGAAGGACAACTGGAAGGGCCATCGCCTGAGGGCAGATTGAGGACTCTCCTAGGAAGGAGACGGGGCGCCAGTGTGGCCGAGACTCTGAAGTGCGCTCCCGCGAAGCTGCGGTTCTGTGCCTCGTAGGCGTCCTTGTTTCCTGTCTCATTTACTTCTCTGAACAACCCAGGAGACAGGGATCTTAACCCCATGTCTGTGGTCTTCTGAGCCCCACTTCTGAGGCTGAGGCCTGCTTATTCTTTTTCTACTTTGCAGGGGAGAAATTGAGAAACCATCACATCCCACGTTCATTCCACCTTAATTTCCGCATGGTTTCTGGTTAGTCAGAGCTTGCAGCGTGCTACTGTACTTGCCTCTGCTCTGCAGCGTCCCCAAACCGCCGCCACACAGGCACAGCTTACCCGCAGTGGGTTCCATAATTAATAACGTATGGGCCTGAAATCTCCATGTCTAAAGAAGGAGCAGCAGAGAGACCCATGGTTCTCCTTGTGCCTTGTGCCCTAACTACCCCCAACCCCGGGGTCTGGGAGGAAGGGAAGGAGTAGGACAACGCCTGGCCCGTTGCAGGTGGAGCCTGACTGACCCTTGGGCCCCAGAAAGCCACCCTGATCTTCAAAATGGGTGTGAGAAGTTACTCTCAAAGGGCAGAGTAGGGTGCTTGGGGCTGTGAATGCCAGATCTGAGGACGGAAGAAGAAAATGGGTGTGGGTGCCGATCTGGCCCTGAAAAGTAGGGGAAAAAACAGAATAATCCCAAACCAAGTAAGTGTTGGAAAAGAAATGCAACGGGGTTAACTTCTCAAATAGGTCAGAGGACGGGCGCGTTAACTGCTGTCGTTATTAATGTTACTAAAGGGAGCAAACATGTTTTAGGAGGAAAATTTGCTGGGACAATGGGAATCCCTGGTATCAGCACTGGCCTGATGAGGTAGAATGGAAACCTGGAAGCTGGGCATGGCGGTGCATGCCTGCAGTCCCAGCACTCAGGAGGCTGAGGCAGGAGGATTGCCATGAGTTCAAGGCCAGCCTGCACTACATAGCGAGACTGTCTCAAAAAACTTGAAAAAAAAAAAAAAAAAGAAAACCTGGAGACTGGGTGGGGATGAGTGTGGGAGAAATCAAGTGAGCTCCTCAGCTGTCTTAAGCGAGCTTGGTTTCCAGCCTGACGCCCTTCCCCTCCTCGCTGTGGAGGTTCTGACAAGCGCGCTCCAGCTCATCCCTAGCAGGGACTGGAGGCCGGGCTGGTCGGGCCTCAGACCCAACCTGCTGCAGGTGGACCCTGAGCACCTGTGCCGTCTCCCCCAGCTCTGTCCCGCGGCCACGCTCAGCAGCACCCGCCTGGGCTCAGGCCTCTCAGCAGGACTTGCGGTGACTGTCCCCGTCCATCCTCTCCTGCAGGTGTACCAGGACAACGTATACTCTCCGGATTGCAGATTCCACTCCTTCAAGAAGGTGCTCTACGAGATGGGACCCGAGTATTCCAGCAACGTGGAACTCGCCTCCTTCCACTCTACCTCCAAGGGCTACATGGGCGAGTGAGTATGTTGGCCTGTGCCTCCCTCCTACTGTCCCTGGGCCTGCTTGGGATCAGCGCTGCCACCTCCTCTCTGCCTGCTCCTCTGCCACGTGGTGCACCCACATGGGTGGAAAACAGGTGTCCCTTACCCACTGCTGCTGCCGATCTAGGAATCAGAAGGGGGCAGGCTGAGTGGAGGGAGAACTGTCGCATAAAATAAGTAAAGCTGAAGGAAAACAGACTATAGATGAAGGACAAAGAGGAAAACGGGATCCCACGGCAGCTTCCAGTGCTGAGTATTTTCAGCCACCCCTGTCACTGTTGCTCCAACATTGACTAAAAGCTGAGGGGCCAGGAGAGCAGGGTGTGTGCAGAAAGGCCATTAGGTCAATGGGCCAGGCTCTGTGTGCAAGGCTGCCTTAGCACCAGGTGACCTTGGAGACCAAAAGTTCAGCTTCAACCCTATAGTTGCGCGTTTGACTGATATTTACTGACGTAAGCTCTGAGTTCCAGTGAGGATAGAAGCAACGGACAAAAGAGTAAAATCCCGTGAGAGGTGGGGGGAAAGGCCAGGGCTGAGGTAGGAGGGCCGGGGTGGGTTAGGCTTACACAGTGCAGTCTCCAAGGAGCTGGCTTGTGAGCTCGGACCCCCAGGGAGGAGGGAGTCTGGGAGAGAGCATCCCAGGCAGAAAGAACAGCTTGTGCAAAGGCCCAGAGCCACCACTGCCAGTGTATATGGCATAGTGGAGAGCAGCAAAAGGGCTGGACAGCACTAGAGGGAGAAAGTGACAGAAGGTGAGACCAGAGTCACAGGGTACCAGAGCACCTGGGCCACCGTGATTACCTTTGATGTTTACTTGTGGGACGAAGCCATTGATGGATTTGGACAGAGGCGCAGCCTCATCCAATGATACGTTTTAACTCCTGGTTTCGGAATAGTAGGGAGTGGGGCAGAAGTGGGAGCTTAAGCCAGGAGGCTGCTATTGTCCCCAGGAAGGATATCGGGGACCAGGGTAGAAATGGGGAGAAGATCTGGAATGTATTTGAAGATGGAGTTGACAGGAATTGCTGACGGAAAAGATGGGTGTGAGAAAGAAGAGTCAAAGATGAATCCCAAGTTTTTTGTTCAGACAGCAGGAGGATGGCATTGCCTTCAAAAGATGGGGACGACTTGGCAAGAGTGGGAATTCGGCTTTAGAGGTGTAAAATTTGCCAGTGCCTAATTGCTGTCCAGATAGAGATGACCATGTGAGTCTGGATGTAAGTGCCGACATTTGTTGGTTCTGAGCTGCACATCTCACACAGAGTGAGAATAGAGAGAGGTCTGAGGGCTGGGCCTGGCACCACCGCTCAGGTTGAGAGGAGAGGAGGGACCTGCACAGGAGACCGAGGAGAGCTGGCGAGTTTGCCGCTGCGGGTGGCTGTGAGTGCCAGGCATCAGCACGGGTCAGGTTCTTATTTGGCTGGCAGCTGGCCACTGGAACTGCGAAGCTGGAAGCGCTGTCTTAGCCAGGTTAAAGGGGCTCCCTTTGGCCTGCTGTGGAGACTGTTGTTGGCTCTGTCTGAGGTGAGCAGGGGTTAATTTATGCTCATTTTTCTGATCCACCCGGGTGGCAGTGCCGCCTCCTTGCCAGAATTTCAGGTACTGTGTAGATCTTTTTCTGAACAAATCTGTTCTCTGTTCATTTCTCACATGCAGGTGTGTTTATCACGTGCCTGTCCATCTCTCCCCCTCGTGGTCCTGATTACTTTCAAACAGACAGTCTGCTGGGTGCTGGTACTCTGAGTTATGCCCCACTGTTCTCAGACCCTAGTTACCTAGGATTAGAGGCTTTGTGCAATTTGATTTCGGCTCATCGCAGAGGATTAAATACAGTGGTGGTGAACCCACGAGAGCCATGTCGCCCAGCATCGCCCCAGCAGCCGAGCATTCAGGTTGAATTGCAGTGTTGGCACTTCGTGATAAACAAGTGGGTTTTGGGTTGCAGTTTGGGCACTCGTCTCTCAAAGGTTCTCCATCACTGTGATAGAACATTCTTCCTTTCAGCACTTGTTGTGGGAAACCTTTTTGGATGCCGGAGTGTATCTTCCTGCCTTGGAAAGTCCAGTCCAGGGATAGATCAGAATCTGTCTTTGGCAGTTCAGTTCAGCTGTGTGACCCTGCGCATCTCATCACACCAGGCGCTCTGAGGGTGAGGGCGGGGGATGTACAGAGGAAGGGACCGCGGCCCAGGCTAGAGTGCCCGCGTTTCTGTGGTCCTTAGTCCACACACAGGCAGGACTAGACCAGGGAAGGAGGCAGAGTAAGAAAGCATGACTGATACTGCTGATTTGGCTAAGAAAGATTTTTTTAAACTGGTTTTATGTCAGTTTATTTTCATGTGATTTGACTCTGCATCAGTCAGGATATTTGGCTACCGATTACAGAAGTCAGTTTGAGCTGACTTACACCGAAGCAGCATTCTTTTTTCATGCCCAAGGGTAGACTTTAATCAAAGGGCTTAACGATGTCTGCACGGAGACTGGAGGTGTGTGGCTTGGGGGGAGTGTGTACTTACCATGTGCAAGACCCTGGCTTCCATCTCCAGCACCAAAACCTAAACCAGCGATGTTAGTGGGACTGTCTCTGGTTTCTTGCTTTGCCTTGTTTCCTGATTCTCAGCTTTGCTCTCCTTTGGATTCACTTTGTTTTCAGGTAGCAAAAATTATTCCAGAAAAAGATGCTCCTTAGCACCGATGATTCATGTGCCCATTCCTGGAGCGCGTGCCAGGGTCTGCCAGGGCTGGTGCTGCACCGTCTTTTGAACAGGTGCTAGCAATTAGGTTTCAGGCTGAGTTGCTATAACGAAACACCCCAAAAAGAGTGGCTTGGACAAGACGGAAGTGTATCCCTTTGACATAATGGTCCAAAGGTAGGAGGAAGTCCAAGGTGGGGTGTGCCCCACAGGTCAGTCAGGGACAGGGAGCCGGTGACTCTGGCTTCTCAGCGTGTGATGTCCGTCTTCAGCACCGGGCTGCTGCTTCAGTGCCTCGGGAAGCGGGGAAGGAGCCAGGGAGTGCACTTCTCCTTGTGTGGAAGTGAGTTAGCACGCGTCACTTCTGGTCACCTTGCAGTGGCGGGCATTTTCGGTGTCGGGCTGGGGATGGTGACAGAGTCTGGCGTCCAGATTGCAGTTGGTACGACTGCTTCTGTGACCGGCGGCCGCGCTGCCTCCCCTCAACCCTCCAGGTGTGGCTACCGCGGAGGCTACATGGAGGTCATCAACCTGCACCCTGAGATCAAGGGCCAGCTAGTGAAGCTGCTCTCCGTGCGTCTGTGCCCGCCCGTGTCTGGACAGGCCGCCATGGACATCGTCGTGAACCCCCCGGCACCAGGGGAGGAGTCCTTCGAGCAGTTCCACAGGGTGAGTCTGTCGGTTCACAAGCGACTTCCTGTCATGGCCGACGGGGGCCATCTCCCGACGGCCCCATGTTCACATGGGTGTCTGTGTGCGGTGGGCCGCATGCCTGTGTGTCCTCCAGGGGGCGCCCGTGGTCCTCTCGGTGCCTAAACCGCCCTCGCGGGTTGGTGAAGCCAGAGGCTGTGGCAGGCTGTTTGGGAGTGGGAGGGCTGTGAGCGCATGGGGGTGAGTGGACCCTTCTTCCTCACCCATGTGTCACAGAGCGGAGACACCCAGGCGGAGGGCCTTGTGCCTGTCTTTACACCGAGAGGAAGGGGAAGGACGTGGGGCACAGCATGGGTTGTCCCTCTGGCTTAACCAGGCATCTTCCTGCCTCAACATGACTCAAGACCCTGTCAGCTGTGTGACAGAAACCCAGCGCTGCCTAGTTTAAACGAAAAAGTGACTTAGGGAGCTGAGTGTGGTGGCATGCACCTGTAGGTGCGGCTATTCAGGAGGCCGAGGCAGGAGGACACTTGAGTCAAGAAGCTCGGGACCAGTGTAGGAAACGTAGTGAAACTATCTCAAAAAAAAAAACTATGGGTCATGTAACCTAGAAGTGAGCTCCCAACTAGCCCAGAATTATGTTTCTTTTCAATTATAGTAAAATACACTTAACAAAAAATTCGCCATTTCTGAGTCCACGGGTAGACTTAGACCACCCTTGGCAGGAGGTATGTTCACATTGTTGTGCAGCCATTTCCAGCATCCATCTCAAACATTTTCCCGTCTCAGACTGAAACTTCATCCCATCACATGATAGCTCCCTGCTCTGCCCTCCCCCAGCCCCCACGGTCTGCCTCTGTGAATTCACCTGCTTCAGACACCACCCTCGGGTGGGCTTGGCAGTGTCTGTTCTGTGTGACCGGCTTGTCTCACTCAGCAGTTCCCTCCAGGTTCATCGTGCAGTGGGCAGAAGTCCCTCCAGGAAGGCAGGTGACACATGTCGTTCACCGCCCCTGCGTGGGCGCACACCCTCACCTCCTTCCGAAGCGCTCACTGAAGCCGTGGGAGGCTCTGCTTCAGCCCTGGACGCTGTCCAGCTCTGAGCCCGCAGGGACTGTGCCTGCTCTGCCTGGGCCCCGTGTCCCATGCACACCATGTGGGCTGAGAGTGTGGCGGGGCCCCTAAATGAGGCCCATGTCTCCTTGAAGTACTTCTCTCTCGGGTGTTCTGCTCAGGGCCAGGGCCATTCACATTGATGTGCAGGGAGTGTTTTGTCTGTTTTGTTTTGTTCATTTTGTTTTGTTTTGTTTTGTCTGTTTTGTTGTTTGTTCGTTTTGTTTTGTTGAACGACCATCTGGCACGAGAGCAGAGCCCGTGACACGGCCACCTGTGTGCGTCGGGGCGCACAGCAGGCTCCCGGGCTGCACGTTCGCACCTGTTTGCTGCGCCCGCACACACAGCTTGTCCCTGCGCACCGGTCGGTCAGCCGCGTGGAAGGCGTGGTCTCGTGGCCGGGGCCAGGCCGCATCCAGAGGTGCTGACCCTGTTCTTTCTGTCTCCCCCAGGAGAAGGAGTCCGTCCTGGGTAACCTGGCCACAAAAGCGAAGCTGACAGAAGACCTGTTTAACGAGGTCCCGGGAATTCACTGCAACCCCTTGCAGGGTGCCATGTACGCCTTTCCTCGGATCTTCATTCCCACCAAGGCTGTGGAAGCGGCTCAGGTCTGGGTCTGCCCGACTGGGTTCCTCCCCCAGGGCTCCCTTGAGACATCCGGACCAGAGGCTGGCTCTGGCCTTGGGGGCAGAGGCGCTGGTCCTCGGGCTTTGATCTCTGTGGACCTCTTAGCCAGATGCTGCTTACTGTGAAGGAAAGGTGACAGGTCCTCAGAGGCCTGGGCCCGACATGGGCTCTGTTAACACCGCTGCTGCAGAGGGATGTTCCATGTAACGCTGGGCAGGTGACAAAGCTGTCACCTCCCCACCGCTTCCCAGACTTGGCCACATATGCCAGTCACCTGGAGTCTTGCTGATGCCAACTGGGGCTCACTGAGCCTACGAGAGGCTTAAGACTCTGCATTTGCAGATTCTCTGGTGGTGCTGCAGACCCCCCTGGGAGGGTCGAGGGCAGAGCAGCGTTTCTGAAAGCGGGGTCTTTACCCACCCAGAACCTGCTGAACGCCCTGTTCTGTGCTCAGAACTATCCCAGACATGCGCGATTGGCGCCCTGCGTTGCAGCCTGGGTATCGCATGTAACAGGCTCCCTGGTAACTGTCGTGCAAACCACTGTGTGAGCAGCTGTCGGCAGTGGCTCCAGGGACACTGTCCCTGAAAGCCCACCGTTGCACGCCGGGCCCTATTTTCAGAGCACCAGGCAGCTCAGCTCCGAGGAGGCCACTGACCATGCTCATCAAGCAGCTGCTGGGAACGGAACACAGATACCGGTGGGCGCTGCCCAGTGGGGAGCAGCGGCATCGCCAGCCCTGGGTGGCCCAAAGTTCAGTGTCGGACTCCCGAGCGGCTCCCGGCAGCATCTCGCTGTCCCGCCTCGGTCGTCTGCAGGGGAGGGGCTGCTACAGGAGCGACAACCTGCCTTTCCGCTTACGTTTCACGCTGAGTTTTTAGTGGTATGTTTGTACACTACCAAGCTAGGAATGAATCTTAAATTCTGCCCTGCTCCCGTAGGCCCATAAAATGGCTCCGGACATGTTCTACTGCATGAAGCTCCTGGAGGAGACTGGCATCTGCGTGGTGCCTGGTAGTGGCTTTGGGCAGAGGGAAGGCACCTACCACTTCAGGTATGACGCCCTCTCCACGCCAGCCTCGCTGGAGCACAGGCCAGGGGCAGGGCTGAGGAGCGGAGCCTCCGTCCCCCGAGTTCAGCTCCCTGTGCCCCCCTTGTCCTGGCCTGCCGCGGAGACGTGCTCAGCTCCTGCCTGCGAGTCAGGAAAGCCGGGTGGGCGCCAGAGGTGTCTCTGCGAGGTCTTCCTCGGCTGTCCTGTCTCCTCTCCGCTGCCTTCAGCTATCACGTCCCAGGGAAATGTCCCGGGGGTGTGTTCACTTACTTCCTGCTTTCCTTAAACTCCATGGTAACAGCACACAGCAGGCGCTTGGCGCCATGGCCTGCAGGGAGCCCCTGACGAGGTGTAGTGGAATCGGCTCCTCCTCCCAAGAGCCCTTTCCCAGGCGCACCCTGGCCAGCCCTGGGGATGCGTGGCTCAGCCCGGGCTCCCCACGGAGGCCTGGTGTGTGCAGAGCAGCATCTTCCCCACGCGTGGAGCGCTCTTGCGTCCTTGCTTAGGTTGTGGTTGGTCCCCCGGGGGCGCACACCACATCTGCTCACCTCAGCCAGGCTCAGCTCTGGACCCACGGTCCACTCGGACACGGTGCGGAGGCGGGGGTCAGTGTAGAGCACGTTCCAAGCGGGCCGCCTCGAGGGCAGGAGGCCAGTCAGCAGGGCTAGAGGGAGAGGTTGGCTGACCCTGCCCACGTGGGAGTGAAAGTGTTTGGAAGGAGAGCTGTTAATGGAGGCTGTCTCTCTGTCAGGGACTGCGGGAGAATGAAACACGAAACCCAGACTCCCATCCAGCGGGAGTAAAATCTTGCTTTGTAGCAGTGGAAGAGACCAGTAGTCATGCTCTAGAAAATTCTGTGCGTTAATCCAAGTGTGGCACAGGCCTTCTTGGGTAATGGTGACTGAAGCCTAGATGCTGCACCCGCCTTTGCCTCTGTTCCCACCGTTACCAGTGGTGCACACCTGTAGTCCCGGCTACTTGGGAGGCTGGTGCAGGAGGATCACAGACCCCAGGGGTTCATGGCCAGCCTGGGTAACAGCAAAACCCTGTGTCAAGTGACTGAAAGTATGAGTTTATCAAGTGCCAGTCACTGTCCAGGGGCTCGAGCTGTTGCAAGGGACAGGTCCGGCCTGTCCTCCTCAAGCCGTCTCCCTTCCGAGCAGAGCGAGACGAGCGGCTGGGCTCGCTCCTCCCCTTTCCCTGGCGGCCAGGCTGACGCTGCTCTCTCTCTGGACAGAATGACCATCCTCCCCCCGGTGGAGAAGCTGAAGACAGTGCTCCGGAAGGTGAAGGACTTCCACATCACGTTCCTGGAGAAGTACGCCTGAGGACGGCCCTCGGGCCCCTCCCGCCCGCCCGGCCCCCCACTCACTCTGCTCAGGCCTCACGCGGCCGGGTCGCTGGACGCGCTCGCGTCATTCTGCACAGGAGGCTCCTTTCTTCGTGCCTTGATGTTGGAGCAGATTTGAATTCACGGTGTCTCACGGCCCCTGGTCCTGCGATGCAACCAAAGCAGGGGGTCGCTCAGCCGATGCGGCCGGGGCGCTCCGCGTCGGCCGCCGCTGCTGCTCTTGAAGAGCTCCCTCCGGGCTTTAAACAGCCAGGCTGCGCCGGGTGACGCGTGTCAGGCCTGGACAGACGCGCAGGTGTCGGGAAATGTGTGATTTAACCCCAGTGAGGACTGGCAACAGTTTACCACGCGGTCTCTGAAATAAAACCCTCAGTGGTGTGGAAATCTAGTCCTTTGAACGGTAGAGCGCAGAGTCCAGGAGGGCCTGGGGGGTCCATCACTGTGGCCCGGAGGGGGCAGCCGGGTAGGACAGGATGCTGGGCCAGGCTCTGGTGGCCCCAGGGGCTGCAGCCGAGGTCAGGAGTCCCACAGGGGGAGCGGGTGAGAGCCAGGCCGCGGACCGAACCCGGTCTCCACTCTCGGGCAGCATGGCAGATGCTGGGGACTCCGCACCGCGAGGGCATCGGGAGCGAAGGGCTCTCCTGAACGTGCTCAGCCCGAGACGCCGGTGTGAGATCTCCTTGGACGTCGGGGACCCTGGTTACAGCCCAGCCGGGTCCCGGTTCTGTGGAGGCCTGTGGATCACACCCCTGGTGACCCAGTGGCAGTTTTCTCTGGAGGTTTGACTGAGCCATGATACACACTGCCCCCTGCTGGTGGCCCCGGGACAAGGCGAGGCTGAAACCCCCTCAGCCCCAGGGGATCCTTGTGGAGTTGACCAACAGCCCCGCCCCTGTAGTTTCCTGAAATGTTTCAGACTGGTCCATTTCCTAACTCTTAACTGGTCGGAGCTCCTGGTAGACAGGCTCCAGTGCAGGAGTGAATGCAGTCAGATTCAACGTTTACTGAAGGGTTTTGACTTCATGCAAAGCGTTTCCCTTCATACTCGCTCCTGCCTCCCCTCCCAGCTCTGCACGTGTGAGGCAGCCGCAGCATCTCCAGCCGGAGAGCAGCGTCCCTCCCCCATTAGCGAACCGCCACCTGGCCACACTCCCGGAAGCCCGCGCTGCGGGCAGCAGCAGGCGCAGTGCTCTCCACCCCTTCACCAGTAGCCCGGCCCTCTCATCCGCCTTCACCAGGGGGAAGTGGGGGGCGTCGTGACCAGCGCAGGAGTCTGGGGACGCAGCGGTTCCCAAAGTGGACCTGAAGGAGCTGCAGGGAGCAATCGGAAGAGACGGAGGAGGGGGGTTGGGAAGCAGCTGCCTGTGCTCACTTCCAGAGGGAAATGCACTCAGACTTCAGCTGTCCTTACTAGCATTACTGAACCTGTGAGCAAAGCAGCCCCATCTCGCGTAACAAAAGGGGATGTTTTGGAGTTCTCCTTCCTTGAAAAACTGGAAAAGTTGCACTTGTGCTTACTGTGTGGTATGTAAAGCAGGATGCTTCCCAGAGCCGTGTAAGATTTCTGGTGAGAAGGTTAAACAGTACAAGCTGTTATATTTTTTATATTTTTGTAACAATTGCTTTTGCATGAGGGAAGAGAGTTCGTATTTACAGTCCTAAGTCCAATAATTTTTATAAGCTTCTTCAGATTATAAATAACACCTAAAAACTTTGCAACGTTTACATGATTTTTTAAGAGATGCCATATAAACTTGGTTTGCTTTTAAAATAAACTAACAATAAGGTCAGCTAGTTTGGGAGCTTAACCTAAGGTCGGAATGCCAATCATGACAGATTTGATTTTCTGCAGATTCTGTTCTGACGCCTTTCCTCTGCCAGCATCACCCCAGAAAGTTGGCTTTGGGGGTCTCACCTTGAGGCACACCTGTGCGCTTTCTGTGTTGACCCTTCCCCGCCTGTGGGGTGCAGCGAGCCCGCACCTCACCGGGACTGGGCGCCCCCTCACACCCGAAGGCCAGGCTGCTGGTGTCCATTCCGCTGTGCAAAGTGTTCGGGAAGAGCGAAAAACCACCCTGGGCTGTTTCCAATCTCGGTTTTCACAGGCATCTCCTTACAGAGGAACTGGAAGAGGATAGCTCTGCTGGGGATTTGTGAACAATAAAACGCGTGTCCCAGATGATGGCTGTGTTTAATTCCCCTCGTCTAAGTCTGCAGGTTGAGTGGCCTGACTCCTCACCATCACGCTGGGCAGCCACGCCCTTCCTCAGCACCGCGGACTCCGAGGCCTCCACCCGGGACGCTGTGCTGCTGGGGCGCCGGGGGTTTTCTGTTGTCGGGGAGGGGTTGTCACTTGAGGTGCAAAAGCTTCACGGATTCTCCGAAACAGGGTGTTGAAAGGAACGCAGACTGGCTTTCTGGTAGAAGCGAAGTAAGCCTGTCTTCGCAGGGGCAGGGGGACGGGCAGATAGAGGGATCGCCTTCATTTTTTCCACCAAAATTAAATTTGTTTGTTTTTATCAAGGAAAATCTGGAAAATACACGAAGAAGAAGTGAGGACTGTCCTACTCGGAGCGTTAGGTATCTACCCAAGGGAGCTTAGGCAGGAGCGGACTGCGTTGCCGCCGTGCGGGGAAGACGGCTCCGCCTCTGGCCGGCACGCTCTTGCAGCCGGGCTCGCCCAGCGCACCCTGCGGAGGCCGAGGAAGGGCGCCGCCGGGCCGTGGGCCAGCGCCGTTCTCCGAGCCATCTCTGGCCAGGAGAAGGGCGCTCTGCTGGCCGCGTGTCGCACGAAGAGGGTCTCGGGGCCGCCAGTCCTCTCGAAGGCGTGGAGGAGGAGGAGCTGCTCCCCATGGCAAAGGGGGTTGGGGGTGTAGCTGCACCCACAAATCTCCTTTACCGGGGGCCTTTTAGAGAGGGGTAGAAAGGGGGTGGTGCTCAAGGGGGCTGCGGGTGCTCTGCGTCCTTCCGCACCCGAAACGCACAGCCCTTGTCTGGGAAGGAAACGGCGTCACTTTTTGTGCAGTAAATCCGTTAGGGAAAAGACCACTGCTGTTCTAGATTATTTTCAGCGTAGCGTGTGCTGCAGCCACTCTTCGAACGTCCTCAGCAGAGGTCCCATAAGGACCCAGTGTGAGCCAGGAGCGTCCTCCAGGCGTGCAAAGCTGGGTTTGTCTTCAGGGGCCTGAGGGGGAGATTGCCACCAGACAGCTCAGCGTGCTGCACTGAAGAATGCCATCTTTTTTCTCTCCTCCCCAGTTTCATCCGCCTTTTCTCCAGTGTGACTACTGGGGCATCGTTTGAAATCCTTTTGAAGATCCAGTACTAAAATTTAAACTTCAGAAGTGGATCCAGTGATAGAGCCCTGGCCTCGAGTGTACAAGGCCCCAGATTCAATCCTCAGTGGGGTGGGGGTGGGGATCCATACATAGCCCAATGAAAATATCGGCCACCTCTAAAAAAAGGGGAAATGGACCCAGAACTCTAGTGATGATTAGAATTAGATCAGAGTGGCCAGGTGTAGTGGTGCACACCTGTAATCCCAGCACTTGGGAGGCTGAGTCAGGAGGATCGCTGTGAGTTTGAGGCCAGCCTGCCGTACACAGTGAGACCCTGTCCCCCCAAAAAAAATAGCACGAAAGGGTACATTACACAAAAGTGTTAAACTCTGAAAAATATTCAGATTGTTTAAGTATATTCATGTGGAAAAACTAAAAAAAGTCAAGGGGAAAAATGTGAACTCTGTTGTAATCTTCTAGAGTTTATCAAGGAACAAGTTCCTCAAATTCTGGCAGTATGTTCCCCCGTCCTGATGGTGTGTGTGTGTTGTGGATACTAGCCTCCCCCGAGTGTTAGAACATGCTAGAAGGCACGCCTGATGAACACTGCTGTGAACTGGTTCATGCATTCCGCGGATGACCGCCATTTAGCTGCTGGCACATTCAATTAAGCGTTGGGTGTGGGCAGCTCTTGATGATAACAACGCGGCATGAGGAATACGCTTACATGAATAGAGTGTCTGTCCCGCTTGTATTCGGGTTGCCGTGGCGCCTCCGGAGGAGCGGGCATTTCCCGCGGACTCTTCCAGGGCGCTGAGCGCGTCCCACAGGGTGGACGAGGCCCCACCGCAGGGTGTCCGAGGGGCTCGGCCCGAGGCCGCGTCCAGGGTGCGGCGGGCTGCGCGAGCGCCTCGGCTGGAGCACTTAGGAGAGCTGTGGGTCACTGCTGTCATCCGCAAGGTGGGTTAGTAATACCCAGTCAGGGGGCAGGAGAACAGGTGTGAGTTTTAAGTGTGTGTGTGTGTGTGTGTGTGTGTGACTTAGCATAATTCCTAGCAAGTAGCTACACTCGTCGAGCATGTTCCTTGAGTATCTTTGGTAATGTTGAAACTGAAGAAAAAATATGCCCTTGGTATGCCAGATACATTATGCACATGACATTTAGAGGCAGTGAGGACAATTTCTAACACTTTCTGCACTTCTGAACACTTTCTGCTAACCAGAGTGCACAGGTCATTTTCTTGTCAGTGCTTCTGAAATACGAAGTTTATTGGTCCACTTATACTGTCACTGTAAAAAGTGTGTCCTGGGCCAGGCGTGGTGGCGCATGCCTGTAATCCCAGAACTTGGGAGGCTGAGGCAGGAGGATCACCATGAGTTTGAGGCCAGCCTGGGCTATGTAATGAGTTCAAGGCCAGCCTAAATTACATAGTGAGGCCCTGTCTCAAAAAAAAAAAAAAAAAAAAAATGTCCTACCTCCTGAGGTCTGGTACTGTAGACATTTGGTTTTTGTACAGGTCCACCTTGATGGGTTGGCACCACTGGGAACAGGAATCACTTGTACGGCTTGGTATTTACATGGGGCCAAATCTTCCCCAAAAGACCTTTGTGACCCTTTAGGCCTTTATGGTGAAGGTTAGCTGCTGTTCGTCATTTCCAAATTAAAACTTTAAAATAAAATACCCTCAATCTCCCTCCCTTCCTCCCTTCCTTCCTTCCTGCAATACTCGGGATTGAACCCAGGGCATTCTACCGCTGAGCTATATCCCAGGGCCCTCTCTAAAATTTTTATGTTGAGGTGAGGTCTCAGTTGCAGACTGGCTTTGAACTTGATTCTCCTGCCTCGGCCTCTAGGATTCCTGGCAGGTGTCACTGCACCCAGCTGCCTCCATGGTAGATATTTAAGCCCGCACTCAAGGAGACAGGGTGTGTAAGTTGATTCTTCTCCTCGTGCATGACAGAAAACCAAAGCTGAGAAGTGCAGAAGAACTTGGTAAACGAAGTCTACACTTCCGTCTTCCCGTGCAGCTGTGTGTGGCCACATCCAAGGAGACGTACATCAGAGTGTCGTGTGGCAGCTGCTGGGACTTCCCTTAAGAGGTCTGCCCAGGGCGCCTTTCTTCCTTGTCTTTCCTCTGTCTGCTGCTTGGGCTGTGGCCACAGAGATCACATCTTAACCGTGGGGTGCAGATGGACCCCTGCTTGCCCTCAGTAAACGCGGTACAGGATTTAGCTGTTCTTTTGTTATTATCGTGCCCCACTCCCCCGTGACAGGCTCTTCTGGGCCTTAGACACATTCTCCTAGAGCTGCGTTTAGTTGTCCGTCTTTGTCCCCGTGTAAGATGCCCCTTCGTAAGGTGCTACAGTTTGGGTCCTGAACATCCCCAAGGGCTGGGTCCCCAGGGAGGCGCTTAGGAGCATGGGAGCCCCTAGGGCCCTGGGAGGTACCTTTGGGGGCGCCAGCCTTGCTCTGTTTCACCCCGACCGTGAGGTGATTGGTTTTCTCCCCCACACTCGCAAGACGCGCTGCCTCCACAGCCCTTTCTCTTTGCAAGTTCACGATCTCAGATATTTTGTTATAGCAACAGAAAGCTGACACGGAAGGCATCTTCGAAAGTGTTGCCAACATTCAGATGCGTGTGCCATTCGCTCAGCAGACACCGGCGGGGCAGCTGTGCCCAGGCCCGGTGCTGGTGAGGGGCTGTGCAGAGCGCCGTGGAGAGCCCTGCCCTGCTGCCGGCGGGGCCGAGAGGCCCGGGCAGCTCCGCGTCGGACCGCGCACGCCCGCGCTGCACCACAGCCACCTGCCCGGCGTGGCACAAGCTGTGCTGCCAGCTCTCTGGCAGGCTGAGGCAGGGGGATCACAAGTTTAGAACCAGCCTAAGCAACTTAGTGACTTACCAAGACCCTGTCTTAAAATATAAAAAGTAAGAAGGGGAGTGGTGGGGGGAAGTCTCAGTATGAAGGCTCTGGGTTCAATCCCCAGTACTGAGAGAAAAAAAAAAAAAACTACAGAAATCAAGACGACCTGGTATTGATGAAAGAACAACAATGAAACAGAATAGCCGGGTGTGGTGGCACAAGCCTGTAATCCCAGCACTTGGGAGGCTGAGGCAGGAGGATTGCAAGAAAAAAATGATAAACTAGTCCATCAAAGTTAAGAATTTCTGTGCTTGCTTTGGCAGCACATATACAAAATTAAGAATTTCTGATTTTTTAATGGACACCAAGAAAATGAAAAAAGAAAAGCCACAGAACATAAATTTGATGAAATAGTTATATCAAATATAGATAAAATCTCAACAATAACAAAGACAGTCCAATTGTTAAAAATAGAGGAAAGACATGAACAGACACTTCACAAAAATAGATATATAATAAGTACATGGCAAAATGCTCAACATCAGTCATTGAAAGGAAAGCAAATTAAAAATATTAGGAAGGGCTGAGGGAGAGGAGGGGCATGGGAAGAACAGCAGAGTCAAGATATGTACAGGTACAACGTGATAGGGAATATGATGAATATGATCTTCATGTATATCAAAAACGTACCCATAAAATTAATTTAAAAATAGTAAACCATCAAAAAAAGAAAAAAGTTAGGGAGCTGGCCAAGTAAGTGCATGCCTGTGATCCTGGCTACTCTGGAGACTGAGGCATGAGGATCTAAATTTGAGGCCAGCAGGGGCAACTTAGCCAGATGTGTGTCAAAAACTAAAAACGGGCTGGGTGTGGTGACGCAAACCTATAATCCAAGCACTCGGGAGGCCGAGGCAGGAGGATCGCTGTGAGTTTGAGGCCAGCCTGGGCTGCATAGTGAGAACCTCTCTCAAAAAATAAATAATAGTATATAGAGAGAGGTGAGAGTACAGCTCTGGGGCAGACCATTGCCTATCATGTGTGAGGCCCTGGTTTGATTCCCATTACCACCACCACCGCAAGGAAACCACTAAGATGCCGCAGGATGACTGAAATAAAAAAGATTGATGATGTAATCCACATCTTGATGGTAGAAATGAAAAAATAGTGGAAAACGGTGGCTTCTTACAAGGTTAAACATACATCTACTCTATGACCCAGCAATTCCATTTTGAGCTATTTACCCAAAAGAAATGCCTTTTGTAAGAAGAGTTTTTAGGGTCCTCTGCTATTGCTGGGCCTGTAAACTCTCCCCAGGCAGAAAGCTGGGTGGGCCTAGGGCTCACTTCATTAGCTTTTTATGTCGCAGGGAAACTGTGTCGTGTTGCTTGTTGAATAATATCTGAAAACTATTATTTCATATGTGCTTTCCAAGTTTTTAGTTATTTAAGGAGGTCTGATAATTTCAGATCTGCAAAATTCCCATTTTGTAATCTTTGCAGAGCTATCAATTACACCAGAGTATTCATTTGTCAAAACTTACAGAACTACCCTCTCATTGTGCATTTCATTGCAAATTATAACGCAACAGACTCCGTGGGGTAGGACTGTAGATGTCCTTTCATCTAGAAATCCCACCTCCCGGAATTTATCCTGGACATTTTCCCACACAGGAGAGATGCCTGTATGTATAATGATGTTATTAGAAATTCTGTTGGCCATAACGGAAATTGATGGGAAGGTCTCGCTATCCATTAATAAGAGATTGTTGTATCTCTTCAGAGGAATATATATGCAATTATTAATCCAGATGAATACATCTGTATCTACTGACATGAAAATTACCTCACATCCACTACTACCTTGAAACAGCGATCGCAATCACCATATATAGTATAGTGGTGGACATCTTGCAGTGCTGTCTGATCAGATGTTCTACCCATCTCCTGGGAATTTTCTCTTCTCCTCTAAATAACTCACTGCCTAGGTGAGTTGCACCCTTGGTCTTTTAATGGACAGTAAGTCCTTTCTGTTGGGCTGGAGACGCAGCTCAGTGACAGAGCATTTGCCTAGATTGTGTGAGGCCCTGAGTTCAATGCCCAGCATTGGAAAACAAAAATTATTTTCCTAGGTTTATCTAATTCAAAACACAACCTAGTGATCCAGAGGCTGAAATTATGTTTTAAAAAATATGAAGCTCAACCAGGCATGGTGGGGTGGTGCACACTTGTAATCCTAACAGTTGGGAGGCTGAGGGAGGAGGCTCTGCTGTAAGCTCAAGGCCAGCATGGGCTACATAGCGAGTTCAAGGCCAGCCTGAACTACATAGTGAGACCCTGCCTCAAAAACAAAACAAAACAACAACAACAAAAAACTTCAAGAGAAAAAGTGCAAAAAAAATGGGTAAGGGAAGTGTAGCAAAATATTAACAGTTTAATTGGAGCAATGAGTATATAGAGGCTCATTATATTATTTCTTTACTTTTATGTATATTTTTATAACAAAATTTCATATTAAAACATTCATAATAAAAACATTTTTATCCAGATGTGCTGGCACACACCATTAATCCCAGCTACTTGGGAGGCTGAGGCAAGAGGACTGCAAATTTCAGGCCAGCCTGGGCAACTCAAAAAAGCTCTGTCTCAAAATTTAAAAAATAAAAAGGGCTGGGGATATAGATCAGCACTCCCTAGGTTCAATCCCCAGTGTTGCAAAACAAAATAAACATTTTAAACACTCATAATTTTTTTTTTTTGGTACCGGGAATCAAACTCAGGACCTTGCACTTGCCAGGCAGGCGCTGTGCCACTGAGCTATATCCCCGGCCCACACTCATAATTCTTAAATCTAGACAAAATCACTGGCTTTCAATTTTGTGCACAACTCATCAGAACAGCTCTACAGGGATGTTCGGGTTCTGGGATAAATCCAGGATCTTGTGCGTGAAAACATGCCCTGCCTCGGAGACAGATCCCCAGCAGGAAGGCACGTACTTTATTTTATTGTATTTTATTTTATTATTTATTTATTTTTTTGTGGGTACCGGGGGTCGACCTCAGGACCTCTCGCGCCAGCAGGCACCCGTGCCGCTGAGCGATATCACCGGCCCCTTTTTCGTATGTGGGTTCCGGGAGTCGAACTCGGGCCCTCGCGCTTGCCAGGCAGGCGCATACGCTGCTGAGCCATCTCACCGGCCCAGAAGGCACGTATTTTAAAAACAGCATCACACTGAACGCATTCTCAACTACTGTACACTCAACACCGTGTTGCAAAACATTTTTTGCCATGTAGTTTTCTAATAACTACACACTGTTCAGGAAGTGGCCACAACAAAACTTACTGTGCTGTTCAGACTATTTCCAATTTCTCACAATCCTAAGTAATCTTTCAACAAATAGACTTGTAATGAATTTCGTTGCACCGCCAAACGTCCTCTAAAGGCCTAGGAAGAGAATATCACTGGCGAGACGCCCACGTCAGTGGTGGCTGTGGGTGTTGTTTCCAAGCGAACCTGCTCCCTTGGAAGCGCAACGCCCCCGGAGCTCGCGGCTCCTACCTGGCCTCCGGAGTTCTTAGCAGAGCCCAGCCCTGCCCTGCATTCTTCCATGTGGACAACTGACGCTGCTCTGATGTATAAAGCGCCGCTTCCTTCAAGTCCCAACCCTTTCTGGTGGAGTCTTTTTTTTTTCCTTGAGGTGCTCAGTGCTTTGCACATACTAGGCAAGCGTTGCACCACTGAGCTGCCCTGCAGCCCCTAGGCATTTCCCATTCGGACAGTGGACATCCTGGCACTGCTGCCCACTCGAGTCATTTGCTTGAGGATGGCCCTGCCTCTGGCTCGCAGTTGGGCCCAGCCAGTCACTGCACCACGTGCCCCTTGCGCCCAGGGGTTTGCTTGGGCAGCGTGTAACCCCACTAAATCAACTTTTACTGGATGTACAGGGAAAATTTACTGCATTTACAAGGGTTGTTCGCTTGGTTTTACAGTTTTGTGTTGAAGAACATGGGCTTTGAAGTTTGGCTTCAACTGGAATCCCCTCTTCATCACTTATAGGCCATGTGACCATCCCAAAATTGCCTTTAATTCATTAATTATCATACTGGAAATTGAAATCAGGGCCTTTGCACTGCACAACATCCCCAGCCCTTTTTATTTTTTATTTTGAGACAGTGCAAAGTCACCAGGTTGCCCGGGCTTGGCTCAAACTTGCAGTCTTCGTGCCTCAGCTTCCCAGAGTGCTGGGATTACAGGGGCCAGCCACCAAAGCTGGCTTGAAATTCCGTAGTATCTCTGAGATCGGACTTCTTTATCTGTAAACTGGGGCAGTCATAATCTCTACTTCACAGGTTGTTGTGGATTTCATATGATGAAACATGCGAAACCTACTCAAGTGTCCGTCAGATACCTGGAGTGTGTAACCCTTCACGAAGTCGGCCGCTGCTGACGACAGAGTCCGCAGCCTGGGGTGCGCAGGTAGCGAACTGCCTCACCGAGCCTGTTGGCTGACAGCACGGTTGCTCTCTCACCGCCTCTTCTGCTGTTAGTTTACACTTCAGTGAGTTGTTCCCAGATGGAGACACAACTTGGGATTTTCCAGGAAACTCCTCTTTCTCAAACATTTGATTCTGTTGACAGAAAATAATTTGAAGCTTCGGATCAAAGGAATGTAATTCCTGTCCACCTGCAATGGGAAATGGACAGGGTGACGCTGTACCAGGAGGAAGGGTGACTGGTGTTGGCCTTGCTTTGGGTCAGATAGGACTCAACTAGTTGCTAAGTGACAAAAAACTCAAACAAAAGAGGAATTTATTAGCTGATGGATTACAAGATAGTTCTAATTCATAAAGGGAGTGGTTGTAAGAGTATGGTCTCTAGAGCTCAAATGAACAAATATTTCCTGTAAAGAGACAAAGAGTAAATAGTACAGGCTTTGTCAAACATTTAGTAGTATGGGTTGGTTCTTTTTTTTTTTTTTTTTTGGTTTTTTGAGACAGGGTCTCACGCTGTAGTTCAGGCTGGCCTTGGACTCCCAGCGATCCTCCTGCCTCAACTACTCAAGTACTGGGATTACAGACACGGGCCTCCACACCCAGCAAGTGTTGGATCTTAAATGTCCTCCGAATGCCACTGTTGAAATCTTGGTCTATGGTGCTACTGCGAGGAGGTGGAACTTTCAGGTGAGGCCTAATGGAAGGAAGCTAGGTTGTGAGGTATCCCAGACCCTGCTCTCTCTGTCCTTGCTTTCTGGCTGCCATAAGGTGAGCAGTTTTGCTCTACCCTGCGTTCCCTGCCATGATGTTCTGCTTCACCATTGGCCCAAAGTGATGGGGCCAAGGGACCATGGACTGAAACCCCCAAACCATGAGCCTTTCCTGGTGTGTGTAGAATGCACCTGTAATTCCCGCACTCTGGGAGGCTGAGGCAGGAGGATTGCAAGTTTGAGCCCAGTTTGGGCAACTTAGCAACTTAGCGAGACCCTGTCTCTAAAAAACAAGAATTGGGGATGTAGCTCAATGTGAATGTGAAGGCCCTGGGTTCAACCCCAGGACTAGGAGAAAAAAATAAAAACTAAACTAAATATAATAAGTAAACCTTATTTAAGTGGGTTTTCTCAGGTATTTTGTCAGAATAACAGAAAGCTAACTAAAACATATGGGATCGGTTGCAACTACTCAACCCTGCTTTTGTCGCATGAAAGCAGTATAGGAAATATTTAAAAGGGGCTAGGAATGTAGCTTAGTGGAGGAGCACTTGCCTTGTATGTGCATAATCCTCGACACTGCAAAAATGTGTGTGTGTGTGTGTATGTAAAAGAATGAACATGGCTATATTCTAATAAAATCTGATTTACCAAAACAAGGATTGGCTCATGGGTAATCTGCCTTTTTTGTCCTCCTCAAGCAGACAAAAAGACGTGAAATGACCGGCCTGGCCCAGGATCCTGTCAATGCAGATGGAACTAAGAGATTCTCTAGGATTTTGCTTAGTTTGTCAGGAGATCGAACCAAAGACCTGGAGGTGGAGCAGGCCAGGGAGCTTGTGTGTCGAAGTTTTATTTTTTGTGGTACTGGAGACTGAACTAAGGTCCTTCATACTGAGCTACATCACTAGTCTTTTTTAATTTATTTTGGGACAGGGTTTTGCTACGTCACTAAATAACCTAACTGGCCCAGGCTGGGCTTGAACTTGCGGTTCTCCTGCCTCAGCCTCCCAAGCATGCTGGGATCACAGGCCACGTCTGGCTGAGGTATTCTTTTCTACAGGCTGATTTCTGTTGTGCTCACTCTGATTTCCTAGATAGTGGTTTGGCCCCATGACTGCATTAGTCAAGACCCTGGATATACTCACTCTCCAGATGTGCCTTACCGCTGTTAGGGTGGGTGTTTTTCATTCATTGGACCTGTATGATGCCATACACACGGTGATCAACGTTAGCAGAATGTCCATCAATAGTGACATCCTAGTAATGCTTTAGAATACCTTGTTCAAACAGAAAGGTGTGCCGGTCTAATAATATCACGCTCACCAAATATTAGTCTAAGAAATCTCATGTTGAGCAAATGTAGTCAGTGGTCCTCTGTGAGGACATACGAGGAAGGATCAGAAAACTGGGGTGTTGCTGAAACAGAAGCCACTGCAAAGGTAAGGAGGCAGAGGGTTCCACAGGAACGACGCACAGCCAGCCAGTAACGCACTACTTCTCCGTCCTAGAGGTCATGGAACTCTCACACCTCTGTAGCCTCAGGGTTTTGTTCTGTTTTGTTTTGTTTGGAGACAAGGTCTCACTATGTAGTTCAATCTGGCCTTGAACTCCTTGTGGAGCCCAGGCTGGCCTTGAACTCATGGTGATCCTCCTGCCTCAGCCTCCTCAATACTTGGATTACAGGTGTGGCCACCACACCCGTCATGCAGCCTCAGTTATGACAAGAGTCTGACAAAAGGTTAAATCTTCTTGTGATAGCAAGAAAGGTGAGCATCCCAAACGTAAACTCCTATAGTAGGGCATCTCTAGACCATTGGGATACACAGTGAAGATACAACGTTGCCAGTCCTGGAATGATGGTTCTGGATATCGGATGTGCAAGACCAAGCCAGAGAGGACCAAGAACCTAAGGAGCTGCAGCTGGAAGACATGTATTCCTAAACCAATGGGCTTAGAAAGAATGGGGTGGGTGTCACCAGGCTGTCCGGACATGCCACGTTAACACGGACTTGTCTGGAGAGCCCGGGAATCAATAGGCGTGGGGAGCGTCGCAGGGACAGCTCAACTTTTCTGATGCGCTCTCTACACGCAGCCTTTAGATGCCCAGGCAAGGCCGGGACCTGGGCAACTCCAAGCCGAGTGCAATCAGTTGCCTGCAGGGCAAACTCAGTTCTCAGTGAGGACGGGATTAGCACTTAGGGCTTGGTCCTGGGCCCTCTTTCAAGCAGAAGTTTCACCCAGAGTACTGCATATTCTCTGCAGGTAAATATCCTCCTAAGTAGCCTTCTTTTTGAGTAAGAACCACCTCGCAGATTAGTAAAAGCTCTGCGTGTCCGTGGATGACGAACATGTAGGCCACAAGCGGAGGAGGAAAGCCCCACCCCACGTGTGGGGGGCACCAGCCAATAGGTCTGTAGCCCGGACAAAAGAGAGAGAAAGCAGGAAGGAGTCTTCCCCGTTCGTCCCCAGAGGAGCGCCGCTCTTCGCCACTGCCTTTGGATATTTGTCTCCAACTCCTCAGGCTTCCCGTGGAAACGCCGGCCTTCCCAGCGGACCCCTCTGCTCCCCAGCACGGTCTCGCGCCGGACTCCACGGTGCGCTCCGGGCTCAGCCTCCGACGCCGGCTCGCCAGCGCTGCGACCGGCTTCCAACCCTGCACCCGACACCGTCTTCAACCCTGGTGGCACTAGAGCAAGCAGGTTCTGACAGGACAGCCTGACCTGACACAGGAACGGGACGCGGAAGACGGCAGCCACTAACCTGGGCCCACTGCTCTCTTGCAGTAGCCGACTCTACTCTGCAGAGCTGCTTCTTTTCCTACCTTTAACAAATGTAAAACCTCACTACCATTTGCACTTGTCCTCACCAATTCACTCTCCAGGACAGTTAAGAACCTAGAAGAAAGGCCCAGGCCCAACAAAATTGCTACCTAACTTGGAAATGGCATCTGTAAAATTGCAGGTACAAGGACAGCACACAGCACCATCCTCTAGTTTCAGGTTGCCTCCATGTGGGTGTGGGGCTACAAATTCTGAAACTGCTGTGTACGTACAGAGGCTCCCTGGCTTATGAGGGCCCAACGTGCGAAACTTACGTGCACTCAGCAGAAACTGCACCTCTCCTTTCGGTCTTTTCCGGGGCAAGCACTGCGCTGTGCGAGCTGGTGATGCTGGGCAGCAACAGTGAACCACGGCTGTTGGCCACGCGACCACAAGGGTTAACTGATGACTCCTAGCGCTTCGTTGGCAGCAGTTTTTGCTGCTGAGACAGGGTCCATGTAGCCCAGGCTGGCCTTGAACTTGTCAGTCCTCCTGGCTCATCCTCCCAAACGCTGGGGTTGCAGGAGTCTGCCACGTTTTGTTGCTGATGTATTCTAGATGTGTATCACACGCTACGTAACGCTTCATTGCATAACAGCCTTTGTGTAGACCATTTTGCCCAAAGTTGGTTAATGTGTTTGGAGCACACTGGAAGAATGTCGGGCATATTAAATACATTCTTACAGTACTTTCAGTTTATGATGGGTTTATCGGGATGTAAACCTGTAAGTCAAGGACCAGCTGAACGGAGGAACTGAACAATTAAGTAAATGGATGGCAGATGGTGAGAGCCAGGTTTCTCACTGATTCACTGAAATTAACACTGTGCTGATTCACTGGAATAAAATGTACTGTTAGAAACATTTACACATGTGCTTTTACAAAGTTTACCACATGTAGCAGTGAACTTTTACTTCAGTGACATACTGATCCATTCATGCAACTAGTACTGTTAGAAACTTCTCATCAGTCTCAGAAACACAAATTCTGTAGAGGATATTCCAGAAAATACCTTACCGGTATTCCTCCAGTGTCTGTAGTCATCAAAAACAAAATCAGAATGGGCTAAGAGCAGCCTATGCAGATCTGACGAATACACGGTATCTCATCAGAAAAGGGGAATTAGGGAGATGCACAAACGGCTACTTAACCACACGGAGACACCACGCACTAGACATCAGGGAAACGCAGATCACAATGACTTCATACCCACTCGGATGGCAATACCAACCGTGCTGGCAGCGATGTGAAGAAACTAGACCTTCTTACACTGCCAGTAGGATTATACAACGGTGCGGCCACATCACACAACTTTACGTTACCATGTGCCCCAATTCCACATCTAGTTATGTATCTGAGTGGAAAACACACACAAAACCGCATCAGTGTTCCTTACCAGCATCATTCACGATTCCTCGCAATGGCCTCCGAATGGAAAAACAAACCCGACCACCAACGGCCAGACGGCTACGGTAAACATATGCCATAGCTAAATGAGAGTATTACTGGGGAATAAAAATGCAGTCCTAGTGTTACAGACAAGGTATCCTGTCACAAAAGGCCATATATCTTTTATATAAAATATCTAAAATATGTATTTAGAAATATAATTAGTAACTGCACAAAGACTTAGGGAGAAAATGGAATGGTGGTGATGGTTACATAAACATGAATACATATATGGGCGACTACTGAAAGAGTAAATGTGGTATGTAAAGTGCATCTCAATAAAGCTGCTCCAAAAAATCTGTGGTGATGCTATGCATGTGTACTCTTTAGACAGGTACACTACGCAGCACAGCAAGCAGAGTAACAGCTCCAACAGTGTTTGCCCTGCTTCCAAAAAGAGATCTTTACTGTAGCAAAAATTCTAGGCAGAAGCTGAAAGAAAGACTACACTGAACAACTGTTTTATAAACCTTTATTGGAAAGGCTACAAACTTTATATTGCCACTACATTTCTTATGCTTAAAGTGTTGTGGGGAAATAACCTTGAATACAAAACTACTGTGCTGTTGAATCTTGCCCAGGCTTGTTGCAAAGTATTTTTTGTACAATGGAGGTAGAGTGAAGAGGGCAATAATTTAAACCTTGCTGGCCTTGATTGGTGTCAGAGCACTTTTCTCATCAAGATTCTGAGAGACCCAGAAAGGAACTACCGATTATATTTAGGATCACGCTGGCATAATACATTTTAAAATTTTAGTTTTCGTTTTCTCCATCTGTTGCTTTACAAACGTAAAAGGTGCACCTGATGTTTCTTTTCTTTCAAACACGCATGTTCAAAAAATGTCCACTCTGGGAGTAAAAAGGTAATAATCGAATGAGGAGGAAAAACACCTTTTCATAGTTCTACCTAATTATTCTCATACCAGCCTGAGTCTTACTTTTTTCTATAAAACATTATAGAAAACCAAATAGTCAATGCTTCCCCAATTTCAAAAATTCAAGTTAACAGAGAGCATCTTCTAACTTAGCATTTAACGGAAACAGAGCACTTTAGCAGGGCCTACGCAGACGTGGTCTTGCCACAGATTCACCATCTCCTTGTTCTGAAGGGGTGGACAGAGGCCTGGGCCGGCCAGAGTTCGGGATCGTAACTTACACGTTCTCGACTCTACAAAGCATCAATTGAGGTCAATAAAGCCTGTTTCTACTAATCTCTGTCTTTTAAACTACAAATGGGCAGGCGCCTGCAGTATATGCTTTAGGCCAATGGGTTTCTATGGGCTGTTTAAAAACCAGAACCAAGGATAACGTCCTTTAGTTTGAGAATATATTTTACAATTCAGAGTATGTTCTTCCTTCTAAAAATGTGACACAAAGAATAATTTACACCAACTGCTTTTTATTATCGAGTTTCGGACACCTTTCACAAGATGGTTTAAAAAAAAAAAAAAAAAAAAACCCAAAAAACTTTACAACCATTGCTAATGTAATTTTTCCATTGTTCCCAGTCAGCTCCAAACCCACTGTGTGCAAAGCCCATTTTTCCATGCATCTAAATGATAGATACAGGCTATGAGATTCTTTATTCTATTTGTAGCAGCTTATGCAGGTGCAGCCAAACACAAAGCTTCAGGGCAAATTGTACAAACTTTACAGCGTGGGGTTTGAATTTAAAATAAGAAACATAAATCTACACAAAACTGATAAAAATCAAGCACAGATACCAGGACTGAAACTTATAACCCAGGTATGAAAGGGAGTCTTGTTTCCTTTCGAGTGCTTTATTCTGCTACAGAACAGTCAAAATGAAGATGTAAAGCTTTGTGGTTAGTTTAAATTATACACTCTGTAAGATACTATACCAACTTTAAAAGTTACACAGAGACCAACAGATGTCCATCAGTTCATCTGGATCGATCACACTCCAGCTGGATCGCTGAGAACAAATCGGGCAGATGTGGAAAGAAAATCCACCTGTGCAATTTGTCTGCAGTTTACTGATGAGCACACTGCACCCCAGGCCCATGATGGCTGCTGCTTTCTTCATCAGAGCTATCGTTATAGGCTTCCCGCCTCTGACCACCTCCTGAGCCTCGAGTGCTATCAAACTCCTGAAGCTCTACCTCCTCAGTTTCTCCAATTATGTTAGGAACCTCTGGTCTAGACGGCAGAAGATCTTCTAGTTCCTTCATTAAAACAAACAAAAGTGAGGTTAGGTGCAGTATCTTCTTCAACCTCCCTTTTCATATAATCCAGATAGGTGCATGCTTCTCTGAGGATCAAATTGGAAAGGAACTGGTCTTTGCACTTAAAGTCAGAGATCACAAACTGATGACCCACAGGCCAAATCTGCAGACACCTTTTCTGTAGCCCATTTATAGCTTAAATTAAAAACAAACAAGTAGAATTAGCCACCACACTGCAATACTGGAAAATGTCACAGCAGACACACCTTCCTCCATCCAGCACCACAGACCTGCCCTACTCAGGGGGGGGTCTGCTTCTCCAGGGAATTCCACGCCGGCCATCACCACCTCGGCCAGTCGGCTTCACTCCTAACAGCTCGCTCGCCCCACAGACGTTTAAATCAGCAACCCTCAATTTCATAACCAGAAAAACCCATTCATCATGTAAATGTTAAAACAGTGACATTTAGGGGCCGGTGATATCGCTCACGGCACGGGCGCCTGCTGGCGCGCGAGGTCCTGAGGTCGACCCCCGGTACCCACACACACACACACAAAAAACAAATAAATAAATAAAATAGCGACATTTAAAATTATGTGATCTTGGGGCCGGGGATACAGTTCAGCGGCACAGCACCTGCCTGGCAAGCACGAGATCGAGTGTTCAATTCCCAGTACCAAAAATAAATAAATAAATAAATAAAATAAAGTCACGTGATCTCATCTTAGCAACAAAACCAGAAGGAAGGCGATGAAGTCACGAGTCCATCGGGCCGAGGCAGGGGGCAGTGAGAGCAAAGCCAGCCTCAGCTACAGACAGAGGTGCTATCTCAAACCCCCTTTCCCCAAATTCAATACACTTCAAAGACCACTTACGGAAAGCTTATCTGGGTTGATCCAGTTGTTTTCAGGAAACTGTACATCAAACTTTATGTAAAGATCACCCTTTTCAAAGGGATTACGATACTGTGGCATTCCCTCACCTCGGACTACACGAACACATCCTATTATTTAAGAGAAAATGATGTCAGAATTTTACCAAGAAAGGTGTTCAATACTATTCTTTTGAAAGTTACCCACTATAAAAAAAAAAAAAACATGAAATTGTATGAATACAAAGGAAAACTGAATAAGATAAAATCAAAATTTACCTGGTTCAATTACTTTGCCAGGGGGGTACTTCACCACAATCTGACGCCCATCAAGGTGCTTAAAAGTGAACTGAAATCCACATAGAGCTTCAACAAGTCCTATCTTATACGTCATGTGCAAATCATTCCCATCTCTCTGGAACACCTACACATAAAGCACACAAGAAATACATACTTACACATACATACATAGTTATTTTAATTATGGGTCCATAACCTTTTGACTACATTCCTTCAATTTCAAAACCTTAATTCTACCATTCACTGCAAAAGTCAAAGTACCACTGCCCCTAACTTACTAAATTTATGTTAAGAGAGTGAGCTATTCCCAAGTGCTAGTACGACAAAAATTTGTATCAGGAAGGTGCTGGAAACAGGAAAACACAGCCATAAAAACAACACAGCTGAGGCACCAAAAACTATCACTAGGCTCTGAAATCTAGGCAGGCTTCTGTGGAACAGATTCAGCCTGGAGTACTCCCTAGACATGATCTGAAAGAGGGAGGGGAGGGCCCAAATACAGCACTAAAAAGCTTGACTGGAGTCAGATACGGTGGAGTACACCTGTAATCCCAGCTACTCAGGAGGCTGAGGCAGGAGGATTACCAAGGGCTACATAGCAAGACCATCTCAAAGTCGAAAAACAAAAAGGGAATTTAAAGAATAAAATAAAAGCTGGATAATAGGATGTAGGAGACAGATCTTTCTCAAATAGGAAGGGATCAAGAGATGGGGGGCAGGAAGGGGATGGAAAAAGTAATTAAGAAGTAGTATGTACAGACCAACTCCTCACAAAAAATGTCAACATTATGTACTGCAAACATACACTAATAAATTTTTTAACTTCAAAAATAAACAAAAAGGCTAAAGATACACTTAGTGTAAGGCCCTGGGTTCAATCCTCAGCCCAAAACAAAACAAAAAACCCAACCAGTACAGTTAAGGGGCTCAGTTCTGTACTTTACGCATATATGAGGAGTTTTATCTTTCCTAAAATTCAAAACTTGCTTAGGTGAATGTAAACTGAACAGCGTTTAAGTGCTAAAACTAACTTATTTAATCTTATACCGTAAGTCTATGGCAAAGGAAATGCATATGAAAAAATAAATCCACTTTCATAAATACTTGTAATTTTTACGCAGAAGAATTTGCAAGTATTTATTCTTAAAGATGAAATAGGAGGGGAGCACCAAGATGGCGGAGTGGTGAGCAGCAGAGAAAGAGCCCCTCTGAGGGTCGCCGTCCAGACCTGGAAGACGAGGAGGAGGGAAGCGGGTCCCGTGGGCCCAGGAAGGATCTGACGTGCGACTTGGAGCCCACGGCGAGAGCAAAGAGAGAAACTTCGGGGGCGGAGGAGGAGGTAGCTGGCGGCGCCTTCTCCCTGAGTCGGGCTCGCTGCGCTGCGGAGCGGCCTGGCCCAGAGCCACGCCGGGAAAGGCCGACCGAGCTCGGAACGCAGAGCGGCTCCCGGCCGGGCTCAGGCCGAGGAAGGTGCGCCGGCGGCTGCAGCCCAGCGAGTCCGGTCTCGGCCGCAGGTGCGGGCTCGCTGAGCTCATCCACTGCCCCAGAAAGCTGCTGCTGGCTTCGGGGACAGATCGGCGTGGAGCGGGACTCGGTCTCCACACGCGCTACCAGCGACAGCAGAGAGGAACGTGGAAGTGGACTCTGCTCGCTCGCTCACTCTCTCTCTCTCTCTGGTTTGTTTTTTGTTGTGGTTCTGTTCTCCCTCCTTCATTGTTTGATCTTGTTTTTATATGAGCGTGAAAGTGGTTTCTAGCCTCTTCGTGGATCTTGTTCTGTTCTTTTTTTTTTTTTTTTTTTTTGTGGGTACCGGGGGTCGACCTCAGGACCTCGCGCGCCAGCAGGCGCCCGTGCCGCTGAGCGATATCACCGGCCCCTTTTTCGTATGTGGGATCCGGGAGTCGAACTCGGGCTGTCGCGCTTGCCGGGCAGGCGCCTACGCCGCTGAGCCATCTCACCGGCCCTCTTGTTCTGTTCTTATCTCTTCCTTCTCTCTTTCCCTCCAGTCTTCTGCACCAGTTCCCCAAAGTTAGCATAATCCCCCTCTGCCCTCCAGCCTTACTTCTAATCTCTTCCCCTTTTCTACTTCTCCATTTTTTCCCTAATCCCTTTTAAATTTTAACCCCTGAGGGGAAAAACTGGCATATTAAGGACTTATATACTGCATATAATTTTCTGGTCTGTTTTAGGTTTTGTTATATAACCACAAATCTCATTCATACAGTTAAAGGTGGCAAATTAATGGCTACCTCAGTCTGTCATTTTCTAGGCTGTGTTTGATGCTTTTGGCACCACTTTAGCCAGAAGTGACGTAACTGTTCTAAACAGCTGTTCTTCCTGGTATTCCAAGACTGAGATCAACTAAGGGTCACAGTAAATACTGTGGCACAGTGCCACAGAACCGAGGACTGGGCCAAACAGGCAGCAACTTCTCATCCCCAACTGAAGAGGTGGCATCTTGCAACAGACTCAAAATTGAAAAACAAGCTACACCTAGAGGATACCTCAGAGAAGTAGTCATTTCCTAAGGGTTCTAAATATTAGCAATAAAGCAACCCACCTTAGGCAATTAACAAGCATCACCCCGGAATTAAAGAAAGACAAAAGAAAATGAGAAGACGTTTAAACAAGATGCAACCCCAGACATTCAGTTCACCAAAGGCAAACCCAGGGGGCAATGATGTGGGACAATCCAAAAGCCACCCACCTGGCATCACTGAAGTGGTGACAACAAAGCAACTGAATGAGGCTCTAGAAAAAAATCAAATCAGAAATAGTTTCTCAGATAACTGCAGAGATGGTGTCCACAATGAAAACCATGCTTAGTGACTCTAGAGAAGATACAGATGGAAAAGTAGAGAAGCTTAAAAAAAACTATGGAAGCCATAATGTTCAGCATAGGAAAGAAATGGAATCCATAAGGCAGATTCAAGAAGATATCCAGGAGAATAAAAATTCCATTGAAAGTAGGCACAGCAGATTAAGCCAATATGAGTAGGACAGGATCTCAGATATAGAACACAGGCTTGTGGTTAGCGATCATGAAAGGTTTCTTAAAAATAGCAAGGGATGGGCCGGTGATATAACTTGGCGGCATTAAGCACCTGCCTGGCAAGCGCGAGGTCCTGAGTTCGACTCCCGGTACCCGCATATTAAAAAAAAAAAAGCAAGGGACCATGAGAAATCAGTCTAGCAGATGGTAGATGAGGCAAAGAAGAACAACCTAAGTTTGACTGGAGTCAATGAAAAAGCAGGAGATAGCACAAATTATATAAAAAACTGTTCACAGACATGGCAGAAAACTTCCCTGGTAGAGAAAAAGAATTTGATGTACAGATAAGTGACACATACAGAGCTCCAACTAGCCATGATCAAAGAAATCTACAGCCAGGCATATCATAGTCAAGATTTCAGAAATTCGAGCTGGGTGTGGTGGCACACGCCTGTAATCCCAGCATTCAGGAGGCTGAGGCAGGGCCAGCCAGAAATGTATAGTGAAACCCTGTCTCAAAAAGACAAAAAAACCAGATTCCAGAAATTCAACATAAGAATAGAATCTTAATAGCTGTTAGGGAAAAGAAACAAATCACCTATAAAGGAAAGCACATCAGAAACACAGCTGACTTCTCAGCACAAACCCTCAGGTCAAGGAGAGCTCGGAGTAAAGTATTTCAAGCTCTAAAGTAAAACAATCTTTAACCCAGATTGATGTACCCCACAAAACTATCTTCCAAAACTGATGGAGAAGATACTTCCATAACAAAGAACATCTGAGGAAATTTATGAACACCAAACCAACACTCCAAAATATTTTGAAGGACATTCTAGAAAGAGATAACAAGGACTACAACTCCATGAACCCCAACAGAACAAATCCACCAGGAAACAAACAGAGGGAGGGGAAAAAAAGGGGGGGAGCCAACAACAGGAAAATAACATGATGAGAATGAGTCAATACATATCAGTTATAACCATCAATGTTAATGGTCTCAATTCACAATCAAAAGACACAGACTGGCAGAATGGATCAAGAAGCAAGATTCAACAATATGCTGTATACAAGAAACACATTTAATTCAAAACGAAATTCACAGACTGAAAGTCAAAGGATGGAAAACAATACTCCATGAGACACGAACCCAGAAAAAAGCAGGGGTAGCTAGTCTATCTGCAGACACAGTGATTTTCAAGCCAAGACTGACTGAGACAAAGGTCACTACATCCTTGTAAAGGGAACAATCCAAGAGGAAGAGATAACGATCATAAATATATATGCAACAAATACCAGTGCACCCAACTGTATAAAACAAATATTAATGGACATGAAAAATCAAGCACAAATACAATTGTATTGGGGGATCTCAATACTCCATTGTCACAAAAAGACAGATCAACCAGACAAAAAAAAAATCAACCATGAAATATTAGAACTGAACCAAACTTTTTTTTTAATTTTAAAGAGAAGAAAAAACAAATCAAAAAAGAACAAATTTTCAAAACAACATAATAGGAGGGTAACAATGGTTAATGCATTATGTATTATCTTTAAGTTAGTTATTCAGGATACCAGACATTAGCATTCAATTGTCCAAACATTATTGGCACAAACCTTACTCTTCAATGAACTAAGTAAAATTGGTAGTGTATCTATCTTTTTTTTTTTTTTTTTTTTTTTTTTTTTTTTGTGGGTACCGGGGGGACGACCTCAGGACCTCGCACACCAACAGGCACCCGTGCCGCTGAGCGATATCACCGGCCCCTTTTTCGTATGTGGGTTCCGGGAGTCGAACTCGGGCCTTCGCGCTTGCAAGGCAGGCGCTTAAGCCGCTGAGCCATCTCACCGGCCCTAGTGTATCTATCTTAACCATCTTATATATACATACAATTTTTTTCCCTTTCCCTTCTTTCTTTTCCCTATTCCAGTCTCTTTCCTTTTGACCAGTTTCTTTTTGATTCACCATGTCTATTGTACATTTTGGATCTTATTTACTCTTTCAGTTTCTCATACTAGAGAGACAATACGATGCTTACACATGTGCTTCTGGTTTATTTCACTTATGAGTATTTTCTCGAGTTGCATCCATTTACCTATAAAAGTCTCCAGTTTATTCTTCTTTATGGCTGAATAGTAAGTACTCCATTGTATAAAAATACCACATCTTTCTTATCCATTCCTCAGTTGATGGGCATTTGGGTTGTTTCCAAGATCTGGCTATTACAAATTGTGCTGCTATAAACATGGGTGCACATATATCGCTGTGGTAGGATGTTTTTAATTCTTCTGGGAAGATGCCCAGAAGGGGAATAGCTGGGTCAAATGGGACCTCCAACCCTAGTTTTTTGAGGAATCTCCACACTGACTTCCACAGTGGCTGTACCAGTCGACACTCCCACCAACAGTGAAGAAGGGTTCCTTTTTCCCCACAGCGCCTCCAGCATTTGTTATTAATTGATTTCTTTATAATAGCTATTCTTTCTGGGGTGAGATGGAATCTCAGTGTTGTTTTAATTTGCATCTCTCAAATGACTAGTGATGTTGCGCATTTTTTTGTATATTTATTTGCCATTAGTATTTCTTCATCTGAGAAATGTGTATTCATCTCAGATGCCCATTTTTGGAGTGGGTCTTTAAATTTGGGAGGTCTGATTTTTTTGAGTTCTTTATATGTTCTCGATAGTAATCCTTTGTCTGAGGAACAGCTGGCAAACATTTTTTCCCACGTTGTGGGTTGTCTCTTCACTCTGTTGGTGGTTTCTCTTTCTGTGCAAAAGCTTTTTAATAAGATGAGATCCCAGTTGTTGATTCTTTGGGATAGTTCCCGTGCGGTTGAGGTTTTATTCATAAAGTCTTAGCCTACACCAATGTCTTCAAGGGTTTTACCTATCCTACCTTCCAGCAGATTTAATGTTTCTGTTTTAATATTTAGATCTCTGATCCATTTTGAATTTAGTTTAGTGCATGGTGAAAGATATGGGTCTAGTTTTAATCTTCAGCATGTGTAGAGCCAGTTTTTCCAGCACCATTTATTAAAGAGGCTATCTTTCTTCCAGTGAATGTGTTTGGCACCTTTGTCAAAGATAAGGTGGCTTAGTATGTCTGGGGTTGTTTTAGCATCTTCTGATCTGTAGAACTGAACCAAACTTTTAAAAAAATGTACTTAGTAGACGTCTACAGAGTATTCCATCCACAACATCAGAATACACATTCCTCTCAGCTGCACACAGGACATTCTCCAAAAATAGAACACATACTAGTTCATAGAATCTGCTTAAGTAAATGCAAAGGAATCGAAATTATCTTATGCATATTATCAGACCATAGTGCAATGAAATTGGAAATCAATAGCAAAAGAAACCACAAGAACTTCCTAAACACATGGAAATTAAATAACACACTCCAGCACAACCAATGGGTCACAGATGAAATTAAAGAAATTAGACAGTTTCTACAACTGAATGATAATGACAGTAGAACATACTGGAACTTATGGGACACGATGAAAGCAGTCCTGAGAGGGAAAACTATAGCAGTGAATACCCATATCAGGAAAACAGAGCAAGCCAAATGAACTTAATGAACCTCAAACTTCTAGAAAAAAGAAGAGCAGGCTAAGCAAGAAGCTCATATGAGGGAGGAAATCATAAAGATCAGAGCACAAATGAATGCATTAGAGACTAAGAAAACAATACAAAGAATCAATCAAAGACGTGGTTCTTTGAAAGATTAAATAAAATTGACAAACTCTTAGCCAACCTTATCAAAAAAAAAAAAGGAAAGACTCAAATCCACTGAATTAGAAATGAAAAGGGTAGTGCCAGGGATACAGCTCAGAGGCACAGCGCCTGCCTGGCAAGCACGAGGTCCTGAGTTCAATTCCCAGTACCAAAAGAAAAAAAAAAAAGGAATGAAAAGGGTGAAATCACAACAGACCCTGCAGAAATCCAGAAGATTATCTATACCTACTTTGAGAATTTGCATCCTAATAAAATGGAAAATGCAGGGGCCGGTGAGATGGCTCAGCGGCGTACGCGCCTGCCTGGCAAGCACAAGGTCCTGAGTTCGATTCCTGGTCCCCAAAAAAGTTATACACCACTTTAACAGAGCCAAGAACGAAAATCACATGATCATTTCAAAAGATGCAGAAGACCGGAACCCACATACGAAAAAGGGGCCGGTGATATCGCTCAGCGGCACAGGTGCCTGCTGGCGCACGAGGTCCTGAGGTCGACCCCCCGGTACCCAAAAAAAAAAAAAAAAAAAAAAAAAGATGCAGAAGAAAGCTTCTGACAAAGTCCAGCACCCATTCATGATAAAAACCCTCAAGAAAACAGGAATAGATGGTCTTTATCTCAATCTGATAAAAGCCATCTATGACAAACCAACAGCCAACATCATACTAAATGGACCAAAACTGAAAGATTTCACTCTAAAATCAGGAACATGACAAGGATGTCCGTCTCCACTCTTATTCAACATAGTCCTAGAAACTTTAGCCAGAGCAATTAGACAAGAGAAAGAAATAAAAGGAATAACGATAGCAAAGGAAGACGTTAAACTATCATTATTCATGGATGACATGATACTCTACATGGAAGACTCCAAAAAGTCCACTAAAAAACTGCTAGATTTAATAAACAAATTCAGTACTATAGTTGGATACAAAATCAACACTCAAAAATCAACAGCCTTCCTGTACACGAATAACAAACTCACTGAGGGAAATTAGGCAAACAACACCTTTCACAATAGTATCCAAAAAATTGAAGTACCTAGCAATAAATCTAATGGAGGATGTAAAAGACCTCTATATTGAAAATTATAGTACTCTGAAAAAGGAGATTGAAGAGGAGATCAGAAAATGGAAAGATATCCCTTGCTCTTGGGTTGGAAGAACCAATATACTGAAAATGGCCATACTTCCAAAATCGTTATACAGATCTAATACAATTCCAATCAAAATTCCAACTCCATATCTCACAGAATTAGAGAAAACAATCCCAAAATTCATTTGGAACCAGAAGAGACTTAGAATAGCAAAGGCAATTCTGGGCAAGAAAGGCAAGGCAGGGGGCATCACAATCCCTGACTTGAAATTATACTATAAAGCTACTGTGATAAAAACAACGTGGTACTTCCAAAAAAAACAGACCCGTATATCAATGGAACAGATTAAAAGATGCAGAAACAACTCCAGACATATTCAACCACCTTATCTGTGACAAAG
This sequence comes from Erethizon dorsatum, assembly GCA_028451465.1. NCBI lineage: Eukaryota > Metazoa > Chordata > Mammalia > Rodentia > Erethizontidae > Erethizon > Erethizon dorsatum. Next base: position 118,776,350 of record CM051832.1, on the reverse strand, counting down.
GAGCCAAACATATTCACTGGAAGAAACCCTCTCTAATAAACAGTGATGGAAAAATTGGCTCTGCACTTGCCGAAGATTAAAATTGGACCCATATCTTTCACCATGCACTAAACTAAATTCAAAATGGATCAAAGATCTAAACATTAAAACAGAAACATTAAATCTGCTGGAAGAGAGAATAGGTAAAACTCTTGAAGACACTGGGGTAGGCAAAAACTTTATGAATAAAACCCCAATGACACAGGAACTATCACAAAGAACAACTGGGATCTCATCTTATTAAAAAGCTTTTGCACAGCAAGAGAAATCACCAACAGAGTGAACAGACAACCCACGATGTGGGAAAAAATGTTTGCCAGCTGTTCCTCAGACAAGGTATTAGTATGGAGAACATACGAAGAACTCAAAAAAATCAGACCTCCTAAATTTAAAGACCCAATCCCAAAATGGGCTTCTGAGATGAATACACACTTCTCAGATGAAGAAATACAAACAGCAAATAAATACATGAAAAAATGTTCAACATCACTGGTCACTTGAGAGATGCAAATTAAAACAACACTGAGATTCCATCTTACCCCAGATAGAATGGCTATCATCAAGAAATCAACCAATAACAAATGCTGGAGGGGTTGTGGGGAAAAAGGAACACTTGTCCACTGTTGGTAGGAGTACAGACTGGTGCAACCACTGTGGAAATCAGTGTGGAGATTCCTCAAAAAACTAGGATGGGAGGTCCCATTTGACCCTGCTATTCCCCTTCTGGGTATCTTCCCAGAAGAATTAAAAACATTATACCACAGTGATCTATGTGCACCCGTGTTTATAGTAACACAATTTGTAATAGCAAGATTTTGGAAACAACCCAAATGCCCATCAACCGAGGAATGGATAAAAGAGATGTGGTCTTTTTAATGGAGCATTACTCAGCCATAAAGAAGGATAAACTGGAGATTTTTATAGGTAAATGGATGCAACTCGAGAACATACTCATAAGTGAAATAAACCAGACCCACGTGTGCAAACACCGTATTGTCTCCCTAGTGTGAGAAGCTGAAAGAGTAAGACAGATCCAAAATGTACAATAGACAATGTAAAATGGGAAGAAACTGTTCAAAAGGAAAGAGAAACTGGGATCGGGGAAAGGAGAAAAGAAAAGAAAAAAAGATAGTTAAGACTGTTATACTACTAATTTCTCTTATTTCTTTGAAAAAGGTTTGTGCTAATATTGTTTGTGTGGGGGACCACCTGGATGGCTGTCCTTGAGAGAAGAGCAACTATCTCCACCTTGGCTGAACCTGGCCCTAATTCCACCTATTGATATGTACGGAGCTGGCTAGGACTTTTCCTTATCTCTTTAATTGGATTTAGGCAATGCAAATAGGTCCAGCCGAGGTCCTGATGTGTAGTCTTTGAAGCAAAGCGACAGGCCTGTGTTTCCCCGCCCTTTGCTCCCAATACATGGTTGAGCCTGGCGGGATGGAGAGCCGTGCTCCACGCTGTCGGCTGGGATCGAGCCTCGAGAAAGAGGCTATGACTTCCCAGGGCATAAAAGATTATACATCAGAGCTGAAGCACTGACCCCAAAACATTAGATACTATCTTGAATTGTGTTATGCAGATTACTCCTTCTGCATATACTTCCCTCTGCATTTGCAAAGGTGATTTTCAGACCTAGCCCAGCTCACGAGACTCACGTCCTTCCCGCCACTCTCACAGTCACTCATCCCCGAGCCACTCCCCTCCTTCAGAATTAATAAAACCCGGGTTTGGCCCTGGGTCGTGGCCTTTGTCCCAGTAGCCACCATCTTGGCTGGACTTAGGACCCCTTGGCTCCCCACAACTATAAATATGCCTTAGTGTCTTTATTCTCGCCTTAGGTTGCATTGGATGTGGTAGATTGGAATTAACTCGGTAGAATTCCAATAACTTCCTTTTGGGTTTACAAATCTAACTTCCTGGACCGTGACGAGGACCAGGAAGGGCTCTCTATAGTTTGGACAATTAAATACCTGTATCTTGTACTCTGAGTAACTAATTTAAAGATAACAATATGCAATGTATTTACCATTGGCACTCTCATACTGTCTTGAAATTGTTTTACTTTTTTTAAAAATTAAAAAAAAAAAAAAAGATGGAAAAAAATTAACTCCAGTGAGGGGTCACGTACATTTTTTAAATAAAACTTTCTCTTATAAAGAAGTCTTAGCCAGGCGTGGGTACACACCTGTAATCCTAGCACTTAGGGAGCCAAGGTAGGATACCACAGCTACAAAGTGAGTTCTAGGCCAGCCTGAACTACACTGCACACAGCAAGACTTTGCCTCAAAAACAACAAAAAAAAAGATTATGACAGGTTCATTGGAAGAAATCTGAAAGATACTCTCTTTTCCTAAATTTACCCATGGTAAAATGGTCTTTTTTTTTTTTTTTTTTTTTTTTGGTAGTACTGGGGGATTGAACCCACACCCTTGTGCCTGCTAGGCAAGCGCTCTACCACTGAGCTACATTTCAGCCCTTTTTTAAATTTTATTTTGAGACATGGTTTTGCTAAGTTGCCCAGTCTGGTCCTGCTTCACCCTCCTGAGTAGCCAGGATTACAAGTGCATACCACCAGGCTTGTCAATAAACTATTTTCTTTCCTTTTTTTTTAATTAAAAAAAAAAAAAGAACAAAATTTCAAAACTACATAATAGGAGGGTAACAATGGTTAATACATTGCGCATTGTTATCTTTAAACTAGTTACTCAGGGTACAAGATATTGGCATTCAATTGTTCCATCAATATTAGCACAAACCTTTCTTCTCGATGACTATTTTCTTAAATAACGATTCTCTTAAAAAGTGTTTCTGGACCAGCAGCCTTCATGGCACCAGGAAAGTTGGGCCCTACTCCACGTACACTGCCATAAACTATGGAGGTGAGTGAGAGCAATCAGTAGTTTTAACGAGCCCTCCAGAGGATTGTAATGTAGTGCTGAATTTGAGAACCAATGAATGTATGTTTCTATGCACATTTACTGAAGTGTAAAGACAAGAGTCAACATAAGGTTTCTTTAAGGTAGAATTCGTCAATGCATTAATTTTTACTATTACATGTTTGCAGTATGTAACGATTACACTCACCATGGGCAAAGTACATGCACACAACACACCTTAACCCTTTTTACATTCCCTCCCCTCCCCTATGCTGTGGAAGACAGGTATGCACCACCAGGCATGTGATTCCAGCACTCTGGGGGACTGAGGCAGGAGGACAGCAAGTTCAAGGCTAACTTGGGCAATTCAGTGAGACCCTGTCTCAATTTTTTAAAAAAGGGCTGAGCACGTAGCTCAGTGGTATAGTGCCCCTGGGTTCAGGACCCAGTACTGTGCAAAAACACAAACCAAACCAAGAAAGAGCTATATATACTGCAAAATGCCAAGATTTTAGAAATATCACAGTCCCATTTATTGTACAATTAATGTCAGTAATTATAAAAGACTAGAACAGATTTTTGACTATAGTATATCTCTAGTACTGATTTGTATTATGTTACAACTACTTTTGTGAACATTAAGAAGGAATTTTATTGCTATAAAAAAAAAGTAGTAAGGACCAGTAAGGGATACCATGTTCTCTCTTATATATGAATTCAATTTAAAGTGATTCCGATAAAAAAAATTCAGAATGGCTGCTGCGGTTTTGGTGCCGGGCTGGGGTGGGCTAGACAGTTTAGTGCTACAGTTAGAAATGAACAAGCAAAAATGCCATGGACTCTTCCTGTTGCCAAAGAATTTTTGAAAAGATTAATGAGCAGCTGCCAAGCATCAGATAATAAAACACTTAAAAAGTCTGAGTAATTTCTGAAAAATAAAAATATAGATTACAGAGGAAGGACTAACATCCCCGACACTGTGGCTCTGCGCCGCGCGTGTGAACTGTAATAGCCAGACCGCTGAAACACACACGCACGCACACGCACACACACGCAGCACAACATGATGAACACACATGGTCTAGCAGTCCCAAAATAATGTTCTCTGATCAGATTTCTACCACTGCAGCTGTGGCTAATCTCATCGTGGCCTCAATTCTTGGGAGAGGTGTGAGGGTGGCAGACACCACCCAAAACAAACTAACTATATATACAGTTTTTCTTTTGAGCCAGGGTCTCGCTAAGCGGTTCAGACTGGACTTGAACGCACTACGTAGCCCAGGCTGGCCTCAAACTCACGGTGATCATTGTGCTGGGATTACAGGTGTGCATCACTACCTGTGGGTTACGTGGTTTTTCTTGAACAAATGTTTTAGTTCAAAGTATTCTAGAAGATTCAGTTTCAGTGGTATAAATTAACTAAGAAGTCTAAATTTCATCTTTGGCCCAAGTATTCTAGAAATAATAAAACAAAGAAGGAACTAGATGAACTTCCACCCTAAGCTTCAACCAAAGCTTCTGTTTTGTACCTTAGACAATCAGTCACATCTTTCTGTTGGAAATTCCATTGATGCCGACACATTTCGAAGAACTCCTCACACCTCAGAAAAGCAGCTTACTCGATCTGGTGTGGCTCTACAATGTCGCTCCTGAGGGAGGACTGTCTGTTTTTAGTAAGCCCAGGGAGGCCAAGCAGGAGTCAGAACTTAAGTCTTTTGCCTACAAACCCAGCAATCTACTTTTAAAATCCTAGTTTAACTACACGTACTAAAACGTAAGGGTGAACGGTTTCACCATTTAGTCTGACATGTCCCAAACGGAAAAGCATCTCCTCTTCTCCAGCTAAGTGTAACTCTTCACTCCCTATCCTCAGGCCAAGGCACTGCCCGTGGTAGGCTCATCACTGGCAACGCCCCAGTGATGCTTGTACCCTTATTCACATAGTTTAAGCTACACCTAAGTAGTCTACAAACTTCTTCATTTTGTGTCTTTCTAGTTTTCTGTCTCTTACCCCCTTCTTAGCCACCCAGGGGTATCCTTACCATCTGCAGGTTTGGCAATACCCAGGAGAAAGCCAAACTTGTAGTAACTCAGGGCTTTGCTACAGCAAGAACCCTAAACGGTACGCCCCGAAGGGAGTCTATCAGGGAGCCAGTCGCAACCCGGTGAGGGAATACAACTGAATTCACAGAATCTGCTCCTCAAAAAGGCCCCATTCTCACTGGATTCTTGACGTTATTAAAAATGTTTTAATTGACAAAAACAAGTTCGTAGAAATGACCACGAAGCAGTAGAAAATGTTTAGTGTAAAGAGGGTGGTAAACCTGTGATGTAATCTTTCAAGGACTCTCGAGTAAATGTGATTGGACACTAAACCAGATGCCTGTCAAACGTTTTCACACTTAAGCTCTGAGTGACTACTGAAGGGGTGTTTTATGGATAGTTCTGGAAATGTATTCTACGTGAATAATGGCTGACAGGATACTACGAAAGACCAAAAGACATTTAAAAACAGGTGCATTCTGGCGTGTAAGTCTCAGCTACCAGGGACGCTGAGGCAGGAGGACTGCTTGACCCCAGGAGTTATAAAAGAATTTTTTTTTTTTAATGTGGGTACCAGGAGTTGAACTCAGGACCTCATGTGCCAGCAGGCACCCATACCACTGAGCGATATCACCAGCCCTTTTATCGTATGTGGGTACCGGGAGTCGAACTCAGGACCTCGCGCTTGCCAGGCAGGCGCTTATGCCACTGAGCCATCTCACTGACCCTTTTTTTTTTTTTTTGAGACAGGGTCTTATTATGTAGTTCAGGCTGGCCTCAAACTAATGATGATCCTCCTGCCTCAGCCTTCAGTGTTTGGATTACAGGCAAGCACCACCACAAAGAAATTTTTTAAAAAATACTTTAAAAAAACAAAACACACCCCAGAACCCTTTCTTTCAAGGGAAGTTCAGCTAGTTACCCAACATCCAGTAAAGCAGAACAGTGCTGCGTGCTGAATTCCTGTCCATTCATTACCCATCAAAAGCGTTTCATAGTGAAAAATAAGACACCTTAGGCCATCTGGGCCAATGCCCTGATTTTCATAAGCAAGGCAACAGGCAGAGAGACAAGACTAGCTGACATCAGAGTGCGAGGCGGGACTAAAATTAACTCCCACGGGGCTTCTGACTGAACCTGCCTTGCTGGTCTTACCTCCACAAGTCAGTTCCTGTCACTTACTAAGTGAATGGAGCCTTAGCTCAGCCACGCTCCCTTAACTTCAGCTATGTTCACTGCCTCTTTAGGGTAATGAACAGATCTATCCTATTTCTCACACGCGGCCCCAATTCCGAATGAGACAAAACACAAGAAGTAACAGGACATTACCTCATGTTCTTTCTCCTGCAGCAAGAGAACGATGTCTCCCGGTTCCACTCCTGGGGCCTGGTCTGCCTCCCCAGTGAACGTAATTCTCTGTCCATGTTTCATGCCTTTGTCTACGTGAACTTCAAGAATCTTGACTTCTTTAATCACCTTCTTCCCTTCACATTTTTTACAGCGGTCCTTTTCATTAATTACCTCTCCTGGAAACAGAGATCATTCAGACTTCTAGTAACAGTAACACACACTGCACTCTTAAAAACATAAGTCTCGATAATGCCCTTAATTCATTAAATATATTTTCTGAACTTTTAATCTCTAGCAAAATTTAAGTATTGTTCTGAATGACAAAAACTCACATCTTATTAGAGATTGCCTGAAGGATCCAGCTATCCACTATTCCAGAGTGTAGTATGCCTTAACATTTTGCTCCTGACTCTACTTTCAACTCACTATGTAGCCCAGGCTGGCCTCAAACTCACAGCAATCCTCCTGCCTCAGTCTCTTGACTGCTGGGATTACAGACGTGTACCACCACGCCCGGCTTGACTCGACTTTTAAAACTAAAACGACATCCAAGAATCAAGAAAACATTTGGGTGGAGAGATGCTGAAGCAACCACAACTGCTTACACGAAAGGTTGTATTTTTCAGTTCTAATTTCAAGTTAGTTTGACAATAGACAAAGGACAATTCTAATAAAATTGTAAATATTCTTTATGGCCCATTATTAAATTGTATAGGTGGTACTGGAGTTTACTTCACAGACAAAACCTTGCTCAGGATCCCCACCACAGCTTCCTTTTGTTGTGCACTACGGAGTTGGAGATCAAACCCAGGGCCTTCCGCATGCAGAGCACATGCTGTCACTGACCTGTACACCCTAGCCCCAGGTCTTCCTTTTATTTACACTGTCAAATAAAATGAAGATCTAGGTTTTAAATGTCTTGATTATTGGCATATTTTGTTAGAAGTACATAATTAATAACTTCAGGGACTATTTCTAGAGCAGTACTTTTGTGTTTTGGGTTTTTTTTTTTTGATACATGGTCTCGCTATACAGTTCAGACTGGCCTTAAACTATGTAGCCCACGCTAGCTTCGAACTTGCAGCAATCCTTCTGCTTCAGCCTCCCGAGTGCTCAGATTACAGGCATGCGCCACCACGCCCAGCAAAAGGAGTACTTTTTCAAAGTATGTTCTGTCAAACAATTCCTCAAGATGATGGGAAAAGATTTCAGTTGACTTTGGCTTTTTGATATCAGGAACTGTTAGCAACTTTAAGACGGTAAAAATCAGGGAGACTCTGGAGGGGAATATAATATCCAACTTAAAATTATCTCATGATTTCCAAGAGCAATTTGGAAAAGAGTGCTATATGACTGTTTGTCTAATATGGCAGCCACTAACCACATATGATTATTTAAATCTAAATTAATCAAAATGAGGGCTGGAGTATATTTCAGTGGTAGAGCACTTGCCTAATATGGGCAAGGCCTGGGTTCAACTCCCAGCACCACAAATTAATGTAGCATGTAAATCAATCAAAATGAAGAAAAATTTGGTTCCACATTTCTTCTTTTTTGTATTGCTGGGGATCAAACTGAGGGCCTTGAGTGTGCTCGGCAAGCACTTGACCACTGAGCTACACTCCCTGTTCCTACTGGCTACTGCAGATACAAAATATTTCCATTACCACAGGAAAAAAAAAAATCTACTGGGTAACACTGTTCTAGAACAGAGGTATGCCACAGGCCAAACCAGGAAATCTGCTTATTTATAAAATCTTACTAGGACACAGACATGCTCACTTGTTTGCACATTGTGGCTATAAAAGCAGTAAGAGGGCAGAGGTGAGTAGTTGTGACAGAAACTAGTTGGCTCACAATATTTACTTCTGTGACAACTTCGGCGTGTCCTAAAGTTTCCCATGATGAATATAATCACTATGTGCTGCAAACATGTACTAATAAAAATAAAAATTGGGCCGCTGAGAGAGCTCAGTGGCATAAGCGCCTGCATGGCAAGCGCCAGGTCCCGAGTTCGACTCCCGGTACCCACATATGAAAAAAGGGCCGGTGATATCGCTCAGTGGCATGGGCGCCTGCTGGTGTGCGAGGTCCTGAGGTCGACCCCCGGTACCCACAAAAAAAAAAAAAAGAAAAAGAAAAAGAAAAAATTGGAAAAAAAAAACAAAACTTTTTTTCACCAGGTGTGGTACGCACCTGCAATCCCAGCAATCAGGAGGCTGAGGCAGGAAGATTGCCACAACCTGGGCTACATACACAGTGAATTCAAGGCCAGCCTACACTATACTACAAAGCAAGACCCTAACCTCAAAAAAACAAAACAAAAAAAACCCCACCCACTTCAATCCTAGTATCCATCCTCAAGTTTATTACAGCTTACAATAAAATCCTCCATTCATCAGAATAACTAAAGCAATCTGCCATCTCATTACTTACCAAATACTATAATCTTTTTTTTTTTTTTTTTTTTTGTGGGTACCAGGGGTCGACCTCAGGACCTTGCACACCAGCAGGTGCCCGTGCCACTGAGCGATATCACCGGCCCTTTTTTGGTATGTGGGTTCCAGGAGTTGAACTCAGGCCCTCGTGCTTGCCAGGCAGGCGCTTACACTGCTGAGCCATCTCACCGGCCCATATAATCTTTTAAAACGTAAGGGGAAAAATAATAATTTTGTCCACCTTTCCAGAATCAAAAAGACTAATCTACCTGGGGTTAGAGGTGTAGCTCAGCGGTAGAGTTTAGCAGAAGCAGGAATAAGACCTTGAGCCCAATCCTCAATACCAATAAAAAGAAGATTAACCTTTCACTGAATATAACACAAATTTACTATTGAACTGTGCTCACTGGACCTATGTATAATGAAATAATTTTCACACTTTAAGAACTCTCGTGAATACAAATTCACTATGGAAAAGAAAAATCATAAGTCTCTAATATCTGCATTCCCAATCCATTCCGACATAAAAGCAAAGAAATACTGGCACGTGTACCTTCTCCATTACAATCAGAGCACACGGACTGCATCTGCTGCACCATTCCCGGAGCCAGCTGTCTGATCATGATGCGTACACCTCGGCCTCGACAAGCGCTACACTTCTGCACAGCTCCAGATTTCCCACCTTGACTAAAGCAAGCAAAACTATCAATTAGATTTTTGCCCACAGACTTTTCCAGTAAGTTACAGTAACAGGAACTGTGCTTTTTTTCTTTTTTTTGCAGTACTGGGGACTGAACCCAGGGCCTTGAACATGCCAGGCACTGTGCTTCTTTTCACATTCATCTTCAACCCCCAATAACCAATGACTTTCAGAGGTATCAGAAAATGTTCTTTCTGTTGGGTAGTAGGTTTTAAATCACAATTTTTACTGGGTATAGTGTTTCAGAATGGCAGTAAAAGAACATACAAAATACACTGCATAAAATAAAGCGGAACACACTTACCCACTGCATGCACTACAGAGTACATTCTTGCTAAGTTGTAGTTTCGTTGTTTTGCCATTATACAGATCTTCTAAGGATACTCTGCGAAGAAAATCAGGTTCAACCAAACTTTCCAAAATTTCTTAGATATAAGATATCGTTGATAACTGCAAATTCCACTGTAACTTTTTAAAACAAAGAACTCAGAGACTTCCCATTAAATCAATTCAGCCGAGGTTTTATTTTGTGGCTCCAATTCACAGAGATTATGGACTATAAATATGGTGCAGAAACTACAGCATCAGGCCAACAACTTATTGCACAATTTCTGACAGAGCTGACAACTACACAAACTGAAGCAAACTGAAACGACCTTCATCTGACCTTTAAGGCAGCAGCCCTTCACTTGAGTAATTCTTCATCAAAGATGTACAAGCATTCTTCCATTTTACATGATCAAACTGAAGCACAGAGAGGTTAAGAAACTCGCTCAAGATCACAAAAGCATCTGATTCCAAGTCCAAGCTTTACTAACAAGGCCATCCTCTCTCCCTGGACAATTAGAATGGCTACAAAGCTGCATTACTGCTTAAGAAAGGAACTTAGATTGCGCATGCCTTTACAAAAGTGTTCTCATCTACACTGTGACAGGAGGGAAAAAACAGGTTTTCAACAGATGGCCTCCAAGTTTTAATTTTCTGAGGAACCCACCAAACCATAAGCAACACTATATGTTTGAGTAACTTCTACCAAATGTTCAGATTTTGGGTCTGTGACCCAAAAGACTGGATCAAAGCCTAGTGGTATGTACCTATAATACTAGCTACTCAGGAGGCTAAAGCAAGAGGACAGGGAGTTCAAGGTCAGCCTGAGCCACTTAGCAAGACCCTGTCCCCCCCAAAAAAGGGCTCAAGAGCTGGGGATGTAGAGCTTAGGGTACAGTACTTGTCCAGCATTTGCTAGGCCCTTGGCTCCACACCCAGCATGGGGGCGGTTATCCAGGCTTAGCAAGTTGTATACATTAAAGCTGCACAGCTTTTTTGTACATCAATCGTACCTCAGTGAAGTGATAAGAGGGAAAAAAAATTAAAAATAATCACATAGCACACTGAATTATGAGATCAATTTCCAAACTGAACCTTAAAAAATAAAAATAAAAAGAATAAACAGGTCTAGGTGTATAGCTCGGTGGCAGATTGCTTACCTAGAACAGGTAAAGCCTTGGATTCAATAATCTCCAGCCCCATAAAAACAAAAGAAATTACATATATCAAAAATCTTACCAATATTATTCAATTAGCATTTAGCAGCAATGCATTTACTAATTTAGTTTTATACTTCTTTTTTTTTTTGTGGGTACCGGGGGTCGACCTCAGGACCTTGAGCGCCAGCAGGCGCCCGTGCCGCTGAGCGATATCACCGGCCCCTTTTTCGTATGTGGGTTCCGGGAGTCGAACTCGGGCCCTCGCGCTTGCCGGGCAGGCGCTTAAGCCGCTGAGCCATCTCACCGGCCCAGTTTTATACTTCTTGTTTTAAACCCTCCTTAAAAAAAATTTTGGGGGCTGGTGAGATGGCTCAGCGGCGTAAGCGCCTGCCTTGCAAGCGCGAGGGCCCGAGTTCAACTCCCAGATCCCACATAGGAAAAAGGGGCCGGTGATATCGCTCAGCGGCACGGGTGCCTGTTGGCGCGTGAGGTCCTTAGGTCGACCCCCCGGTACTCACAAAAAAAAAAAAAAAAAAAAAAAAATTTTTTTGGTGGAACTGGGGACTAAACCCAGGGCCTTGTGAATGGCAGGAAAGCACTCTACCACTCAGCCTTCCTTCCTCTTCCTTTCTTCTTTCTTCCTTTCCTTTCATCCATCCTCAGCCACTAAAACTCCTTTAGCAATAACAATTTACTTTAAAATACTGGAAGTTAAAGGAACAAAGAAATAACATTTTAAAAGGCACCTACACTATTTTATGTTATTTAAACTTTCTCAAAATTGTGGCTTTGTTTTTTTTTTGGTACTGGGAATCAAACTCAGGACCTCGCGCTTGCCAGGCAGGTGAGGTACATCCCTGGCCCCAAAATTGTATTTTTAAGCTAGAAGTTTTATACACTATAGGCAATATAAAGATAAGACACCAATGGACAAAACTTTACCAGCACCACTTTGAAATAACAATATGCCTGTATTTCTAGCCTTTCACAAAAATCACTTGTTCACACCTACGTTTTTATATTCCTGGCAAGAATGTTTAACCGCAGTTTAGATAGGTCATTCTTTACCCTAGAAGTTCCAATTACTATGCAAAACCACTATCCCAGAGGTCATAAAAATCTGTATTTCAACAAACATAACTAAGGAAGGAAAAATATGAGTAATGGTCTAGCAAAACGTGGCAGATCCCTCTACAAGACAATTCAGTTGTATTTATCAGCCTCAAAACACTGATAAAAGACAAAGCTGTATAAGACATTCATAGCAACACTACTACAATGCTACTCTTGGGAGTGATATCCAAGTAATATTTCTGAGACTAAATTCTTTTAAAATACATACAAATTTTAAGATGAGACTCAAAATAACAAATTATACACAAATTCTTCTAAGTTACTCAAATGTGAAATAGAAAATATTTTACTTTCTTTCTTTTTTTTTTGGTACTGGGAATCAAACTCATGACCTCGCGCTTGCCAGGCAGGTGCTGTGCCACTGAGCTGTACCCCCGGCCCCTGTTTTACTTTCTTAAAGAAATATTTTAAACATACATTTTGAACCTCAGTCTTAGCATTTGCTAGTTAAAACATTATTCATGAAAATATTAATGGCACAAAATACCTCATCAGTCTTGCAAAATAAAATAGCTATTTTCATACTGTCGAGGGCTTTGGATTCCCAGTCTAAGATCAAGGCCGACAGCATTCATAAGCGGGCAGGTTAATGCCAGGCTGGAAGCCAGTAAGCTCCATGGAAACCATTTTAGGAGAGTTCACACTGAGTATCAAGTAATGAGTGACTATAACACATCAACACACTACACAGACATTTCATAAGTTTTTAAATAATCATCGAACAAGCAGCCTCAGAAACATGAAATATTACCTTGCCACTCAGTAAACACCACCAACCACCCTTGAAGATTTGAAGTAAAGGGCCGGTGAGATGGCTCAGCGGCGTAAGTGCCTGCCTGGCAAGCGTGAGGGCCCGAGTTCGACTCCCGGATCCCACATATGAAAAAAGGGGCCGGTGATATCGCTCAGCAGCACGGGCGCCTGCTGGCGCGCGAGGTCCTGAGGTCGACCCCCCGGTACCCACAAAAAAAAAAAAAAAAAGATTTGAAGTAAAATACAAACATCCACTTACCAAATTCTTTTAGTTACCTAATGAACACACTAAGACAAGATCTTTTTCTGATGAAGCACAGAACATCCTACGATACGTCTATCATTTGAAAATTCGAAAAAGAAAACAAAAAAAGCTCACTTGAGGGGATGCATCATGTCTTCTCCTCTTCTTCTGCCATTTCGACTTCTACTCTGATTGCCCATGAAGCCGAATAATCCTCCACCAAAAATGTGAGAGAAAATATCATCCATGCCACCACCTCCGCCACTACCTTCCCGAAGACCTTGTTCTCCATATCTGTCGTATAACTCGCGCTTCTCTGGATTTGATAATACTTCATATGCAAAACTTATTTCTTTAAACTATAAAGAAAAAGAGTTGGATTTTCAAATAGAGGAATGGGGGAAGGCTACACAATCCCAGAACTCACTTTACTAATAGGAACTTTAAGTTTTCTTTGGTTTAATCCTGGTCCTATTTACCACCTACTACTACTGCTCAGAATATATTAGTACTACTGTATTCCCATTACAAAACTTGAATCTATGGACGTACATGGCTTTTTCCTACAACATTACTCTTTTCATGGAGAGTGATTTAAGTTTAAAATTAAAACCTCAGAGGCTGGGGCGGTGAGATAGCTCAGCGGCATAAGCGCCTGCCTGGCAAGCGCAAGGTCCTGAGTTCAACTCCCGGAACACATAGAAAGGAAAAAATAAGGGCCAGTGATATCTCGGTGACATAAGTGCTTGCTGGCAAGCATGAGGTCCTGAGGTCGACCCCCAGTACCCACATTAAAAAAAAAAAAAAACCTCAGGGGCCATGGATATAGCTCAGCGGCACAGCGCCCGCTTGACAAGCCCAAAGTCCTGAGTTTGAGCCCTGGTATCCCCCCCTCAAATTAAAACATCAAGAATAAAAAAACTTTCAAATAACTTACTTTGTCTCCAGCATTTGGATTCTTATCAGGATGATATTCCTTGGCTAACTTTCTGTATGCCTTCAAAAAAGATTTTTAAAAATGGTTATAACAAATACCAGTTTAAAAATTTGCAACAACTTAATACCTATTTTTCTAAGAAGCAGTATACTAAAATCTTAACTATCCAAGATTATCATCTATTAATCAAGACTGCTTGGCGTTTTTCCATCAACACTATTTACGGTATTTATAGACAGTAGTTAAACTTGGGAATAGGTTATAATAAGTTAAAACCAGATACAGTGAAATGATGCTACAAAGAAAAACAAAATATTGAAACATTATTTCACGTCTTCGCCATTTTCAAACGTCTCTGATGGCCAGCAATTACACAAGGAAGACGCTAAAGTGCGGAAAAGATGATTAAGTTGCACAGCCCGCGAACCATTACTATGAATTAGGCTAAGGCAAGAATCCCTGCCCAGGATGGTTCTGTTTTCTAAAAGTACCATCAGGAAGTCATGACAGGGTGTTGTTTTGGGGTGTTCTATGTGCATACCGTGGGAACCGGGTCTAACGTGACCTTGGTCTTAGTGAGGCGCACACATTCTCAATTAGGTGGTGTGGACAAGCAGCATTCAAACCTTCATTCACAGACTCATGAATTATATAATACAAACATTTCCGGTAAGGTAACAGGAAGTCCATTTTACTGGGCTCTACCGGTCCCACCACCTAAGGAGCTTTCTCATCTTTCTCAGTTTACCAACGTGCATACTCTAAAGCAGGGGGATGCTGGGGGGGGTGTTTAATGAAACGCCTCGAGCGGCTTTGCGATCCCGGGATGAAAGGTTTTCCTAGCACTGCAAAGAGCGATAGAAAGACCTTTTAATTTTAGTGTGCACTCAGGTGCTGGGCTGGGACCTGCGCTTCCTCCCTGACGCGGGCAGACGACCGGGTTACCTGCCCCCAGAACAAAGCCTGCAAACACAGACCCACGCCGCCTCGGGCTGCCCGGCCAGGGAGGAAGAGGGAGGAGCTCGAGGCCGGCGGCCGCGGCCCGGAGAAACACACCGGACGGCTCGGCTCGGCTCGGCTCCGGCGGGGGCGGCCTCGGCCTCCCGCCCCGCGGCCCCGACCCGCGCCGAGTCACGGCCTGGACGCCCGGCACCGCGCCCCGACCTGTTTTTCCGGGGTGGTGACCGGGCGCGCGGAGGGCCAGCCGCCCAGCCTCCGAGCTCGCGGACAGAAGGAGGCAGGCAAGGAGGATTCCCGTCGGGTCTGCGCAGGACGAGTTTCACCGGCCGCATCAGCGAGCGGGCGGACCGCGGCCCAAGGTCAGCCGAGGCCGGTCCCTCCGCCGGCCCAGCTCCGTCGCGCGGCCGCACAGGCCCCGCAGGCCCCGCGCACCTTCCGCCCACCCGCAGCCCCGTACCTTCTTCAGCTCGTTCTCGCTGGCGCCGGGCGGGACCCCCAGGATATCGTACAGCTTCGTGTCGGCCACGTTCGCCATGGCGGCCTGCGGGGCAGCGCTCGGAGAGGAAGGCGGCGGCGCACTGGGAGCGGAGCCGGGCCACGAGCAGCGGCAGCGGCGCAGGCCGAGGGAGACAGCGAGCGGAAGCGGGGCGGGGCCGAACTTTGACCCGGCGCGCACACGCCGTGACGTCACCGCGCAGGTGCGCCTCGCCCGCTGCCGGCCGTTGGTCTTGAGGTAGTGGCGAGGGGCGGGCGAGCTCGCCTGCGTTCGAATGTGGGGCGCGACGCGTGGTCGACGTAGGAGACGAGGGACGGCTCGCGCGGCGTTTTCGGGAGCGCAGCTTGCGCCGGGAGCTCGCATGGCTGCGCCGCGCGCGGAGCAGAGGGTGGAGGGTGGAGGGTCGCGCCCGGGAGCCGGGCAGCTGGCGGACCCACAGGCCTGAGTCCCGGGGCTTCCGGTGGAAACGGCCCGCGTGTGGAGTTTCGCTCCGCAGACGTTCAGCGGAAGTGTATTCCCGAGGTGATCATGTTACTCCGATTTATTTCACCGCACTCAAGTGTTGTGAAGGAAACCATTCATAAAAACCCTAAATTTGAGTATCTGACGCAACTTAAGACATAGTCACACCACTGATAATAACTATTGTTGATAACAATAATTATTTCCTGATTTGAACTTGGATTTTCCCAGTTTTGACCTTGTGTCACTGATAGGCGGCATCCAGAGCCAAACCGAGGTTGGCCCGTCGGCCTGGATCGTGTGTTAAACTTTCACTTGATAGCTTTAAAATTAGCCCGCAGGAGAGGTCTAGGTGGCCTAAGGCAGTGAGACCCATTGATGTACGTTTCTTTTAGTTTAGCTCGGGATATGTTTGCATCTGCCAGGGCCGGGATGCACAGCCTGCTTTCAAACCATTTGCTGTGGTTTTTTACTTTGGAAACCTGAGCTGGTAGCAAAGACTTCAGCATAAGCCTGCCACTCGAGATACTCTTTCTTGGCCTTCCCCCTACCTAGTTGTGGAGGGCATTCAGTGCCATACCAAGGACTTTGAATTGAGTCTGAAAACCCTCAAGAGTACCAGGTGAGGTGGTACACGCGTGTAGTCCCAACGGTCTGAGGCTGAGGCAGGAGGATGGAGAGTTGTCAGGCCAGCCTGGGCTACATAGTGAGACCTTTTCTCAACTAAAAACAAAACCCTTCAAAATCTGATGTTACAGTGCTTTTTACGCCAAATGCTCCCTTATCCTCAAATCCTATCAGAAATGCCACTCCCTCTGGGTTTTTCCTTGATCCCACAACCTGGTGAACACTGCTGTCTCACTTGGGTTCCCACTACCCTTAGTTTGTGATTTTTGTGGACAGGTGTGATGTCTGGACACCCCCCCACCACCACCTGTTCTGGGGAATCCAATCCGAGGCCTCAGGCTTACTAGGCCAGTGTTCTCCCATTGAGCTACACTCATTCCTGAATTATAGGCTGGAGGCTTCCTGCTGTTATGGTGGTGCAGGCCTGTAATCCTGGCTACTCCGAGGCTGAAGCAGAGGTACCACAATTCGAAACCAGCCTGGGCAGTTTAGCAAGACCCAGTCTCAAAATGGAATTTTAAATATGGGCGAGGCCTCATGTGGCACATGCCTTTAATATTCCCCTTTGGGAGGTTGAGGTGGGACGATCCTGAGTTCAAGGCCAGCCTGGATTACTTGAGACCCTGTCTCCAAAAGGTGGTGGGGGAGGGGAGGTCTGGGGTTTGGCTCCGTGAAGTGGTAGAGTGCTTCCCTAGCATGTGGGTTCATCATAAAGAGAAGGTAGCATTTCTTATGGGAGATTCACTTACGCTACTGTGAAATAACATTTCTCTACTTTCTTTTTACGTTTTGAGATGTTCATGAGGGGCAGTATAAAGTTGTGAAGTTAAATCGTGTGTGTTGGTAGCCTGTGTCATTAACAGTGTGAAATTTAGCAAATTAAATTTTCAGCGGCTATTTCCTCAGCGTGAAATGGGGATTAATAATGCTGTCTGTATCATGAGCCCATTTAGAATCAAAGAACACATTCGGAGTACTGAGAGCAGAGTTAAAAGCAATAAAGTATTGGCTATTGTTTTTGGCCTTTATGCCTGTCTTAGGCTATCTCTACATCCCTATTGTCTTTATTCATTTAAATTCCCTACTGGGATTCCCCAACTTCCTCCATTATCTATGTGGAATGCCCCCTCAGTCCCTTTTCAAGATTTTATCCCCCCAGATCTCTCTGCTTGCCACTTTAACATTTTCTCTTATTTCTCCATTAGTCTCTGCTCTATATGAGAATACGAATTTAAAACTGTGTCTTTATTGCAGCCTTCAGCCTTCATAGTTTATCTTAGTTTTATCTTATTCTTTCCATGAGTGCTGGACTTTCCTTTGTGTTTCACTTTAGTCTTTTTTTTTTTTTTTTAGAGGAAAAATATCCTCATGATTTAATTTTAGTTTCTGATAGTTTAGTGAACAGTACCTTGGTAAATTCCCTCCTTAGGTCTAAGTTTTTTTTTAACTGACTGTAACCAGTAACCTTGGTTCCTATTTTGAAATTGAGTTTCACTCATTTGCAGTATTTTATACGTTTAATTGTATTGTAGTGTTAATTGTAGTCAGCATGTTACTTGCTAATTTCATAGGTCAACAAGTCATTTCGGAACAGTGCAGTATGCTTCACCTGGCACATGCTTTCCTCCCTGTCACCAGGGTCTTGAGTTATACCTTCCTCAGTGTGAGCACTGTAACATTTCAGCCACTGACTATATTTTTGAGTTGCCTCACTTATTTTAGCTCCATTATTTATCTTACGCCATGAATGAGAAAAGACCTTTATCACATTTCTTGTCTCAGGCCCCATAAAATGCTGAGTCACAGTGCATCTGAGGGCTTCTCTCATAGGCAAGTGATTTAAAGTTTGCGACTGGAGGATTTCAGATTTTAGCCAGGCTTGTGTTGTTCAGTTCCTTTGTTTTGATTCCGTGTGCTTGAGAAACCATGTGGGGTTGAGGGGTCTCCTAGTGTGGGTCATTACATGTAGGTCTAGTGTATGAATGACAGTACTGAACTTTTGTTCCCAAGTAATCTGACACGTGGAATACAGACGTGTAATCCATTACTTAATAGACAACCCTATATATCTCATTCAGGCAGTTCAGAAAGTAGTTTTGCTTCCTGCCTTTCATTAGTTTTGAACGTAAAGAATAGGTGATACAAGTAAAAATATTTTTCAGGGATACAGAAGAAGGTGCTAATGGTTCTTGTTATGAGGGTGTCAGAACCAAAGAATTGGTGATTACTTGTACTCTGGAAGAAAAAGTTGTGGAATTTGGATCATTAGGTAATCTCTAAATTCCTTGCAGTATCTAAAGTAGATTATTTTGGGGCAGCACGACTGTACCACCGCTAGCCTTTGAAACCCTTCCATATTAGTTAGCAGATGGTAAAGTTTTGATTTTCTTGTATCATTGCAATGATACTAGTACAGTTAAAAACAGTGGAGCTGAGGGAGTCACACCTTTCCCTCCATTTAATTCTAAACAGTTGCCTACGGTTATTCCTGCTTTCAGGTCCTGAAGGAGGTGGAGAATAAAATAACAAAAGCTTAAGAGATCTCTGGATGCCTGTGGGCGAGAGCATATGCTTGTTCAATCTCCCCTGACCTTCTTGTCACCTTTACCCTACTCCCCCCCCATTTATAGGCTTATAAATATGCACTACATCTCATAAATATAATTAAGATTACAGTGAATTCTGGGATAAGCATGCGTGTTGAGAACCCTTAAGATGACTCAGCACCCTGTCAATTATTCCTGTCAATCACACCGATAGATTCAGTGGGAGGCACCTAAAGCATATATGCCAGGCCTTTAAATTCTGAAAGCCTGAGTTATTTACCCCTTTTCTGTTGCTCTTGCTACTTACTGTTAATGTTCTTTGATCTGTGTACAATGCTTTTGTCACCCAGCACTTTTCTTTATCTGTGCCTTATCTTATGGCGGCATGGGTACTCTCGTGATCTTCAATAAATATAGCTGCTTGCTCCCAACTACTGGGTGTACACTTGGCAGTTCTTTCCTCACCAAACACAAGAACCTTTACTATTATTGACCCATTCCATTGTAACAGTATAGTAGGCAGAGAAGCTGACTGGATAAATTTTGCTATCTGACCACTGTGTGGAGAAAAAGCAGTGGAGAAGATAAGTGTATATATTCATTCATTCATTCATTCATTCATTCAACGAATATGTATTGTGGACCCACTCTGGGCACTGTTCAGTTCTATACATACAGCCATAAATGAAACAAAATTCTTACTCTCACATAATTTATATCCTAATGAGCAAGGCAGACAACAAACAAGTAAATATGTAGTATGTCAGATGGTAAAATATGCTCTAGAGAAAAAGAAGGGTGATAGGCCTCATTGGTAAAGTGACATTTAAACTGTGATCTAAAGGAAGTCAGGCAGTCAGGCAGGAAGGTATTTGAGGAAAGAATTTCCCAGACAGTGGGCCTGAAAAGGCCCTTAGGCAGAACATGCCTGGCCTGTTAGAGAAAGAATACCAGTAGGGCTGGGAAACAAGTTAGAGAGAAATAATGTCAGAGAAATTGTAGGAGACCCAGTCAGGTCCATTATAATCTTTCGTCTGATTAAGGTGGGAAACTATTCACAGATTTTGATTAGAAGAGAGACATAAATTGCATTTTAAACACATCACATAATATCACTCTGATACTCTTTTGGTTTGGTTTGGTTTTTGCCATACTGGGCATTGAATCCAAGGTTTTCAAGCTGAGCTACACTTCCAGCTTTTAAAATTTTGAGACAGTATCACTACATTGCCCTGGGTAGGCTCAAACTTCCAGTCCTCCTGCCGCCTTGATGTCTCTGCTTTAGAGTCAGCTGATCATGTACTGAAACTGAGAAAATTAAACCTCTCCTCCTTTAAGTTGTAATGTTGGATATTGTGTCACTTCTAAGAGAAAGCTGGCTAAAACACCTATCTTCTCTGCCTCCATTTATTTCACCCCAGTCCCTCTATTTATTTCTTATCCTTCTTTTGTTTCTTTTACAAGTTGAAGCAAATAAAATTTATATTATTTCCAATACAAAAAGAAGAGTACTTTATACACTGCTCTGTTCACTTAATAAGTCCTAAAAACCTTTCCACATCAGTACCTAGAGATTTTCCTCATTCTTTTTCATAGGAATATGCTTTGTGAGGATCTACCATAATGTATTTAGTTTTTTACTGATGCACAGTTGGTTTGTTATCTGGTAATTAAGGTATGTGTATGTCAGAGATGAAAATGCCTCAAAAGTGATTATCTCTCAACTTTTAGAAAATCTTTGGAGGGATTCTGTAAGGCTGAATCAAGTTCAGAATTTATTTTTGATAGTTTAATTTTTTTTTTTTTTTTTTTTTTTTTGTGGGTACCAGGGGGTCGACCTCAGGACCTCGCGCGCCAGCAGGCGCCCGTGCTGCTGAGCGATATCACCGGCCCCTTTTTTTTGTATGTGGGTTCCGGGAGTCGAACTCGGGCCCTCGCACTTGCCAGGCAGGCGCTTAAGCCGCTGAGCCATCTCACCGGCCCTTGATAGTTTAATTTTTAAAGGAAGTTGCTTTAATCAAGAGAAAATTTCAAATTTTTTTTAAAACAGGAATTAATTTCAAAATATCCTGGAATTAAAGCACTCCCCAGTGGACTGTCTGAAGCCAGCAGCCATATCGGCATCAGCATTTGCCATTTGAGTTCAAGTCATTAGCTTCCTCCTATGGTTCAGGGAAAGATACTTTGAAATTATAAGAACGGTAGCTTTGAATTACAGTTTCTAGGTCAAATAGAGACATTAAGTTAGCTGCGAACTTGGCTGGCATATTTTTCCAACTAACAAAACAAATTACTAAGGTCTAACTAGGAAAATGCATAGAAGAAATCCAGAACACTATTGGCCTTGGTAAAGGAAGCTCTCTTTTTCTCTACAGCACAGTGAAATCGTTTTTAGACAGCTCTTCATGGGGGATGCAACACTAATGGTTGTAGTTTAAGTCTGTTTCTCTTTGGAAAGCAGGTCGTACGTTGAAATTCTCTTTCAGCCAACAAAGGTAATCCATTTAAATGGTCTTTTCAAGCCAAGTTGGAGGACTGAATGACCAGGGTCAGGAATGAATAGCCCTTCATTTTGATGAATGTGTGTTTGCAGTCTATAATGACTGCATTAACCCCAGGGAGTTGGTACATGGACATAACACATCTTAATTCTTTTCACTTCCTCTGACCCTCCTCCTCCCCCAGTTTATAGTTAACACTGGATATAAGTGTTATTGATATAGGAATGACAAAGGAACTCCAAATGATATAGGGAAAATATTATAATTCCCAACCTGCTAGATGTCAGATACATGGAGTTCATGTTCCCCAAAATCAAAGAACGAATTCTGAGGAACAACGGAGGTTAAAAGTAGGAAATATTTATTGAGAAAGACAGCTCCTGAGAGGCAGGAAGGGGCCTGAGTGGGATGCCACCGAGCCCACTTCCCAGATGAAGTTTTATAGAGCAGAATCACAAGGTGGGTACAGCATGAGTTAAAGCTGTGATCAACCAACAAGATTACAGATATAGCCGCCTAGGTAATATTGATCCAATGGGGATGCAAGCCACATAGCAAGGGTACATAGAACAAACAGCTTTTCAGGAAGGGATGGATTGGGGGTCTTGGTCACCCACGTGTGACCAAGGTGGGTGGTGTCTACCTAGACTTCATTAGATCAAGTGTAACCACTTTTCCCTTGGGAGGTATGTAGGCCTGGTCATTCCAGCCACAGTCGTAATGTTTTTTCATCTTTTGTATTGACTCTCGAGGGCCTAGCCCTGTCTGACTCCCTATAATATTTCTGCCTAACTCAGCTGTCTATAATATTAACAGCATAATTGCTCAAAATTGGAAGTAATGTACATGTCCTTTAATGGGTGAATGGATAAACTAACCTTGATATAGCCATATGATAGAATAAGGCTCAACATTAAAGAATTAGCAAACTACTGATATACACAAGCTGAATGAATCTGAAAGCTATTATGAAAGTAAAAAATACTGTTTTTATTTATTGAAAGATGCCAGTCTCAAAGTGTTGCATACTTGATGACTCCATTTATATGTTATTCTGGAGGAGATTAGGATTAGAGGAGGTTTAGGCTACAAAGGGGCTGCATGAAGAGATTCTGGGGATGATGAACCTGCCGGTTCTATTTTTTTGTGTGGGGGAGGAGTTTTGAGACAGGGTCTTACTATATAGTCCAGGCTGGCTTTGAGCTCACTAGGTAGCCCAGGCCAGCCTTGAACTCATGGCGATCCTTTTGCCTCACCCTCCCCAGTGCTGGGATTGCAGGCGTGTACCACCACACCTGGCTTGATCTATGTCTTGAGGTGGTGCTGACATGCATCTATGCCTGCTTTGGAGTACAAACAATGCACATTAAAAACGAGTCAATTGTATTATACATAAAGAATTTTTAAACTTCTATTTGGTGCGTGATGTAGTGAGAAACATATTTGGTCCTTGCCCTACATTCTGGGCACAGAGCTCCTAAAACCTTGGGCTCTTCAAAGTGGTAAATACCGTTGTGTGCTAATGAGATGACTGGTGGGAAGGGGCTCCCGGACACTTCAAGGGTGCCAGAGAACCACTTTTTCAGCCCCACCCCCAGTCTCCAGAGAAGGGAGGCGAACTAGATATTGAGGTAAGTTGCCAGTAGCTGACAATTTCAGCAGTCCGTACAATAAAACTATAAAACCCCAAAAGGGCTTGGCCTGGCAGGGCAGACCTGTAATCTCAGTTCACGGGAGGCTGAGGCAGGAAGATAGCTATCTAGGCTATCCTGGGCAACTTACTGAGACCTTGTCTCAACTCCTCTATCTTCCCAAAAGGAACTCCTCAACGAAAAGCCCCAAAAGGACAGTGTTCAGAGAGATTCTGGGTCAAGGAGACACATCCACATGGTAGTAGGGTGTCACACCCCAACCTCCTACCCCTGAAACTTATCTTACATACCACATCACCTGGCTATTCATCAGTATCCTTATCATATCCTTTCTATTGAGTTGGTAAACATAAGTGTTCCCCTCAGTTCTGTGAGCTAGTCATAACAAATGATCAAACCTGGGGAGAGGGTCATGGGAGCCCCTGATTTGTAGTCAGGTTGGACAGGGTTGTGGGTAACTGGTACCCATTACTTGTGATTGGCGTCTGAAGTTGGGGGCAGTCTTGTGGGATCTGCGCTGAATCCAGGTAGTAGTAAGATCATAATTGAATTTTAGGACACCCAGGTGATATCCAAAGAGTTGTAGAATTCGTTGATTATAGAGAAAACCTCCACACATCTGGTGTCGGTGTGAAATGTTCTGGAAATTTTGAGAAAAGCAATTGAATAGAGAAGAAACAAGATTTTGTTTTTTCCTTCAGATGCATAGGAAAATTAGCCTTCAACCATGTCAGGGAAACTGCACAAAGGTGGACTGGGTCCCTACTCAAACTTTGATTTGGCTGTCTGGACCGAGTATCTCTCTCTCTCTCTCACACACACACACACACACACACACACGAAGGTATGAAAAGCATATTACATTCTGAGTCTTTCTGGAGAGTGCAGGTTAGACTTCCCAAGCAGGTCTGAAAAGACTGGAGAGGTAAGAGAAAGGAGAGTAGCTTGGAGCTTTTATAGTGGCTAGGGGGTGGGCCAGGGGAAAGGTTCCCTGTGTGGTTGAGATTTAGCAACCTGTTTTCTTAGCAACTTGTCCCAATGCAGGGTAGAAATGGAAAAGGGAGGCGTGAGGCTTAAAGTGTCAGCAGTCAAACATCAGAAAGCAATATTAAACTCTTTATTACAAAATAAACCAAGCAACATAAAAAGTTAAAAATCTGCATGACCCTGGTTTCAATCCAACTCATAAACAGAAAAAAATCACTCTTCTTCAAGAAAAGAAAATTAGAAGTTAGAATGGCATAATTTAAAGGATTATAAAATATGAATGCGATTTAATTTTTCTTTTAACCTTTTAACATGTAATATACAAATGCAATAGATTACAATATTATTGAAAGTAATTCAAATAGAATAAAATATTATGGACTCACCTCTACTTCCAACTTCCTACTAAACTGTGACTAATTCTTCGGATAACTAATGTTACTTTTGGTGTACATCCTTCCACCTTTCACTCACTGTACATGAGAATACTTGTGCACACAAATATGTACATGCCATAGGCATTGTGTGTGTATTGTTTTCGCTGTTGGACTGCTGTTAGAAGGTATCTTACCCTTGGTATTTATATACAATAGAAATTTATTCCTCATGTTTCTGGAGGCTGCAAAGTCCACGTTGCCAGTAGATTTAGTGTCTGGAGAGGACCTGTTTATCATAAATGGCACTTTCTATGTTCTCACATGGCAGAAATGACAAACAGGGCCTGAGTCTCTTTTATAAGGACACAGACGGCATTCGTGAAGGCAGCGCCCTCGTGACCTAATCAGCTCCTTACAGCTCCGTCTCTTAATACTACCGCATTGATTAGATCTCGACATATGAAATCAGACGATAACATGCATTTTGCTATGTAGAGCACCATTGTGAGCACCACAAAGGCTTTAAAAGGCTTTTACGAGCTCAGTTGCTGGGTCTGATGCTCATTGTCTGCACACAATCTCTGGGCTGGAAGCTCTAGAATGTGATCTCCGTGCAGCCATGCGATTCTGGATACTGATTCTAAGGCTGAAATTGAATTACTGTAGTAACACACCCAATAAAAAGACAGTAAAAAAGATTATTTAAAAATAATTTCATGAGGCTGCAGATGTAGCTCAGTGGTAGAGTACTTGCCTGGCATGTATGAGGCCCAGAGTTTGATCCCTAGCAACTAAAAAACGTTTTTTCTCATTCATGTCAAAATGAAACTCAGTCCTCAAAAATATACCAATATTGTTTATGTATACATAAAGTAATAAACCTAATCTTTTAAACAAGCACAGCAGAACAAACGCAGACTTTCATTGACTGTTGGTCATCTGGGAAGGGTTGGGGGGAAGGGAATATTCATTTATTTTAGTGGTGCTGATGCTTTTAAAAAGATAATTTTGTACTTTTGTTCCCTTTTGGTGCTAGGGCTTGAATCCAAGGCCTCTCACAATCTAAGCCCATGCTGTACCACTGAGCTACACCTCCAGGCCTTTGTTTATTTGTTTTGAGACAGGGCCTCACTATGTAGTCCAGGTTGGCCTCCAACTCTCAGACTCCTTATGTAGCCCAGGCTGTTTTTGAACTTATGATCTTCCTGTCTTAGTCTCCCAAGTAGCTGAGATTACAGACATGCACCACTATGCCTAGCTATGTACTTTTTTGAAATGTTCTTTAAAAGCAGTTATCCGTGAACATCAGACATCTTTCTTCTTTTTGGAATCAAACCCAGGGACTCACACATGCTAGGCAAATGCTCTACCATGTGTTATAGCCCTAGCCTAAAACCAGGCTTTAAATTCAGTGTTTTAAAAACCCAAAACAAAAAGCGAAGCGGGAGGCATCACAGTCCTGGATTTCAAGTTGTACTAAAAAGCTACAATGATAAAAACAGCATGGTCCTAGCACAAAACAGACATATGAGTCAATGGAACAGAATAGAGGGTGCAGAAACAACCCCAGGCACAGTCAGTTATCTGATCTTCTACAAAGGGGCTAAAAACGTGGTGAAGGAAAGATAGTTTCTTTAACAAATGGTTCTGGGAAAGCTGCCTATCCACATGCGGAAGATTGACTCTAGACCCATATCTCTCATCATTTCTAAACTAAAATAAAAATGGATCAAAGGTCTAAATGTTAAAACAGAAACAATCTGTTGGAAGAGAAAATCGGTAAAACTCTTGAAGATCTAGGCATAGGCAAGGACTTCTTGAACAGAACTCCAGTTGCACAAGAAATAACAAATGAGAAATCAACAAATAAGATTATATCAAACTAAAAAAAACTTCTGCACAGCAAAGGAAACAATCAACAGAGTGAAGAGACAACCTACAGAATTGAGAAAAATTTTTGTGAGCTCCTTGGACACAGGACTAATATCTAGAATATAGAAAGAACTAAAAAAAATAGACTCCCCAAAATAATTTTTAAAAAATGAGCAACTGAGGTAGACACTTCTCAGGAGAAGCACAAATGACCAATAAATACATGAAAAATGTCATCATCTCTGGCGTCAGAGAAATGCAAATTAAAACACTGAGATCCCATCTTACCCTAGAAAGCATGGCCATCATTAAGAAATCAGATAATAAACAAATACCAATGAGGCTGCGAGGGGCAGGGAGGAGGAACACTTCCGCATTGTTGGTGGGAAGGTAAACTAGTGCAACCACTATGGAAATCAGTATGGAGATTTTTCAAAAACTGAGAACTAGAAATTCCATTTGATCCAGCTGTTTCCCTTCTAGATATCTTCCCAGAAGAGTTAAGACATAATATTACAGTGATACATGCATACCCATGTTTATAGCAGCACAATTCATAATAGCTAAACCTTGAAAGTACCTATGTGTCCATCAACAGATGAACCAACAAAGAAAGTGTGGTATTTACACACAATGGAGTACTACTCTGCTATAAAAAAGAGTAAACGAGGGCCGGTGAGATGGCTCAGCGGCGTAAGCGCCTGCCTTGCAAGCGCGAGGGCCCGAGTTCGACTCCCATATCCCACATACGAAAAAGGGGCCGGTGATATCGCTCAGTGGCACGGGTGCCTGTTGGCGCGCGAGGTCCTGAGGTCGACCCCCTGGTACCCACAAAAAAAAAAAAAAAAGAGTAAACGAATCATTTGTAGGAGAATAGATGTACCTTGAGACAATAATGTTAAGTGAAATAGATCAGACATACAAGCTTAAATATTGCTTGATATTTGATATGAGAAACCCAAAGTATAAATAAAGAGCAAAATAAAAAATAGATAATGGGAAACAGGGAGATAGATCTTTTGCAAATGGGCAGAGGACCAAGAGATGGGGGGGACATAAGAATTAAAATGTGTTACACGTACGTACCATCTCCCCATGATGAATGTAATCATTATGTACTACAAACATGTACTAATAATTTTTAAAACCCAACAGCATTCATTAGCTTAATGATAATTGTTTCAGATTATAAAAATAGTCACAATTTTCTACCTCTTCTTAATTTTATTTTTCTATGCAATGTGACTTCGAAGTTCTTCCTGTCGGTATGTGGAGTCTATTTTTTTTCTCATGAATCCGGGCTGGTTGTGTGTGTTACTTTGGCCAAAAGAATATACTAGAGTGCCGGCATTACTGAGGCAGGAGGATTGCAAATTCAAGTTCAGCCTGGGCAATTTAGCAAGACTATCTCAAAAATTAAAATTAAAAAAGGGGCTTGGAGGCCTGGATTCAATCTCCAGGAAGCACACACACACACAGAGAGAGAGAGAGAGAGAGAGAGAGAGAGAGAGAGAACATGCCAGAGCGGTGTTCCAAGTGTGGGCACTAAGCAGCCTTGGCACACTTCTACTTTCTCGTTTTGGTCTTGCTGAGCTGCCACATAAATTCAGGCCGCCCTCTTAAATCACGAGAGACACTCAGTCGGTCATCGCTGTCATCATCAAAGGCTGAGTCAACTGCCAGGCGTGTACGCGAGCCCGCCCCCCGCCCACCTGACAGCAGAGCAGCAGCTGACTCTGGATTCGCAGGTGAGCCCTGCCGAGACCAGAAGAACCGCTCAGGTAAGCCCGGCCCAAACCGCCAGTGCGCAGAGTCACACACTAACATGTGTACCTGCTGCTTTGGGGTGGTTTGTTAGGTAGCAGTAGATAACTGGTTACACCACTGGGTACCCCAAACTTGTCATGAATAAGTTTTGTTTTTAAAAAGTCAAGTCTCTTTCAAGGATGAAGATGTACCATCACTGAAGATATTTAAGAAAAGTAGATAAATACTTATTTAACTTTATTTAAAGTAACGGGTCCTCCAGGCAATCTAAAAGGAGCACTTCCTTTTTTTTTTTTTTTTTTTTTTTGTGGGTACCAGGGGTCGACCTCAGGACCTCGCGCACCAGCAGGCGCCCGTGCCGCTGAGCGATATCACCGGCCCTTTTTTCGTATGTGGGTTCCCGGGGTCTAACTCGGGCCCTTGCGCTTGCCAGGCAGGCGCTTAGGCCGCTGAGCCATCTCACCGGCCCCCCCTAATTGTTTTATACAAAGGAAACTGTTATGGTTTATATCCAGATGTCCCTCTGAAGCCTCATAGGTGCTCACAGGTGGGACTTTGGGAAGGTGATTGTGTCACAGGGGGATTTGTCCACAGATGCATGTATAGCTAAAGTGATGTTGGGAGGTGCGGGCTGGTCAGGAAGTGGTCACTATGGGTGTGACCTGGAAGGGTTGTAGCCCTCTCTCCCGCTTTGATCTCTCTGCTTCCCGTCGCCATGCCTTGAGCTGTTTGTCCTCTGCGATGCCGCCCTGCCTTGGAGCCAGCTGACTAGGGACTGAAACCTCTGCAAACTGTGAGCCAAAATAAACCTCTCCTCCTTTAACTTGTGGGTGTCGGGTATTGTGCCTCAGTGATTAGAAATAACTTAGGAACATTGTTTGAAATCTGTGATTTTTGTTTGTTTGTTTGTTTGTTTTGAAGCAGGGTATTGCTATGTAGCCCACACTGGCCTTGAACTTGCATCAGTCCTCCTGCCCAGCTTCCCGAGTGCTGGGATTTCAGGCCTGCACCACCACACCTGGCAAGAATTAAGTGATTTTTTTTTTCTGCATGGTTTCCCCTATATGAAAAAGTTAATATGAAAAAACATTATTGTATTCTAAGTGTGTTTCTGCTGTTGGTTTCTACTTTAACTCTGATATGGTGTGAGAGATCACTTTGCAGGTTTCTATTCTTTGGATATATTAAGCTCTTTATTGTTGCTATGAGCATGGTATATTTTGTTTGGTTTTTTAATTAAAGAAAATTTTATTAGTACATATTTGCCATACGTAATGATCACATTAATCATAGGGAATTTGTACTTGTACCTAATATATAGTAATTCCTTTTTTCCCATTCCCCTTCCCTTCCTTCAACCCTTTATCCCCTCCCCATTTACAAAAGCTTTGTTTCCATTTTTTCCTTACATTCTCTCTCTCTCTCTCTCTCCCTCCCTCTCCCTCTTTCTCTTTCCCTTTATTTGTTGAGACAAAGTCTCACTATGGAGCCCGGGCTGGCCTTGAACTCACAGTGATCCTCCTGTCTCAGCCTCCTGAGTGCTGAGATTACAGATGTACGCCACCTCGCCCAGCTCCATTCTTTTTTTTAAATCCCTTTTTCCTTCCTTCCCTTCCTCCTCCCCCTCCTCTTGTCCCCCTTCCCATTTGAACATGTTCTTCCTACTTTCTAATACCTATCCTCCATTTCAACATGGTCTATTTTGAAGTAAAAAATAAAAATAACCAAATAAATAAATAAATTCCCAGTAAAGAAAAATCTATGAAGGATAGAGAGTGGCTCAATGGTAGCCCAGATTTTGCGGGGGAGGGATTGGGAGATGATAGATAGTGGGAGGGGTGTTTTATTTTGGGCTAACAAAAATGACAAAAAACCCCCACTAAAAATAGAGCTACTATTTGATCCAGCTATACCATTCCTTGTATATACCAGAAGAAATTAAAGTCAGCATACTATAGGGGTAC
The DNA here is from genome assembly GCA_028451465.1 of Erethizon dorsatum. Classification (NCBI taxonomy): domain Eukaryota; kingdom Metazoa; phylum Chordata; class Mammalia; order Rodentia; family Erethizontidae; genus Erethizon; species Erethizon dorsatum. The sequence continues at coordinate 118,746,135 of CM051832.1, read as the reverse complement.
CTATATATCTGTTTATTGCAGCACAATTCACAATAGCCAAGATATGGAACCAGCTAGGTGCCCATCAGTAGATGAACGGCTAAAGAAAATGTGGGATATATACACAATGGAGCATTATTCAGTAGTAAAGAAAAGTGGAATTATCTATAGGAAAATGGATGGAACTGGCAATCATCATGTTAAGTGAAATAAGCTGTACTCAGAAAGACAAATATTGCGTGTTTTCCCTAATATGTGGAATCTAAAAAAGATGACATGAAAGTAGAAGGGAGACTATTATTAGAGAAATGGAAAGAAATAAGAGGGGGAGTAAGGGAGGGTAATGGGGGATGGAAAAAATGTTATTAATTATATAGTTAAGAGATCATGATGTTGACGAATTCAATGAGGTGAAAAGTTATTCACACATTCCATTAAGTGAAACAGCAGGTTATAAAACAGTACCTATGGCATTGCTAATTTTTTGTTTTAAAAAGTGTATTAATGTATAGACATATCAAGAAATTATCTAGAATAGTGTTCACTTAATTGTTTTAATCTGTCTGAAAGTGAGATGAACACGTTTTTCTTTTTTAATAGTTTTTTATTTGTGCTATTATAAAATGTTTCTAAGTGGAAGAAATTAAGAACTGCTGTAAGTGGGGCCAGTGAGATGGCTCAGCGGTGTGCGCACCTGCCTGGCAAGCGCGAGGGCCCGAGTTCGACTCCCGGATCCCACATATGAAAAAGGGGCCGGTGATATCGCTCAGCGGCACGGGCACCTGCTGGCGCACGGGGTCCTGAGGTCGACCTCCAGTACCCACACACACACAAAAAAATTAGCTAGATTGTAGTAATCATTTCACAATGTGTATGTATCTCAAAACATGTTGTACGCCTTAAATATATATGATTTTATTGGTCAATTATACTCCATAAAAAGTGAGTTAAATTTTTAAAAAGCTGAGTGATTTTTCAGAAAATGACCACTGTGTTTACACAGCAAAACTTGTGTGCCTGATCTCTGCAGGAGGGAGCGGTAACCTCTGGGGAAGTGGCTGGTCCAGCAGACCTCGCTCACCCACACTGGGGCCCCTCGCCATCCTCTGTCACCCTAACTTGCTTCCTTCACAGGAGAGGAGTCTTTCTGTTTGGCAGGGGCCTCCTGCAAGGAGGAGGAAAGTCACTGTCTTAGTCTCTGTGTGGCAATGACAAATACACCAGGTAATTTAGAAAGAACAGAAACTTACTGCGGGGAGGGGTGCTGGGGATTGAACCCAGCAGCTCATACATGCTAGGCAAGTGTGCTACCGCTGAACTTCATCTCCAGCTTTTTTTTCGCCTGAGACAGGGTCTTACTAAATTGCCCAGGCTGGCCTTAAACTTGCAATGCTCCTGCCTCAGCCTCTTGAGTAGCTGGGATTATAGGCATGTACCTCCATGCTTGACAAGAAGTGTATGTCTTACAGTTCTGCAGACTGTAAAGTCCAACTTCATGGTGCCAATATTTGAAATCTGGTGAGGGTGCATCCTCACATGATGGGAGGGACAGAAAGGCCAAGAAAGGGGGACAAACACTGTGTCCCTCCATGGCAGAATGGTGGAAGAGAATGAACTTGCCCTCAAACTCCATATTTTAAGGGCCCCAGTCCCATTCATGAGGGCTCTGCCCTCAGTCCTAACCACCCCCTGAGGCCACACTTGTTAATAGCAGCACATTGGCCATTAAGTTTCAACACATGAATGGTAGGGGCCATACTTAGAGTATAGCAGTAAGCAAGGTTATTTGGAAATCCCCCCCACCCCCACAAACTCTTAGTTTCCTCTTCCTGAGTTTCATCATTTTTAGTGTGGAGCAAAGCTGTTTTGTATTTTTTTCCTCAGAAGGTGATAAAAAAATTAGCTTCTTAGAAGTCTGGTATAAAGGTCCACCTATGTATGTGTGTTATTATTTTATATAAGTAATATTTGTTCACTGTAGAAAAATACAAGTAGGTTTTTTTTTTTTTTTTTTTTTTCGTGGGTACCAAGGGTCGACCTCAGGACCTCGCGCACCAGCAGGCACCTGTGCTGCTGAGCGATATCACCGGCCCCTTTTTCGTATGTGGGTTCCGGGAGTCAAACTCGGGCCCTTACGCTTGCCGGGCAGGCGCTTAAGCCGCTGAGCCATCTCACCGGCCCTACAAGTAGGTTTTTAAAAAACAAAAATTATATTGTCACACTATTTTGTAATTGCTTTTTTTTTTTTTTTTTTTTGAGACAGGGTCTTTGCTATGTAGTCCAGGCTAGACTTGAACTCAATGTAGCCCAGGCTGGCCTCAAACTCACAACAATCTTTCTGCCTCAGCCTCCTGAGTGCTGGGATTACAGGCATGCGCCACCACGCCAGGCTGTATTTGCATTTTGTAGCAAATTTTTACTTAATATGAATATTTTTCTGTATTAATAAATATACTTCTATTGTTTGAATAGACAACATATTCATACGTTTCAGAAGTCTTTCTTTCTCTCTTTTTGAGGCAGAGTCTTGCTGTGTTGTGGCTGGCAGGTCTCAGGCTTGTGAGCCCAAGTGACCCTCCTGCTTCAGCCTTCAGAGTAGCCGGGACTGCCGGTTGTGCCATTGTGCCTGTCTTCTGTGTTTCAGAAGGTGACATATTGAAAAGCTCCTTAGTGAGACATCACTGTTATCACCCCAACTCCTTCCAATACCCAGCTTCTTTCTGCACGTGCAAGAATATATGGAGATGTATTTTCTGCTTTTTTCCTTTTGGGGGTGGGACATGAAAGATAAACTTTATATTTCTTATTCTGCACTTTCCTTTTTGAATTTAACCATGTATTTTAGAGCTCTTCCCATATCAGAACATAGGTTGTTTGGTCACTTTTGTTTTTTAGAGTTGGATTCTGTTTCATTGTATGCATAACCCATAATTTAACAAATTCTTTATTGGTTTTGTATCTATTTTGCTAGAATAATTAGTGCAGGTATATAATTTCATTTATTTAAATATTTGTGCACATACATGATTATTTTCTAAGGATGAATTCCTAGTAATGGCTTCAAGAATTAAGATATGTTATAAGTATTTAAAAAGTAGGTATCAGGGCTGGGGATGTAGAGTGCTGCCTAGCATCGATGAGGTCCTGGGTTCAATCCCCAGTAACACCAAAAAAAAGCAGCAACATTAAAAAAAGCCATCACCAAACTGTGTTCGTTTTTTACAAATGGGCTGATTTGTGCCCCCACTAGTAGTATAGGAAGGTTTCACTTCCCAGAATCTCAGGAACACTTGGTAATGTAGATATTTTTCAGTTTTTATTAATTTGGTAAGTGCAAATGGCATTTCATTGTTTTCTATTTTTTTGTTTTGTTTGAGACAGGGTCTTGCTATGTAGTGCAGGCTGGCCTTGAACTCATGACGATCCTCCTGCCTCAGCCTCTCAAATGCTGGGATTACAGGCATGTACCACCATGCCCAGCTTCACTGTTTCAATGTAACTGTTTTTTCTTGCTACTTTGGGGGTCAAACATACGGCCTTCCACACACTAGGCAAGCACTGTACCACTAAGCCACACTCCAGTTCCTTAATGTAATTTAAAAATAGTTTATTAGCTGTTTTTTTTAATTGCTTATCTGAGTCTTTTGCCCATTTTTTCTGTTTGGTTATTTTGCTATGGCAACAGAAACACCTAAACAACACCCAGGATTTGGAGGCAGATTTATTTAATGTCGGACGGGCACTGACAGGGAATCAATTTTCCCTCAAAATGTCAGGGTCTGATCCTTGGTAGTTTGGGGCTTATATGGGATTAACAAGCAGGAAGTACAGAGGCAGAGTATTTGGCTGCCTTTGATTGGTTCTTACAAGATGCGTCATAGTGACCAGCTATGCATCACATGACCAGCCGTTTCTAGGAGACAGTAGTAACAGGAACTGTAACAGGAATTGTTAACTGGGCAACTGAAGTATACTGGCTGGGGGCATTTTCTGCCACAGTTTGTCTTTTCAAGGAACTTTATGTAATAAAAGAGGATAACCTTTTGCCATATATATTCAATTTCTTCCTGTTTATTCTACTTGTTTTCATTTTGTTTCTTTATTTTATTTAATTCAGTTATTATTTGCAGCGCTGGGGATTGAGCCCAGGGCCTTGCATGTGTTCAGCAAACGTTCTACCTCTAAGCTACCTCCCCAGCCCCTTTCTTCACATACAGAATTGTTACGTAGTGAATTTTTTTTCTCCTTTACTTTATGGTTTTTGCTTTTGGTGTCTTGCTTACACTATTGTAAATATCAGGGACACTGGCAGAATGAGCATGAGATCCTGTCATGCCTGGGAATGCTGATTTGATTGCATGAAGGAGGGAAGCTGTCAAGACATGAGTTTATTTGTGTCCACTGTGGGATGTTTTGATCTGGAGTAATCTTAGTAGAATGTCTGGAAACATAAAGGGATAAGGCAGTCATCAAACACTGTGGAGGCCTTTGTCTGGCTTTCCACAGGGAATTTCCCTGAGTCTTTTGAGAGATTTTGGTTCACTTCCAGTTCCTTATAATTATCTGATAAGTATCCTATGTGTCTAATGGAAGAGTAAGGGAAACAGTAAACGAGTAAAGGCAGGAAGGGGATGGGGCAGGGTTCTAAGTTGTGTTAGCTTTCTGTTGCTGTGACAAAACACCTGAGAAAATCAATTTAAAGGAGGAAAGAGTTATTCTGATTCACAGTTTCAGAGGTGTCAGTCCATGGTCACTTGGCTCTGTTGCTTCTAGGCCCAGGTGTGACAAAACATCATGGTGGGGAACTTGTGGTGGAGCAAAATGGGGATAAGGAGGAAGGTAGGGGAGAGGGAGGGGAGGAGAAAGGGGAAGGGAGAGAAGACAACGCCAGAGGCTGGGGCCAAAACACATCCTTCAAGGCTTGCCCCCAGTGACCTCCTTCCCCCAACAAAGCTCCACCTCACAGAGTTGCAACAGTGACATCAGCTGGGGCCCAAGATTTCAACACAGGGCCTTTTGAAGAATATTTAATATCCAAACTATTACAGGAGCCATCAGGTGATAATGGTTACAGAGAAGGACCCAGCTGTGTGCTGGGGGTGAATTCAGAGGGATTCTCTAGACTTACAACGGGTGTGCAACCCTGAAATCAGAGTCCATCCAAGTATGTTTGTGCATTTCTCCAAGTTCAGGTAGACATGTCTGTCCCTTTATGGGCTCATCTTACTAGATCAGACCCACCCATAATGACTGCAGCCTTCCAGTGAGCCCATGTTACTTAGCGACTCTTGACCCTGGAAACAATAACTCTGCATCTCTACCTTTTGTGCTGCCCCTCTTCTTGCTGGCTCTTCCATTTCCCAATAGTTACTACCTTCTGAGACCTTTGACTAACATGGTTCTCTATGCTCATCCCCTAGTAATTTTCTGTTAAAGAATATGCATTTCTGGTGGTGTCCCTCCTCTAAAGTAAAAATTAATCTTATATAATTAAACCCAAAATTTCCATTGTCACCATTTGGTGAATTTATTTGTTTATTTATTTATTTATTTATTTGTTTATTTATTTTTAATGTGGGTACCGGGAGTCGAACTCAGAACCTTGTGCTTGCCAGGCAGGCGCTTATGCTGCTGAGCCACCTCACCGGCCCCATTTGGTGAACTTAATATATGTGTTATTATGGTTTGTGATTGATGACCCCCCAAAGCCTCATTCAGTCTTAGATGGGGCTTTTTCAGAGGTGGCTGAATATAGAGTGTGTGATGCTGAGATTGAGGGTATGTGATTACTAAATCAGTCCACTGATTGGTTTGGCTTAGTTCTGGCTAGGATTAAGGGTGTGAATGCTACACCTGCTCTAGGGCAGGTAGTCTACACAGAATAAGGGACCAAAAGAGGCTTGTGTTTTCCTTTCTTGTTGCTTTGCTACCTTCTGGCCACCCTGAACTGGTTCCCCCTTGTTGCTTTTGCTGTCTTCCACCACCATGAACTGTTGCCCCTCTGCCATGTGCCACCCTGCATTGGAGCCCATCAGTTATGGACTGGAACCTCTACAAACTGTGAGCTAAATAAACCTTTCCTCCTTTAACTCTGGGTGTTGGGTATTTTGTCTTGGCAATGAGAAAAGTAACTAAGACACGTGTTAATTTTTTTATTGCCACATAACAAATTACCACACATATTGCGGCTTGTTCTGTAGGTCAGAAGTCAGGCACAGTTTTCTGCTTAGGGTCTCAGGGCTGAAATCGGGGTGTCAGCTGTCTTCATTGGAGGCTCCACTTGGGAAAGATCCACTCTCAAAGTCCCTCAGGTTTTTTTCTTTCTTTCTTTCAAGCTTTTATTGAAGTGCAGCAATCCTGGATGAACTTTAGATCTTATTAAAAGCAGCCATGTCCGTGGACTGCACGTAGTCCTCAAAAGCAGTGATCTGCTCCTCCAGCATATCTGTTCCAACTTTAGCATCTTCAACTACATGCTGTATTTTAAGTTTTTAATTCTGTATCCCACCAGAACTACTTTAGAAGAGCCCTGACCAAGCCATTTGCTTGACTGCTTCGGACATACTCCTCTAATTTTGCCATATCTGTCTCGTCATCCCAAGGTTTCACATCTAGTATTGGCACCAAGTGCAGGATTTTTGGCTTTCTTGGACTCATATTTGCAAGTTGGTCTTCCTTTAGCCTCTTTGCTTCATCACTTTCCTCTTCACTGTCAGATCCAAAGACATCTAGATCATCGTTGTCTTTACTATCTGTAGCTCCACTCCTGTGGTGCCTCCACATTGGCAGGCCCATACTTGCCTAAAGCTTTCTTCGCTCCTGGCCAGCTGGCCTTTTCCTTTTCATAAGACTTCATGTGATTATACCAACATACGGCGTAACACAAGTGTAGGTGGTGGCCTAGAGACTGCTTCAGACACTGTGAGGACACCCACCCCTCGGTGTGGCTCTTGCCTGCCAGGTAATTATGGAGCATCTGGAGGCTGGCAGGGCTTTTCAGGTCTCCAAAACCCATGGCTATCACCAGGAGCTGGGCAGCAGCAGAGTGAAAGTGCAAAATGTCAGTGCTCAGTGCTAAGAGAGAAAAAAAGGGTCCCACAGGTTTTCAACAGAACACAATACCCTTTCAGCTGTAGGCTGAGGTCCCCATGGTCTTGCTAGCTGTTGACTGGGGACCATTCTCATCTCCCACAGATCACTCTAGAGTACAGTCCTTGTAGTGTGGTCCCCTCTCGCTTTAAATCTCTAACCTCAGAAAGGAGCCAGCCTTTATGGGATCACTTGATTAGGTCAGGCCCACCTAGGACAATTGCACTGTTGATGATCTTTGAAATTCACTATGGCTGGTCCCCATCAAATGGTTCTACTTAGGGTTTTTTTACTTTATTGTGGTGGGAAAACTGCACACTTAGTAGAAACTGTACTTTGAATTCTGACCTTTTCCTTGCTTAGCGCTGTGCGATGCACTTGCAGTGCTGCACAGGGGCAGGAGCCTTGGCCCCGGTGAGCCACGCAGTCACGAGGGCACCAGGCACAGACCCGCTGCCGGGGTGCTTTGGGTGCTGTATTTTGTGTTTTCAAATCCTGTTACGTCTGCAAAACACCCATCTCTGTCTCTGTACTTATAGAATCGTTCTGTTTTTCATTTTCAGTGTACTGTTCAATAAATTACAGGAGATATTCGATACTGTATTACAAACAGGCTTTGTGATGAAAACTCTGCCCAAATCAAACAGGCAGAGGTAAGAGCTGCACCGATGTTTGAAGTGGGCTGGGCTGCATTATGATGTGTGGTGGGCCTGGTATAGTCAATTATTTTCAACTTATGATACTTTCCGTTTACTGTGTGCTCGTCCAGATGTGAGTCAAGGAGACCCTGTGTCTGCAAAGTCCCCCCGCTGTGTAAGGACACAACCACGAGTGTGACTCCTGGCACACTTCCGGGCCCACTCATACGCAGGCTGGGTACGAAAGCGGGCAGGCATCTGGAAACCATGTTGGAATTCTGCCAACCACAGGGCGGCCTGGCAGAGTCCACTGACCTGACCCGTTTCCTGTTTCCCTGTTTGTGAAGGGGGGTGACAGGCAACTACCTTCCCGCATCTCCATGCAGGCTAATCCTTTGGAATGATCTCTGACACTTAATACATATTGGTGATAACTAACACAGTTTATACAAGCATTTGTAAGACATTATCAAAGGTTAAAAGTCCTAAGAAGTTATGAAAATAGCAGAAGGACAGGTAACAACTCTGGGAAACTCTAGAAGAGATGCTAATTAGAGGAGACATCAAACAGCCCCGAGACGCAGGTGAAACAACACAGTATTAAAGTGACAGAACACTGAGGAAGAAGAATGTCTAGAAAGAGAGTGAAGTGTTCTAGGACCAATCAGGTAAAACCCCCGATGCAGACCACCCACCCACCATCTTTGACTTAGAAGAAAATGCATACATCCCAAATCATCTGTATAAATATATTCTTGTTAAAAAAAATCCTTGGGCTGGTGAGATGGCTCAGTAGTGTAAGCACCTGCCTGGCAAGCGCGAGGTCCTGAGTTCTACTCCTGGGACCCACATACAAAAAAAGGGCCGGTGATATCGCTCAGCGGCACAGGCGCCTGCTGGCGCGTGAGGTCCTGAGGTCAACCCCCGGTACCCACAAAAAAAAAAAATATATATCCTCGCTATATATTTGTGGTGGATTAACTCATGGTCAACTTGTAACCAGCTGAACTGAATCAGCGTGGTGCTGGGTGTGGAAGGCCCACCTGAGGATTGTTGCCAGCAGCAGAAAAGGAGAACTGGAGGGGAAGACGGTGCTGTTGATTCTTCTGGGGAAGCTTGTTCACACTAACTTTCCTGATATGAACTTGGCTGTTCTCATTGTCGGAGGAGCTCGGGTCCTCACTGTTGCTGAGGATGCTGTGGTACTTTTCAGCGGAGCTCTGGTCCTTACCTTGAGCATCGCTTCCTGGCTCTGGTGCAGATCCCTCAGCCTGCTGGCACAGATCCTTCATCCCGCTGGTGCAGACTTTCTAGTTCCCACCACTGGCCTTTGGGCCTTCCCAGTTGTTGGCCCACTTGGGGCCAAAGGGAGATTTTCGAGCGTGAGGTCCCAATGTTAAAGAATGCACGTGTGCAAGACATCAGCAACGATAGCAGGCAGCATGGAGCAGAGCAGAGCACAAGAGCACAAGAGCCGCCTGCGTCTTTATTGTGTAATTCTTATACAGGTTGTTATCTCACATTTACATTCTTACGTAGTGCGGTAACCAGCGCATGCGTGTTTACCTGTGCTAAGTCGTGGTTACATAACTATCCCACTGCGCCTGCGCTAGACAAGCAAGGTCACATCCTCAGGTGTCCTTAGACGCCCCTGAGCTTTGAAGCAGTCTGAGTGGGTCCCCCACACCAATGTAGATCCTCGATACAGACTTGCATGAGACATTGCCCTGGGCTCTGGGCCTCCAGCTGGACTCGTGCAGGACATTGCTGTGGAATCCAGGCCCTCAGCTGGATTCTTTGGGTCTCTAATGTGTGGACAGATCTCCTGCATTCTTGCATTTGACTCTTTGAGTGAATATTATAAAATAATCCTACAAATTGGGTGTCCTGTATTCAATCTTTTCCTTTGTAAACCCTGACTACAACAATAGTTAAGTGCTTCAGTGGCCAACCAGAGGTGCCTGGGATGGGGTTTTGAGAAAGCTGCTTTAATGCTCCAAAGCCTACATTTAACCATTGACAATATCCCTGATTTTCTCTAGAATGTGATACTCTCTTTACGAGGGGTTTATGCTGCGTTTATAGTAAAGCATACCAGAGGCTGGCTACTACAGTCTGTGGTCTAAATCCTACCCTCCCTCTGTTTCGGTCAATACAGTTTTACTGGGCCAGACGTGGTGGCACATACTTATATGTGGAACACTGGGAGGCTGAGGCAGGAGAATCACAAGTTCGAGCCTAGCCCGAGCTACTTATCAACCTAGCAAGACCCTGCCTCAAAATAAAAAGGACTGGGGATGTAGCTCAGTGCAAAGGCCCTGGGTTCAAGTCCCAGTACTGCAAACAAAACAAAACAACACCATCGTACTAATAACTACGAAGTTCTGGCTGAGTGAGCACATTAGCCGTGGATACAGAATCCAGCTCCTGCTTTTGTTAGACTGAGGCTAAGAGAAGGCAAACACGAGGCCCAGCAAGAAAGGGTGAAACACACAGGACAGAACACACAGGATAAAAACGTGAGTCAAAGTCCTGTCCACCATCGCTGGTGGGGCGAGTGGAGGAAGCAGATGAAGTGCCTGGTCTAGACATTTTGTTTTCAGATCAGCCTTCCTTCCCCAAAGAGCAGAGATTTCAGTTCAGGCTGCTATTAGTCAGCTTTTGGTTGCTGTGATAAAATACCTGAAGTAATCATCGGAGAAGAGGGAAGGGTTATTCTGGCTCGTGGTTTCAGAACTTTCTGTCCGCCGTCCTTGGCTGCGTGGTTTGGGCCCTGTGGTGCAGCGGGTACTTGTGATGGAGCAGAGCTGCTCACCTTATGGCGATTAGGAAGCAGAGAGAAGGAGAGATGAGGCTGGGGTTCCAGTATCCCCTTTGGTGGGGGCCCCAGTGACTTAACTTCCCCTGACCAGACTCCAACTCCTAAAGGTTCGCCACCTCCTTGCAGTGCCATGGGTCAAGGACCGAGCCATCACCAGACGGCCCTTGGGGCTCATCCAGGCCCTAGAGGGCTCTTCAGATGGCCAGCAACAGAGATGCCCTCGAGTTTGCTTAAGTAAAGAAGGTTTTCCTATAAAGATTTGCAGAGTTGATTCCTGAGATCCGAGACTAGGAACCACCATGCTATGGTTTAAATGCATGTGTCCCCCCAAAGCCACACATTGAAATTCTAACCCCCAAGGTGAAGGTACTGAGAGATGGGGCTTTCGGAGAGGAGATTAGTGCGTTATAAAACAAGCCCGAGGGAGCTTCCACCTTTACCCTTCCACCTTGCGAGGACACAGAGCCTGGCTCTCTCCAAACTCCATGTCTTCCAGTGCCTTGAGCTCAGGCTTCCCGGCCTCCAGAACTGCCACTAACAAATGCCTGCAGTGGATGAGCCTTCCAGCTGGTGTCTTGCTACAGCTGCCTGAATGGACGAAGACACCACCAGGAACCTAGGCCCAGAGCTGTGGGAGCTGAGGCCCCCATTGCGGTATCCTGCTCTTGTTTCTCACTGGCTTCCTCAATCTCTTTGAACTCTGATTTGCAAGTGGCTTTGGCCTCAGTGTGTGTGTAATTGCTTATGTTGCTTTCAGATTAAAGTAATAAATGCCTGGTAAAAATTCTCTCTCCTCCGCATCCCCAGCTCTCCTCCCCAGGAAGCAATTTCTGTTAATACGAGCTTCTTAGCATCAACACAAACTTTTCCTATGCACATATGAGCACATATATCCCTGTTTTATGTACATATAAGGGCATTCAATGTACAGCTTTCCATTTTTGCCAAATTTTAATAAAAATTGTAACCAGAAAGAGGTTGATTTACTAATTCATCTTCTTTGGCCAGAGCAGAATTCATGTTAGAAAAAAATTCAGGGAAACAATTTTTATTTTCTCAGTTGTCTTATTCATTCTTTAGTTTTCCTTTTTCATTTTCCAAATCAGATGTGCCCTTGGGAGACATATTAAAGGGTTATAAAATTTATATTATAAAACAAATCACTCACCATGCATTACTCATTTTAGACACACTGGCCACGGTTGTGTGTGGCTGAGAATATTTTACGATCTCAGATTCACAGAGCTGTTGTCCTTGGCCAAAATCAGATCAATTTACATTTTGTAATGGTGTGCAAGAAATAGAGCTTTGCCTATTCTATAATTCAACCTGACTTCGCCTCCCACCCTCCCTTGACCAGCGTGGTGGGCGTGTGGAGTCCCCCCCTTGCCTGCGGTTTTGTCCAAGGACTAGGGATCTCAGCAACCCCAGGAAGCTGGGATTTGTCCTCTCTGCTGCCTCCCCCATGTCCACAGAGCCGTCCCTGCTGTCATCTGCCTGCTCCCTTCAGGTCTGGTGGCTTGGCCCACACTAACCAGGAAGGATCCAGGTCACTAACCGGGAAGGATCCAGGTCACTCTGCCGCTGTGTTCGGGACTGGGAAGGAACTGCTGCTGTCGCCGGCCACATCTGCCCAGGCCCTTCTGCAGTCATTTCCTCTCTGGGTTTTGCAGTTTTTCCACATGGGGTGGGGGCGGGGTCCCAGGCCCACTTGGATTTTATTTATTTATTTATTTATTTATTTATTTATTTATTTTATTTTCCCACTTGAGTTTTAATGTGCTTCCTTCCACACAGTGTCTCAGGACAGCCACAGCCCCCCTTATCCACAGGTCATCGCTTTCCCTCTACCTCTGTCTCCCGCCCCCGCCCAGTCTACCAGCCCGCAATCAAAATGTCTTTGGCTTCATCCTGGAACAGATGGAGGTGCGGGTGGTTAGGGAAGGGATACGAGGGACATTATTCTGCTGCAGTGTTGTTACTCTCTGAGCGTTTCTTCGGCTTCTGTGCTAATCAGCTTTCTGTTACTGTAACACATATGTGAGATGATCAACTTAAGAAGAAGGAAGGGTAATTCCTACTCACGGTTGTGGAGTTTTCACCCCATGGCCAATTTGCCCTGTTGCTTTGGGGCACAGCATGGCAGAGCACATCAAGGAAGAGGCCTATTCATCTCATGGTGACTCGGAAAGGAAAAGAGAAGAAAAGCAGAGAAGACTGAGGTCCCACCGCTCCCTTCGAGGACCGCACCAGTGGTTTAAGTCCTCCCAGAAGCCCCTATTGTCTCCACCACTGCCCACTGGCTCCTGATGGGGAGCAACCCTTGGAGGACACTCCAGTTCCAAATTGTAGCAATTTGTATCTGGCTCCAGTGAGTCAGCCCCTCCCACTACATCATGTAAAAAAAAAAAAAAATCCATTAAACTCAGTGCAGTAGCACACACCTGTAACCCCAACACTGAGGGAGGCTGAGGCAGGAAGACTGCAAGTTCAAGTCCTGCCTGGGCAACTTTTTCGTTTTTGTTTTTGTTTTTTGTTTCTTTGAGACAGGGTATTGCTATGTAGTTCAGGCTGGCCCTGAACTCACAGTGATCCTCCTGCCTCAGCCTCCTGAGTGCTGGGATGACAGGCGGGCACCACCACACCCGGCCTGCCTAAGCAACTTAATGAGAGCTTTCCTCAAAATAAAAATATAAAAGGGCTGGGCATGTAGTTCAGTGGTAGAGCGCTCCTGGGTTCAACTCCCAGTAACACATACACACATATACACACAACATCCAAATACACACATGGGTGCGTACATGCAATGCATTAGGAATGCTGTATCGGGTCTGCATTTAAATTTCCTGTGGGGGGCCGGTGAGATGGCTCAGCGGCGTAAGCGCCTGCCTTGCAAGCGCGAGGGCCCGAGTTCGACTCCCGGATCCCACATACGAAAAAGGGGCCGGTGATATCGCTCAGCGGCACGGGTGCCTGTTGGCGCGCGAGGTCCTGAGGTCGACCCCCGGTACCCACAAAAAAATAAATAAATAAATAAATAAATAAATTTCCTGTGGGATCTACTTACTTGAGGAACTTTCTTTCTTTCTTGTTTCTTTCTTTTCTTTTCTTTTCTTTTCTTTTCTTTTCTTTGGGGGTGGGGAGCAGACAGGGCCTTGCTATGTAGTCCAGCCTGTCCTCAAACTTGAAATCCTCCCTTCTCAACTTCCTGAATGCCAGGATCACAGGCATGCGCCACCACGCCCAGCTGCTTAAATCTTACTACTGTCGGACTTCACAGGGTTGAAAGGGACAGAGTACAGTTTCTAGCAACCTGCACCAGAGGACAGAGGATTCTGTCTTCTGTTCAGCATGAAGAGTGCCCCGGCTGTCAGGGAAAAAGACTCCTCGTTACCACTTAGCCCGCCCGGCTCTGGTGCCCGCAGCAGGGGCAGGGATTTTCCTCTCCACCGCCGCAGACTCCCGTACTCCCCTCCTCCGAAAGCAGGGCGCTCTCAAAATAACGCTTCACCGGCTTTCTGGGCGTTCCTTAATCCAGGTGGGCTGACATCTAAAATTCAGCAGCACACACTTGCAGTGTAGAGAATCCTTTGCCACGTAATGTAAAGTCCTAGGACTGCGCGGACTCGCCGCGCCCTGGAAGGCGGGCGCCGGTGAGGAAGCGACTGTTTTGCTGGCAGCTTCGAGAGTAGTGCAGTAAAAGTAGTGAACTCATAATGGAGAATTTTTGATTTCTTTATTACCTTTTTCTAAAAATGTGCAAACTCATGGCTTTAAGCTAGTTTTGTACAAGGTTTCCTTTGTTTCACCTCTCTCTCTCTCTCTTTATGACACTTTGAAGGAAATCAGGTAGACCAAGAAAGCGTTTGATGTTCTGGGTCAGATCAGGGCATTCAAGGGCCGCAGAGGTGAGGACGAGCACGCTGCCTGCGGCCTCTGAGGCTCGCACGGCAGCTCAGCGACGAAGCGCCTTTCTGGGCCCCGCTGACTGTAACCATAGGAAAATGTAAGCCCTGTGTCGCCAGAACTGCTGTTTCAGGACAACGTGGACATCCGGATTTTCATGTCAACCTCCATGGGTTTCTTCTTTTGGCATTTTGAGACTTACCCAAACAAACCTGCGTGCCACATTTGGCCTGCAGGTTGCAATTTCTATTCTAGACTTTCTGACATATGCTCCTTTTGTGATAAAAAAATGAAACCATAGGACTCCCTAGGCAAGTCCCACCAAAAGACATCCAATAGACACAAACAGCAGAGAAATTACTTTTAATCAAGGCAAGACTGTGGGAAATTAGAACTCCTTCCAAATGGCGGCTCAACTGACACACGTCTTTAGAGATTATGGGCAGAGGTTATGGAGCAGAAATTTCCCTGAAGGATGTGCTCGCGGGAAGCATCTTTCAGAAGAGGATGGGACAAGAGCTGTTAAAGGCCCCTGGAAACCCTGCGTACACACAGCCACCAGTGCAGAGGAGGGGTCTCCGGGGATGCTAGTAGGATTTTAAATTTTTTCTTTTATAATTTCCACTTAATTAAAAAATTTACTCCAGGGCCGGTGAGATGGCTCAGCGGCGTAAGCGCCTGCCTGGCAAGGGCGAGATCCTGAGTTTGACTCCCGGTACCCACGTACAAAAAAAGGGCCGGTGATATCGCTCAGCGGCACGGGCGCCTGCTGGCGCGTGAGGTCCTGAGGCCAACCCCCGGTACCCACACAAAAAAAAAATTTACTCCAAATTTTGACAAATATTGTATTGATTTATTGTTAGCATTTTTGTCATATCTTAGACTTGTAGTTGCTTCACACTCATTTCTATTTTTTTATCAAGAACCGACAAAGAGCGGGGTGTGGTGGTACATGCTTGTAATTCCAGCACTCTGGGATGCTGAGGCAGGAGGATCACAAGTTCCAGCCCATGATGGGCAACTGAGCAATTTAGCAAGACACTGTCTCAAAATAAAAAATGAAAAAGGGCTGGGAGTACAGCTCAGTGTGAAGGTCTGGTGTTCAATCCCCAGTACCGAAAAAAAGTTACTTGACACACATTTCAAAAATTATTTTAGTATACTTGGATAAAAATTCTTATAGGAATTGCAAAGTGGCTGAAAGGGCATAAATGGAAGGACGCTGATAAATAGCGAGCGACCAGGGAAGTCCAGGGTGGACCAGTCCTACCTGGTGTTTGTTAAAGACCCAGACACCCCTGTGAGCGCACATGATGTTGGATCTGAGCAGGGACCAGAAGGAAACAAATGTCTGGCCATCCCTACGAGGAGGATGAGGTTAATGAACATATGTATTTTACTTTATTTTTGTTTGGTTTTTTGAGACAGGGTCTCACTATATACTTCAGGTTGGCCTTGTACTCACTCTGTAGCCCAGACTGGCTTCAAACTCTCAGTGATCCTCCTGCCTCAGCCTCCCGAGTGCTTGGGGTTACAGGTGTATGCCACCATGCCTGGCTCCCTGTTTCCTATTGTCTTTTATTTTACTCTGTAATTTATGTATACAGTATTTTGGGTTTCTTATATAAAAGAAATGCAATATTTAATCTTGTGTATCTGATTTATTTCACTTAACATTATTGTCTCAAGGTGCATCCATTTTCTCACAAATAACTCAGGTTTATCCTTTCTTATGACAGAGTAATATTTTGTTGTGTATAAATACCACATTTTATTTAGCTGTTCATTTGCCATGTTTTCTACAATGAATATGTATTACTTTCCTATTAAGAAAAAAACTGTACACATCACACACACATTTAGAATAACAGGAATACGTTACTTTTCCCACTAGTTAATCTTTCCATTTCATGGGATGGCTACAGGGTGGCCAGCTTAGGCAAGCGACATAGCCACTCACCCTCTGGGGCTAGGGAGCTGGAACCGATCCCTGCAGAACCCTGGAGTCCAGAAGGCTGCACTCCTGTGTCCCGGGACCCAGAAAACATTGCCCACCCCTGCATATATGGGGATCTGTCTTGTCAGAACCCTCAGTTGGGGGAAAATGGCCTCCTCAAAAAGCTGAAGGGCAGGAGTGGTGGTGCACACCTGTAATCCCAGCACTTGGGAGGCTGAGGCAGGAGGATCACCTCAAGTTCGAGGCCAGCCTGGGCTACCTAGTGGGACCCTGTCTCAAAAAAAAAAAAAAAAAAAAAAAAGTTGAAACCCCAACCCTACACCAAACAAGGCTGCAGAATCCAAATCGTTCTTCCTACTACTTATGACAATACAGAGACCATATATGAACATAAAAAAGCAATCACAGTCAAGTGAAGTATTGGGATCCTTGGCAGAGGCAAACTCAGAGCTGCCATGGGCTGTTTGCACTTGCAGAGCTCACAGAACACACGTTTGTGCATGCACACACACACACACACACACACACCCATTTGTGAGAAAGATGAGCTCCCCTGAGAAACAGCCATGGATCCCCCATGAGAGAGAACCAGCAGACACAGCGTCAAGACAGCGGGTGTCCCTGGTAACTTGAGTAATTGGACAACATGAAAAGTGACGCTGCAGAAAAAGAAGTCAGATTTGATGAATACATAATTTGCAGAAGTTTCTGGAATGCTCAGTGGGATAAGTAAAACCGGATGTGCCCTGGAGGTACTTGTTTTGTTAGTGCGGAGTTTCACAAGTCAAGTGTTCTTACAGAGGAGTGCACTGCACACAGCAGTGAAGGGGGACAGTCTGACAAAAGAGGCCACCAATTTCTAAATGTTTGGATGAGGACTCAGGCCACCAAACCTGCTTTCATCTGGAAGAGTCCCCCATGGTCCCTGTTCCCTACCTCCCTATGGCCTGGTGACTGTCGGCAAGTCTTGTCCCCCGCTCTGTGCAGGGTGTTAGATTAAAAGGTTGGAGGTTGACGTTGGATTAGAGGAGCTGAAATGAGTAGTGGGCAGGACGACATATCCAAGCTGACAAGACTGTAACGTGACAACCGAGAGGTCTGCGCACCCAGGAGAAGAGGGAGGCACTGGCTGTCACCACGGCCACTGACGGGCCCACGGGCCAGTCACGGAAACTGAGAAATGGAAAGCTGAGTCTGAGCCAGAGACAGGGCGGGAGAGGACGCTGGGGAGGAGGGAGGGCCGGACACCTAACAGGCTCTGCAGCGCATGGAGAGGCGGCCGTGCAACAGTCACCCAGCACCGCGGCCCTGGAGACAGCACACGGCCTGTCCTTGTTCTCTTCTTCCTTGGAGGCGTCAGTGCCACACCCCCTCCTGCGCGCCTCTCTGCTGGCCCCATCCCAGCCTCAGCTGTGCTCCTGCCTCGGTGCCCTTTATATGTCCACTCAGAGCCTGCATAAACCAAAGGCCAGGAGGACTCCGTCTTTCTCTTGCCAGGGCCTGAGTGTCTTTAGCCCCCAGGGCCAGCAAAGGGCAGGGCCCCTGGCAGGGCTCGGGACGGGGTGTGGAGAGGACAGGCTCGCGTGGCTGCACACCACCCAGCCAACCCCGAGAGAAATCGATACATACAGCCTTGGCGGCCGGCAGGCGAATCACATCAGTTTATTAAGAAAAACTCCAGTTCAGTGGGAAACGATCACACGATATCTTGGCATGGCATAGACAAACAGTTAATTGGCTGAAA
Source organism: Erethizon dorsatum (assembly GCA_028451465.1). Taxonomy (NCBI): domain Eukaryota; kingdom Metazoa; phylum Chordata; class Mammalia; order Rodentia; family Erethizontidae; genus Erethizon; species Erethizon dorsatum. The sequence goes on along the minus strand of CM051832.1, from coordinate 118,728,001 downwards.
TTTCTGCTCTGTATTCAAATGTTTTGGCATCACTCTGACTGTCATTTTATCTCCTCTTCCTAGATTAAAAAAATTCTGTGAGGTATTTTTATATCTTCTCTGGTCAACTCTGCAGGAAAAGACTCATCAGGAGAGCTGCCAATCTGTTTTCAAATGCTTAAGTATGGCTATGTTATTATTACTAATTTTTAAAAGGATTTAAACATTTATTTTAGTTATTAAGTTAGTTATTACTCCCTAAGGCTTTCTGTGAGTAGTAATGGAATACAAGAGGACCGCGCTGTTCTAACAGAGAATACAGTTCGTGTGAGATAAGCTACTATTGGGATGGACTGGGGAACTTAGTAAAAGGGGCTCTGATCAGAAACGCAGTGTTTGAACTGGGAAAAGTATTTGCTAGGAGCATAATCTAGCACGCTCCAGTGCTGAAATTAGAAGCAGGGCGAGAAGTTCATAAAAAATCCATTTATAAGCTCAGTGACTCTTCCTTTCCTAAGAACATCTTCTCTCCTGAGTTGGTCAGGCTCAGCTCTGACTGCGGGGATGTTCTGCTCTAGAAAACCCTGACACGATTGCAGTCTATTACTGCTGGGAGGGCACAGAACCGCGTCTGTAATGCGGCTCTTGGCCTCATCTTCCTGCCAAAAAAGAACCGACAGGACTCCAGGAGCCAAAACTGCTGCTGTAAAATGAGGGATGACAAGGAAAGTGCCTTTTGCTACCCAGCCGCGTGTGCTGGGCTAAGGCGCACAGTAAACGTCCTCCCGTGTGCAGCGAGGTGATCGGGAGCTCATTTCTGCCTCGAGGAGGCCGCAGGGAGAGGGGCTCTGGACGAGGCCCACCAATGTGCATGGTTGCGGAATAAATGCAGTCTCGGAGCAGAGATTTAGTAAGCAAAAGACTTTCTATTGAGATGCTAAAAGGCCGTTTCAAAATAAGATCAGACTGGGTAGTTTCGTGTTTAAAGCCCATGTGCGATTTGGCCAATTCGCAAATGAAAGTCTTGTTCAGATTTGGGGAAAGGGGCTTCATGTAAATGCTTTTCAAACTTAGCTGGTCTTCGGAGTAGCACAGGAAACTTTTAAAACACAAATGCTTGGGCCCCCCACCCCAGATTTTTGGAGTTGGGGTAAGAGAATGGAGTCAGGAATCCTGAATTTGGGAACCACCTGACGGACTTTGGAGGGAGAGTTTAGTTCAGGGCCACACAGAACTGGTTTTGAATCTGGCCTGTGTGCCCTGGAGCACGTTTTTCCTCCGTTCTGAGCTTCGGCACCTCAGGGAAGAGTAACTGCGGGATGAATTAATCAGCTACCGCGCGCTGGGGTCTGCGCAGACCGGACACTGTTCGGCACTCGGTCGCCCTCCCCTGCTCACTCCAGATGCCCGAAACCACTGCCGTGTGGTGGTAGCCAGTTGCACACAGCCAGTCTGCCATGCAGCAGGTCCAGATGGTGGCTGGGTCATGGAGAGGACGTGCATGTGTCTCAGTTATTTCTGACAACCGCAGGTAGAATTGGAGTGAGTGTGTGGCGTCCAATCCGAAGCCAGCAGCAGTTGGATGGAACTCGTCGGGCAGGTTGGCACAGGCCTGGGGCTTTTGAGTCACTGAGGCACAGCTGGGGCCTGGGACCCTCAGGAGACAATTCCCCTGGTGCTTACAGTAGGGCCTCGATATCTTTAGGGTTCACTTATTCTTACCACAGTTGAGGGGTGCCTGTGGGCACGCTTTCCAGGCAACACCGAGCTTGCCTGGCCTCGGTCCTCTTCCATTTCCCCTCAGCGCAGAGACTGACGCTGACGTACACATAACTAAGCTTGCTGGGTTGGCAGTTGTACCTGAAGCCCAGAAGGAGCAGCGCTGCTTGTGTGGTAATAACAGCAAGTGTTTATGGGATGTTTGCTTTGTGGGTGAACTTTTGCCCTAACAACAACCCTAGGAGAAAATCCTGGGAGGCGGGTGATATTTTTTATTTGTCCTTGTATGTTTTAATTTCTATTTTTTGCAAATAATGGAACCCAGGGCCTCGTTCATGCTAGGTAAGACAACCCTTATTTTACAGATCAGGGAAAAAAACAAGAAAGAGAGAGGTTAACTAGGCAAAGAAGTATTGGAGGAGAATGAGCAGCAGGAGGAAAGAGCCTTCCCGGCAGAAGGGACAGAACGCCCAAAGGCCCCACGGCAGAAAGGAAGAGTGCATCTGAGGAAAAGACGGGTCACTGCTGCTGCTACAGAGAGCAGGAAACCAAGGCTGCCAGACTGCATGGGCTGTTACAGGCCATGTGACTTGGGCCGTGGCGAGAGCAACAGGTAGTAGCACAATCCCAGCATGCTGGGAGGCTGAGGCAGGAAGATCACAAGTTTGAGCCCAGACTGGGCAACTGAGTGACTTAGTGAGTCCCTGTCTCAAGAAGCAAAACAAAGAATCAGCCCAGAGCAGTGGGAAGCAGTTGAGGATTTGTTTTTTAAATAGTTATGGAATTTAAAAAGTATGCACAAGGGTAGAAGAGGACACTAGGCCTCTCTGTACAAACCCCCAGCTTAAACAAGGAGCTACTGCCATTGCGATGGAGTGAAGCTGGCAGCATCCCAGGAGATGCATGTAGAGAGGCCTCAGAGTGGACCTTGAGGCAAGAATTGGGTACCAGTGGTTTATCTGTGAGTCAGCAAAGAGTGACAGAGAAGTGGAGAGGCCAGACATGGGAGAACGGAAGGCATCCAGGAGGACCTTCTCATACGGGCTTAGCAGGACCAGCTTCACAGTTTGCAGGCCTTTTGTTCTTAGGTTGTGAAGAATTTCAAAATGAAGCAGGGCATGATGGCTCATGATTATAATCTCAGCTATTCCAGAGGCTGAGGCAAGAGGATCTCAAATTTGAGACTAGACTGTCTCAAAAGAAATAAAAAGGACTGGGGAAGTGTTCTGGGCATGTTCTGGGTTCAGTTTCAAAGTGGTGGCAGCACAAAACCCACCTCTGGGCCCTTCTGAGCGCCGGGGCCTCTGGAGCAATATCTGCCTGTCAGGGTTGAGAGGGCTGAAGGGGTAAATTCACGTGTGAGGCCCCCAAAGAAAGCGCGCATAGGCAGATGTCAGCAACAGGGCAGCAGCAGGCCGCTGAGCAGAGCAAGCGCCACCTGCATCTTTACCGATTAGCTCTTACACGGGTTGTTTTCACGTATTTACATTCTTGTATAGTGCCGTAACTGGCTCGTGTGTGTTCACCTGTGCTAGGTGGCGGGGTCACGTTCTCAAAGCTATCTGGGAGCGCCCTTACCTGCCCAGAGCTTGGGCACTTGGAGCGTACCCCACACTGCCCCGCACCTCCGAGGCAGTCCCCACCTTTGGGCCATTGTCGCCTAACCCTACAGGGAGACTTGGCAAACAGCCAGAGGCGCACATCTCAGAGGCTGAGGAGTCCGCCAGCATTGGTGGGAGTCCGCTCCCGCGCAGTTCAAACTTCCTGGCTCTTCCCGTCTGTCCTGACTGTTTTTTTTTTTTTTTTTTTTTTTGGTGGGTACCGGGGGGTCGACCTCAGGACCTCGCGCGCCAGCAGGCGCCCATGCCGCTGAGCGATATCACCGGCCCCTTTTTCGTATGTGGGATCCGGGAGTCGAACTCGGGCCCTCGCGCTTGCAAGGCAGGCGCTTATGCCACTGAGCCATCTCACCGGCCCTGTTTGTTTGTTTTTTGAGAAAAGGTCTCACTAGATCATTCAGACTGGCCTAGAACTCATGGTGATCCTCCCGCCTCAGCCTCCCAAGTGCTGGGATTATGGGCGTGTGCCACCACACCCACTTCCCTTCTGTCTTGCCAAGGAACATGGCTTTTCCTGGCTTCCCCAGGTAGATCCCAGCAGTTGGCATAGTGCCAGTGCCACCTACATGGTCAGTCCTAGGGGACATGGGCCAGGCACCAAGAGCCTCTGCCACGGCAGCCGAGGACAAGGGAGCATCTCAGGGAGACCAGGGGGATTCCTCAGTTTCTGGGTTTGGGCCCGGAAGGCTGGAGAGTCCTTGCTGGAGACGGAGCTTGGGAAAGCAGGGTGTTTGTGTGTGTGGGCTTTGGCTCCTCCACACGGTGATGGCAAGACGGCAGTTGCAGGCTAGGGTCTTAGGCTCACAGCGAATGTCTGGCAGGGGCAAGGATGGCAGTGGCGAGGGGGGGAGTACGGAGGCCTCGAGACGCTTGGTGTCCGTTGTCCACAGGCTGGGCCCGGTCACTGCAGTGCCGAGCACCCTCATCAACTGAAGCAGAGGTGACCTCAGGCTCACACCTGCCCCTGCGACCATCACTGAGGAAGGTGGCCGGCATCCTCTCCCTCCATGGCTCCTCCTGCAAAGAGCTTCCTGGGTCAGGGCTGCCCCCGTCCTGCCCTGGCCTTGGCAGGAGCAGAGAGCAGATGGTCTAAAACCACCAGGGTCAGGCTGACCTCTGCCGCCACCCCACACCCCAGCCCGCAGTTGAGGCAGAGGCAGAGGCCGAAGGGGAGGGAGGCTCTGAAATCACCAGACAAACATTGAAATTGTTTTCCAGTCTTATCTGTAGATTCTGTTTCATGGGTTTTTTCCATGCAAATAAAACTCTAAGTTTAGCCGTGGATACTAAAATAATGAATTTACCCTCCAAATGGAGACCAGTGAAATGGCTGGATTCTAGAATCTAATTGCCAGGAGCACTTAAAGTAGCCAGAACTTTGTAAGTGGTCCTTGGGGTGCTGTGGGTGTTCTGCATTTCTGCATAGGTCAGTGTCGTTAAAGCAAGGGCACCCGGGCGCCATTCGTGGGGACAGTGCTCCTGAGGCCGCTCCGCCCTGTACTAGAGCCAGTCTGAGTTTCCGAACAAGAAGGTGATGGATCAGACCTGCCAGGCCCTTGTAGCCTGGGGATCCTTGGCCCAGTAATTGTTCCTTATTGTTCTTTCTCATTAAAATCAAGGTTAAAGAAGTCATATGGCCCCTGGCTTTTAGAGAGAAATCTTTCCAGGGGACCCTGGAGACAGTGGAGGACCCATGGGCCTGGAGTGGTGTCAGGCTCTTGTGGCCTGCTTTCTTCGCTGTAAATGACGGGCACATAAAGTCATCTGGTAGGCTCTGGTGTGGGCAGGTCGAGCCAGTATCATCACAGGTATCATCACAGGTTTTTCTCCTAGACTGGTAGCTCATGCCAGTTCTCTCCCACACTGAGGGCATCTGAGGCGCCCATCTCATTCTAAAACATTCATGTGGAAAGTAGAAGAAATGCAGGTGAATGAGTCATATTTGTCATTGTGGAAAATTAAACATCTGGTCTGTTAATTTTATTTTTTTCCTTTTAAATTCAACTATTTCAACCCTCCAGGCACAGCTTGAGGGATTCTTATTTATTATAATTTCATGGCTGTTTCATTCAGGGCTGATATTCAGTATTAAATGTCAGGTTCAGCGTGAGCACCAGCAGCTACACAGTTGTGTTGCACACTCCGCATGACAACCCCGGTCACCTCGCTCCCTCTTGGAGAAAGAACAAGAGGGGACACTGAGGCACGCCCATCTGGGGGTGTAGTAGTGTCGTGTGTCGAGGAGAGGGGACGGGCTCTGGGAATTCTGCTCCCCGGGGCTGGCTCCTCCTGGCCGCCCACTCCCGGGCAGGCCTGTGCCACTCACGGCCCTCCCAGGCTGGAGGACTTGGAATCCAAAGATGGATAATCTGCGATAGCGAAAGCGACAGTCCAAATTGGTTCCAAATGCAAGGATGTTTCATAACGGTGCTGGCGCTGATTGTCTCACACAGCTTCGAGCTTCAAATGTTTTCCAGCCAAATAAAGAGGACTCATAGCCATCAAACTCCCGTCCAGTGTAATTACCATAAATCATTATAAATGGCTTCTAATATTGCTGGGAACGTAGGTGCTTGGCTGTACTCACGGGGCTGTGGTGCCGAGAAGGCTCCGCCGTGGCAGCGACCTGTCACATCACCCTCAAGGCCTGCACTTTGCTCAGATGAGGAAATCTCTCTAAATGTCTTGTGCTCTTGTGGTCGCCTTAGATGCCCTCAATGTGGGAGAGAACTGGCATGCGCTACCAGTCTAGGAGAAAAACCTGTGATGATACCTGTCTCAGTAAGTACCGCGTACGCCAGAATAATAAAGGGAAGAGCCAACACGCCTTGTCCTCGGTACTTCACGTCTAACTTTTATTTCTGGGGCTGAGGACGGAACCCAGGGCCTCCTGTACGTTAGGCACAGGTTCTACCCTGGGGCTGCGTGCCCAGCGACTTCGTGTCTATACCTACCCTATAAGATAGGCTGACGGCCATTCCCACGTCACTAACGCAGAAACGGAAGCACAGAGAAACTGCAAACGCAGCCCAACACTGCGCTGCTCAAACGAGGCACTGGCCCTGCAGGGTTGCAATCCTGCGATCCTCTTTAAACCCATTCCTTTTACGCCAATCACTGATACCTCCTGCGTCCCTTGGGGGACGGAGACTCAACCTCTGCCCTCAGGGATGGGCCAAGCTGATGAACTTGGAGGAAGACTGTCCCAGGAGCTGGCCGTGTGCTGCAGGCGTCAGCTGAAGACGCTGGCGAGGGGCCCTTGTGGCTGGAGAGCCAGGGAAGGGCCTGTGAGCAGAGCTCCGCGTTTTCCCCACTGCACCTCCAGATGATGTGGGTGTAAGTCCCAGGTACGTATGTGAAGCTCAAGTTACTGTTCTCTCTCTGGCCCCATGCTGGGTTTAGACCCAGCCCCTCTCCCTGTGGCAGCCTCTCCCCGGACCCGGTGTCCCACCTTCCCCTACCTTTGGCCCCACTATGTCCAGAAGAGCTCCTGATGACCCTGCTCCATCCAGTGAGCTTTGCCGGGTTTAGCAAATGGAAAGAGGACATTGATTAAATTTACATTTCAGAAAAAAAAATTTATATTTCAGATAAGCTGTGAAAAAATTGCAGTGCACATAGTCCTGTGCAGTACTGGGGATGTACTTAGGCCATTACAGTATTTGCTGTCTAACTGCAACTCAAATTTAATTGGATTGTCCTGTATTTCGTCTGGAAGTCAGCACCCGGCACCCGGCAGGCCCGCTCCGGAGGCTTTCCCTGCTTCACCTGCAGCGTACCTGTGCCCACCGTGGGGAGCGAGGCTCAGGCAGGATCTGACCTGGGGACCAGGGAGGTCAAGGGCTGCAGTATGCGTGGGGCTGGGCCCAAGTGAGTCGTCCTCCAGGGCAAGGCTGCAGAAATAGCCTACCTAAGCGCGACTCCACGAAGAGGTTCCCGAGCTGAAATAAACGGTGTCCACGGCGGCCACCGGAGGGCGGGCTAGCCTGCGAAATGGTTTTCCTCCACACAGGAGTGAGGGGATGGAACTTCGCCAGCTGGACAGAGGATCCCTCAGAGCCAGGTCCAAGTGCAAAGAAAACCGCAGGCGCATCCTTCTTCTCTCACAGCCGAGGCTTTCCACGAACCGAGTGGCCACAAGGACAGTGGCTCTCGGGGACAGGGGTGTCCCCAGCACCTCGCAAGGCCGGTACTCAGGGTGCTGGGTAAGTAGGTGCAGTGCACAGAGTAAGGAGGGAAGGCCAGGCCCAACCCACCCAGGGCGGAGCACACAGAAGACACTTAGTCAAATACCCACTGAAGCTGGCTGTGGTGGTGCACACCTGTCGTCCCAGCTCTGAGAGGCTGAGGCAGGAGGATCGGAAGTTTGAGCCCAGCCTGTGCAAATTAGTGATTTAGCAATGCCCCATCTCAAAACAAACAAAAAAGGACTGGGGGTGTAGCTCCATGTGAAGGCCCTGAGTTCAATCCCCAGTATTGTGACAGGTTGAAGGAGGGCACAGCCAGCCCCAGGAGGGAAGCCCTTCGAGCCCTTTCCTTCTAGGCACCTGAGGCCATGGTTTCTGGTACTGATGCATGAGGAGCGGGTGAGAGGGGCAGGCAGGAAGGGAGGCACTGGGAGAGCGCAGGTTGGGGAGGGCAGTAGAGGGATGACGCTGCGGATGTCAAATGTTCTCTCTCTGCTTTTTTCCTTCCGCAGCGCCAGGGCTGGAACCCAGGGCCTTACAGTGCCGGGAAGCGCGCTGCCCCCGCCACACCCCCAGCCCTGAGGTGTGCCGTGTGACTTTGGAGGGGCCGCATACTTTCTTGAGGCACCATTTCGAGTCAGTAAGCTGGGAATATGCTTTCCCCACTTCAGCGGTCAAGTGAGAAAATAGATGTGATCCCAGGGCAGAGCACTGTAAAATGGGAAGTGTGTAAAATGAGGACCTGTCGTCCCTCTGTGTCACTGGGACTCCCTTCCCTAAAAACGAGGGGAGTGGCTGCAGTGTGAATGAAAGAGAGGAAGGGAAGGAGGTGGAACGGTGCGAGGAGAGACCTGAGAAGAGCACACTGGCGTGGCTGGCTCCCGCTGCCCTCCCTCGGTAAACATTCTGGAGAAGCCGGCTGTTAATTGTCCCGTTTTTCAGATGAGACGCTCATCCCTTACCCAGCAAGCCCCTCCTGAGCCCCGGCCCTGCCCTGGGGGTGCTGCTGGTACCTGGGTCTCCCCAGATGTCCTTCTGCCCCACAGCTGCCGGGCACTTTAATCTTCTAATTTCTCCTCTAGGAACCTCGGGCAGGCACTGGGACGGGATTACTTTAATTCTTTGTTTTAGGGTCAGGGAGCAAGGTGCTTAGCAAGGGGTCCGCACAGCCTCTTTCCTAATGGAGGGGTTTGAAATGGATAACAAGAGGAAATGACCCTGCTTTTTTGATAAGTGAGTGAACTATCGGAAACTGGAAACAGCTAGCTGTCCTTCAGTGGGGGAGAAGTTCCCCCACACCGTGCATGGAGGGGCAGAGCCATGCGTGCGGCTTTTGGTTGGTTGGTTTGTTTTCACTCCTGGGACAGAAACCCAGGGCCCACGTAGGCTTTGTGCCAGGCAAGCGCTCTGCACCGAGCCAGCCTGGCTTGTTTGGTTTTTGAGTTAGTAGTCAGGGCTCTCATCACTTTAGGTCTTGTTTGCCGAGGGCGGTCTGCCAAGCCTCCCACACTACAGAGAGCCCTTCCCAGTCCTCGTCGCAGTCCAGGAAGTTATATTTGTAATCCCAAAAGAGAGTTAGTTCCAATCTACCACTTCCAACCAATCCACGGTGACAATAAAGACACTGAGACACATCTATAGTTGTGGGGAGCCAAGGGAATCCTAAGTCCAAGATGGTGGTTACCAGAACAAAGGCCTCAACCCAGGGCCGAATCCGGGTTTTATTAATTCTCAAGGAGGGGAGTGGCTTGGGGATGAGTGACTGTGAGAATGGTGGGAAGTCCGTGAGTACCGTGAGCTGGGGTAGGTAGGTGGCCTGAAATCACCTCTGCAATATGCAGAGGGAAGGATATGCAGAAGGAGTCATCTGCATAACACAATTCAAGGTAGTATCTAATGTTCTGGGGTCGGTGCTTCAGCTCTGATGTGTAATCTTCTATGCCCTGGGAAGTCATAGCCTCTTTCTCGAGGCTCGATCCCAGCCGACAGTGTGGAGCACGGCTCTCCATCCCGCCAGGCTCACCCATGTGTTTTGGGAGCTATGGGGGCTGGGAAACACTGACCTGTCGCCTTGCTTCAAAGACTACACATCAGCACCTCGGCTGGACCAATTCACATTGCTTAAAGCCAATTGAAGGGATCAGGAAGAGTCCTGGCCAGCTCTGTACACATCAGTACATGGAAATAGGGCCAGGTTCAGCCAAAATGGAGACAATTGCTCTTCTTTCAAGGAGAGCCGTCCAGGTGGTCCCACACCAGGCCTGTTCTCACTTGAGCCCGGAAGAGCAAGACAAGGTCATGGGACTGCCTCAAGGTCACACAGCAGGGGTGTGCAGGGATGGGCTCTGACGCAGGCCGCTCCACTCTGGAAGCAGCTGGCACGCATCATGCTGGGCAGTGTTGGTGGAGGCTGATGGACAGGCACCCGGCCGGCCTCCCTTGATGGGCGCTCTTTTCTGAGCAGCCTTCCTGGGATGGGCAGCTCTGCATGCATCGACCTGGTGAAGAAAGCACCCTGGGGTCTCTCCAAGTACGTAAGCAAGCAGAGGAAGTTTCTCTCTGTGTTAAAAAACACAATTTCTGGGCCGGTGAGATGGCTCAGCGGCATAAGCGCCTGCCTGGCAAGCGTGAGGGCCCGAGTTCGACTCCCGGATCCCACATACAAAAAAAGGGGCTGGTGATATCGCTCAGCGGCACGGGCGCCTGCTGGCGCGCGAGGTCCTGAGGTCGACCCTCCGGTACCCACAAAAAAAAAAAAAAAAAAAAAACACAATTTCTGCCCAGGCACCTGGGAGGCTGAGGCAGGAGGATTATAAATCCAAGCCCAGCCTGGGCCACTTAGGAAGACTTTGTGTCAAAATTTTAAAAATAAAAAAGACAGACGATGTAGCTCAGTGCAAAGGGCATGGGTTCCATCCACAGTACTGGAAACACACACACACACACACACACACACACACACACAGAGTAATAAAACAAGGTTTCATATGAGCTCGTATTTTTGTCTGTGTACGAGAATAGCTGAGAAGATTTCGGCCAGTTTTCAGCGGTTCCTTCTGTGGGGAATGGGGATAGGTTGAGGGAGAGCTCCTGACACAACACTGGCTATTGCTTGAATTTCTTGTAACAAGTCTGAAATTTAGAAAACTTGTAAATGCGTTGTTTGCAGTAGTGAAAGCTTAAAAACTGCCTCAGTGCCTTCCCCAACAGCGCAGGTCCTTGCTGATCCCTCTGGCTGCCACCTTCCCCGCTCAGCCTGGGGTGGCGCTGAGGTCCCGATGCATCCAGGATTGGGGATCAGAGTAGATCTGAGAGGAAAGAGGCTGTGTGACCGTGGCAGGTCATAACCCCATGTGCGTGCGCACACACACACACACACACACACGCCGGGACTGGAGCCTGAATCTGTGGCTCTGTCCCTACACCCAGCCCTGCAGATGGAGGGAGCGGGAAGGGGGCTCTGTCCAGTCCCGGAGGACCAGGCTTCCAGCCGGGTGTGACGGTGCCGGCGCCTCTCCTTCCCTCCCTCCAGGTGAAGTGGGGAAGAAGGTGCCCTCCTGACTATCCAGGCCCCCTTCTCTGGCGGTGCTGCAGATGTGTGAACCCTTTCCCCTGCCCCTGTCCCCCAACACAGCTTGTGGTGGGCACGTCAAGGTTCACGAACATGTGTGCTGAAAACTTAGTGGGCCATTGTCCATAAGGTTCACCCTGGTTTTCTCTGAGTGGGGAGATGGTGATTGAGCTTCGCTTCCTTCTTTTCCTCACATCCGTGGCTTATTTATTTTATTTTATTTATTTATTTTTTGAGATAGGGTCTTACTAAGTAGTCCAGACCGGCCTCAAACTCACGGAGATCCTCCTGCCTCAGCCTCCCTAGTCTGGGATCATAGGCATTCGCTACCACACCTGGCTTGTGGTTTGTATTTGCTTAATTTGTTTTTAAAGTTTGTCACAACTCCACAGGTAAAATCACCAAGAGTGGAACAGAAAAGAGAGATGCACAAAAAGAAAGAAGAAAATGAGAATTAGAGACAAGGGGGTATTACAGTGAGGAACAGAAGGCGTGAGAGGTGGAGCGTGAATGTGGAGGCGGAGGAGCCCAGGGAGCCTGGCAGCACCCAGAGGGGCAGCAGCCTGGCAGAGATTGGCCTCGCAGCTGCTCACGGGCACCCTCCAGACGGAACGAGAGCCTCCACCCGAGCCACTCGCCCGGGTCCTTGGGCCCTGGAGCGGCAGATGCCACGTGTGGCCAGCCCGGAGCACCTGCTGGGACTCAATCCGCCATGGTCGCTGGTCCTGGCAGTTGTGCCCGGCTGGTTGGCAGAAGCACCAGACTTCCACTGCTCCAGTGATGTCTCCTTGGCTGTTTGTGTAGCTGAGAAAGAGTGATCGTGTTTCCTCCTGGAGCAAAGAGTGGGTGCGCTCACTGCCCGTTATAAAATATCCTGCTCCTCTAACTTTAGGGGCCCTTCGATGGATATTTGCACTGCACTCACTTCCCGTGGTAGGTAAGACTCTGTCCTCGGAAACAGGAGGGGGGCAGTGGAGTTTGCCAGTGAGGACATCGGATGCTGAGAGACGCAGTTCCCAAGTGCACGCCGACAGTGTGACACGAAGCTGCTGCACACGGTGTGTCACCAGACGTCTGCTTCAGAGCAGCACCTGGAGGAAGCACGAGGGACCGTTCTGGAGCTCGTCTGAGCTGGGCTGGCTGCACAGCTGTGAACTTTAATGATTTGTCTCCCCATGCCTAAGTTATTTTCCACCAAGAGGTTTAGAAATTGGAAAGGGATGGTCGAGATGCATTTTGCTTAATTCAACATGCGACTGGCTTCCTTGGGAGCCTGAAAAGGGTTGTTTTAGAAAAGTCTTTGAGGTCTGATATTTTTTACAAGGCAAAGAGTGTTCAGAGAGATGGATGTTTACAACACAAGCGAGGAGTGTGTCAATACGTTCCAGGAAGCTTTCTCCAGTGACCACGAATGAGAAGCAACTTAATAACCTTTCAGGTGTGGCCTGTGCGCTGCCATGCTTCCCCGATCTTTATGCACTGAGTATGGGCAAGTTACCCCAATGGCTGGCGCTGCTGAAGAAGGGCCCCAACCTTAGGAAACACACTGATAAGCCAGTCCGTGGGTGGAAGGTGATATCCTGGTTTGGAAGGCATCAGTGACGCAGGGGTTTCATTGTCAACAAAAGAAATGCAAGAAGATTTTGGGTGGAAGAGCGGCAGAGTAGAGAAGGGACAAGTGGACAGTGTGGGGCAAATGGTAGAGGCTGATGTTACCCAGCACTTACTCTACGGGCGCCGCCCTAATGTTCCCACCCCAGCGCACAAGCGCCAACGCACGAAACTACCCAGGAGTCCACTGTGCAGGGAAGAGCTGCAGGGAAGAGCTGTTTGCAGCGCGTCAGGTCCAGCACCTGACATAATTCATCAGGGGGAATCGAGGAGGAGGCGGAGTCGCAGATCCTGTCAGCTCCTAGAGCAGCTGTGAACATGAGGTACATGGAGCTGGAAACACCGCGAAGGCCAGAGTTCCCCTGAGTTCAGCCGCTCCCAGGCACTCGCAGAAATACTGGGGAGGATGTTGGATTTCCATTAACAAGAAATCTGGGGTGCCAGCCAGTTTCATTTAAATTTCAAAGAACAGCATGTCTGCCACCGGCACTTGGGCTATAGCCACAACTGCAGAGACAGGGAGGAAACAACCTCAGAGAGGGTAAGCAGTGTGTTCACGGTCGCACAGCGCAGACGGTACTGTGGACTGGAGCCAACTGTACTTGTAGGGCACACGGAGAGGATTTGAACCCTGAAAGTACAGTTCCTGTCACGACAGTCCCCAGGCTGTCCTCGTTCCTGCTTTCCCGAAGCTGAGGAAATCTGTTCCTGCCTTTCTTGGTCTGTGAGCTGCCCGTGTCCTTCTGGTAATTTCCAGCTTGGCTTCAGCAAGCCAAGGGTGGTTGCTCAACTCATCACTGAGGGGCCTGACTGAGACACTGCAAGGCCGCCCTGCACCCAGCTCGTGACCCAGCCCATCTCCTGGAGGAGCTCGGGGCAGAGGAAGAAGGGATGTGAGGGTGTGGGGCGGAGGAGGGGAAGCTGCCCCGAGTCTGCTCCTGCGCTCCCCCAGGGCCCAGCATCCTAGGAGGGGGTGCCTCAGGTGCAGTGCGCTCTTGTCTATAAATAGCCATCAGCAGTGTGTGTGGGGGGGTTCAGGCTCCATTTAATTCAACAATGGCCTTTTTCTTCCTTCTGAGACAGGCTATTTGATTCTATTCAGACTGAAAAAAACAAAAACCACCTTGAATTACTAAATAATCTGCTCAGCCACTTGGGTGCCCTCAGAGCCCTGATTCCTGTCTCGGGTGGCCCTGGCCGGGGCGTGTGAGTGGGTGGCTTGCAAGGTGGAGTGGGGGACTGCAAAGCACAAGCTCCAGTCCCTCCCTAGCAAAGGTCCCTGGGACACTGACAGCCAGAGTGTGAGGAGCTCAGGAGCAGATCTGCTTCTGTGTAATTTAGTCTCCGGCATTAGCAAGTGAGTGTGCTTGGCCCCCTGTAAGGGCCATCGGAGACTGGCTCTAATACCAGCAGTTTTCTGAGATGATCATTAATAACAACAGCAAAACTGTTAACACGGCGTTATCGTTTCCCTCCCTTCACACCGTCTCACCTGTTCCTCTCGGCTGCAGAGGAGGAAGCAGGTCTGCATCATGCTCTGGTCCTCTTGTCAAGGGGCCCAGGCCCAGGGAGTGCAAGGTGCTGCCCTGAGGCTGCCTGCCTTGGGGCATCACACGGGTGAGCTCGGTGGCCTTGTTTTTATAGTGAGCCCTTCCCGGTCCTCGCGGTCTGGGAAGTTTATATTTGTAATCCCATGGAAAAGTTATTGGAATTCTAGTGAGTTAATTCCAATCTACCACTTCTAGTGCAACCCACACCGAGAATGAAGACACGAAGGCATATTTACAGTTGTGGAGAGCCAAGGGGGTCCTAAGTCCAGCCAAAGCGGTGGTTACTGGAACAAAGGCCACGACCCAGGGCCGAACCCGGGTTTTATTAATTCTCGAGGAGGGGAGTCGCTCCGGGAAGAGTGACTGTGAGAGTGGTGGGAAGTCCGTGAGTACCGTGAGCTGGGGTAGGTAGGTGGCCTGAAATCACCTTTGCAATATGCAGAGGGAAGGATATGCAGAAGGAGTAATCTGCATAACACAATTCAAGGTAGTATCTAATGTTTTGGGGTCGGTGCTTCAGCTCTGATGTGTAATCTTCTATGCCCTGGGAAGTCATAGCCTCTTTCTCGAGGCTCGATCCCAGCTGACAGCGTGGAGCACAGCTCTCCATCCCTCCGGCTCAACCATGTGTTTTGGGAGCTATGGGGGCTGGGAAACACTGACCTGTCGCCTTGCTTCAAAGGCTACACATCAGCACCTCGGCTGGACCGATTTGCCTTGCTTAAAGCCAATTGAAGGGATCAGGAAGAGTCCTGGCCAGCTCTGTACAGATCAGTACATGGAAATAGGGCCAGGTTCAGCCAAAATGGAGATAATTGCTCTTCTTTCAAGGAGAGCCGTCCAGGTGTCCTCCACAGTTTTGAGACAGGGTCTCTCTGTGTAGTGCAGGCTGGCCTTGAACTCACTGTGTAGCCCAGGCTGCCCTTGAACTCATGGCAATCCTCCTGCCTCAGCCTCCTGAGTACCAGGATTAGAGGCGTGCGCCACCATGCCCAAGTTAAACTATTTTTATTAGTGCATGTTTGCAGTTCATAATGATTACATTCATCATGGGGAGTTGGTACATGCACGTAACACAGTTCATTCTTTTTACTTCCCCTTCCCTCCTTCCTCCTCTCTCTACCCACTCCCTCCCTTCTCCCTCCACCTCTTTGTCCCCTTCCCTTTGGCAAAAGAACTGTCTCCCTGTTTCCTATCATCTATCTTTTGTTTTTCTCTTTAATTTATTTATACTTTATATAAGAGAAACCATGCAGTATTTAAGCCTCTGTGTCTAATTCATCTCACTTAACATCGTGGTCTCAAGGTGCATCTATTTTCCCACAAATAACTCAAGTTTATCCTTCTTTATGGCAGTAGTGTTCCATTGTGGGTAAATACCATACTTTCTTTATCCATTCATCTGTTGATGGACATATAGGCCGCTTCCGAGGTTTAGCTATTTTGAATTATGCTGCTATAAACACGGGTATGTATGGATCATATGTAAGATGATGTCTTTAACTCTCAGGAAGATACCTGCAAGGAATTTCCGGTTTTTAAGTTTTTCAGGAATCCCCACATTGATCTCCATAGTGGTTGTGCTAGTTTACATTCCCACCAGCGGTAGAGAAGGGTTAAGATCCCCTTTTCCTGAGCTGGTTGGATTCAAGTTTCTGTCTCCTGAAGTCCTGAGCTAGGACTTGGGCTCCCTCAGGGTGCATGTGGCCTGGCAGGACCTGGGTCTCGCTCCCTCCTCACCTCCGGGGCCTCACCTTCTCTCCGGCACATCTGGGAACAGGACGTAGAGGCCGCCAGCTCTCGATGCCCCGGCAGTGGGGCCAAGCAGAAGACCCCTGTGAAGAGCAAGTGGTGCTGAGGCCGAGTCTCTGCTGAGCCCATCACCCCAGCTCCCCTGAAGCTGCCCTGCTCTGTGTCCTGGGCCCCAGCCCATGGCTGTGCTCGACTCCGCAGATTTGCGTGGAGAGGCCCCTGCCTTCTCCCAACTGGCCCCGGACCCCAGTGGTGAGGATCTACTTCTCAGGACTGTCCGCTCTCCATCCAAGACCCTCACAGGAGGAAGGGCTCAGGCTCCCCAGGCCAACCTTGTGAGCAGGCAGCTGGCATCTGGGGCATGGTGCTCGGTGTGCAGGGCTACGGGAGCCTGCGAGGCTCAGACATGGGCGCTGCCAGTGCTTGGCATGTTTCTTGACTTCTGCATGCCTAGCACTCTAAGACCATGACAAAAAAGAAGACGCTGATAATGGTAAGAGACTACCTTACAAATGGTCCTTAGGACTAAAGACACAAGTAAAGTGCAGCGCTCAGCGGATTCAACAGATACTGATCGGGGAAGATGGGGAAACCGGTGCAACAGGGAGGTGATTTGCCAGTGAGGATGTGGCTGGGCTGGAAGCCAGGCCTCCCTGGGAAGACCCCCGAGGACACCCACCCCTGCCCAGGCCCACTCTACCGAAGCCTGCAGACACCCCGGGGTGCTGGGTTGGGGCTTTGTATTTGGGAATGCCCCGGAGGGAATGTCACAGTATCAGGGGCGACCCGTATTTTGAGGATTAGAGTTTAGGAAGTGAAAGAGTCTATGTGATTCACAAAGTTGTGATTTATTGTTTTCACTCCTCCCTAAGGGCTTGTGCCAGCTGATTTCCAGGAGTGGGACAGGCCCTGCATTCAGGGCTGTCTGTGTGTCCTGGTGGGGCCTCAGGGAGAGACCCAGCAGCCGGACCTCGGACCCGGGGCTGAGGACACCGGCTCGGAGCTCTGCCGCCATCAGAGAGGGTGGCTGTTGGGAGACTGCTCCCTCTGTCTTCTACTCAAAGGCCTTTTAGATTTTCTTTTTTTAAAATCAGGACCATTGATTATCTTTATAATAATTATTAAAAAAACCAGTCCATGGGCCGGTGAGATGGCTCAGCGGCTTAAGCGCCTGCCTGGCAAGCACGAGGGCACGAGTTCGACTCCCGGATCCCACATACGAAAAAGGGGCCGGTGATATCGCTCAGCGGCACGGACGCCTGCTGGCGCGCAAGGTCCTGAGGTCGACCCCCCCGGTACCCACAAAAAAAAAAAAACCAGTCCATGAAGACAATTTAACAGAAGTCTGAGAAAAGTCTTGAAGGAGAGATGGAGTGAAGGCAGGGCAGACGGCCAGGTCCAGCATGTGACAGACTCACAGGTACCTGCAAGGTGGGGACAAAAAACATCCTGTGACTCCTCTTCCACAGGTGAGAAAACTAAGCTTAGTGAAGTGACTGCGACTCCCAAACTCATGCAGATGAGCGATGGGGGGCCCTTGCCAGCCTATCTGGCACCCTTGGGTGAACTCAGTCCTGCAGGGCACAACCGGGAGCTGAGCCCCATTTCTAGGTGTTTGGGGGCACAAGACATGGCAGCACTTAGAAACCCTGGCCTGCTTGAATCATAATCTCAGAACTCCAAAGGCCCAGTTCTTCTAATGTCCAGGACGGCCCAGAAGGGAAGAAGGGCGGCAGGCAGGGTCTGCAGCATCAGACCGGAAGGCACCGGAGAAGGCAGAATGTGGCGCGGAGGTCAGCCACCTTCTCCAGAAAGCATGGCGGTCACCGGCCTCCTCCCTGCTGCTGGGCTGCGGTTCAGGCAGTCAGTGAGAACCTGGCGAGCAGGCCTGGGTACAGCGAGGGCCAGGCACAGCAGGGGGAGGCCGGAGATCGGGCTCAGTAACACCTCTGTTCATCTGTCTGTCCCTCTGTCCACTCGTCATCCGCCCAATGCCAAGCACCTCTTGCGGGTAGAAGTTTCTAGTGCAAAGTACATGCAAAGATAAGAGCAGAGGCTGAATCCACAGAGGCTTTGGCCGTTGGTGGAGTCAACATGATCCTCTTGCAACTCTTGTCTCCGGGCTCCGAAGGCGCCACCTGGTCAGCGGGGAGCGAACACGGCACGCTCCGGAATAACAACCGGACTCCTGGTGGTCACTTCCGGCTCCCTCTCCGCACTGTGGACATTCTCTGTTAGCAGAGACACAGGCCCCCAGGGGACGCCATGCCTGGACCTGACGGGGAGAGCCCTGCATTCCCTGGAGACGCTGCTGGGAGCCGCGCTGGGGCACTGGGTGTGCAGGGGCCCTCGGCTCCCTCCCCTTCGGGGCCCAGACCTTTCACTGGCATTGCCCGTTCTCATCTGTCCTCTGGGTAATGTGGGGTCCCAGGATTTCATGGCGTCTCTGGGTGGTGAACTTTCAGGCTCTCACTTTATCCTTTACTTATATTTACACTTTAGTAGGATTTTTTTTTTTTTTGTGGGTACCGGGGGGTCGACCTCAGGACCTCGCGCGCCAGCAGGCACCCGTGCCGCTGAGCGATATCACCGGCCCCTTTTCCGTATGTGGGATCCGGGAGTCGAACTCGGGCCCTTGCGCTTGCAAGGCAGGCGCTTACGCCGCTGAGCCATCTCACCAGCCCAGTAGGATTTTTTTGATGAGTTCATCTAAAAGCAAAGGAATGGGCTCTTAGTGATGCAGTTCCACCATAAGTGGACATGCTTAAGTTCTTGTTAAAGCTCCCAGAATCTTAACAGAATCTCTCTCTCTCTAGGTAGTGATTAGGGCAACAAGGCTGCTCGTCCAAGCATTCATGGGTCCCTGTGTGAAACGGGGATGCTACTGGGTCCTGGCTCAGGGCTGAGCACAGGACCTGGTGCTTCTGAGGCAAGGGATCTTTTGGGGGCGGAGCTGTGCTGGGGATTGAACCCGAAGCCTTGAAAATGCCAAGCACGTGTGCTGCCGCCGAGCTGCGCCCCAGCCCCAGCAGCGCTTCGTATTCTTACCACACGGCCTCTCCTCTGAGCTGACTTTTTAAAGCCCATCTCGCCCTGCCCCTATCCTTCAGACCTCCCCCTCCGGCCACACTCCTTGGGCCCTGCTCTTACTTCCCTGCAGGAAGGCAGGGCCCTCACAGGGCACTGGGGGTCTTGCTGGGGGCCGCCGGGGTTGGCTTGAGCAGTGATGTCCCCGCCCAGAGAGGGCTCCATTTTCTTCTTAATTACCTGAAATCTCTGCCTCCTGATGAGTTCTTGTCAAGAAAATCACTTTCCCTCACTTATAGCTATTTTCCTTTTCAAGGAGTTTCTAATTCTGAGGGTGCTTCCCTAATTGCATTGTGGATCCTGAGAAGGCAGTGAGACCCGGGGCTGGCGTGCGTGTGCGTGTGTGTGCGCGTGTCTGCTGAGTGGGGTTCTCATGTGGCCAGATGCACAGCCTCATTGGACATGGTGCCTGTGTGTAGGAAAAATTCCATTTTTCTGTGACTTACATGGAACTTCTGGTCACCAAATATGTAAGTTTTTTTTTTTTTTTTTTTTAACTATATCCAGCAATTCTCCAGTTCTCTGTAGATACCAACTGGATGTCTTATAATTCAGTTCAATTCTGTCACTACCTACCTAGAAGCAGTACATGCGCCAAGGGTTAAGGGCTCGTCCCACGAGACTGCTCCCCACCGCAGATGCCAGGTACAAGTGATGGGTCCTCAGTTGTGCCTAACTTCTGTATTTTGACAAAAGACTACAAACGCTGCTGTCCCGTAAGCCCTTCCTCAGGTTTGACCATTTGCTGCCACGTCTCACGGACTCCGGGAGACACCTACCTGCGCGCACTGGTCTGTTATGAAGGCGCAGATGAACGAGGTCCAAGCGGTACCTGGGTGAGGAGGGCAGCAGCCCCGTCTCCCTGCGGCTGGGTGCATCTCTTCCCGCACACAGATGCGTCTGCGTCGTGCCATCGCAAGGCCGTGATCGATTATTAAACCCCCGCCCCTGTCGCCTCCCCAGAGCGTGTGGGTAACACGGAAGAGTCCAAGCTTCATTCGGGTCATGGCTTGGTCTCTCCGGTGACCAGAGCCCAGGAGCCCCACGAGAGGCGCCTTGTTAGAACAGAAGATGCTCCGACCAGCCGGGAAAATCGAAGGGATCGGGAGCTCTTGTCAGGAGGTGGATTAAAGACCAAGTATTATGGCAAAAGATGCACCGAGCATCAATGCTCAGGAGACCACAGGGTCTTTGCCAAGAACAGGGGACAGAGAAACAATGTGTGTCCTTTATTACACCAAAATATCATATTCTGGGAAACCATGTGTATTAGAATAAAATAGCTATTCTTTTATGTAAAACACAGAACATCTTTGGGGGGTGCTGGATCAAATCTGTGCATTCTAGGCAAGTGCTGCAGTACTGGAGTACATCCACAGCCCCCCTTTTTATTTTTTTATGTAGGTACCTGGAGTCGAACTCAGCACCTCGTGCTTGCCAGCAGGCACTTGTGCTGCTGAGCTATCTCACCACCCCCCTTTTTTTTTTCTGAGACAGGATTTCGGTCGAGATCAGGTGTGTTCAGGGTGGTATGGCCATAGACAAGACAGGATCTCAGTAACTGCCCAGTCCTCAATCCTGCTGCCTCAGCCTCCCAGGTAGCTGGGATTACAGGCAAGTCGCCCTGCAGCACGTAACTACTGAAACAAAGGATTCCTGCTGTGCCCGACCTAAGTCATCCCATGTGCTGCTAGCAGTCGCTGCCGCTCTTGAAAACCTTAGTGTGAGCTTGGGAGACGGAGGGGGCGAAGGCACCACAGCAGGTGCTGACGGGCGTCAGCCTGGGAGCCGGGCGGGAGCAGGCTGTGCCCGTCCTGGGCCTGGCACGGGGCAGGAGCACAGGCGACGCGCTGTGGGTAAAGAACGCAGCTACACGTGGAGCTGAGCTGAAAAACAGCCTCTATTTTACTGTCTGTATAATGGGGAGACCAAGCGGTGTTGGAGAGGCTCAGTAAGCCGGCTTCCCAGTACTAGTACAGAGAACACCGCCAACAGATGCCAGTGTCCGTCCTTCCTGTCTCCTCACGTTTGTCTGGCGGTGCACAGAGCTGCTAGTGGCCGCGCGGAACGGCCGGGATGAAGCTCTGGTCGGGATTCAAGCATCGGCGGCGCGGCTGAGCGGGTGCCCGGCCCCGAGGGCCCGAGTCTTGGTTCTGCGCTGCGGCCCTGGCTCCTGCGGCCGGGAGTCACAGGCGGGCTGCCGACCTGCGGCTGCGGCCTCAGACCCTCCCGGCGCCGGGCGGGCAGGACAAGGAGCGGGGCCGAGCTGACCGAGTGGAGACGGCCGGGGTGGGGTGCACACGCACACCAGAGCAGAGACGTGGCTGCGCGGCTGGGTGAGCCGGCTGTATTGTTTGCAGAATTAGAGGATTTATTTGTCTTAGAAATTTAGTATCACTTAATGTTACAAAATGATGGTAGCCAATTCTCTCCCTCCCTGCTTGCTTGCTTGCTTTTTCTTTCTTTCTTCTCTTTTTCTTTTTCTTTCTTTCTTCTTCCTTCCTCCGTACCTCCTTCCCTTCCTTCCTTCCTTCCTTCCTTCTGTCTTTCTGTCTTTCTTTCTGAGACAGGGTTTCCCTGTATAGTCCAGGCTGGCTTTGAACTCATGGTGACCTCCTTGCCTCAGCCTCCTGAGTGCTGGATTATAGACATGCACCACCACGCCTGGCTGTTAGCCAATTTTCTAATTAACTCTAAGGTTTGGAATAATTTCTAAGGTAACATTAATATGGGCCCTAAACAAGTATCGTAAAATATCCAAAAAATTTAGACAGACTTCACATTTTCTTTTGCCTCTGATTTTGTCTGTATCCACTGCACTTGTTAAAGCTTTAAAATTTAATTATATCATCAAGAATGCAGTTAATATTTCTTAGTCTTTTGAGTCAATTTATCACCAAAACAAAGCAGAATAAGCATTTAAGTTTCCTTCTGCTAGTTATTTGCATTCAAATTTCAGACTTCTTTCTCTTACATCATTCATTCCACCTGAAGACGTTTTCTTCCTGCTGTAGTGGAAGAGTGTGGTCTTCATCTAAAATTCTACCACTTTACTAACTGTAGTTTCTGAAAATTTTCTTAAGCCCTGAGCCTCATTTTCTTCATTTCTAAAAAGTTAATATAGAACATTTGTACATTATGGGGTATATTATGGTAACTGGATATATGTGTAATAATCGGGTGAGGGTAATAAGCATTTCCAGTTCCTCAAACACTAAGAAAGGACAGGGTCAGACCTGGCAGGAGCCCCTAGAGTGCAACCCTCGGCGGGCTGTCGCAGGTGGAAGTCCTAGTCACACCACTTAACCACCGGAAGTCCTGGTCCCCGGACACCAGGAGCTCCCCCACCGTCCCCCGCTTAAGACTCTGCGGAGAGTGAGGCACCAAGCTCTCCTGGCCCCAAGGCCGGATGCTGCCCCTCGTAGTCGGTCTTTCGTGCCGGTCTCCAGGCAGGCGCTTGCCCGCAGGACGCTAGGTGGCTCTCCCTGCCTCCTTCCCTGAGGCGGGGCAGCGGACCAGTGGGCGCTCCAGGCTGAGGGTGTCTCGGCCTGTGTGTTTTCGCCCGACTCCGGGGACCCTGCCCGGCCTGAAGAACCCGGTGTGGCCTCAGATCCAGGCTACGGTGCCCCTGCTGTTTGCAGCTCCGGTTCCTGGGGCGCAGTCCTGGGGACTGGAAGACTTTTGCTCCTGTCTTCCAGAAGGGAGGTGGGCTTGGGCAGGGGTGGCAGAAGCCCTCTAGCTGCGTGACCTCCCCGAGACCTGGCATCTTGTACCCCAGCATTGCTGGCAGGATGAGCAGAAAGCCCATCTTCCCGGCTCGGACCTCAGGGTCGACAGTGTGTGGCCCGGCCTGGCCGCTGCAGGTCACTGCGCTCTGTGGCTGGGTCGAGGGATGACCTGGGCCCGGCCTGGCTCCGGCGCGGAGGGTCCCTCCCTCCTCGTGTCCCTGCTTGAGCCATTTCTGCAGCGACACTGCCGGATCCTGCTCTCCGCTCCTGACGGAGGCGGGACAGAGCGCGTCCTGTTTGTGTCTTCGCGGCCAGACGAGAGTCAAGGGCTTATTCGGTGTCACGTGGAAAGGCAGGAGAGCGAGGGAGAACACAGCTCCGGCCTCCGCGTGGCTTCCCGCCGTCCTCTACCCCTCAGTCGCCCTGCACATCCTGACACCTCTGATGCAGCCCTGCTGGGGAAACGAGGGCGCGAACGGGCCCGCGCCCTTCTGGAGACCAGCGAGCCGGGAGACCCAGGGAGCGGGAGCCTTTGCAACCCAGCGAGGCCCGCGGTTCCCCGGAGGGCCTGGAGGAGGCCGCGTGAGCCCGCAGTCTGCCCGGGGCGCGTCGCCACCCAGGATGTCCGGCCCCGAGCCCTCAACCCGAATTCAGTAGAGGATGCAGCGACACCGCCTCGAAAGGCAGGGCGCTCCGCAGGACGAGGGCTCCGTCTCCGCCAAGTCCGATCACACGGGAGGAACCTGTGCTAGGCCGAAGAAGACTGAGGGTGGGGCTGCCAGATGCGGTGTGTAGCGCTAGGTTGGCCGCTGGCTTGGACGAAGTGTCGGTGGTCAGAAATTTCTGATCGCCACTTATGCATTACATGACATGAAAATTCATTACGATAGAAGGAAAACTGCTGACTGAACAAAGTAGGCTTGGAAACTATGTGTCAGACAAATTCAAGACGAAGGACATTACCCCAAATAATTGGTCCGTTCAGGAGAATTAATATTATAAAGGATAAAAAAGGAGAGGAAATTGCTGTAGAGGAGAGGCTTGTGTCCTTCAGAGTCACAGGTTGAAACCTGATCCCTAATATAAGGGTACCTGGGGGTGGGGCGGGGCGGTGAGTAGGTCAGGCCCAGAGAGATCTGCCCCTCTCTACCGTGAAGGATATGGGGCGAAGACTCCTTCCGTGAACCGGATCACAGACCTCACCAGACAGCAAATCTGCTGGTGAAACAAACTGCTGTTCGTAAGACACCAGGTTTATGTTTGGGGATTGAACCAAGGCTTTGAAGGTGTGAGGCAAGGGCTCTTACACTGAGCCGTGAGCGTGTTCCCCCCCTCCCGTGGTCCTGGGGAATTAAACCTAGGCCTTTGCACTGAGCTACATCTCCAGCTCTTTTATTTTATTTTAATTTTATTTTATTTTATTTATTTATTTGAGACAGGATCTTGCTAAGTCATTAAGTTGTCCAGGCTGGGCTTGAATTTGGGATTTTCCTGCCTCAGCCTCCCAGAGAACTGGAATTACAGGCCTGCTCCACCATGCCCAACTCCCAGCCCTTTTTAAATTTCGTTTGAGACAGGATCTCACTAACTTACCCAGGCTGGCTTTGAACTTGTGATTCTCTTGCCTCACCCACCCCTCCAGGAGCTGGGATTACAGGCATGCCCCACAATACCTGACAGTTCACAGTACATTTGCTGCAGCAGCCAGAGGAGGCTGAAGAGAAGAGACGATGCAAGGTTGGGTTCAGAAGTCCTGGAGGCGCCCGCCTGCATCTCCCCGGATCCACTGCGCTGTAGAGATCCCCTTGTGGAAGGAGTCCTGCCATCAGCTCCGCGGGTCTGCTTCAGCCCAAGGGCCACTTGCCCAGGTCAGGCCCTTCCCAGGACAGTCTTGTGGGTGACCTGACAGCCTGGGAGGGGCCATCAGGACCGTGCTGGCACTACGACACTCCGTGGCCATTCTCTCTCCAGTACTTCCCCAGCAGATATGCCGAGGCTTTGCCAGCCTGGGTGGCGGCTCAGCTCCTTTCTCTTCTCATCCTCTCCCTCCTGCTTCCTTTCACAGGGTGCATGTCACTTGCATCCCAAACCCCATCTCCGTATGCGCTTCCAGAGAACCCAGTCCTTGATGCCAACTGTAAAGCATAATAGTGGGAAATTAGGGAATTTTGGATAGGGGCTGCATTTTGGTTATTAGTGTTGTACTGCTGCTGTTTCCTGAGTGTGACAATGTGTGGTGGCGGGGTAGGCGAATGTCCTTGTTCTTAGGGGCTCACGAAGGTGTTTAGCAGGGAAGGGTTATGACATAGGTGACAGACCCTCCAATGTCTAGCGTGTTTCTCTATATCTGCATTGCAATATCAGTGCGTATAGATCTCTTATCACACAGATCTTTCTACATCTAGATATAGATACACAGACATCTGTATCTAGATGCAGATAGAGTGTACAGAAAAAATATATGCAGTGAAACCTTGGATTGCAAGCAACTTGTTCCACGAGTGTTCCGCAAGAGGAGCAAATATTTCTAATACACTTTAACTTGATAAACAAGTGCTGTCACGTGATCACAACCGAGCCAATGGCTCTTCTGTCTCTTGTCCCCCGCCCGCCGTGGGATTGTGACGGATCATCTCCCAACAGCAAGAGGTTAAGGCGGAGATCTCATCTGCAGAGGAGGAGAAAAGGCGGAGGAATCCCTCACTTCAGATGAGACTAGGGAGATGCGTAAAATGTGGGAAACAGTGCAACATTCTACAGCAAAGCACCACCCAGATAGGGAGTAGCAGCGTGAGTGATGAATCTGTTTAAGGACAACACGATGTCACATTTCTGTGAAATTCTCAAAGGGAGGCAAAAGCAAGTGTCCCTGGATAGGTTCCTTGTTAAAGCTGCATCAAAAGTTTCCACTGAGCGGGTAGACAGGGCGATTCTGTCGTCAGCCCACACGATGACCCTCCTCTCTCGTCTCCCTCACACCAGCCGTCAAGATTTTCAAAGGTAAGTGCAGGTTAATTTGTTTCTTTTTCTTTATATTTTGTATTTCTTTATTATTTTGTATTACAGTATTGTAATCGTTTTATATGAATATTTTGGGGTTGTGGAACAAATCATCTGCGTTTCCATTATTTCTTATGGGGAAATTCACTTTGATATGCAAGTACTTTGGATTATGAGCACGTTTCCGGAACAAATTGTACTCGCAAACCAAAGTTTTACTGTAAATAGTGGGGTCAGAGAGAGATAAAACAAATGTGGCAAAATAGTACCAGTTCATGAATAGAATTATTTATGGGTGGACATTATACTACATTTTCCATTTATTGTAGGTTTGAAAGTTTTCAAAGTAAAAACTGAGAGAAAAAATTAATGTGTGATACGACTTCATTTTGGTGAAAACAATCATTGCGTACTGTACCTAATAACATACAGAAAGATCCAGAAGGCACAGGTAATCCCTAAGCGGCTGGAAAGCTGTCACTTTAGTTTTGCTTCTCAGTATTTTCTTGTTTTCTAAAATTTGATACACACCAGACTAGCTATGAGGAGAAGGTGAACCTCCCTCTGATCCAGGAGGGCAGAGCTGGAGAGAGCACCACCTCCTTTGCTCCCCTGTCCCCCAAAAGTGGAGCTAAACTTCCAACAGTGCTGCCTCCTCAGGGGCTGCTGCAGCCTCAGCCGGGACAGTGAGGCCATCAGGCGGCGCGGCAGGCAGTGGACAGGCTGGCCTGGTGGTGGGATGAGCCGGGTTAGACACCTAGAGCCGTCCATGGCCACCGGCAGATGCTGTTTTCGATTTCCACTTACACCTGTGTGTAGAAGAACCTCGAGTATTACTTCGAGTTATATCTTTTTTTTTTTTTTTTTGTGGGTACCGGGGGGACGACCTCAGGACCTCGCGCGCCAACAGGCACCCGTGCCACTGAGCGATATCACCGGCCCCTTTTTCGTATGTGGGATCCGGGAGTCGAACTCGGGCCCTCGCGCTTGCAAGGCAGGCGCTTACACCACTGAGCCATCTCACCGGCCCTCGAGTTATATCTAAAATTGAATTTTTTCACCCCTCTTGAGTGTCATTGTGCAACTTGCTGTTCTGATATTTTTGTCACCTTTTTAAAAAACCTTTCCCCTTTTTTTCATATCGCTCTTAGTCTGAGAGAGATTTCTCAGCAATACCCAGTTTAAAGGCAAGATTACATGTAAATGCATCCAGAGTATCCAGGCCAACAGGAGGCTGATGCAGGTCCTCGGAGATGGCCACCTGTGGCCTGGGGACCACCTGGAGTGCTCAGGGGAGTTTGGGGATCACGTCCCCAAAGGAGGGAACTCATGGAGGCCGGGCCTGGGTCCCCCGAGGAGGGGAGAATTAAACTGTCATGTGTGGGGTAGAAAGAACAAGGGGGACACTGTTGGCAAGGAGAGTTAACCCAGGCTCTGGGATGGGAGCAGGAGGTGTCTCCTGGCCGAGTTCCGCGAGGGCCTCCTTGCGGCTCCCCTGTCTTGGCCCAGTGCTGCCTGGGGGTGAGCATGCCCAGCCCTGGGAAAAATCATCCGTCAATCTACATCTATTTCCTGCTCCCTTATTCACCAGCCAGTGCTGGAATGAAGCTTTCTTTGATAACTCAGCCTGGTCTTTTCTGCTACTCTAAGGTCCCCAAGCCGCCGCACATGGTTGGTGGCCTTTGGTGAGCTGCTTTTGTTTCACTGGAGCCTTTTCTTGCTCCTTAGCTGGTCTGGGATATTCTGGATGCCAACCCAGCTGTGTCTCCTTCATGTTTGGGTCAAACTTAGTGAGCAGGGGCCGTTCTGGCCCGGCTGGCAGATGCTAGGCGCTGGCTGGCTCTGGGAGGCTGGGGACTGGCCCGGAGCAGCAGAGGCCCACACAGTCCAGAGCGGGGTCCAGGCCCTGCCCGCTCGGTGCGCTCCACTTTGACCTCACTGCTTGTTCTTCAAGCGAACCGCTGCTCAGGGAGGCCGTCCCGGAGCGCTAGACTAAGTTAAGGGTTGACACGTGCTCCCGAAGCCTTCACTCCCTCTGTGTCACTTGTCACATTTTAACTGCTTGCTGAACATCGGTCTCTGTAAGAGGCTCTGCTATGGCTTGGATGTGTTTTGTACCCCGAGGAGTCCTGCGCTCACAGCTTTGTGTGAGGCTGGGATGTGGGGCACTCAGAGTGGGGCTGAAGGGACGTCGTTACTAGAGCAGGCAGGGATGAGCCCTCAGAAGGGCCTGCCTGACCCCAGTCTCTCCCTGGCTTCCTGCTCATCTGTGGTCTCTTCCCATATGCGCCTCTGCCATCTGCCCCGAGGCCCTTGCCACACCAGGCCAAAGCGTTGCCACGTCCTTGAATCTCCAGAAGTGTGAGCTGACTAAACCTTGTGTTTAAATAAAGATAGCCTGCCTCAGGAATTACACAGCATTATTTATATTAATGCAAAATAGACTAATGCAGTATCTCAGTTCAGATGGAGAAATATCAGGAGTCCTCCGGGTACAGTATGGGATCCTTTACGCCTGACCACTGGTAATGCCAATAAATATTTGTGGAATGAGTGACAGAATGAAAAATCTAAGTCACAGTAAAGAAATAAGTTGGAAATCAATCCAGAGGAGCAGCTACCTCAAGCACAGGTCCAAGGCCATAAGCCAGAGAGCAAACGAGGGCCAGGAGCCACCGGCAGCTCCAGGCCAGGCGTGTGGTGCCAGGCAGCCACGGTGTGGGCCATCTTCCGTGGGCAAGGCACGGTGCCGGGGCCTGACTGCATGGGGGACAAATGACACAGCAAGCTGGCCACCTGGAGGTGGACTCCAGTCAAACACTGGCTCGCCATCCTCAAGCGCTCCATCGGAGCTCACCCCGAAGTTACATCGATCAAATATGACGAGCGACGGTGGAATTACTGACTCTGCACCTATGGAGTTTTTTCCTGAATTTGTGTGAAGTGCTCTGCACGGATCTTGGCAGCCAGCAGGACTCGACAAATGATTATTGACCCTAGAAACTAAAGAGAAAAATTATGTTATTCAACCAAAGAAAGAGAGCTGTGTCTCCCAGGGTTCTCCAGTCACAAACACGAGAAGCTGATGTAAGTAAATGCTTAACTGCAGACAGAGTGGAAGAAGTAGGGTTTGGGGTGAACAGGGACCAGCACAGCTCTGGGAATCCGGCATCACAAATAGTGAGAGTCTGCTCAGGGTGTCCTTCGTCTGTCCTGCGTCCTCCTGACACCCTGCTCAGGAAGGTAGGGCCCCTGACTGACAGTCCCACCAAAGCTGTTAGTAACAGGCACGAGGCATCCCCCAAAGGAAAGGGGCGCCGGGGAGGGAGGCCTCGGCCTTCATCACTTTCAGGCTCCAGTGGTGCGAGAGTCTTGGCACTGCCTGGCCGTCTTGCTGTCGTCTGTCTTTTCTTCCTGGGCCTTGAGTAGTGACCCTTCCCTGCCTTGGACCAGATGCATGGAACTCTTGGCTTCTTGAGCCATCTCACTGGCTCTCCTGCTTGTGTTTTGTACCCATGGGTCTGGCCTTTCCAGGTTCCTGAAACCTTTCCCCCTGCTTGCCCGGGTTGGGGGGCCAGGCAAGGATCCCGGGAAACCCGTGCCGTCTGCAATCAGATGGGATCTGAGGCCCAAGGCAGAAGAAACTTGATCGAACTCAGTGAGTGACTTAAGGGTAGATCCAGAGCCATAGCCCAGATTCCTTTTTAATGAAAGGACCTCCAGAAAATACATAAAAGCAAGAAGGCATGCACCCAAGTCAGTCCGCTATTTGTATTTGGACATCTGGTTTATGGGGAGGCAGCACTGCACACTGGCTGTGAGAGGGGCTCTGCAGCCCCAGGCCTGGTGGTTAGCAGGAGGGTGGCCTTGGAAACGCTCCCTAACCTAAGCTTCAGGTCTTGTCTGTACAACAGCAGTGTTGTGAGGAAAAGCTATGATAATGTGTTAAGTCTAAAGCACTTAGTGAATGTCAGTGAGTGCCTGCTAGATAGCAAATTTAGAAACACCGTGTGTCATCTGCATGCAGCCCGTCCCAGCTCATTCCCTGAGTTCCTCAGGCAGCTTATCTCCATTCTGGGCTTCCCGGGTACTGGCCACTAGTTTCAGGAGCAACTTTTACCAGTTTCATGCCACAAAAGCAGAGCCAGCGCCCAAGAGATTTCAGTGAGCAATGTGGGTAGCGCGTGTGGACACGCTGAAACACAAAAGGCATCAAGAGCAGATCAAGCTTTATATTGGACCAAGCAACACAGCCGTAATCATTCTTCCCTTCTAGAAACACACCTTCACTCTTTCTTTTGGGAACACCTTCTCCTACTCCAGGTGATTTGATGGGGCCGTCAACCACACTAGCTGGTTCCCTGGCCCTGCCTCTTCTGAGCTGTAGTGGCAGGCGAGGGATCCAAGCCAAGCCAGTCACAGCGTCCGAACCCACTGGCCTCAGGACGCTGTTCCATACGGGCGAGTGACCTCAGCAGTGCCCACTGGACTGCTCTTTGGAACATTTGTCTTTGGAGTGAAGGGCCTAACGGTGTGTGAGTGTATACTCGCCACGTGGAGGAAACAGCCTGCAGAGGGAGAACGAGATTAACGCCAGGAGAGGAAGACTTGTGCAGGATGACTTTGGATGTGTTAGTGTCCAAGCCCCAGTCCTAGAAACCCTTGTTCTTGTAGAACTTCCAATTATTCAAAGTTTTCCTGTCTCCTTCACAGCCAAGGGAACCTTTTTTTTTTTTTTTTTTGCAGTATTGGGGATGGACTCAGGCCTTTCATACGCTAGGCCAGTGTTCTACCACTGAGCTACACCTCTAATCCTGCACCCCTCTTCTTGTTTCCATTTGAGACAGAATCTTACCAAGTTGCCCAGGCTGGCCTTGAACCTATGATCCTCCTGCTTCAACTTTCCACGTAGCTGGGAGTACAGGTGTGCGCCACTATCCCTGACCAATTTCCACCTTTTGCTCAAACTGAGTCGTGCTGGGCTGCTATTATTTTCAAGTCAAGAAGTCTTGACTAATACAAGTGCTTTGTTTTGAAGGAGGGAAGGTAATTGTGTAATTATTTGTAATTTTGTGCATTCTATGTCTGATGAGAAAGAACATTACCCCTAAATTGGAAGTGCTCCCAGCACACTGACCAAGATCAAGGGAATCTTGGGGCTAGGCACGGTGACGTCTCCGTCAGGGCTCTCTGGAGTTGCACTCTGTCTTAATGACTGCTGCGAAATCGAGCAGAATTTGAGTACCACAAGTCTTTGGAGTTATTGAAGAAGCGGTGGTCCTTTCATCTCTTCCGGTTTCCTTGGAGCTTGTTCTACTCCCTTTCATCTCAGCTCAGCACTCTGAAAAGGTGTAATGGCAGGAGAGCTGGGAGTCTGGCTGTGCAGGAAAGCGGACAGGCAGATTCCGAGCAAGCAGAGTTAATCCCGTGAGCACGGTGACCGGCACGTCCCGGGGAGGCGCACGATCCTCCCGGCGGTGGAGGGGCAGGAAGAGGCCGGGTCATGCTCCGCGAGGGCAGCAGGCCCGGTCTCCCGTCTGCCGGGGCCCCCTTCTCGGAGTCGGCCTCCTGCCTGTGCCCTCAGCCTGCTGCTCCTCCAGGAAGGCGCGCAGGAAGCCTTCTCCCCGGATTCCTTTCAGGCCAGCCAGCTCACCGTTTGTTGTTTCTTTCATGAGCTCGTTTATTTCTTTATTCGGGATAGGAATAGTGTATCCGGATATTCCTAAGTGTCCCTAAAGAGCATCATAGCAAAACAGGAGTAACACTTTAAAAGCGGTTGAAGGGAGGCGAGGGCAGGCCTAGCGTCTCGTCATCGATTGAGGCAACAGACCTGGGAGCAATGTGCTACGCGGAATCAGGAAGGTTGGGTTTTCATTTCAAAAAATTCATTAAAAATGATGGTATTTTCCATCTTCTATTTAGCTTAGCGCTTCTCAGATATTTATTATTTCCTTCCTTTTACTAAGTCTGAGTTTAATCTGTTATTTTTCTTTCTTTTTGCTACCGGGAATCGAACCCAGGACCCCTCACTTGTTAGGTAGGCGCTTGTGCCGCTGAGCTCTAGCCCGCCCCCGCCGCGCCGCGCCGCGCCGCGCCGCGCCCCGCCCCCGCCGCGCCGCGCCCCGCCGCGCCCCGCCCCCGCCGCGCCGCGCCCCGCCCCCGCCGCGCCGCGCCGCGCCCCGCCCCCGCCGCGCCGCGCCCCGCCGCCCCCCGCCGCGCCGCGCCCCGCCTCGCCCCCCCGCCCCCGCCCCCCCCGCCGCGCCCCCGCCTCGCCGCGCCCCCGCCCCGCCCCCGCCGCGCCCCCCGCCCCGCCCCCGCCGCGCCCCAGCCCCGCCCCCGCCGCGCCGCGCCCCGCCCCCGCCGCGCCGCGCCCCCGCCTCGCCGCGCCCCGCCTCTCCCCCGCCGCGCCCCGCCCCCGCCGCGCCGCGCCCCGCCCCCCGCGTCTTCCCGCCGCTCCGGCGGTCACGTGGCTGCCGACTCGGTTTCCCCGCCGCCCTGCTGTCGCGGTGCTCGCGTCGGGTGCCCTCTGTTTCGTTTGTAGAGAGCCGGGGGTGGACGCGCAGAGCGGAGAGGGGCGCGGAGCGCGGCGGAGCTCAGCCCCGCGCAGGCACGCGGCTGGCGGCGTGCATCCCTGCGAGCGGCGGCCGCGGCACGTATTTGTGTGGTTTTCAGTTTCCGGCTTAAACTACCGATTTCTGGCTCCGTCCGTGGTGGCTGGGGAGGTAATCTGCATGATTTGTGTTTTAAATTCGTGGTTGCTCTGTGGCCGAACACGGGCCGGCCGCAGAGGGCTCCCTGTGCCCTTGAGGGGAAGGTGCGCCCCCCTCGGTGGCCGGGCCCCGCCGCGGGCCCCCCTTGCCGGGCTCCTCCCAGGCCCTCGTTCGGTGCCCGCCGGCCTCCACCACCCGGGCGCAGCGGCGTCTGCAGTCGGCGAGAGAGCTGCCCGCTGCCGCCCCGGGCCTCTGATGCCCGGGGCGCGGCCGCTCCCCCGCCCTGCCCCCCGGCGCCCCGGCCTGCGGTGGGCAGCGCCCCCGCGGAGTCGCCGGGAGCCCCTGTGCGCCTGCTCGCGCCTTGGCGGGGAGCGCTCCTGGGTTTAGAAGGGAGCGAGTCTGCACCGAGGTCTCCTTGCTGTTGTTGCGGTAGTTCCTTCATAAAATCCTCTCACCGCCTCCGGTACTCTCGGGCCCTGGTGTTCTTTAAGTTTGGAAGGAGTTTTTGAAGGCTCACACTGACACGCAGACGTACACCTGCGCCCAGAGGCTCTTCTTGGTTTCGTTTGTTGGCGTTCGCGAATCCACTCGCTCGTTCCTCCTCCCCGCGAGCTGGTCGGCCGGTCAGGCCTCCCTGAAGAGCCGCGAGCCTTCCGCGGTGCCCGGCTTGGCCCTCCCAGGCTCCCGCGGGTCACGGAAGCTGCAGAGCCCAGGGTGCGCAGGGTGCGAGACCAGGCCGGGGCTCGGGGTCGCTGTCCCACGCCGGCACTGCCCCTGGCTAGATGTGACCGGGGAAGCCAAGCGACTCCTCGAGTGAATCCTGATTCGACGAAAAAAAATTATCTAAAAAGATTCAATAAAGCATATTAAAATTACCGCAAGATATCACCTCACACCGGTCAGAGGGCTCTGACTGAACAAAGGATAGGAAGTGCCTAAAGATGGGGAGAAAAGGAAGTCCGGCGTGCCGTTGGTGGGAATGTACGCGTTAGCACAGCCATTGTGGGAGGCAGGAGGGAAGTTCCTCGGAAAACTAAGATCCCGCTTTTCGGCCTGCATTCAAAGGATATGAAATCAGTATCTTACAGACGTGCACTGCCATGCTCATCGCAGCACTGTTCACAGAGCCAAGCTAGGGAAGCAGCAAGGTATCTGTCAGCAAAGGAATGGTGAAAGAAACTGCGGTGTGTACACAGAGGAGTGCTATTCAGGCGTAAAGAGGTGGAAATCCTGCCATTTGAAACAGCACTGATAACCCTGGAGGACGTCGTGCGGGTGAAATAGGCCAGGCACAGGACAAACTGCATGACCTCTGTATACACAGAACCTAAAATTGCCGATCTTATGAAAGTGGAGAGCAGAATGGTGGAGAGAGAGGAGAATGTGGGGTCGGGCGCACATCAGTCAAAGGGCATAAACTTCCAGTTAAATAGGAGGAGTAAGTGCAAGGGATGGACTGCAAGACATGGAGTTTTGAATAAAACTCTTCTGAGTTTCGTTACCCGCTCAGCTGGTGGCTACCATTTCCAGCAGCCACCGGAGCAGGAGAGAATATCAGCAGGCGAGTCACATGTGTAAGTCTCCTTCGCGTGGCCTCATCATGAGGCATCAGACGACACAATCACCAATAACGGGTTTAGAGTTCTTAGTATTCTGGATGTTACTACAGGACACACCTGGAGGACGCACACAAATGGAGAGGCCAGGAAGTCCGGGAAACTTCAATTGGTGATTTTTTAAATGCAAACAGACACGAGTTTCAGGAGATGACACCATAACTGAGAGGTGGGAACTTCAGGCACCCAGGCAAACGTCCAAATGGTCCATTTAAGGAACGTGGCGGGACAGTGGGGCCCAGGCTTGGGCAGGAGCAGTGTCTCCAGGTCTTTAGCTCTGGCTGTTGGGTGCAGTGTGGAGACCATGCACAGGCGACTGAGCCTGCTGTGCTGTTAGAAAGTTAAGCTTCTATTTACCAGCGGACGCTGAGGCGGTGGAAAATAAAAGGAAGTCGCTCACTACACGTGGTGACTGGAGTTAAGAACAATGCATTGTGTAGAAAATCACTAAGAGATTTTGAGTGGATGCTGGATGAAGGGCTCATGATACTTCTCTGAAATGTTTTTGAAACTTTTTGTGAGTCAAAAAAATTTTTCAAAATAAAAGCTTACAAAACCAAGATAATTGACTATGGCCAGGTACAGACAGTGGCACCACCCATGGTCCCAGCTACTTGGGAGACAGAGGCAGGAGGATCACTTAAGCCCAGGAGTTTGAGGCCAGCAAGACCCCATGTCAAAAAAGAAAAACAAAACAAATAAGATAGATAAAAATGATGTGTAATTTAGTACTCTAATGGAGCAAAGGGATTAAAGATTACAGAGATTTCTTTAAACATAAAAAAAAAACTAAGGTTAAAAGTCAAAGACAAAAAGATATATCATGAAAACAGTGTTGAAAGCTGGAGTGACTATTGGACAAAGTAGATTTCAGAATAAAGAACATTATTGGGATAAAAGGGTAAGTTTTTAATGATAAAGGGGTTAATTCAACAGGAAGATATAGCAATCTTAAATGTGTATGCTTATAATAGAGCTTCAAACACATACAGCAAAAACGAAATGAAAGGATAGGGGCTGGGGCCTAGCTCAGTGGTAGAGCACTTGTCTGGCATGCACAAGGCCCTGGGTTTGATCCCACTATAGAAGAACTTTTGTGTTCAGAATGTTTCAAAACCCAAGTTTGTCAATAGACTGCAGTGTTCCTTCTGCTGTAAACAGACTTGAACCAGAGGTATGAGCTGTACCGGCCTGTTACTGTTTCCAGTTTGTTTCCATGTTTGTAAAGTTCCACTGCTCACAAAAGACCCCCCCCCCACCAGCCCTACCTGATAAGTGGTATAAAAGTAACTTCCTCTAGTAGCTGGGGTCAAACTTTGGAGTACACAGCTCCTCCAAGCCAGCTGGCATAATAAAGCTTGGTTCCCTCCACTTCTCCAAGTGTTGCTAGGTTTCTTCGCATCTGGAAAACCTAAAATTGCTGTAACATTTGGTTCCCTGACTGGGAAACCAACCACACTGGCCCCTTGAGCCACTGGCTTGGAGTTGGGGGAGCACCTACTGGGCACCCTCCTTGGAGAACAGGTTGGCATACCTCTCGCTAGATTGGTGAGACCTCCTTCCCCAGGAGGACAGGACTGCTGGGTGTCCCAGTGTCCTCCGGACTGGACTTGGAAGAGAAGTGGATCGGTTCCCTTTCAGGACTTCTGGACAAGGTGAGGCCCCTGTCCTAAGTCAGGCCTGACCCCACGGTCGGAAGGGGAGACTGATCAACTCCCAGAGTCTCATACTAGAGACCCAGTCAGGGATTTCTATAAGGGGAAGGAACATTATGACTTCAGAGTAACTGTGTGAGTATGGACATATTTGTGGCTCCATGGTGCAAGCTATGGAGTCTGAGTGGGCCCTAACCTGCATTTCCATGGTGACATCATACAGCATAATGGTGACCCACCTCCCGTAATAGGAAATTGACCAGGCTCAGGATTATGGGTACACCTTAGCCAAGATGCACCTAAGTTCCCCCAAGGGACCTGGCCAGGCGGGCATCTGAGTGGTCTCCTCCAGGGGACTCCCACCCTTGTCTGTTGCAACACCGTACACAGGGTCGGAAGCTTGGAATATGGGAGCCACAAAGAGCAAACCAAGTGTCTTAGACTGTGTGATCAAGAATTTTAAAAAGGGTTTTAATGGTGATTATGGCATAAAAATGAAACTGTGAAAACTCCAGACCCACTGTGAGGTAGACTGGGCCCACCTTGATGTTGGATGGCCACCGGAGGAAAGTCTAGCCCCTTCCCTAATTCAAGCAGTTTGGTGAGTGGTGACTGGTGTGCCCAGCCACCCTGACCAATTCCCATATATAGACTCTTGGCTAGAGACAGTCCACCCCCCTTAGACACTCCCCCTCCCCGTATTCAGAGGCAAATGAGGCTGAACCTCCTGGCCCCTCAGATGAGCCTCTCACTCACCTGCTGTGCTCCACACAACCACCAGTTCTCCAGGTGCCCCGTTCCCCTCCTGTGAAGGGACTTGCTGACTAAACTTGGAGCCCAGAAAAACTTCATACCTGAGGGACCTACTAGCCTGACCCTTGGTACCCAGGAAAACCTAATCCTGTCTGTCACAGTCCCCAGAGAAGAGGAATGGACATTACATATGGTGAACAGAAAAGAACGGAACCCATCACTACTGTTGGAGGCATACCCAGAGGTGTGGGCTGAAAAGTCCCTGCCCAGATTGGCAAAAAATTTGGCCCCAGTACTAGTGAAGCTCAAACCAGGAACAACTGCTATGTCTTAGTTACTTTTCTCGTTGCTGAGACAAAATACCCAACACCCAAAGTTGAGGGGGGAAAGGTTTATTTCGCTCACAGTTTGTGGAGGTTTCAGTCCATAATCGGCTGGCTCCAAGGCAGGGTGACACAGCAGAGGGGCAACAGTTCATGGCAGGGGAAGACAACAAAAGCAACAAGAGCAAAAGGGGAGAGCGAGCCTTTTTCCCTCCCTTACATATGCAGGCTACCTGCCCTAGGCCGGGTGGAGCACTCACACCCCCAATCCCAGCACTAGACAATGAACCAAGCACCAACTCGAGATTCAGCCGCCTCAGAAAAGCCCACCCCCCATGACCACATGAGGCTCTGGGGGGACATCCAGACACGAACCATAACACCCTGCCAGGCTGAGACAATGTGCCATACGTAGGGAAGCACAGACCAGAATCCTGGAATGCATCAACCAACTGAGGGAGGCGGAGATCCTGCTAGAGCATCAGTCCCCTTGGAATACCCCTCTGCTGCTGGTCAAGAAGCCCAGCGGAGATGGCGGCTGGCCAGTACAGGACATCCAAGCAGTCTAATGCCGCTGTCACCCTACACCTGGTTGTCCAAACCCCTACACATTGCTGAGCCTACTTTTCTGCCTGGGGCAACCTGGTTCACCTGCTCGGATCTCAAAGACACCTTCTGGCCCCTCTAAGTCAGTCCCTATTCGCTTTTGAATGGAAAGACCCCAACATGGGACGAAAAACTCAATTGACTTAGACCAGTCTTCCCCAGGGCTTTAAGAACTCCCCCACCCTGTTCAGGAAAGCTTTAGCGGCCAACCTGGCCACCTCCCTGGAGACCAGCTGAACTGTGTTCTGCTCCAGTATGTTGACCTTTCGCTGGCAAGCGAGAGAGACCAGGACTGTTGGGAAGGGGCATGGGCCCTTCTTCTACTACTCCAGGACACAGGATACAAATTGTCCTGGAAAAAGGCACAGTTATGCTGCCCCTCTGCCCATTATCTGGGATTCATCATAACAAAAGGCCACCAGTCCCTGTGGCTAGAAAGAAAACGGATTATTTTCTCCATCCCAAGACCAACCAAAAAAAAGCTCTGAGAGTTCCTGGGAGCAGCCAGATTCTGTCACATTTGGATACCAGGATGTTCTGGAAAGGTCAAGTTGCTCTACGCGGCCTCGACAGGGCCAGAGGAAAAGCCCCTCGAGTGGGGGAGCCAATAGGAAGAGGCCTTCAAAGAGGTCAAAAGGCCACTTGCTTGTGTGCCCGCTCGAGGCCTGCCAGACGAGCCGAGAGTTCAACCTCCTCGTCTGTGAGAAAGACCATGTGGCGCTCAGAGTCCTAACCCGAACGGTCAGTCCTGGCAGAGGCGGTAGCATGCCCGTCCAAACGATTAGACATGGTGGCAGCAGGATGGCCCCATGTCTCTGTGCCTTGGTGGCTACAGTTGTCCTCATCAAAGAGGCTGCCAGACTGACACTGGGATGGACAAGCTGTGTGGGCAAAGGCCCCACACTCGGTCATGACCTTGATGAACAACCAGGGGCACGAATGGCCTCAGATGGCAGGATGACCCAGTACGGGTGCCTGCTCTGTGAGAGGCCTCGAGTCCTCCTGGAAATCAGAGTATATCTTCCAGCTGCAAAATAACTAAGTTAGAAATCGTGAACAAAAACAGTAATAGGAAAGTCTAAAGTCAATAATCTAAGTTTCTAACTTCACAAGCTAGGAAAAAACCAAGTAATTACCCTAATCAAGTAGAAAGAAAGGAAGAAAGAAAGAAAGAAAGAAGACAGAAGAGAAACTCATAACTAACTTCATGAGGTGAGCATTGGTAGGCACCACAAAAAATGTATAAACCATTATCCATCAAGGAAGGAAAGACTGTAAGAGGAATTTTCCCTTCTGGGAATGCACAATCCATGCTGTCCTCCTCCTCCCAGTGTTAGGGGAATTAAGCTGTTACAGTTTAAAGTTGCCTAAATTAGATAAGAATGAGAACAGAGCTGACCAGGGATCTGGGTTACAAGATAAGAACAACCCCATGACTAAGGAATTTACAAAATAGGAGACATCCTCCGCCGCCCAGCCTTAAACTTCCGTATGATTGTCTTCTCCCAATGAATGTAAAAAGCTGTTTAAATTAACCAATGCCATCTGCTTCTGTGACCACGCTTGCAAAGACCCCT
Source organism: Erethizon dorsatum (assembly GCA_028451465.1). Classification (NCBI taxonomy): domain Eukaryota; kingdom Metazoa; phylum Chordata; class Mammalia; order Rodentia; family Erethizontidae; genus Erethizon; species Erethizon dorsatum. The sequence goes on along the minus strand of CM051832.1, from coordinate 118,688,958 downwards.
CCTCCCTTTGTTCCATAGGCTTATAAGCGCTGCACAGGCTTAGCTCGGGGCTCTCTGTTCCTGCGTGTTCAGTGAGCCCCACGCATGCTTGGACAATAAAACCCCTTGCCTATTGCATGAGAGAAAGCTTCTTGGAGTCTTCCTTCACGCGGCGGGCATCTCAACAGCTTTCGAAAGTGGATATCTCTATATAGAATAGAAGCCTCAGTCCTTACTTTGTACCGTACATAAAAATCACTTGAAATAGGTCATAGAGCTATATATAAACTTAAACTATAAAACTTCTAGAGGAAAAAACTTGAGAAAAATCTTTCTTTGGGGTGGGCAAAGATTTCTTAAAAACGACGCCCAAAAAACACAAATTATGAGAGAAAAAACTGATAAATTGTACTTCATCTGCTATTTGAAAGATACAGTTAAGACAATGGAAAGGTAAACTGGGCATGGTGGCACATGCCTGTAATTCCAGGACTCAGGAGGCTGAGGCAGGAAGATTGCCACAAATTTGAGATCAGCCTGGGCTACATAATGAGTTCAAGGTCAGCAATGAACATAGTGAGACCTTATGACAAACAAACAGATGGCAAACAAACACAACAAAAAACCCTTAAAACAAAAAGAAAATGGAAAGAAAGGTAAGTCACATTCAAGATAACAAGTTAACACAAGAAAGAGTCAACAGAAATAATACGTAACAGAATTAGACCCCACTTTAGATAAGGGAATTACTGAATGTGAACTTAAAATGTGTTACGTATGTGTACCAACTCCCCACAATGAATAATCATTATGTACTGCAAACATGGACTAATAAAAATAAAAATTAAAACACAGAATATAAAAGGCCAAAAATGTCTAGCCAGCTGTGGTGGCTTATAAAATCCCAGCACTCAGGAGGCCGAGGCAGAAAGATTGTGAGTTCAAGGTCAGCCTGGACTACACGGGAAGACTCCGTCTCAAAAACAAACAAACAAACAAACAAACAAACAGTTTAAGGAAAGAAAAGAACAAAAACCAGGAAAAGTTCCCAATAAGTGGGTATATCTGACACAGGACTCTTATTCACTATATATAAATATTGTTAGCGAGTAATAAGCCAACAAAGAAGATAAATAGGCACATGTAAAGATGCACATCATTAGTCAGATCTTTCGTTTTTAGAAATCCCAATATGAGAAAATGATGCTGGATTGAAGGCGCCCGGGAGAGGCTCATAGGTGCAAATATAAAGCCCATTTGTAGAGTGTCCTCCCACCAGGCTTCTTAGAAACCCCCAGGTAGACGGCCTTTCCCAGCTACATTCACGGGAGAAAGAAAATGAGCAACAGCTCAAGAAAACCAACCACCACGAGCATGGCTCAGCACAAAAATTACCCGTAACAGAATTAAGTCCTCAAGGAACTTGGGTAATAGAATTATGGACTACAGAATAAAAATAGAGTTTAAATGGTTAATGGCCTCTCTACCCCCAAATAAAAGACCAAATCAAAATATGGGAAACTGAAATGAATAGACATTTCTCAGAAGAAGTGTAATGGCCAATAAATACATGAAAAGATGTTTAACAACTCTGGCCATTAGAGAAATGCAAATTAAAACAACACTGAAATTCTACCTCACTCTGGAAAGAATGACCATCATGAAGAAAATCAAATAATAATAAATGCTGGCGAGGCTTCAGGGGAAAAAGGAACCCTTCTCCTCTGTTGGTCAGAACGTAAACTAGAACAACCACTATGGAAATCAGTGTGGAGATTCCTCAAAAATGAGAAACTGACTAGCTGGGCGTGGTGGCGTATGCCTGTAGTCCAAGCACTCGGGAGGCTGAGGCAGGAGGATCGCCACAAGTTCAAGGCCAGCCTGGGCTACAGAGTGAGTTCAAGGCCAGCCTGAACTACATAGCGAGACCCTGTCTCAAAAAACCAAAACCAAACAAAAACAAACAAACCAAAAACTGGAAATTCCATTCAATCCATTTATTCCCCTTCTAACTTCCCCAGAGTTAAAGACACCTTATTACAGTGATACATGCATACCAGTGTTTATAGCAGCACAATTTATAATAGCTAAATCTTGGCAGTGGCTTATATGTCCATTGACGAATGGATAAAGAAAATGTGGTAGTTACACACAATGGAGTACAATTCTGTCATAAAGAAGGATAAACGAGAGTCATTTCTAGGAAAATGAATGTGCCTTGAGACCATGTTAAAATAAATCAGACATACGAGCTTAAATATTGAATGGGTTGTCTTATATGAGAAACCCAAAATATAAATAAAGAGCAAAATAAAAGATAGATAATAGGAAATAGGTAGGTGGATCTTTTGTGAATGGGAGGGGGCCAAGAGAGTGAGGAGAGAGTAAGGGGGGGAGGGAGGGGAAGTAGAAGGAATAAGTGTGTTATGTGTGTGTGCCAACTCCCCATGATGACTGTAATCATAGTGCAATGCAAGCATGTACTAATAAAAAATAAAAAATTAAAAATTAAAATGGTCAAAGAGAAAAACACAAAGACACAGGAAAAGAGTATCAGTGAAGAGCAGGAAGACTTGAAAAACAATAGAATTTCTAGAAATAAGTAAAATAATCATTCAAGTTAAGTACTCACTGGACAGTTAAATACAAGATTAGACATGGCTAAGAGAGTATGTGTCACAAGATATGAAGAGATGGAAGTACTGACTGTTGAGGAGGTATGAATGATAGACTTCCAGAACTGAAAAAGATATATATATATATATATATATATATATATTTTTAGATTTAAGAAGCGTGGTCCAGGTATAGTGGCACATACCTGTGATCCCAGCACTCTGGGAGGCTGAGGTAGGAGGGCTGTAAGTTTGAGCCCAGCCTTAGCGAGACCCTGTCCGAAAATAAAAAATAAAAGGGCTGGGGATGTAGCTCAGGTGCACAGGTCCTGGGTTCAATCCCCATCAGTGCAAACAACAAACTGCCCCCCAAACATATATAAAGATAAACACACATGTAGACATATTGTAGTAAAATGGCAAAGGAGAATAATGTAAAATCAGCTAAGAGGGAAAAGGCAGATTATAGATCCAGGCATTTAGATTTATACGAGAAACCAGATGATCATTAGGTAACCACTGACAGAACAGAACCCCAGTGCAGGATACCTATCACACCGCAGGGAGAAGGAAACGGATTTTCAGAAAAGCGGAAACCGAGCAGATCACAGGCGGCGCGTGGTTTCTAAAGGCAGAAAGGCTGTGATCCCAGATATCAGATGAGGTGCAAGAAGGTATGAAGAGCAAAGAGCTGATAAGCATAGAAAAAACCTGAGCGTTTACTGCAAAAACCAAAAAACCCCAACCACTTTGAGGAGATATTAAAATTAAGAATTAAGACGCGGAAAAAATTTTCCAAGATGTAAGAGGGGGGACCGATTCTTGTTTTGTTGAGAAAGAGGGCAGAAATATCGATTTGACTTGACATATGCATGAGAAAATCTGAAGACCAGCCACAAAATAAGAAAGCACCGTGGCAGGCAACTTTTGCAGTGCACCCCAGCGTGGTGAGAGCCCGCAGGCCCTCTGCAGAGGAGCGGAGGGCGGTGGAGGGCCGCGGGGTCTGCAGTAGATTTCACTTACATTTACAGGACATCATTTCTCAGGCAGGTTTCTGAGTATGTGGGTGCTTATGTTCTTTACGTTTTTCATAAGTCTGAAATATTTCCTCTTTTTTTTTTTGTTGTGGGTACCGGGGGGTCGACCTCAGGACCTCGTGCGCCAGCAGGCGCCCGTGCCGCTGAGCGATATCACCGGTCCCTTTTTCGTATGTGGGATCCGGGAGTCGAACTCGGGCCCTTGCGCTTGCCGGGCAGGCGCTTACGCCGCTGAGCCATCTCACCAGCCCATGAAATATTTCTTTAAGGTAGAATATAATAGCAGTTGTTTTAGTTTTTGCTTTTTAAAAATCCCTTTTAATCTTTCTGTAGCTGTGGTTTTCAGCTGGGGTCCATTTTCTACCCCTCCCCTCCCCATGCAGGGGGCATTGGCTATTTCTAACGGGTGGTAGGTGTTACTGGGATCGGGCCACAGCCAATTACCTAGTCCAAAGTTTGGTAGTGCTGTGCTTGAGGAACTCTTCCCTAGGATGAGAAATCTTACTTTTTCAAGAATTAGATCTCCTTTCCCTTCCCATGTGTATAAATGTTATCACATGGTGATTTTGTTCATAACATTTCTCTTGTACACATCTCCAGGAAGTAAAAATGCTTGAAGAAGTCATCAGGAAAAACACCAACTTCATAAATGGGTGGCATAATTAATATTTTAAACCATTAAAAATTGACCTTTGGTTGATTAGGTGGCATGCACACAGCTGCAACTACCATGGGTTACTTTGGATTGGAGTTTATGAGAGGGTTTCCACAAAATGGCTAATTGCTTTCAGTCTCCCCACGTTCAAGAAGGAGAAAAAGGTAACAGAAAGAAGCCACTTCTGTTTTCTTGCTTAGTGGCACATTAGTATTCAGCAGGGGTCCTACACTGAATTCGGGGGCTGCTACTGAGATATTGTCATTAAATTCCAAATTTACACATCTGGCATGCTGCCTAAGTGTAGCTCAGTGTGTTAAAGTGCAGATTACAGCCCAACAAATCAATGCTCTTGAATTGTGGGTCTATGTAAACCTGCAATTAAAAACAGTGTGCAGTCACTCTTTGCCACCTGATGAGGGGAGAGAAGGAAGCTCTTTTTTTCAGGGCGGAGAGGTGAGAACGCCAGTTTAAAATAGAAGCATCCCTTGGCACAAGCTATAGCTAAGGCATGGTTTTTGCTAAAGGCAGTTTCTCTGTACCTCTCCGCCTATTGGTGACCTGTCCATTTCAGGAAGTTTCTTCATTTTCTTTGACAAACCTGTTTTGGTGTGGTAATATTTCCTTTAAAAATTTGTAAGCATGGGCCGGTGAGATGGCTCAGCGGCATAAGCGCCTGCCTTGCAAGCGCGAGGGCCCGAGTTTGACTCCCAGATCCCACATACGAAAAAGGGGCCGGTGATATCGCTCAGCGGCACGGGTGCCTGTTGGCGCGCGAGGTCCTGAGGTCGACCCCCCGGTACCCACAAAAAAAAAAAAAAAAAAAATTTGTAAGCATTTGTGGATCATGGGGGGGGCATTGGATCATCAAGAAGGGAGGTTACTGACCAGAACCCTGAGCCAGGAAGAATGCGACAAAGTATATGTGGGATAGCCTTACTCAAAAGTGAAGGAAGGATATTCCCAAGGCTTCTAGGGGAAAGGCAGGTGCTTCTCCCAAATCAGAAGACAAAAAGCTCAGTGAAGCGCTTCAAGAAGCAGTCACTGCCTGCCACCAAGCATTTAAGACTGGCAGCAGCAGGGCCAGAAGTAAAGTTCAGTGGTACAGCACTCGCTTAGCATGCACGCAGCCCTGGGCTGGATCCCCAGCACCTCGATGTTAAAAAAAGAGTAGATGCACCTATCTGGTCCTTTTCTCGTAGAGATCAGAGAATAGGTGGAGCTTCCGAAGCAAGAGTCACTATCCTTTTTCCAGAGACTGAGATTTGATGGACCAATATTAGAAAAGGATTTAGGACACAATTATTTCCATAGGGCAAAACTGTGTCAAAACTACACCTGCAACAGTGGCTTCAAATTCAAAGGAGAAATTGATGCATATGCAATTAAGGATGCGATGTGTCTTCATAGCAAGTCCCTGTGGCTGCCAGCCAGCTACTGAAAACAATTTCAGAAAGTTTCCTGATTTGGCCTTTCGATAAAGCAAAAAAGAGCCTTCTCTGCCAGGAAATCTATTTTTCATCACAACAGAAAAAGTGTTTGTATAGAAATGTTTTGGCCACACTTCTCGTTTGAGGGGACAGGATGGGTTCCGGAAAGGAAGGGCTTGCTTTTTTTTTTTTTTTAGTAACAGCCTCCTCCACTTGTCCCCTTGTTTCCTGTCTCTGTTGTCCCAAGAATCATCCAGCCCTGCAGTCTAGCAAACCTGTTAATGTGATTGGAAATACGAAAGATGTTGGCTAAATTATGCGAATACTTTCATAGAATCATAGTAGAATTGTATCTTTTATTCATTTTTAGATAATTTCATCTCATGTGAAGAATTGATAAGTGACTTAAAAGGGACACCATTTGGAGTTAGGATTTAATCATAGTCTAACTTAATTTCAAATGCAGAATCGAATTTCAGTATCTTTGCTCTCCCTCAGAAAAAGCATGAATTTGGTTAAATATTTTTATTTGTGGATGAGGAGGCTGAGACAGCTGATTCATCAAGATAATGTACCATTATTTTGAGTTTTTCTGTAAACATTAAAACATCAGGTTGGATTTCCCGATTTTTTTACCCTAAGTATGGCGTTGGGATATACCATTGTCTTCGCTTCCTAGTGTTGTATTAGTTACCCATGGTTGTATAAAAAATTACTCCCAAACGTAACAGCTTCAACAACAAACATTATCATGGTGTCTGCATCAGTAATCTGGGTGTGGCTCAAGGTCTCCCACAGGACCGCAGTCGTCGCAAGGCTCCCCTGAGCGAAGATCCCCTTCCAATGCACGTACTGTTGCCACGATTTACTTCTTTGTAGGTTGTTGGAATGAAGGCCTCAGTTTCACGTTAGCTGCTGGCCACTTCTCGTCCCATGGGCCTCTCCACGGAGCGTCTCAGAACAGGGCAACTGGTTTTAAGAAAGCGTCAGTGTTGCTTCTGCCACACTGTCCTTGGAAGCAGGTGAGGGGCGGCCCACACCCCAGGGCGGGGTCACACGGGGTGTGGGTTACAGTAGGCGGAGTCACCGGGAGCCATCTGAGAGGCGGCCTACAAATGTTCCTAACTACTGTTACACAGACAGCTAAGGACTGAGGCGAGGCCTGCCTTACCCCGGCAGGCTGGAGAGGCGCAGGCGTGGCTGAGCCGTCCTCTGTACCCACTCTCAGAGCTCACTCGTCCTAGGAGGTGCACGCACACCGGGGAGAACCCATGGGGACAGGAGAGAACGCCCTCACTTTTCACATGACTAGTTTTTGGTGCAAAATGTATGAATACTTCTTTGACATACCACTTAAAACATCAGGACAGTGTTATTGGTGGAAAAATAAAATTTGAAAAGCATGGTTCAATACCTAAAATTTCTGAAGAATGTTCCTTTTAGCAATCAGTAGCGGCTCACGACATTTCAACGGAGTATTCACCAGCCCAGAGTCCCAGGGGCATCAAATGTTGTGGAGTGCGACAGAGCTTGGAAGATGAGAGTACGTTTAAATAAAACCTATTTCTTGATCCCAAATGCAGAATCTAGTAAATCTGCTTTAAGTGCTTGTAGAGTAAGACCATGGTAGCTGCTACTCCTCTCTCGCTCCCTGACCTCTATCTGATGATTGTTTCTAACCTTCCTTTGCTTTGTGCTCAGCACACCTTTCTTGAGCTCTGCTCCTTCCTCTTCACTGAGCATGGCCAGGACCAGTGGATTCTGCATCTTGAAAGGACAGCCTGGTCCTGGCCACCCACTCTGCAGGTCCTCGCTGCCACTCCCAGGACGGGATGCAGCAGTCCTGATCCTGCAGGCAACTTAAGACAAAATGCATTTTTTTTTAAAGTTCATCTTTTCTGAACTTGACATAAAATGGTTCTAAGTGTCACAGTCCAAGGTTGCTTTTTACAAAAACCGTAACTATGATTATTTTATTCTGGAATCTAGTAAATAGGAAATGCCATCTTTGTCCTAGAAAGAAATTCTGCTGCCCAAAGTGGCCTAAATTCTTTGCCAATACTAGAGACTCTAGAAAAGGAGACAAGGAAATCAAAGCAGAAGTTTTTATTTCCAGTTCAAGGGTTAAGATTCTTTAAAGCGCCAAATCTAGGATTAAGCACTGGGGAATTCTTGTATGGTCTAGACCAGTGATGGCAAACCTTTCAGAGGCCAAGTGCCAAACTGCAACCCAAAACCCACTTAGAAATAAGTCAAAGAGTGCCAACACTGCAATTAAACCTGAATACTGAGTTTTTTTTTTTTTTTTTTTGTGGGTACCGGGGGGTCGACCTCAGGACCTCGCGCGCCAGCAGGTGCCTGTGCAGCTGAGCGATATCACCGGCCCCTTTTTCGTATGTGGGATCCGGGAGTCGAACTCAGGACCTCACGCTTGCCAGGCAGGCGCTTAAGCCGCTGAGCCATCTCACTGGCCCCAATACTGAGGTTTTAGTTTAGAAAAAACAACTTACACATTAACATTTTTTGTCTTAAAGGAAAATACAGTAACACACGTGACACAGGTTCACCACCACTGGCCTAGAGGTTCATCTCTAATAAAACGTCCTGTGTTTAGAAAACGACTCTGGACAGTCCACGCTGAACACGCACCCCAGTTGTCAGCACGACTCCTGGGCTTCTGCAGCCATTAAAGCAATCATTGAAATATAGGAAACATACCTGAAAAAGGTTAATAAGGGAAGGCAAATTATTAGCAGAGGAAGCTAAAAGAGATATCTAAGGTCAATCTGTCATTCAGAGGACTCAGACTCAAAAATCATTCTCCAAAAGTCAAGAGATGTAGCACACACGTTTAATTTCTACAGTATACATGGTTTCCTTTAGATTAAAAAAAATCACAAAAGCAAGAACACTGAAGATTTTTCTAATATCAAGCCCATGTATTATCAACAAACACTGTTTATTAAGAATTCACAGTAACTGCTTGCAGAGTCGTAGGCCCCAAAGAATTATGGTAATAAATCTGCAGAACATGGTGTTACATAAATAAAAAGGGGAAATACGTTTTGAAAAAGTGACAGTTGCATTTTAAGTCAGAATGACTGATAAGCTTTACACCTAGGTGGTTGTTCAGAACCGCTTGACTTGAAACTCGGCCAGCAGAAGCTGGGAGAGGGCTGCAGCAAGACACGGGGCTGGGAGGCTGAGACAGGTACAATGCTCACTTCCCTGCTGCGTGCTTCAGTCTTCTCACGAACAGAGTTGGACCGGATTGTCTTTCTTTGATCACCAAAAACCAAATTCCTTCTGGGTCTAATTGATGTGACTAAGAATATTATTTTCAGAACTTGCAAGAAAATAACATGAACAATCCAGCAGAACCCATTTTGCAATGAGCGCACGATGAGTCGGTTGCCTTCAGGATTATCCCCGGAGTCGTGGCCAGGCTTTTCCTATCGTGTGTCCGGCTGACACGCTCCCGAAGCGAGGAAGCACCCTGCTCATCAGGCAGTAACAGCACAACGTGCAGCGCCATTCAGGAGCTTAATAACCGGTAACTTAATGAAACATGACAAAGACACTGACATAAGAGCTGTGAATTCGAAGCTCAAGGAGTGTTTTTAATCTCTGTGATGTGAAAAGCCTTTGCTTTTTGAAGCTAAACTTTTACAGTGAATATGTTCCCTGCACCAAAGGATACCGCACTTTACTCCCGTACACTCGAGATGCTGGGATGTCTCCTACGATCTGTGGGCAAATGAGGAACCAATGCTGCATCATAAAGGTGTACTTGAAAGGGTTCCTTCTGGGGCTGTGGATGTAGCTCAGTGGTACAGTGGTTGTTAGCAAGGCCCTGAGTTTGATTCCCAGCAACAATAACAACAAAACTGTTCTTTTTAAAAGGCTGAGTCTTGCTACGTTGCTCAGGCTGGTCTTGGATTCCTAGGTCAAGGGACCCTTTTGCCTCAGCCTCCCAAGTTCTGGGATTACAGCCACCCGCCACTGTGTCTGGCACACTGCTCCTGAACTGAAAATATTGACGTTCTGGATCTGCATTTAGTGTTAGAAGATACTGCATATCTAACACTGGGACTGTGGAATCGCTTCCATCAGATGGCTAAGTTTCATATTTTAGCACTAAAATTGACAGCTTTCACTTTAGTAAATAATTTGTAAAGTTTTCTCACTGATGTCAAAGATTAAACATACAGCATTACCATTGTTCTGGTAATAACGTATAAAAGTTATTAGTTCCATTCTCTTTCTATAAAATACAGATAAAATGTTGAACTAAGAAATGAGATCTAACGCTATGCTCAAAGGCAGCACATACCGTGGCAGTCTCGGCTATGGATCCTCTGGTTCTCTAGTTCCCGCCCTGCAGACGGACTCATCGGTAGACAATGCTCCTACACTACATTAAGTCGTGCCTTCACCGGCTGGAGATTTACATTGTCACTTTTCCTGCGTTCTGCATTTTTTAAAATTCTGAGGAAATGTCCTACATAAAGATCCTCAAACCTTAGAGAAAACTAGCCTTTGTGGATGGTATTTTCTACTGTGAAAAGAAAAAACTGTTTCCTTCATTTTAGCAGCCAGAAAATTCAGAACCAAATTTGCTAAGGTTCGCTTGCTGAGTTGCAGAAAACCATGTATTTCTGTGCTGTTTTAATGTTAAATATCTTCTGTAAAGGCTTTGTAATTTTGTAGGCCTCACCAAACCCTTTTAAAATAGGATACAAATTTCAAAAATATATAGTTAAGCATACTGCATTATTTTCTACTACAACTAGAGGTTAAAGATGGAGTTAATAGCTGCTTTTGTAATAATTTTGTATAGAAATTATGCTAATTTCAGTTATCATGAAGAATGAGATAATAGTTATTGTTACATTAAGTATGCTGTTCAAAGGTTGGTGGGCCCAAGTTAGCTATTAAAATGCCTATTCAACTTAGCTATTGAAAGAACTTAGTTATCCAATCTGTCTCTAGTATTAGTTCAATAAGTAGTACATTAAGTCTTCTTACTTTTCCAACTTGTTTTGAAAATAGAAAATTATGTTAATGTAAAAATATTAAATCATGAAAATATTATGTGTAGATTTTATCTCCTGGATATAATCTAACTTTTAAAAATGAATGGATAGGGCCGGTGAGATGGCTCAGCGGCGTAAGCGCCTGCCTTGCAAGCGCGAAGGCCCGAGTTCGACTCCCGGAACCCACATACGAAAAAGGGGCCGGTGATATCGCTCAGCGGCACGGGTGCCTGTTGGCGCGCGAGGTCCTGAGGTCGTCCCCCCGGTACCCACAAAAAAAAAAAAAAAAAAAAATGAATGGATAAAGAAATGTGGTATTTATACACAATGGAGTACTACTCTGCCATAAAAAGGATAAATCTGAGTCATCTAAAGGAAAATGGCTACACCTTGAGACAATAATGTTAAGTGAAATAAATCAGACACACAAGTTTAATTATCACATGGCTTCTCTTACATGAGAAACCCAAAGTATAAGTAAAGAGCAAAACAAAAGATAATAGGAAACAGGTAGATAGACCTTTTGTAAATGGTAAGGGGATCCAGAGATGGAAGTAGAAGTGGGAAGGGGGAGTAAAAGAATTAAGATGTGTTATGAAAATGTGCCAACATGATGACTATAATCATTATGTACTGCCAACATGTATTAATAAAAATTAAAAAAGATGAATTTGAAAAAAATATGATACAGGAAACACAGTGAGGCAGTATTTTGTTAGGTACCAAATTTGAAGTCATTTGAAAGTTTCTCTTTGTAATATTTAAAAGAACTAACGAAACCCAGTGACACTTCAGTCCTATGTCAGTGAAAATTTACTACAAAAATGTAGAAAATAAAAACTTATCTCTTAAATAGCATATCTGTATTAGTTATAATTTGATAAATGAATTCCTTTCTACAAATATCTTAAGATCCAAAATCTCAGTGCCAAAAATAACATGATTGACTGATCAAGTAACAATGCATATTTTAATATCTGTGTAGTGACTTAGAGCAATAAATATCACACAGTGAAGAATTATCACAAATACAAAAGGAAAGAAAAAGCTTATGTACATATACCAACATGTTCATAATAAATTAGAGTGAACAGTTCCATCACAGCATACAAAGCCACTAACGTGAACAGTGAAAGAAATCTGTCATGTAGATCTTTAATTTAGATTTAATAAAGATTATACAGTATCAAATGATATCAAAAGTCTAAAAAAACACAAGAGTTTTTATAGCATGTTTATAAACTATTGTTTTATATACCATAAAAAACATAAGGTCAAAAGTGCAGTTTAAAAAAAAGTTGAAATTGTTATTTTTGATAATAGCTAGAAAAATGTACTGTCCCAAGAAAGAAGCAATTTAAATGCACACACAGTTTTTCAGAGAATTTTCCTTTAACTCTCATACAACCTTGGTTACCACATGCCAAAAAATGAACCAACAGAAAGGGAGCAAAGTAGTTGTTTTTGCAGAAATAATAGAAAACACTGATGTGGTGGTGAGAAACGCTGCAAATGAACGTAATGACAGGCTTCCCTACAAGTGGATTAAATGACTGCTGTGCAGTGAAAGGGACGTCACTGACGGTGACCATATGTATTTTGAAGGCTCGCTAGAAGTTTTTATCTTTGTCAAATTCTTTGTCATACTGACAATGGCACATACACCCCAGGATTATAAAAGTTTCTAGTGTAACTAGGAAAAATATGATTTAAAGGTAATAAATCATATCACCGACTTCTCACAGAAAGTAAGGACTAAATACCCAGTCACTAAAAGGCAGTGCTGCGGAAATTAGTCAAGGAGAAATGAGTGAAGCGAGTCTGAACTGGCGCTTTCCGCAGTAACTGTGTCTTGAAAACTGAGGGACGAAGGCCTGTGCCAAAGTACAGGATGCTACAGAACCACCTCTGTGAGAAACCGAAACGGTGACACCACAGGCATTTACGGCAAATTAAATTTAAAGAAAAATAAAAGTAATGTAGGAAAAGTCTTATTTTTAAATTTACTGTGGGATTAAAATAGTGACAAAGCTCTATCAGTCAGGAGCAGTATTCCTGATGCTAAAGCTAACGGGCAGCCCGAGCCCAGCTCAACACAACCACTCCCCTCTTCGACTGCTAGTTAACTGTGGAGCTTTGCTCACGTGATGCCAAGCAACAGGTGGTGATGAGTTTTCCATGAATATGTTAAGCTCCTTGGTTGGTTTAACATGTATTACTGCCTGAGAAAATAAAAACATCACTATTACCAAGGCTAAGAGGAAAGGAAGGTCTTTCTACTTTTGATGGGAGAAAAGGCCTGGCTGCTGCAAACAATGGGTGCTCTGTAGGCTGCGTACACACATACTTAATAATTAATGTCACCTTCAGTGGAGGATTAAAAGTCGATGGATATGGATGCTTGTGCAGAGTCTTCTCGTCCTCTGACGTAAATCTCACAGGGAATCTCTTCCATCACTCTGTCTTCTAGGGCCTGTTCAGGGCACTCGTGTGCCTGTTTGAAAGTGTAGCTACTTTTCTTGAAGGTGCTATTGAACGTTTTCATTGGCTGTGGTTGTGCAAAATCATTTCGGAAAGGAAGTTCCATGGAACTGAGGTTGGTCCTACTTTGTTTGACACTGGATGCCTGTGACCCACAGTGATGGTCATGGATGCAGCGGGAGGCCGTGGACGAGCGCCGCATCTTCTGGTAGTTGTCCAGTTCTTCTGACAGGTCTGCCAGGTCTGCCGAGATCTCTTTGTCCCGTAGTGAAAACAGTTCGTAATGAGGAGGATCAAACACTTCTTGGAACCCAGTTTTATTAAAGGCAGTTTTGCAAGCCATAACTTTTTTCCGAGGCTGTTTCACTTGTACTAAAATAGAAATGATGAGAAGAACCAAGACAATCCCCGATGTAATGCCAATAATTGTTCCATGAGTTTTAGTGATTTGTTCAAATAGTCCAGCTTTTTTCTTTTCTGTAGAAAAAGAAAAATTGAGGTTTTCAAAATTCATTAATAGGAGTTCTAGCACAGATCAGTAAGGTATTTTTAGGTAAAGAAAAAAACCTGGGTGGGTCAAATATATCACAGACAATGCAACTGAAAAGTAGACTCTTAAATACAGCAAACCTATTATCATGACTTCTAGGTAATCACAATACAGCTAGATAAGATTATAGAAGACAGAGCATGTACTTGATTACTCAAAATGCATATAATTTGAAAAATAAATCAAATACAGTAACATAGAAAATTCCAAAATACTCTTGTTCTGTCAAGTTCAGTTTTCTGCTGTATGGCAGGTTTGACCCACTCCTCTTCACACAGCAGCAGTATCCTACTGACGAGCACCAAGAAGAGCGCGCGAACATGAGCACACTGACCCGTCCAGGTGTACCACTGCGGTCTACTGCTTTCGAATGGTCACCTGAAAATACTTCATGCTTAGTACTTAATGCAACCACCTTTTCATTTACTCAACTCTTGGAACGATGCTGATGAACTTCAGTTCTGAGAGTGCTTTGCCAACCAGCTTGCGGACATTCGATTATTAACACAGCCGTATTTACCTTTCACAGAGAACACACTGGAAATACGGCATGGGAAATTTGATGGAAAAAACCAGTTCTTCTTCTGGCTCTGTTTTTACACTGCAAGACTGAATCTTTTAGTTGATTTTTACCAGTGTTTCCATGTAATTAAAAAAAAAAAAGAATAGAGGCTATTCTCTAAATTATTTTGACAAATAAGATGAATTTACAATACAGATAATAAATTTCGACAGTAAGAACATAAAAGGGCAGGAAATATCACAATGTACTTTTGAATGACTTGGAATATATACTCTCAACAAAAAAGCTTTTTCTGAGAGTTTTTCTTTGCTTTTACCACATTCCAGAGGTCTATTATCCATTAAAAATTTACGTATCTCTGTTTCTGCTAAGGCAGTAATGCTAAGCACAGCTGCAGGAAAGGCCCTTTAAACCTTCCCTGACAGAAGGCTGCAGCGCCTCTCTCCTCACCAAGGTGGCGTCACGCGGGACTCACCTGTGCAGTGATTCTCGTCCCACGGGTACGCGCAGTTCTGAACGCCATTGCAGACCAAGGAGTTGTTGATGCACATGTTGCTGTGGCAGAAGAAAGTGCTGCCCGTGCAGGGCGCTGTGGGAGATAGAAGACCGCGCTGCTGAGGACAGACTACACACTACAGACTCACCGCCATTCATTTCGCATTTAAGAGTTTGACTTTATAACGTTACTTCTTACCTCAGAGGCCTTTCCACAAACACACTGTGCTACACAAACACTAAGACAAATGTTGAAATCCTCTGATGCTGCCTCATACAAACTTTTTCTAATCCTGGGCACCAAAGAGCCACTTTCAATGTAGTGACAATATAAATGCACTTCCTGTAATACTTATGGAATTGCTGTATAGTTTGGCAAATTTTTGCAGAGTTTTAAGAGATAGCGTTGAAGCCGGTGAGATGGCTCAGCGGCGTAGGCGCCTGCCTGGCAAGCGCGAGGGCCCGAGTTCGACTCCTGGAACCCACATACGAAAAAGGGGCCGGTGATATCGCTCAGCGGCACGGGTGCCTGCTGGCGCGCGAGGTCCTGAGGTCGACCCCCGGTACCCACAAAAAAAAAAAAGAGACAGCGTTGGCAAGGATGAAGACACAGGAACCCTCCCTATGTTGCTGATGGGAATGTAGAATGTTGCAGATGCTGCAAAAACTGGTGGCAACTCAAAAAGTTCAATATACAGAATTATCTTACGATTCAGCAATTTTATTTTTAGGTATGCACCCAAAAGTAGAAAAGCAGGATTGCATACAGGTTACAGTACTGCATACCAGCGTTCACGGCAGCAGTACTCGCATCAGCCAACAGGCAGGAACAGTCCAAATGTCCATCGACAGATAAACAAAACGGGCTATGTAAGAGATAATGGAGTGTTAGTCATGAAGAGAAATGAAATTGTTACATACTACAACATGCATGAAGTTTCAGAACTACAGAGTGAAAGAAGCGAAAATTTCTCAGCATAATTATAGTGTGATCACACAAATATTACTGTGTGACCACTGCGTATGACTCTACCTCTGTGAGGGACCTAGAAGCAGCAAATCCCTAGAGACAGAAAGTAGCACAAGTGCTACAGAACTTGGAGGAAAAGGGGATGGGAATTAATATTTAAGGGGAACAGAAGCTCATTTTGGGGTGATGAAAGCTCAGGAGGCGGACAGTGGAGATGCATGCACAACACCACGGGCGCACTCACTGTCACTGAGTCGTGTGCTTTAACGCAGTCACGTCCGTGCTTCTGAACATTTTACCACAGTACACAAGGGGAAACCCACTTTTCTAAATTTCCAAAGTGTTTAAAAGATCACAGAGTTATACAGAATACATAGAATGCCACTTCATATTTTCTGCAAGTTATTTCTTCATCTCACAGTGTCTCCTGCCTTCATGGTGATCACCTACTCATCTTGCAAAATAATCTCATGTTACGCTCTTTAAAAAATTCCTAGTTCTCTTCGGTGGTTACTCCCAATTGTTTCTGTCATACTCTGTGCTCCTCTATGTGACACTTCTTGTACATGTAAATATTTGTTATAATGGATTATGATTAAATATGCTTACTTCTGTTATGAAATAAAGCTCTAGACTGGATACCAAACTCACAGTAACAAAGTATTTCAGGTGTAAAGACACAAAAAAATCTGAACATTAAGAATGTAGTTTAAGCTGGGCATAGTGGTGCACACCTACAATCCCAGCACTTGGGAGGCTGAGGCAGGAGGATTGCTGTGAGTTTGAGGCCAGCCTGGGCTACAAAGTCAGTTCAAAGCCAGCCTGAACTGCACAGTGAGACCCCGTCTCAAAAAAAAAAAAAAAAAAAAAAAAAAATGTAGCTTAGTATTTTCCTCCCATAAAACAATATTGTAGTGGTACGACACAAGCCCAAAAAACTCCAGTAACCATTTTGACTTCTAAAATTATAGCTGAACAAAATGTATTCCCTGCCTAAAAGACTCTTTTTTTCTTATTCAGAAAATATGTGACTTATCAAGGAAGGACAAGTGCATATTGTGCTATACCATACTGACAAACTCAAGTATTTTTATATTTTCCTTTTAAAGTTCCTTTCCAATATGAAAGAAGTATCTAACATTTTACTGAATAAATGTTTTTTTCCCTAAACAAGATCTTTTCTTTAAAAATGTAGAATGAACCGCATTAAAATTACAGCCAAGAGTTTAATAGTATTTCCCTTTAAAAAGACTCTCTTTGGGGTGCAGTCGCAGGAAGTTTTGTAATACGTGGCCACATCTCCTTGTGCTTGTATTGTTGGTAATAAAACCGGTATTTTGGTGTCCACTTGCCATACCTCCTTTGTCTTTTTCTCAAGTACCTCTGAATATGGGCTGGAAAAACAGGTATTTATTGGGTCTCCAGAAAACCCGAATGTAGTCTGATAAACACAGGTTTATAGAGAGTGTAGGAAACTGCCTGGTCATCGGATGCAAACGTCCCCTTGAGGCAGCATCCCCTCTCACGGTGACAGCAAACCTTTTAGTGATGGGAGCTCAACTGCAACCCAAACCCATTTATTTATCACAAAGTGCCAGCTGCAGTTAAACCCAAACACTGAGGTTTTAGTTTAGAAAAAACAACTCCTAGGCTAAGATCATTTGTCTTAAAAGAAAAACACAGTGGAGCTTTTAATCACACGAACAGCTTTTTACTGAAAGGTAAAATCTGCGTTTGGGGTGCTTCTGCACAATTACTGCGATCCCTGCGTTGTGTGGATGCTGGTAATTTCTCAAACCTTGGCTGGGTAACTTGGCTTACATGCTATTCTCTCAAGTTCCAGCGCAGCAGCTTAATAATCTCTGGTTCGTGAGTGTGAACTAGGGTTCTATAACCTTTCTCCCTGCCCCCGTAAGCCAATTTGAGTCTAGGTACTACTTCTTTATCTACATATAATACAATCATAGTCTTCATGTTAAACTTTTAAGCTTACTTGCTGAATATGTAACCCCTACAGTTTAACTATAACTCCTAGGTGACTTTCATGACTGGAGTCTAATATCACTAAGGACTGAATAACTGGGAACAGTGATGTACAGCATTAAGTGGAAAAAACTTGTACACTTTAAGATACTTAATTTCCCTGGGCTTCAGTTTCCTCTTTTAAAACAAATGGGGTGGAAACTGGCCATGGTGGCCTGTAATCCGAGCACTCAGGAGGCTGAGGCAGGAGGACTGCTATGACTTCAGGCCAGCCTGGACTACATACATAATAAATTCAAGGCTAGCCTGAACTTCACAGCAAGACCTTGTCTTTAAAAAAAAAAAAAAAAAGGAATGAGATGGAGTGTAACTCAGATTTCTGGTTCTAAGCCTTGGTGAGACTATCAAATTAGTGGCTTTGGTTTTCATGTTACTTTTGTTCTTAACTTAGGTGCAAATACATTATAGATATAAATACAGATATAGATATGTCTAGTAAGACTGCAGAGACTGTTAACTTGACAAAATGGTATCATTTAAATTAAAACAACTATTTCAGTATTCTTGCAAAATGCTTGTTGATTCCAAAGCTCTTCGTAAGGACAATAGCTATTATTTACATATTAATCCACCATACTGAGAGCAGGACAGCCAGTAAAGATGTAGTGGTATTTTATTTACTTAGTAAAATTTGCTAGTGTACCTACCTACTTCAGTTGTTGTAAATAACATAAAACTGTATTTTACAAATGACTGTACTTTAAAATAGAAAAATTGGCCCCAGAGAGTAGCATTTTTGTGTTCATTTCTACTCACTGCAGTTTTCTTGTACTTATATACCATGCCATAATTCTATTATATACAATGCATTATTATATTCCAGTTCTACTACCTATTTTATCTAGTTCATATTGTGGGTGAAGATAAGTCATTTTCAAGACACGTTGAATGAGGTTATAAATAGTACTGTAGCTCCATGGTATTCTGATTTTCTCAGAAAATTATGTGATCAAACTTTGATGGCTCTTTATAACTTAGAAAGGAGCCTAGAAGATAGGCTCTGCTCCATGCTCCTCACGGATTGAACACTGGGTAATAAATAATAAAAGAGTCAGAAAAATACCCTTAGTTTTTACTAGACTCTTTACAATTGCTCTCCATAGTATTTAAAGAAGTTAGAAAATAGCATTGATATTGTCAGATTTTGTTTTGTAGAAATGCGAGTTATATTTATAATTATAAACACATTAAGCTTTATGGCTTTTCATTGACCAGCACAGATATTTAAAATAAGAATCAAGATACCAGTTTTTTTTTTTTTTTTTTTTTTTTTGGTACCGGGATCATGCTTGCCAGGCAAGATATCAGTTATTGATACAGAATGTCAATGAGCTGCTTCAGAATTAAAATTAAAAACCATAATAAAATGGCCGAATTCTAAGTATCTACAAGTAAGGACAAATAAAAATCGTGCCTGTTATGAAACTGCTCTCTGCTCATCGCCCGAGGACTCTACTTTCCCCCTTTAGTTACGAACGGGTCACGGAAAGAGTAGGAGAGTCAGGGGTTGGGCTCCACTCCACGTCTGATGAGCTGTGGCAGTGCTACTGAAAGACGGCGCTGTCCAACTGAGCCTGCGGGGGACTGCAGGCAATGTCGCTGGAAATCACATTATGGATTTAGTGTAACAAAAATATCTTCTGCTGCTTTCACAGTTCTACTCCTAGAAATTATTTTCCTAAAACCATATCCTTTCTTAAAGAGGGAGGTATATATTAGCAGTCAGTGCCTGGGAGGAAGTTAAACATATCCTAATTGCTATGCCACATCA
Source organism: Erethizon dorsatum (assembly GCA_028451465.1). Lineage (NCBI taxonomy): Eukaryota > Metazoa > Chordata > Mammalia > Rodentia > Erethizontidae > Erethizon > Erethizon dorsatum. The sequence goes on along the minus strand of CM051832.1, from coordinate 118,669,373 downwards.
TCCACCGAGCAAAGTTCTACTATTTTAGTCACATCTATCCACAGTGGGTAAGCATGAAGTGAATTCCTCATGCAGAATTAGTCCAATTATATAAACCCTTCTTAAATATTGTTTTCATGGATGGATTCATAACAATTACAAGTCATGAACAGCCTAGAGAAGAACAAAAGTAGTTCAACAATTTGAACTAATTATAAGCATCTAAAAATTTGCTGTCTTGAGCTCTGAGATGTGCTTATCAAATGGAGATTTTCAGACTTTTTTTTTTAAATAAAGTTCTGTGAAATACCTTATTTTGGCCAATCTTCTGGAGAGACAGTTTTCTTCTTGTCCTTGGGTAATCAGCTAAATTTGGGATATGGAGCTACGTCTACTACAGGCTTACAATTTAGCTTTACATTTCATTAATGTAAGAATACCCCTTAAGTGAAATGCTTCCCCTCTTCAGTTATCAGATTTTTTACTAATGGAGAAATCATTAGTGAACGTGAGGAAAATACCATAATTAAACCACATTAGAAAATAATTACTCTGGTAAGATACAGACTAGTATTGCACAAAATACAATGTGATCCAAACATGTGAGCAAGTGGCCACGTGTAATCCCAGTACTCTGGGAGGCTGAAGCAGGAGGATTGAAAGTTTGAGCCCGGACTGGGCAGTTTTGCAAGATCCTTCTCCAAAAAAAAAAAAGCGGAAGATATAGCTCAGCACGAAGACCCCAGTTCCATCCCCAGTACTACATAAGAAATTTTTAAAAAGGAGGAAAAAGGTACATTTATTTCACTAATATAGTTTACTTAACCCAACACACCTGTACAGAAAAGAGATAATAAAGCAGGCTGCTATGTTTAAAGGTTCAGTTACAAGGCTGGTGTTTAGCTAGCATCTGTGAACCTGGGTTTCCTCCATTCTCTAGCAGATAAAAGGAGTTCTTTGTGCCTATAGTTTGTGTAAACAATGTCACTTATACCCAAACACCTGCTTTCCTTTGGGCAGTCAGAAATTTTGGTACATGCAACACAGAGGGTGCCTATATAACCAGATCCCAAAAACACTTTGGGCACTGAGTCCTAATGGGCTTCTCTGGTCACAAACATTGTGTTACATGCTACTGACTTTTTTAAAAGGTACTGGAGACTGAACCCAGGAACCCCCACTTAGCTACATCCCCAGCACCCCCACCCCTTTTAATTTTGAGATAGGGTCTTGGTTAAGCCACGAAGTTGCCCAGACTGGGCTTGAACTTGTGATCTTTCTTCCTCAGCCTCAAGAGCTGCGATTGCAGATGTATTAGAGGTGTGTCCACCACGCCCAGCTTCTACTGTGTTTGTGCTGGAGAAACAGCATGCTCAGCATTGTCCTGCGGAAGAGTATTGCGGAAGAGCATGAGGAAGCCTACACAAGGATTTTCCAGACTCAGTCTTTTTCCCTTGCCGATCCTCCTGTGTCACCCTCTCACTGTAATCATTCCTAGCTATGAGCACAAATGTGTGCTGGGTCCCACGAATCCTTGTAGCGAACGAATCCTTCTAGCATTACCACCTAAGGTAATGTTGGAAGCCTTGAAACGACGTTCAAAATTGTCTCATTTTAACATGTAAGTAACAAAACCTATTAACAGCGAGACACTTCGCACTGTTTGATATCTGGGATCTGCTCTAATAATCGTGGCACACGCCCCTCTAGAGTGCCCACACGTGGCTGGAGGACAGTGCCCTGGACAGCACAGGCACAGAGGTCAGGAGAAAACGAACTGAGCTGAAAAGTAAGAAGGTGAGAAGATTTTCTTGCCAATTATGTCTTTGTATAAATCACTGATTTGCATTTTTTCAAACAGTGAGATATCCTCTGTATATTTATTTTATAGTTAAAGTTCTCAAATTAAAAATTTCATAAACAGCCAATACCACCGCTGAGCTCGAAATTTCCGACTGCCTGAGGCACGTACTACGTCCAAGACAGCTGAACGCTTTTCCATCCTTGTCTGTCTGCTTTTCATTTTCAAAGTCAGTCTGACCCAAAACTGTAGGTGTCTCTGACTCACTCTCACCTTCCCTTCCTGATTAGTTACCAACCCTTGATCCTCGTTCCCTAACTCTTCTTCGTCCTGGCACTGCTCCGGTTCAGACCTTCACGGGCTCCCGCCTTTACCACGCCCCCTTAGCTACCCCCATGCCCTGTCTGAAGTGCAGCTCTCATGCCATTCTGCAGGTGCCTATAAGATAAAGTCTGAATTTAGCCTTTAATGTCCTTCATACTGTAGCTTAATCCACTTTTCCTGGCTCATTTCTCCCTTCTTTCTCTACCACTACTTCTTGTGGTCCAAATTAGCCTCGCTTCAATGCCTTGCTCATTTTACTTCTTCAGCTTAGAGTAATAACCTCGATTAATGTTTTTGCCTTCTAAAATGTCTACTGTCAAGGGTAAACACAAAGGACTAACTCAAGGGCCACTAGCTCTGTAACTGACGCTGCCAGCTAGAAGTAACCTGTTTACTTAACGGGAAAGCACTCTGACTTAAGCCTCCGTCACAGTCAATCCTGCACTGTCATTATTTGCCTATGTCACCTCACAGAAGTGACTAAGGAAGGCACTGATTCATCTACTTTCGTATCCTCGCAGCATCAAGCACAGGACCTCGTATGATACATGTTAAGTAAATGAAGTGAAGGTAGGTAGGGAAGATGGCAGCTTAATATGTTCCCAATGGCTTGAACCTCTGGTGGTCCATGCATGACTGCCCCGCTGGGTGGCATGGGACAGTCCCACGGGGAGGTAACGAGCTGCCCAATGGGAGAGTCATGCATGTACAGCCCTGTCGCTCATGTGTTAACAGGCTTCATAACCCAACCGACCATCTGGCAACTTGAAAGTTCTTTAACATTACAGAGATAAAGAGTTTAGTTGTAATACAGTGTGTATATGGTTACAAATAGCCATGACTTTAACACAGAAACCACGGAATAATCATCTATCTTGTAATTAATAGAGAAAAACTTAATTTTCAAATTTCTCAAGAAAATAATGTGATAATATCTCACTATTTGTACTTACAAACTTTGGATTTCCACAAAGCATACAGCTTATCATTACACCATCCATATCCATTAGTTAGGATATAAAAATGGAAATTTTGTTTCTCTCATGAGTGTAACAGGTAATACCACTAATTTTTTATAATATATGTGATACGAACATACACGACTCTATCTGGGCAGTTCGAATGTGTCTTACGTGGTGATTTTCTTCATATGGGAGATGAATCTGAGGAAAGGGACCACAGAGACTTACTCAGCCTTGGCCAAACTGTGGATTAAAGAGCCACGTAAAACCAAGTGGAAAAAAAGACAGTATTTTTTGACAGCAGATTCTTATCAAAGATAATGTAACATGATTTGTACTCATGATAAGCAAAATAACCAAAATAAATATTAGGAAGTATTGACACGTCACTTGGATTTTTAGGAGATAGTAAAGACAAAGAAATAAAGGAAAGGCAATTTTTGCTGGTAGAGATTTCCTTATCTGAACTATCAGAGAACTAAGGGAAGAACCCGAACTCCATCCTCAAAGTTTCTCTGTGTGTGTGGTGCACGTACGTGCTCAGGACTGAGCCCAAGGTCTCCGTGGAGCTGTCCCCCTCACCCGATGTGTTTCACTCTTAAGCTGGATACACTGTCTGTACATGAACGCCTCTATGTCTTTTAATACGAAAATGTCCCCACGTGCTGACCAAATAGTAAAGACAACTTTTAAAGATGAAAACAATTCATAAAAAGATATAATTTCCATGGTATCCACAAGGATCATATGTATAGAATACATAAAAAAGGGAATCAAAATTTTTCGTACAAAAAAGAAGTCAGTAATAAGATTAAGGACAACAAAGCTGTAAAACATACAGTATAATAAAATGGCAGAATTCCTTTCTTGCTAACTACTTACAATATAGACAGATTAAACTCTCTAAGGAAAAGGAAGAGATTGGCAAAATGGATTTAAGAAACAAGATACAATTATATGCTGCCTGCAAGATATTCTTTAGATCTAAAGATGTAGAAAAAAATCCCAGCACTCAGGAGGCTGAGGCAGGAGGTCTGCTGTGAGTTCAAGGCCAGCCTGGGCTACAAAGTGAGTTCAAGGCCAGCCTTTGCTACAAAGTGAGTTCAACACCAGCCTGAACTGTATAGTGAAACCCTGGCAAAAAAAAAAAAAAAAAAAAAAAAAAAGGTAGAAAAAGTTAAAAGTCACAGGATGGAAAAAAATTTTATGCAAATCGTTACTATGACAGTTGATACAATTCTCAGACAAAAATAGACTAAGACAAAGAAGGGACATGATATATTTATAAAAGGGATAATTCACCAAGACATATAATTATAAACATATCTGGACTAAAAATTAGAGCCCCAAAATATATGAAGCAAACACTGACAGAAATGAAGGGACAAATACTTCTACAAACACTATGTCCACTATCCACTTTCAATAACATAGAACAACCAGACAGTATATCAACAAGAAATAAAGGATTCGAACTACTCTACAAACCAGTTGGACTAACAGATATACACAAAAAAGGGCCACCTAACCACAATGGAATAAGGGTTTTTCTTAGGACAAATAGAACAGTCTCCAAAAATAGACTATTTTTTCAGCTACAAAATAAGTCTTAAGGAAAATTAAACAAGTCTTTTTTTTTTTTTTTTTTTGTGGGTACCGGGGGTCGACCTCAGGACCTCGCGCGCCAGCAGGCGCCCGTGCCGCTGAGCGATATCACCGGCCCCTTTTTCGTACGTGGGTTCCGGGAGTCGAACTCGGGCCCTCGCGCTTGCCGGGCAGGCGCTTACGCCGCTGAGCCATCTCACCAGCCCAAAAACAAGTCTTAATGAAAATGAAAAGATTGAAATCATGTATTTCTCTTCCAATCATGGTGGAAATGAAACTAGTTATCAGTAACTGAAGGAAATCTACAAAACTCAACAATTTGTAGAAAATGAAACTACACACTATTTATATACTTTTTCAAATTGTGATTTCAAAGAAGAAATCATAAGGGAAATCAGAAAATACCTTGAAACAAGTGAAACCAAACACATAACATACAGTGCTTAAGGGGAAAGTGGTAGCTATAAACGCCTGCATTTAGAAAAGAAGAAAAGAAGCCAGGAGTGGTGACACCCGCCTGCAATCCCAGCACTCAGGAGGCTGAGGCAGGAGTTTGAGCCCAGCCAGGGCAGCTTAGCGAGACCTGTCTCAAAATAATAACAGGCTGGGGATGTAGCTCAGTGTGATGCCCTGGGTGCAATTCCTAGTACCACAAAAAAAGGAAAAAAGAATGCGGAGGAAATACGTAGGATCAATAACAACCTGCACCTTAAGGAACTAGAAAAAGATCAAACTGAACCGCAAAGTAAAAACAATGAAGATTTGGTAAGGTAAAGAAAATAGAAAAATGAATGAGAAAACAAAACAGACCAAACCAATCCAAAGGCTGGGTCTTTCAAAAGATTAACAGAAGTAAAATAAGAAAAGATAGGGGCCGGTGAGACGGCTCAGCGGTATAAGAGCCTGCCTGGCAAGTGCGAGGTCCTGAGTTCGACTCCCGGTACCCACATATGAAAAAAGGGCCGGTGATATCGCTCAGCGGCACGGGCGCCTGCTGGTGTGCGAGATCCTGAGGTCGACCCCGGCTACCCACAAAAGAAAAGAAAAGAAAAAAAGAAAAGAAAAGAAAAGATAAAGACTCAAGTTGTTTAAGTCAGAAATCCAAGTGAGGACATTTCTACAGATGCATAAGAAGAGTTAGAAGAGAAGGAATACAAACTGTTAATCTAGATCAGTGGTGGTGAACCCATGGCACATGTGCCACAGTGGGCTGTTTGTTAACATGGAAAGCTCTAAAAGGTTCTCCATCACTGAAGGAAAGGGACAAATTCTTAGGAACATACAATGCACCAAAACTGCATCATAAATAAGTAAAAATATTAACAGACCTATAACTAGCAAGGTGACCGGAGAAATATTTTTTAAAAACCTCCTAACAGTTGTGCCTGGCAGCTCATAACCCCAACTACTTGGGAGACTGAGGCAGGAGGACTGGAAATTCAAGGTCAGCCTGGGTAACTAGCAAGACCCCATCGCAAAAAAAAAAAAAAAGAAAGTAAGAAAGAAAGAAAGAAAGAAAGAAAAAGAAAGAAAAGGACTGGAGATGTAGCTCAGTAAGCACTGGGCACAATCCACAGTACCACAAACAAAACGAGACAAAACAAACAAAAACACCTCTTAACAAAAACCCAGACTACCAAACCCTTCAGGGAAATGAACACCAGTTCTCAAACCCTCCCCACAGGCTGAGGAACAAACCCCTCACAGTCATCCCGTGCAGCCAGCATTTCCCTGCAAAGCGAGAGACACAAGAGGAAGGTGCTGCGGATCAACGCCCCTTATGAATACCAATGGAAATATGATGTGGAATGTGGCAACATATTAAAAATTTATACATCACGACCAATTGGAATTTATGCCCGGAATGAAAAGATGGTTCCACATCAATCAATGTCATATATTATATTAATAGAATGAAGGCAAAAAACCCCCAGATGATCACCTCAACTGAACAAGAAAAAGCACTTGACAAAATTCAACACCCTTTCATGATAAAAACGTTCAATGAAGTAGGAACAGAAGAAACCACTCTTTTTGTGATAAAGACCACAGACGAAACCCAAGGGTGATGTCACACTCTGGAGAAGGGCTGAAAATTTCTCCTTCCCCTTCTGGTGTGGTGTTAGGGATTGAACCCAGGGCTGTGCACGTGAAAAGCAAGTGCTCTACTACTCAGCCACATACATCCCAGGCCCTTTTCATTACTCGTTTTCATTCTGAGACGGAGTCTCACTGAATTGCCCAGGTTGGCTTCACCTCGCAGTCTTCCTGCATCGGTCTCTGAAGCAGCTAAGATTACGGAGAGCGCTACCGCGCCCGGGGGAAAGCTGCTCCAGTAAGTCAGGAACAAGGCAGAGACGCCCGACTTCATTTCTATACAATGTGTACTAGAAGTTCTAGCTAGAGCAATTAGACAAGGAAACACGAGACATGAAAACGGGAAACGAGAGCCAGCTCTGACAGTTCACACGTGCAGTTCCAACGACTTGGGAGCCTGAGGTAGGAGGATCACTTGAGCTCAGGAGTTGGAGCCAGCCTGGCCAACACAGCAAGAACCCATCTCAAGAAAGATATCTATTTGCAAATCACATGATTTTATATGTAGGAAGTTCAAGATTACATGCTTAGAGACATACGCACAGTCGCACACCCCTTAGACCTAATGAAATAATACAATGAAGTTTCAGACTGCAAAATCGATACACAAAAATTAGTCACACAATTGAATGCTAATGTCTGATATCCTGAATAACTAACTTAAAGATAATAATACGTAATGCATTAACCATTGTTACCCTCATATTATGTTGTTTTGAAAATTTGTTCTTTTGATTTGTTTGGTTTTTTCCTCTCTTTAAAATAAAAAAAAAATTAGTCACATTTATAAACACTAATAAAGAACAATAAAAATTAAGAAAATAATTACATTTATATCAGCACCAAAAACAATAAAATACTTAGGAATACTTGTATCTGTGCCAGGCATGGTGGCTCATGCCTGTGATCCCAACACTGGGAGGCTGAGGCAGGAGGATTGCCACAAGTTCGAGGCCAGCCTGGATTACATGGTGAAACCCTGCCTCAAAAATAGAGAGAGAGAGAGGGAGATAGACTTGTAACTGAAAACTACTAAAACTGCTGAAAGAAACTGAAGATAACAAATAAATGGGAAGACATCCTATCCTGTGTTCATGGGTTGGAAATCTTACCATAGTTAAGATGACAATATTACTCAAAGTAATTTTACACATATAAAATGATCCCTACTCAAAATTCAATGGAGTTTTTTTTTTTTTTTTTTTGCTGAAATAGAAAATCCCATCACAAAATTCATGGAATCGCAAGAGAACTTGAATAGCCAAATCAATCTTGAAAGAGAAAAGAGTTGGAGTAGTCAAGCTTCCCGATTTCAAAATAGTCATGTTCAACAGATTTTTGGTAAGACAGCCAAGACCGTTCAGTGGGGAAAGGTCAGTTCTCTGAAGAAATGGTCCTGGCAAAACTGTATCTATAAGAAAAACAATGATGCCGAACTTCCCTTATATAATAAACAGAAATTAACTCCAAAGGGATCAAAGACCTAAACACAAGAGCTAAAATTGTAAAGCTCTCAGAAGAAAATATATGGGAGAAAAAGCTTCACAACACTGGCTTTGGAAGTGATTTCTCGCATATCACACCAAAAGCATAGGTACCAAAAGAAAAAGCAAACGTGATTTTGCCAAAACAAAACTATGCTGTGTCAAAGGACTACTGAGAGAGTGAAAAGACAACATATAGACTGGGAAAAATATCTGCTAATCATGTGTTTGATGAGTGCCTGATATTCAACATATATAAAGAGCTATACAACTTCAAAAACAACCCAATTAAAAAGTGGGTGAATGCCCATCAACCAAGGAATGGATAAAAAAGATGTGGTCTTTTTATACAATGGAGTACTACTCAGCCATAAAGAATGATAAACGGGAGACTTTTATAGGTAAATGCATGCAACTCGAGACCATACTCATAAGTGAAATAAACCAGACGCACATGTGTAAACATCATATTATCTCCCTAGTGTGAGAAGCTGAAAGAATAAATAAGGTCCAAAATGTACAACAGATATTGTAAAACAGGAAGAAACTGTTCAAAAGGAAAGAGAAACTGGGATGGGAATGGAGAAAAGAAGAAAGGGAAAAGAAAAAAAAATACATAAAAGATAGTTAAGGTAGATATACTACTAATTTCTCTTAGTTCACTGAAAAGAAAGGTTTGTGCTAACATTGTTTGGTGATATCTTGTACTCTGAGTAACAAATTTAAAGATAACAGTACACAATGTACTAACCATTGTTACCCTCCTATTAACTTGTTTTGAAAATTTGTTCTATTTTTTTCTCTTTAAAATAAAAAAAAAAGTGGGTGAAGGACTTGAATAGACATGTCTAGAAAGAATTTATAATAATGGCTAATTAGTCCATGAACAGATGTTCAACATGACTAACCTTAGGGAAATCAAGACAACAATGAGACAGTACTTTACATACACTACGATGGTTATTATAAAAATTATGCAAAAAACCCAAGTGTTGGAAAGGATATGGAGAAATTGAAACCCTCGAGGCGCTGCTGATGGGAATGTAAAATGGTGCAACCACTGTGGAAAAGTTTGTTGACGCCTCAAAAATTTAAACAGATTTTCCATGTGATCCAGCAATTCCTATGATCCAGCAAAGAACTGAAGAACTCAGAAACTTGTATGCCAATATTCACAGTAATGCTATTTACAATATCCAAAAGGCAAAAGCAATGCAAGTGTTTATCAATGAATATATAAGCAAAAAGGTATATATATTATCATGGAAAAGTATTTAGCCTTAAAAGGACTGAAATTCTAATACATACTACAACATGGATGAAGCTTGAAAATCTTTATGCTAAGTGAAATAAGTCAAGACAAAAATATTGTATGATTCCACTTATGTGACTTACTTATGGAGACAGTAAGTAGAACAGAAGTTACCAGGAGTGGGGAAAGAGGGCAGAATTGTTTAAGGGGTGGAGTTTCAGTATGGGATAACAAAAACTCTCTGGAAATGGATACTGATTATTGTACAATAACATGAATGTATTTAATTCCACTTAAAAGTGGTTGAGGATAAATTTTAGGTTATATATATGTTACAATTTTAAAACAGCTACAACCCTTTTGGAAGGGTATTTAGGAATACCTAACTAAACTATATATGGCTTACCTTTTGACCAAAGAATCTTGTACATATAATATTATTTATTACAGCACTGTCCGTACTTGGAAGAATACTGGGTATGTACATCCATAAATGAGACTGAATAAAGATGGTACATACAATGTTCTACTCAGTAGCTGTAAAAAATAAGGATGACAGCTATAAAATAAAACGAAACTATTTCTAGGATATACTGTTAAAAATACAAAGTGTAGAAGAGTATAATGATGTTCCTTTCATGAAATAAAAAAAAGGTGAAAATAAGAAAATACAGGGCTGGTGAGATGGCTCAGTGGCATAAGTGCCTGCCTGGCAAGAGTGAGGTCCTGAGTTTGACTCCTGGAACCCACATAAAGGAAAAAAGGCCGGTGATATCGCTCAGTGGTAAAAGCGCCTGCTGGCAAGCACGAGGTCCAGATGTTGACTCCTGGTAGCCACATTAAAAAAAAAAAAAAAAAAAAGAAAATACATATCTGTTCATTTGTGCAAAAACAGAATGGGCAAGAATAAAATGCAAAGAATGAGAGAATAGGACTGAAGCAGCAGAGAAGAGAGGGCAATGATATTTTTCAACTATTTCTCTTTGCACAGTTCGTTGGGAACAGTAGTCATGTTCCAAGTTCCCTAAAATAAATACAACTTAAAGTAACTAGGATGTGGCAGGAGACACAAAACAAAATGTAAACAGTCACAAAAGAATCTAAGTGTATAATACACTAACAGAAAATGGCCCCCCAGCCAGTATACTTCAATTTCTTAGTTGAGCAGATTCCAGATCTGGTTGCTCCTGTCTCTTAGAAACAGCTGGTCACTGTGATGCACACTGTATAAACCAACCCCCAACTGACAGGCCACTCTGCCTCTGTACTTCCTGCTTGTTATCCCTCATAAGCCCTGGACCACCAGAGATCAGGGCCTGTTGTTTTGGGAGTGATCCCGATCAGTGCCCATCAACATAAATAAATCTGCCTCCAAATCCGGCGTGTGGTTTCAGTGTTTCTGCTTGCCATTTCAATATAACCATAAAGAAAGGAGTGAGGCAAATAATCTAATCTAAGTGTATCATGACAATAAGGCTAATAACAGAACTGTATATAAATAAAATAGTCTGCTAGGAAATTTCTCACAGACGTAAAGGCTGGCAATTTGACAAATCCTAGGATTGGACAAATATGTGCATGTTAGGATTGAACAAATAAAATGCAATTGTGTATTTTGGGTAGAGTCAGGTTTCTTACAGTAAGATGAAGGGCTCTTTGGAAATAAGACTGGTTCTAGGGCTGGGGCAGGGAACCACAGCTGTGCCTGGCTCATCCAGTGCTGCCTGAGAATAAGGGATTAAAAAAGTAATACTTAGGCACACCGAAAGGATACAGGAGGCAAACTGAGCAGCATCCCATAGCCAAAGCCTGGGCTTTAAGCAACAAAATAATGTTAGTATTCTAGAATTATTAGAGAATAACAGAATAAACAAATACTCATGAGCTCATATGGATGAAATAACTGAATAAGTAAATGAAGGGAAAAATAGCTCTTCTGATTTCAGCAGAATTCTAATTAAAGTACATAGAAGGAAGAATGGTAACTAAAAATCACTACTAGGTTAACACAAATGTAACAACTTGGGTGTTATAGATAGGAATCATCAATGGATACTAAAAACAGTGAGAAAAGATACAGTCTTAGACTTATTAAACAGAAAGAAAAAGAAACAGCTTTTTTATACTGGAGAAAACTGGCAGATAGCACCTCAATGAAATGACAGAAGTTGATACTACTAGCAATAAGACAAATCAATATTATGTGCTCCTACTTCACTGACACGATGCACTGAGAAAGGAACAACATAATTTTTATGCTATTCTTGATGAAACACATCCTCAAATGAATATGTGAGAGAACGTTAGACAGACTGGTAGACATTTCACTTCATAACTGGTGAGCACTCTTCACGTGTCAAGATCATGAAGACCAAGGGAGACAGCCACTGTCACAGATGGAGATTAAGGATCTTTGGCATGTGAATGCAATGTGGGAAACTAGGTCATAAAAAGGCATTAATGGCAAAGCTAGTGACACGGGCACAAGGTCCACAGACTAGCTAATAATATCATATCAATGTTAATTTTCTTTTTTTTTTTGTACCAGGAATCAAACTCAGGACCTTGCACTTGCCAGGCAGGTGCTATGCTGCTGAAATATGTCCCTGGCCCAGTCAATTTTCTTTTATTTTCCTCTTTTTTTTGTGTGGGTACCAGGGGTCAACCTCAGGACCTCGCGTGCCAGCAGGCAACTGTGCCGCTGAGCAATATCACCGGCCCCTTTTTCGTATGTGGATTCCGGGAGTCAAACTCAGGACCTCACGCTTGCCAGGCAGGCGCTTATGCCGCTGAGCCATCTCACTGGCCCTCATTTTTGTTTTGTAAGTGTTAATGTTAGGGTTACCCGAGTAAAGGTCATATGGAAATTCTGTACTATTGTACAACTTTCTGTAAGTTTACAGTTTTTTTTTTTTTTTTTAAGTTCAAAAAAGAAAACAACAACATATTCAAATCTTTGGTGCCCATAGTTTGGTGGATTCATAATTACTCACAATGCTGAATACTATTAATCATTATTTTATTTTAAAATTAGAAAATCTTGAGAGAAAATACTAAGTCTTGACTTTCTGCAATCCCTATCCCTGATTTGTTTATAACATAAGAGTGATGCTGTGTTACAATTTACATGTTAACGTGGTTTTTTCACCCATGACAGTTTCTTGAGAACAGGGACCAAAGGTTATTCATTTCTACGTGCTGTGACCTGGCCTTTTGGTCACAAATGCTCAAGGAGGATACTGTGAATGAGAAGTACGTAAAAGATCTCAACGATAGAAATGATGTACTTACGCTCCACGAAGGAGGTAAAGAGCATTCTAAACCTGCTGAGCCGACTGCCCTCATCTGCCCACATTCGTATCACTCCCACTCCTGTTTTAAGCATTACGTCATTGGCCACAGTGCTGCAAAACTTGGCTTTCAGATTTTCAATAGCACTGCTCCCATCATAGACTGCAACGAAGTTTCTCTTGCATTCATTCGAGTGCTCCATTTGATAATCTAGAAATCTCAAATAAATCTGTAAAGTTAAAACAGAAATACTGCTTTAAAAACCCTTTTTTCTACTTCTCAATGTTCACAGTCAACATGTCAGACTGAATTACAACAGCTGAGAGAAAAACAACAGATGAGAGTTTGGTGCCGAAGTAGCTAGAAGATCTAAGACGAATGGTCTGTTCCGAGCATTAAGGAACATCAACTTTTAATTTTGTCCACAAAGAGAAGGAACTTTTCAACTTTACACATTTTCCTCTTAAGAACAATCTTATGGTACTGAAGAATCACTCGTAATTTTATTATTTTAATAATCAGTAAGTTCATTTTAGTTTTTCTACACATTTTAAAATCAGTTTACAAGATACATAAGACATGTACCTCCTGCTTTTGCTGTAAATATTATGCTCTTTATAACTTATCCCCACAATGTCCTCTCACGTACTTGCCCATTTTTGTATTTGTTGCACACCTAAGTTATTTTAGGATTCACCTATTAACCTTTTCTACGTTTTCAGACAAAGCAAACACCATCAGCATCTTTTTTATTCAAAATTTATAGGCAGTTTGCTAATTAAAATACACTTGGTTCATGCTTGTTCAAAGACACCCTTTACTTCCGTACACTGTGGGTGTAGAAGGAATTTAAGCATGAACCTATAGTAGAATCCACTAATACAACATGCACTGTTCACATCATCGTGAGAGATGCAGGAACTTGTCCAGGGCTCTTCTAGGTAAAAGTCTGAACACACGTCGGCCTGACTCTGAAGTATTTTTCACTCCACGGGCTACCTTACATGTGTGCTTGTGCACACACATTCTGTTTTTGGATCTAGTTGTGCATATGTGACTCTACAACTAAAATTTTACTGAGTGAAGAATAATACTTTCCACTGAATTGCCACTGAAGACGTCTAATAGGCACTCACTTTCTAGCTCTTACTTTTGATTTAAAGGGCTTAGTAAAACAAAAACATCCCCCTCTAAAATACCTCGATGGCATAAAAACTAAAAGCAATTAAAAATATAGCTCTAATTTTGACCAACTAACTTTAAGTTATTTGAAATGACCAGTTTGCCATTTCCACAGCGTGGTGGGAAATAGGTAATGAAACAGATTTTCCATTCCAAGTGGTACAAAATCTTCGTGCATGCATTCTAATCTTTAGGTAGCATGTTTTTGTAAACATATCACTGCTTCTCATTAATTTCTTCACTATGTATGTAGCCAAAACACTCTGCTCATGGTTCTATGGTGGCAAATAATACTGTATCTTTCTCTCGATTAGACTGAAAGGTCTTCCAATGAGAGACTCTTTTGCTAAATCTTACCCAGTATAATTACTGCTCACAGTAGGTAGTGACTAGATTTGTAAAACTATAGATTGGTAGAACTAAATTATCAGTAAAACAATCAAGACGTCTGAAGTTATTTACTTTCTGCTTTTCTTTTAATACAAAAAAACATGGTTATGTACAAGCCTACAGTAAATACTCTTCAAAGCCATTTTTATTTTTAAATCAAGAATTAAAGGTCAGTCATGACCATGTAACATTTCTGCTGGGAATGCAACTAAATATTCTAGTTTAGTTCAACGAACTTTTAGAAAATATTCTTAGCAACTTGAATGTGATGAAATGCAGGAAAAGACATCTCTTATTAAATGCCCTTGGCCCCTTATCTATGCCTATGTCCCAGACAGGGAGGTGGAAAGTTACTGGGATCGAGGGGAGAGTCTGGCCTCCTTCCCTGGACAGGTATGCACACACTGAGCTCTGGCATGGTCCAGTCTCCAGTGGAGGTGAAACCAGTGGGTGGGCCTTAGCAAGACACTTACCTGACAGTCTCACTAAGCGGACTCCCCTCACCAGCCTTAGCTCGCTGTAAAAGGGACTACTTTGAATCTCCCTATGCTGACAGTTTTTCTAATGGATTCAGGTACTTTTCCCAATTGGTTCAGAACTCTAGTGGGGAAAAGGCTGCTATTTATTTGGAATTTGAGAAGACCCCAACAAAAGTGAAATGAAATCCTAGAACTCTACTCCTGTAATGGGCAGGCCACTGATGAAAATGGAGTAAAACAGTTCTGTGTAAGTGTATTTTAATATTGCCTTCTTCTGTGTATTTAGGTGAGAACTTTGCACGTTTTCCTTGAACATCACCCATTAACTAGTTTATCTCATCTTGGCCGTGCAAGGCTTATGGTAGCCTCTACTTTCTTCTCTAAATGTCTTTGCTCATTTAGCACCGGGGCTGGGAATGTAGTTCAGTGACAAAGCACTTGCCTAGCACGCGTGAGGCCCTGGGTCTGATCCCCTGTACTGAAAAACCAACCCACCCAAAAACCCACCACCACCACACCACAAAACTGGGCTGTTTGTATTCTTGAGTTTTGGGTTCTGGCATCTTTCACAGAGAAAACTTTATTTTCTACCAAATACTTTATAATTTTACATTTTTGTTTATGATCTGTTTTAAGTTCTGCATAAGATATGGTACATCTGCCCATTAAGATTTGTCTTTGGATTTTTTTTATCAGGGGTCTACATGTTTTCAGTTTACAGATGGTATGTATACTTTTTAATGTGGACTGATTTTTTTTTTTTTTGTGGGTACCGGGGGTCAAACTCAGGACCTCACGTGCCAGCAGGCGCCCGTGCCGCTGAGCGACATTGCCGGCCCTTTTTTCATATGTGGGTACCGGGAGTCGAACTCAGGACCTCGCACTTGCTAGGCAGGTGCTTATGCCGCTGAGCCATCTCACCGGCCCCTGCCCTCATTCTTGACCACAGGTTAGATAAGGAAATGTAGGTTGCCAGTCTTTTTTTTTTTTTTTTTTTTTTTCCGGTACTGGGAATCAAACTCAGGACCTTGTGCTTGCCAGGCAGGCGCAGTGCCACTAAGCTATATCCCCGGCCCAGTCATTTTTTTGGTCAACGATGTGAACACAGTATCCTACTGTCTTTGGGCTTCTATTCTCCCACTGACAGTTCTAATATTAATCTTTTTTTTGGGAGGGGTGCTGGGGGTTAAACCTCAGACCTTTGGATTGAAGTACATCCCAGCCCTTTAAAAATTTTTTTATCAGGCAGGGTCTCACTCTGTCACTAAATTGTCCAGGGCTCAAAACTTTTTTTTGGGTGGGTGGGTGAACAAAAATTAAAGAGTTTTCCTTAAGGAATTTCACATGTAATTCCTTCAATACTCATCAAGGTGACCTTAATGAGGCTCTCCAAGATAGTCCTTTTTAAAAGAACTGATGGCTTAATCCAGTCATTCTGTCTGCCCTGCCACAATTCTTTTATTTCCACTTGAATTATGTACAGGGGCGGCTTCAAAATTCCTTAGATCCCAATTTCTTCCTGGAAGTTACTTGGGTTTACACTTTCAGTCCTTCTGCCTCAACCTCCCAGAACGCCAGCACTACAGTTGTGCCGCCACATCAGACTTCCTCTGATGTTTTAATAACCATGTTTTATTTACAGATGTATTTGATTATTTAAAAAATGTACTTGGCCATTTTCTTTCTCATCTTTTTGTTTCTTGCAGGATGCTTACCAACTGAAGTTCTTAGAGGCCTAAGAAACTTCCTCCTGTTGGTCTGCTTACCTGATGGGTGAGCTGTGAGGACAGATGTTTTCTAATTTGGGATTCTGAGGTTTTCAGTGTTGATTTATTAGTGCCAAACCTGAAACCTCACAGTCATTTTGGATTTACTTTTGCGAGGTGCCTCAAAGGTTTTATAAGACTATTACCATTTTGTTAATTTTTGGAATTAGTGGTTCCTGGATTGAACATGAAATGTAAATTCATAACTCAACCCAAAAGCAAGTTCCTAGGTATATACAGTGTTAGAGGAAATCCCAGCTCACCTCCACCCCTTCTAGGAAATAAACCCAGAAAAAACATGTTTCCTTGTCAGTGACATGTGTTAGTGTAATTTTTTTCCTAATTTACCTGTTCATGTAAATCTTTTTTTTTTGATGGTTCTAGCTTTATTTAAGGAAGTCTCATGAGCCCTAGCCTTCTTCCTTTTCCCCTCGGTGTGGGTATCCGAGCTTCCAGTGTGCTTACTCCCGGGCAGTAAGAGGTTATTGAAATTAGCCAGGGGCATTTGTAATATCATTTCAGTTTATTGTTCTAATTTATAGTTACCTTTCTTCATTTGTAGTACACAAGAATTACCTACTTTTTGGAGCTTACATAAGCTTTTAAAAGGCTACTTGTTAAATTTTACACAATGTTTCTAAGTGCTTGTTAACCTGCTGGGTTTTCTGGTTATCTAATCCATAGTTTTACCATAACCATAAACCTGGTTTTCATGATTCCTTGAAGGTATATTCTCTCACTCTTTCTTCCCTTTTCTTCACACACATATGTGGGGTGATCAAAAATACAATGAATGTTTAAATAATCCTCCTCAAAATATTCCCCTTTACTTCAAACACACATATCCCCTTGTTCTTGGCAATGTGTCTTTTACTGTACTAAGTTTTTTTTTTTTTTGTGGGTACCGGGGGGGTCGACCTCAGGACCTCGCGTGCCAACAGGCACCCATGCCGCTGAGTGATATCACCGGCCCCCCCTTTTTCGTATGTGGGATCCGGGAGTCGAACTCGGGCCCTCGCGCTTGCAAGGCAGGCGCTTACGCCGCTGAGCCATCTCACCGGCCCCCATGTACTAAGTTTTTAAAAATTTAAACATTTACTGCATTTGTCAATCAGCCCTAGTATATACTAAAACTAATTTTAACTGTTGATATTCCTAGAAGTATAAATTAAAAGCAAAAATAGTTAGCAACCAATCTCAATGTGTCGGAATAATTTAAAAATGCTTCTCCGTAGTACTTTTCAATAAAAGCTCTACCTGGTCAGTGACTCTACATGCCAAACAGTAAGAACACAGAAGTAGGCTCAACATATTTACATTTTTTGAAGCCACTGTAAATAGAACTGTTTCCTTCTCAGCTAGTTCATTATTGAATATATAAAAACTACTGATTTTTAAATGTTGATTTTTATATCCTATCAACATGTTTATGTTTTGCACCGTTGTGACCAAATCTGTGACCTTCAAGAAGACATAGTGTGATTGTAAGGAGCCTTTTTTATTTGTTAGACAGGGTTTCACTATGTTGCCCAGGCTGACCTTGAACTCATGATCCTGCTGCCTCTGCTTCCACCAAGTAGCTGGGACTATGGGAACATTCCACTGTGCCTGGCTAATCTTTAAGCTATAATATCAATTTATATATTCAATAAATATTGCCATGAACCAAAAATTAACAGTTATACAAGCCATGTCATATTATGTGCTTTGAAATGACTCAATACACAGCAGTACCTTAGCTTTTGGAGTAGCTTTAATTGTCCAAATGCAATCAACTGCTTGGCCTGGTTTTGTTTTCTCTTCTTGCTCTACCTGACTAGAACGCACTATTCCATCAGCTCCCGACAGCTCAAACTGGCAATCTAGAGAGAATAAATGAATGATGTTCAAAGGAAAATAACAGTTATCAAAAATACCATGGGGAAAAAGAGGTAATATACTAAACCTGGGATGGGATTTAAAATACCTCCTAGGTAAGTAAAGTCTGGATCTGCAACAGAAAAAAGAAGATAGTCATTGGGACAGATATCTTAAGGCTTAACATTTAAAGATTTGTCAAAGCTTCATTTAATAGCAATGTAAAAGAAGCTTTTATTGATACAGACTGCATGTCACTAGTCAGTTACAAACTTGCTTATAGAATCATTTATGTAATGGTAATATTTATACTTCACAAAATCATAATTTATGCTATCAACTGTGAGTACTAGTAGTTAGTCCACTAACAGATGACCAGATAAGCCAGGCATGGTGGCGCACACCTGTAATCCCAGCACTTGGGAGGCTGATGCAGGAGGATTGCTGTGAGTATGAGGCCAGCCTGCGCTACATAGTGAGTTCAAGACCAGCCTGAACTACACAGGAAGATTCTGTCTCAAAAAGGCATTAAAATAAAAATGATGAACAGATAAATAAAATGTGGTCCTTGCAATACAGTAGAATATCATTCAGCTTTAAAAAGTGAAATTCCTCTTTGCTGAATCATATTAAAGTTTGTCTTTTAAAGTTTTTGTTTAAACATTGAAACCATAATGTTAAGTTAAATAAATCAGACACCTGAGCTTAAATATGGCATGGTTTCTCTTATAGGAGAAACCCAAAGTATAAATACATAAAATAACAGAAAATAGGAAACAGGGAGATGGATCTTTTGCAAATGAGAAGGGAACCAAGAAATAGAGGGGAAGTAAAAAGAATTAAGATGTGTCATATAAATGTACCAACTACCCACAAAGTATGTAATTATGTACAAATAAAAACATATCCAAATAAAACATTTCTTTTTTTGCTTAAGTGGACAGTGGTGAAGTTGCAAAACATTGTAAATGTATTTAATACCACTGAATTACATTCTTAAAAGTGGTTAAAAGGTAAATCTTATGTGATATATATTTTACTACAATAAAAATAAGTTTTTAAAAATTACAAACATAGGTGTCTTTAAAAGTGTTTTGAAAGTTCAGATAGAACCTGAATACACCAGACTGCCAGAATGAGAAACTGCTGGGCAGTCTCAATGCCTCAGGACTCTTCCTCTGGAAAACTCACCTCACACGGCTTATTGTATGTAATAGCACACTCTATTCTTGTTAAAAGTGTCTTTAATTCCATATACTTTATGAAGTTATGAAATTACAAACTGGGAAAATGGAAATAAATTACTAACTTAATTTAGAATATATTTCAGAAACTATCTTTTTTTTTTTTTTTTTTTTTTTTTTTTGAGACAGTGTCTTCCTATGTAGTGCAGGCTGGCCTTTAACTCACGAATGTAGCCAGGCTGGCCTCGAACACGCAGCGATCCTACTGTCTCAGCCTCCTGAATGCTGGGATTACAGGCGTGGGCCATCACCCATGACTGAAACTATCCTTTTTAAACTTAAACTTTTAGCGGAGAAATGTCAAAAAGATTTAAATCCTAAATGGCACAGGGGGTGGGTGTCATACCAGCTATCTGGAAAATTAATCAGATTTTTTTCATCCATAGGAAAGAATTTTAAGATATTATTACACTAATAAAATTTCCCTAATTATCTCAATTACTAACTTCATCATCAATTGGTTTTTCTCTAGATGTATCATTCCCTAGGGAAATTTTATAAACATGACTTTAAGTAACAGCAGACACACACAGCCATACTTTAGCTGATTATGCATACCTATTTATTTTAACACAAAGTGTTTTTCTTTCATTTAGTAATCACTCTGCGGAATCTGTGCTACATTACAAAGGCAATGTAACAGAGTAGAAAATGTTGCCTAGAGAACTGGAATCTAGTCTTGGGTTTGCCACTGTGTAAGATAATCAATTCATCTCTTACTGCGTTTCCTCATCTATAAAATAGGGTATTACATACTCCTCATAGCACTACCATTAATAGCATAAAATTAAATATGATGTATATAGAAACTCTGCAGCAGTATCAAGTATAAAGAAAAGGTGAAGGTCTAGAAATCCTAAGCATTTTATAAAGTTCGTATTTTAACTATACAACCATCATAGAAAGTTTCTCTCATGACACATGCAACTAGGAGTTTGAAAAGGAGCTACTTTTGCTCAAAGTAAGCATCTTTGGAGTTGGCTGATTTTTTTCTTTTTTTTAAAGAGAAGAAAAAACAAAACAAATCAAAAGAAGAACAAATTTTCAAACCAACATAATAGGAGGGTAACAATGGTTAATACATTACGTATTACTATCTTTAAGTTAGTTATTCAGGACACCAGACATTAGCATTCAATTGTCCAAACATTATTGGCACAAACCTTACTCTTCAATGAACTAAGTAAAAATGGTAGTGTATCTATCTTAACCATCTTATATATATATATATATATATATACAATTTTTTTTTCCCTTTCCCTTCTTTCTTTTCCCTATTCCAGTCTCTCTTTCCTTTTGACCAGTTTCTTTTTGATTCACCATATCTATTGTACATTTTGGATCTTATTTACTCTTTCAGTTTCTCATACTAGAGAGATAATACGATGCTTACACATGTGCTTCTGGTTTATTTCACTTATGAGTATTTTCTCGAGTTGCATCCATTTACCTATAAAAGTCTCCAGTTTATCCTTCTTTATGGCTGAATAGTACTCCATTGTATAAAAATACCACATCTTTCTTATCCATTCCTCAGTTGATGGGCATTTGGGTTGTTTCCAAGATCTGGCTATTACAAATTGTGCTGCTATAAACATGGGTGCACATATATCGCTGTGGTACGATGTTTTTAATTCTTCTGGGAAGATGCCCAGAAGGGGAGTAGCTGGGTCAAATGGGACCTCCAACCCTAGTTTTCTGAGGAATCTCCACACTGACTTCCACAGTGGCTGTACCAGTCGACACTCCCACCAACAGTGGAGAAGGGTTCCTTTTTCCCCACAGCCCCTCCAGCATTTGTTATTAGTTGATTTCTTAATAGTAGCCATTCTTTCTGGGGTGAGATGATATCTCAGTGTTGTTTTAATTTGCATCTCTCGAATGACTAGTGATGTTGCACATTTTTTTGTATATTTGTTTGCCATTAGTATTTCTTCATCTGAGAAATGTGTATTCATCTCAGATGCCCATTTTTGGATTGGGTCTTTAAATTTGGGAGGTCTGATTTTTTTTGAGTTCTTTATATGTTCTCGATAGTAATCCTTTGTCTGAGGAACAGCTGGCAAACATTTTTTCCCACATTGTGGGTTGTCTCTTCACTCTGTTGGTGGTTTCTCTTGCTGTGCAAAAGCTTTTTAATAAGATGAGATCCCAGTTATTGATTCTTTGGGATAGTTCCCGTGTGGTTGAGTTTTTATTCATAAAGTCTTTGCCTACACCAATGTCTCCAAGGGTTTTACCTATCCTACCTTCCAGCAGATTTAATGTTTCTGTTTTAATATTTAGATCTCTGATCCATTTTGAATTTAGTTTAGTGCATGGTGAAAGATATGGATCTAGTTTTAATCTTCGGCATGTGTAGAGCCAGTTTTGGAGTTGGCTGATTTTAAAAAATTATTTTAAAACATTATTCAAACAAGAGCACTGTTTTTGTGGTCTTTTTCTTGCAAGCAGTCTAAACTTATTTGTAAGGATTTAACTTGTATAAGATTTTGTAATAATGTCTTTAGGTCACAAAAATGTATCAATTCAGTTAATTGATTTAGTTAATAAAAATCAAATAACTGACCAATTTAACCACATTAGTTATTTTATTTTTGGTTTTTTTGAGACAGGGTCTTACTATGTAGTGTAGGCTGGCCTTGAACTCGCTTACATAGCCCAGGCTGACCTCGAACTCACGGCGATCCTCCTGGCTCAGCCTCTCAAGTGCTGGGATCACAGATGTGTGCCACCACACCCGGCAAGTTATTTTAATATAAACTACCGGTTCTCAAACTTCTGTGAACTGGTTCACAGAACATACAGTATCAAGAGTGAACTCTCACATAAACCATGGGCTGTGGGTGCAAATGATGTGTCATTCATTGTGGGTTCACTGGTTGTGACAAATGTACTATTTGTGTGCACATTTATGGCGGTAGGGGAAGGAGGCGGCATATGATTAGTTTCTGCTCTATTTTGTTGTAAACCTAAAATTACTCTAAAAAAATAACATCAGACAAATTTTACTTTTTGAAATTGTCCTAGCATTTAGCAGATAAATAGTGGCACAAAACTTTATTTAAAAATATTATAATTATCCAATTATATTAACTATGCAAATCAATGAGTCTCACTGTGACATTTCCCTACATGCATTGTACTGAATCCACTCTCTCTACTACTCTTTCCCTCCCTTTTCTCCCCCTCCTCAGCTCCCCTGCCTCTTCCCTAATAGTCCCTAAGAAGCAAAACTTTACAATTTCCATAATGTTTCCTGATAACAATAAAAAGTTACTTATATTTTTCAGGCAAAAAAACCAAAAAAACCCCCCCCCAAAAAACCCCACAGGTAATAAAGGTGTATGTAAAAACTACATCTGAAGAGATACACACCAGACTGCTAACACTGATTTTTTACATAGGGTGGTACATTATGAATATAGTACTTTCTATTTGGGTATGACTTAGATTTTTTTCAATTAATGAATTTCTTAGAAGAAAAGTAAATAAAAGCAAAAAAGATTACACAGTTGTTACATTAAGTTTTTTTTTTTGGTTGGGGGGAGACAGGGTCTCACTTTGTAGTTCAAGCTAGCTTTGAACTCACTATGTAGCCCAAGCTGACCTTGGACTCACGGTGATCCTCCTGCCTCAGCCTCCTGAGTGCTGGGATCACCGACCTGGGCCACCATGCCCGGCAAGTATTTTTTTTTAACCTGTTACATTTGTAAGCTTTGGACACAGTAACAATAACTTGTTTTTCTATTTGGGATACCTATACTTTATACAGGATAGGGTTTTACAGTTCTCAGCATCCTACTTCTCAGGGGGAATGTAAATCAGTGTAGTAGGCAGGTAGTATAGTAGTAATGTAGTAGCCTGAACAATTACCCACCGACTATATCTACATTTGTGAATATTACCTTAGGTCAGTGATGGCAAACCTTTTAGAGCTTTCAACAATAACAAACAGCCCACTGAGGCACATATGCCATAGGTTTGTCCCCACTGCCTAGGTGATTAAAAAAAAGATTGAATAATACATTAGAAGGGAAAAGATGACACTGTTAAGGATTTGAGATGAGAAAGAGATCTGAAGATTGAAGCCATGACTGGAGCAAGATGAAGCTAGAAGAGACAACAGATTCCCCTCTAGGGCCCTAAGAGTGAGTGAGGCCCTGCTAGAATTTGGACTTTTGGCCTCCAAAACCATGACAAAATGTTTCTGTTGTTTTAAGTCACCACATTCATGGTAATTAAGCCAGGTATAACAGTATAACCATTTTACCAAAATAGCAGCTATTACTATTGTCCCAATGGCAAATATCAGTTACAGCTCTGTAATTGTTACAGCTGTTAGCTGGCTGAGAAAGGATTCAAATCCTGATCTTTTACTTCTAGATACAGAGCACTATTTGTTCAATTGCTCACTATTTTCATTCAAATGAGTAGTTAACTCAATCAGCCCAATGAAATAAACCCGCCAAAATAATTTTTGTGGGTATTGTGAACAATAAACATTTATTTTGATGTTGTTGGCCTGAAGCATGTGCTGTAAAGCATTTTTTAAAACTGAGAAAATATAGTATCATATGATATGCTCAAAATTTAAATGATATAGTTCTATTTCCAATTTTTATTTTTTATTTGTTCATACACTGATTTATTTTTGATCTTTAATTTCTTGATTTGATTAACTTTACCAGATTTTCTCTTTTCTATCCTTAAGATTCTAAAATCAGAGTGGGACGCGCAACCACTGAAAAGATAACTATTCTTTACCTGGAATAAATGAGTATTTTGCACGAAATCCCAGTCCTTCGAGTTCTTCATCAGAACTAAACTTAATCCACATGAATCTCCCTGTTGACCTAATTAACGGAGGGCTTTTCATGCCACAGTAGCGATCTATAAGAGGAGAAAAACCAAATGGCCCATCTCGAACTTCCAAGTGATCAAACCGACATTCAAATGATGGTTCTATATAATAATGTTCATCAAAAGTCAACTCTATTCTTTGACGTGGAGCAGCTATAAAACAAGAGGAAGCAAATCAGGACAACAAGAATAAGAAATATGCCAATATATTGACACAAATGATTAAATCAAAACTATTGCTCTGTTAATGCTTCATAGGTGAGGATTGTAATGGGAATTATTCATCATAAACGTCAATTTTACATTAATAATAATGCCACTCTGTAGAAATAGGATAACCTTCCTTTGGTATAAACTGTTTACTAAATGTACTTGATTAAAACTGAAGTGTTGAAAAAGCTAATGTTTACTGCGTTGATGAGACATAATGTACCATGATACACAGAAAGATAAACAGAACAAATGAAAGGAGCTTACTAAAATATACAGAAATTTGCATAAAGCCTAGTAAGAGATGCCAGTATGTTTAAGTCTTTATCAGAAGTTTCTCATATGTACTGATGCACTTAACCGAATTTTATTTTAGGAGATTCAAAACTCCATTAAGTTTCAACTATCATTTTGTTAATGTAGTTAATATTTATAAATGCTTGTTACTAGAATTTAATTCAAGTAACATGTTTAAATTATTTTCAAACTGCTTTAACCAGAATTTTACAAATGTAGTTAGTTTTACAACAAAGTAAAAATTCATCTTCCTTTTAAAAGAAAGAAAGTGGCCAAATACCTTCCAAAATGTAGATACACTCCTTGTTTGGTGGATATGAATCAGGATAATTTGGTGAAGCAAAATGACCTCCATTGCTGGTTCGAACCCAAATGCCACACTGAGTTGCAGGAATGTGCTTGATTCCAATATTTTGTCCATCTAGGGAAAAAAATAGCATTTAAAACATAATCATTGCAACAGAAAATAGCATTTTTCTCTTTTCTCCACAACTTTCCAAACAATTGTCCATTCTGTTAAACATACACACACATGAAATTTATAACAGACAACGCCAAAATTAGCACAACACGTTGAGTACAGCAGAAGTAAAAACAAAACAAAACAAAACAATTTGTAAAATGTGTTTGCTGGAAAAACTTGCTGCTAGACGACAAGCTGGCCAT
This sequence comes from Erethizon dorsatum, assembly GCA_028451465.1. Lineage (NCBI taxonomy): Eukaryota > Metazoa > Chordata > Mammalia > Rodentia > Erethizontidae > Erethizon > Erethizon dorsatum. Next base: position 118,643,624 of record CM051832.1, on the reverse strand, counting down.
ATAAGGGAACTGGGAAAAAAAATGCTCTTTTTTTTTTTGGGGGTGTACCGGGAGTCGACCTCAGGACTTCGTGCTTGCCAGCAAGCACTTGTGCCACTGAGCGATATCACTGGCCCTTTTTTTTCCTTTATGTGGGTTCCAGGAGTTGAACTCAGGACCTCGCACTTGCCAGGCAGGCGCTTATGCGGCTGAGCCATCTCACTGGCCCAAATGCTCATATTTTACAAGAGCAAAAATGTGGGAGAATCTGATAATTCAGTAAAATCTAATGAAGTTCTATTCTGATATTAAAAAAATAAAAAGATTCGTGGAGTTATTATGGTATCTTTATATTTAATTTAACACAAAAGTCAAATAAGATTAAAGATTACAGAGGAATTTTAAAGATTATAGTTAAACATACATTTAACTCTGCTCTTTTGTCAATTCTACTTAAATGAGAACGGATTTTTTAAAGATACCAACCCATAAATACAAAGAGGTAGATCTAATAACAACATCTAGCACTACTAGAAACGTCATGTGGGGCTGTACGTAAAACTGGCCTTTTAAAAACATGAGTCTGAAAACATAAATGTGAACACGAGCCTGGTTAAAAGCCTCTTTACAGTCAGTCTGGACACCTTTCCCTTCTCCACCAATCCCAGGCAGCTGCTGCTCTACCACCACGTCAGAAAACTGGAGATTATTTCTGTCTTTCTTTCTTTTTTTTATGTGGGTACCGGGAGTCGACCTCAGGACTTTGCCCTTGCCAGCAAGCGCTTGTGCCACTGAGCTATCTCACCAGCCTGAGATTATTTCTTTGAGAAAGTAAAACAGCGTTCCTAGACTAGGGGGCACCAGGTGCAGCTAAGTGTGAAAATACCAACCCGAAAACAGGGAGATTACTAAATGATACACCCAAGCTTCTCCCATTGAATTTGCCAGAGGCCCCTTGGTGAGCAATTCTCTAAACAGGAAATGGAAAGCTGCTTTTCTGGAGAGTCTTTTCGCCCTAAGAAAGGCTCAACAATGCACACCTAGGGGCTCCCAGTGTCAGGCGATTTGACAGTGGGGCCACGGTAAACAGTTCCTATCTAAACCTGCAGACAACTAACTAGAAGCTTTTCAGTGGCCCTCAAGATAGGTGCAGACATTTAAGAAAGCCTATAATACGAAAAATGTATCCAAACAAATAAACCAAGCAACTCTAAGGAAACAAAGACTATGTATAAAATCCATTTAAAAACAAAAGTAACAGTACATTCTAGAACTTTCATTTAAGCTCAGAGAAAAAAATGATATCCACAAAATAAGCATACTCTTTAAAAAAAAAGTATATTCAGAAAATAAAACAATGCTTCTACAAAGTAGAAGAAATAAAAAAAAATTAAAGGTTAGAGCAGAGGTCAGGTCCTGGGCCAATCTGACTTGCTGTATGTGATTGTACAGAAAGTTTTACTGGGATATTTCCATGACCATTATTTGCACACTGTCTATGGCTACTTTCACACCACAGCAGACGAGCTGAGATGTTCCACAGAGTGTGTGGCCTGCAATGATGTAAATACTTATTATTTGATCCTTTACAGAGAAACTTTCCTAAATTTCATTTAGAGGATAAATTTGAGAAAGCCTCCTAGAACATGAAGCAAAATGAGAGGCAGGAAACAGAAACAATGAAAACAAGAAGGCTATAACCAAGTAAGAATCTCCGAAAATACAGAACAGAGAAAATGGAGAGGGAATTAAAAACATTAAAACAAAAAATTCCTAAGTCTAAAGACAAAATTCATAAAAAAGACTGATGTGTGGCCTTCTAGTGACTTAACTAGAATTGCGATATAATTATATTGAGAAGGGCAGTGTAAATGCAAAGTAAGACAACATTTGTATATGAATGGGGCGGGCAGTAGATATGTGAGAAAACTAAGTTCTTATCTTCCGTGGTTAAGAAATCAGAATCTAATATCTAAAACTGAAATAGCAGAATAGCACGTTATTCAAAGATAGGAAAGACAATATCAAAAGAATCAACAAAAAGTAGTTATTTCCATGGACTAGTTAAAAGGGTAGACTGGGACAGGAAATCAGTTTTTCCTAATTATTTAGTACACTTTGATTTTTATCACATGTATACGTAACTGGTGAAAATAATGTAATAAACTCTAATATGAAAATCTAGCTCAAAAACCACATTTGTTAACCTTTTTTCATAAATCAGGACAATTAGAATAAGACCAAAGGGCTTTGACTAACATACCAATAGAAATGCTTCATTTCTTTACATTGGAAAAAGGGCTTTTTAAAATTTTTTGTGATAGAGCATGAATCTCATTTAATTTTTGGATATAATCCTCAGTGTTGCTAGGAGTTACCAGTAATGCCAATTTTTAAAAAAACTTATAGGTCAAGATATATGTTGACAATCCAAAAAAATGAAATACCTAGGAATCAACCTCACGAAGGATGTAAAAGACCTCTATACTGAAAACTACAGTACTCTGAAAAAGGAGATTGAAGAGGATATCAGAAAATGGAAAGATATCCCTTGCTCCTGGATAGGAAGAACCAATAGAGCGAAAATGGCCATACTTCCAAAATTGTTCTACAGATTTAATGCAATTCCAATCAAAATTCCAACAGCATATCTCACAGAATTAGAGAAAACAATCCTAAAATTCATTTGGAATCAGAAGAGACCTAGAATAGCAAAGGCAATTCTGGGCAACAAAGGCAAGGCAGGGGGCATCACAATCCCCGACTTGAAATTATACTATAAAGCTACTGTGATAAAAACAGTGTGGTACTGGCAAAAAAACAGACCTGAAGATCAATGGAACAGATTAGAAGATGCTGAAACAACCCCAGACATACTAAGCCACCTTATCTTTGACAAAGGTGCCAAACACATTCGCTGGAAGAAAGATAGCCTCTTTAATAAATGGTGCTGGAAAAACTGGCTCTACACATGCCGAAGATTAAAACTAGATCCATATCTTTCACCATGCACTAAACTAAATTCAAAATGGATCAGAGATCTAAATATTAAAACAGAAACATTAAATCTGCTGGAAGGTAGGATAGGTAAAACCCTTGGAGACATTGGTGTAGGCAAAGACTTTATGAATAAAAACTCAACCACACGGGAACTATCCCAAAGAATCAATAACTGGGATCTCATCTTATTAAAAAGCTTTTGCACAGCAAGAGAAACCACCAACAGAGTGAAGAGACAACCCACAATGTGGGAAAAAATGTTTGCCAGCTGTTCCTCAGACAAAGGATTACTATCGAGAACATATAAAGAACTCAAAAAAATCAGACCTCCCAAATTTAAAGACCCACTCCAAAAATGGGCATCTGAGATGAATACACATTTCTCAGATGAAGAAATACTAATGGCAAACAAATATACAAAAAAATGTGCAACATCACTAGTCATTCGAGAGATGCAAATTAAAACAACACTGAGATACCATCTCACCCCAGAAAGAATGGCTACTATTAAGAAATCAACTAATAACAAATGCTGGAGGGGCTGTGGGGAAAAAGGAACCCTTCTTCACTGTTGGTGGGAGTGTCGACTGGTACAGTCACTGTGGAAGTCAGTGTGGAGATTCCTCAGAAAACTAGGGTTGGAGGTCCCATTTGACCCAGCTATTCCCCTTCTGGGCATCTTCCCAGAAGAATTAAAAACATCGTACCACAGCGACATACGTGCACCCATGTTTATAGCAGCACAATTTGTAATAGCCAGATCTTGGAAACAACCCAAATGCCCATCAACTGAGGAATGGATAAGAAAGATGTGGTATTTTTATACAATGGAGTACTACTCAGCCATAAAGAAGGATAAACTGGAGACTTTTATAGGTAAATGGATGCAACTCGAGAAAATACTCATAAGTGAAATAAACCAGAAGCACATGTGTAAGCATCGTATTATCTCTCTAGTATGAGAAACTGAAAGAGTAAATAAGATCCAAAATGTACAATAGATATGGTGAATCAAAAAGAAACTGGTCAAAAGGAAAGAGAGACTGGAATAGGGAAAAGAAAGAAGGGAAAGGGAAAAAAAAAATTGTATATATATATATAAGATGGTTAAGATAGATACACTACCATTTTTACTTAGTTCATTGAAGAGTAAGGTTTGTGCCAATAATGTTTGGACAATTGAATGCTAATGTCTGGTGTCCTGAATAATTAACTTAAAGATAGTAATACGTAATGTATTAACCATTGTTACCCTCCTATTATGTTGTTTTGAAAATTTGTTCTTCTTTTGATTTGTTTTGTTTTTTCTTTTTAAAATAAAAAAAAAAAAAAAAAAAGATATATGTTGACAATTTACTCTAGGTAACTACAGCGAAGCCCAGTTAAATTGAGGCTGACAGGCTGATATAAAAGCCTTAGGTCACTGAACAACCCAGAGGGATTGTGGATCTAGTATAGAAAAGTTGCAATCCTCTCAAATAAGTTAACCCACTGTCCTGAACATGTAGGAAGTAGACACAGTAAGTACTTTACCTTGGGTCTTTTGGGCCACAGCGATCCCTTCCACTACAAGTATCGTTATTAACAACACTAGAAAAACAAAAACAAAAACAAGTTAAGAAATAATCTATACAACATTTCAGTCCTGTAAGGAAAATCAGACCATAATGAAAGGTCAGCTAAAATCACTATTTCTGGGCCAGCGATACAGCTCAGTGTTGCAGCGCCTGCCTAGTAAGCGTGAGGTCCTGAGTTCAATTCCCAGTACCAAAAAAACAAAAACAAAAACAAAAAAAAACAAAAAACCCCCACACTATTTCTTACTAACATTCACCCCTGAGACTTTTAAGTGTTAAACGTTACAGTTTTATTTGACCCTTAAGAAAACCCAAGATGGCACATAATTGATTCTGTATTCATGTATACAAGTACTAGTATATGGCATTTACAGTGTTTTTCAACGTGATACACTTTTCTGTTTTGCAAACACAACCGTCCCTCTGTTGTTGTACTCCATCTTGGAATGCACGAGTGTCGGCCCGCACAGCCATGTGTTGTCCAGTGAGAGTTCAGAGTCTACGCACCTCGCGAGGGCATCCAGGCAGAAGCAAGGAGCTGTGGTCTCCTAGAGGTCAAGTGAGACTTTTACGGCTTTGCACTGCCATGCTCTGTGTGTGTTGCTAAAGCTCCCTGTACCTGTGAACTGACGCTTTTTTCACTCTGCATGAACACTGCTGTGACCCAGCCACAAACACACTGATTTTTTTGTATGTGTTCTGAAGATCTAGTTTTTTTTTTTTTAACTTTTATGAACAGTACACTCTTCGTTCCAATGAAAACTTTATTACCAGCCTGCCACAAACTGCTGTGAGAACTGGAGTTACGTTCATCCAGTCAGTGAGCACTTAGAGAGTATCTGCTGAAGAACAGGCGCTGCAGATACGCGTGTGGAGAGAGAAATGAAGCAAAATGGCTGAGTGTCGGCTTCAGGAGAGATTAAGCTGGGGTTCAAGTTTTACCTTGCACCATCTGGGAGGCCTTTTCAGCCAAGTTTACTTAGTACACCATCCCAATTTTACAAGTGTAGCACCAACTTCATTGGTTGTGAAGATTAAATGAAAAGATATGCATGGTATATTGTACTGTATATGCCAGGTAATCTACTAAATGCATATCTGGACAAACTAGCATTTAAAAGGGTTCCATTTGTCAAAGGCAATCTACAATACAAGTGGAAAAGGGACTTAACAGAAGGAATAAAACATATACACACAGAATAAGGAACCATTCTACCTGCTGCGAGTGAAGGGGACCAGAGTGAGGAAAACTTCAGAAAAAAGAAGGCATATTGTAGCTGGACCTTACAGAGAGGAAAGAGAAGCAGCTGAACCCGGGCGGGGCATGAGCACTACTCCACGGATTTTAGGGAGCTCCGAGTAATCCAGCATGGCTATCATGTGGGAGGGGTGGTGGGATAACAGGTTAGAGACTGTAAAGTCCTGACTGCAATGCTGAAGAGTTTGCACTTCTGATTATGATGAGAAAGTGTTGCAGGTTTTTAAATTAGAGAGTGATATAATATCTGAGTTTTAGACCAACAATCCTGATGGTTGTGTGGAGTCTATGCTTTTAAAGAAAAGAGGTAAGATCATTTAGGAAGTACAAATGATGTGCTGAAGCAGTGATGGTGGAAAGGCAAGGAAGTGAGATGAAAGACATGATTCAGACGTAAGCAACTGTAACTGGAAACTTACGTTAGCAGTGAGGGAAACAGAGGTATTGAAGAATTTGCTAAGTGACCATTAGTTATGCCATTGTTTATTCAACAGCATGCACCGAGTATCTACTAACCAAAGTTACCAACATACAAAGACACGGTCCTTGACATTTAGTTTATACTTTAGAATCTAAGCATTTAATCTCTTCATCTTTGATTTCTTACATCTTGCTGGTCTTTGGCTCTCTCCTCTCAATAACCTGAGTTGCCCCTTCCCCTTTCTTCAGCTGCTGGCAGGGTGTGAAGATACCACATTACACAGGAACATTCCTTCCTTCAAACTACACATTGGAGTTAGAGGAATGGAGTATTGAAACTTTTTTAAAACAGATGATTTATGGTAAAAAAAGAAAACCCAAGGTAGTGTTATTTATTGATAACTCAGCAAATAGCAGTACATTTGTATCAGTTTATTGTACTAGAGGATACTATCTCCCAAGGCATACTGTTCAGATGATAAACTGGACACAATTTTGTGCTCAGTAGTTTTCCTTTCTGAATCACAGGCATAATTATTTACCAGTGTTAACATTTATAATTGTTTTTAAGGGAAGTAACCACAAAGTCAGCAGACAGGATAAGAAATCAATAAATCAGAAGAGCATCTGACAAAAAGATGAATAGTGCCAGAAAAATTAAAATATATAATGACCAGTGAAGTCTGCATAAAATAAATGACTTATAAAATTTGCATAGAATACAAGGTAGAAAACAAAGTTGCAGCCGGGCATGGTGGCTCACGCCTGTAATCCCAGCACTCGGGAGGCTGAGGCAGGAGGATCGCTGAGTTCGAGGCCAGCCTGGGCTACACAACGAGACCCTGTCTCAAACAAACAAACAAACAAACCAAACAAACATAAAGGTGCAAGGTCAAACAAATCTATCATATTCTTTTCTATCTAGAGGTCTGCTCACAATTTTTCTCCCAAATAACTACCATTCACAATTCAGTTAACCAAATGAGCTGTGCCACTGAACTACAAAAACACATATGGCAAATCTGCCCAGCAATTTGGGGTAGAAATACTCGTTGATACAGTTTTTGGTGACAGTGGTGACTATTAATCATTCTAATTCTACATAGACCTAAACACAGTTCTCTGATTTGTGCAGTAAGATCTTTGTACATTCAGTTGTAATCAAATTGATACTGAAACAAATTCTATTAAGGTTAAGGAGTGGAATTATTTAGTATATGAAACACTGCTGTGTGCTTTGCTTACTCTTCAGTCCTAATCTACATGCCACTGTACTCTTCCTTTCACCAAAAGGACTGATTTCTCAAATCCAATACATACATTTTAAATGCAAAGATAATGTACTCAAACTTTCCATACCAAATTAAAAATTCTGAACTTCATACCTGAATACCATTTGATTATGCAGGTATCTACCTGTGATTTGATGCTTGAAAAGGATCATTTATGCTCTGACTTCTGGTTCTGGAGTTTTATGTAGGCTGTATTAAGCTGTGTACAGATCTGACTTAGTCACTTAAATGACAAAGACAAGTGCTAATCAAGGTGTTAAAACAGAAATCCTCAAAGTCATTCACTTTATTCCACTACTTTTTATCCTAGCTCTGACAGACTCTTGTCTGGGCTTCCAGTTTTATGGGGTTGAACCCAAGGGCTTCACACTGAGCTACCTCCCTTGTGTTTCTCATTTTTTTTTTTTTTTTTTTTTTTGTGGGTACCGGGGGGTCGACCTCAGGACCTCGCGCGCCAGCAGGCGCCCGTGCCGCTGAGCGATATCACCGGCCCCTTTTTCGTATGTGGGTTCCGGGAGTCGAACTCTGGCCCTCGCGCTTGCCAGGCAGGCGCTTAAGCCGCTGAGCCATCTCACCGGCCCTCATTTTTTTTATTAGCCCATGTTTGCAGTACATAATGATCACGTTCCTTGTGGGGAGTTGGTGAATGGACATAACACTTCTTAATGCGTTTTCATCTCCTTCCCTCCGCTCCTTCCCGCTACCTCCTCCACCTCTTTGTCCCTCTCTCATGTGCAAAAAATGTGTTTCCCTTTCTATTATCTATCTTTAATTTTGCTCTTTATTTATAATTTGGGTTATTCATATAAGTAAAACCATGTGATATTTAAGGTTGTGTGTCTGATTTATTTCACTTAACATCCATTTTCCTATGAACGACTCAAGTTTATCCTTCTTTATGGCAGAGTACTCTATCGTGCATAAATACCACAATTTCTTTATTCATTCATCTTGTTGATCAACATTTGGTGGCTTCTGAGATAGCTCAGTGGCATAAGCGCCTGCATGGCAAGCGTGAGGTCCTGAGTTCGCCTCCTGGTACCCACATAAAGGAAAAAAAAAAGGGCCAGTGATATCGCTCAGCAGCACAAAACGCTTGCTGGAAGCGCAAGGTCCTGAGGTCGACTCCTGGTATCCACATTAAAAAAAAAAAAAACGGGGCCGGTGAGATGGCTCAGCGGCGTAAGCGCCTGCCTGGCAAGTGCGAGGGCCCGGGTTCGACCCCTGGAACCCACATACGAAAAAAGGTCCAGTGATATCGCTCAGTGGCACGGGTGCCTTTTGGCGCGTGAGGTCCTGAGGTCGACCCCTGGTACCAACAAAAACAAAAAAACAAAAAACATTTGGTGGTTTCCAAAACTTAGCTATTACAAATTGTGCTGCTATAAACATAGGTGCACATATATCCCTGTGGTATGTTTTTAATTCTTCTGGGAAGATACCCAGAAGGGGAATAGCTGGGTAGAATGGGACTTCTAATCCTAGTTTTTTTTTTTTTTTTTTTTGTGAGTACCGGGGGTTGACCTCAGTACCTCACGTGCCAGTGGGCACCCGTGCCGCTGAGCAATATCACCAGCCCGTTTTTTTGTATGTGGGTTCCAGGAGTCGAACTCGGGCCCTTGCACTTGCCAGGCAGGCGCTTACGCCACTGAGCCATCTCACCGGCCCCTAATCCTAGTTTTTTGAGGAGCCTCCACACTGATTTCCACAATGGTTGACCAGTCTACACTCCCACCAACACTGGAGAAGGGTTCCTTTTTCCCCACAGCCCCTCCAGCATGTTATTGGTTGATTTCTTGATGACAGCCATTCTTTCTGGGGTGAGATGGAATCTGTGTTGTTTTAATTTGCATCTCTCGAATGACCAATGATGTGGAACATTTTTTCATATATTTATTTGCTATTTGTATTTCTTCATCTGAGAAGTATGTGTCATCTCAGATGCCCATTTTTGTATTGGGTCTTTGAATTTGGGGGGGCCTCATTTTTTTCAATTCTTTATACATTCTAGATAGAAGTCCTCTGTCTGAGGGACAATTGGCTAAATTTTTTTCCTACTCTGTGTTGTCTTTTCACTCTGTCAGTGATTTCTTTTGATGTGCGAAAGATTTTAATAAGATGAGATCCCAGTTGTTCATTCTTTGAAGTACTTCCTGTGCAGTTTGGGTTTTGTTCGTGAACACTCTTCCCATATCTATGTCTTCAAGATGTCTACCTACTTTCTCTTCCAGTAGATTGAGTGTTTCTGTTTTAATATTTAGAACTTTGATCCATTTTGACTTTAGTTTAGTGCATGGTGATAGACATGAGTCTAGTTTTTTTCTTTGGCGTGTAGAGAGCCAGTTTTTCCCAAACCATTTATTAAAGAGGCTATCTTTCTTCCAGAGAAAAATGTTTGGTCCCTTTGTTAAAGGTGGCTGAGTATGTTTGTAGTTGTGTCTGCACCTTCTGTTTCACTGATCCTCAGGTCTGTTTTCTTGCCAGTACCATGCTGATTTTATCACAGTAGCTTTGTAGTACAATTTCAAGTCAGGGATTGTGATGCCTCCTGCCTTGCCTTTGTTTCCCAGAATTGCTCTTCTAGGACTCTTCTGGTTCCAATGAATTTTAGAAATGTTTTCTCTAGTTCTGTGGGGTATGCTAATGGTATTTTGATTGGGATTGCATTAAATTTATATAACAATTTTGGAAGCATGGCTATTTTCATTATGTTGGTTCTTCCTATCCATGAAGGGATATCTTTCCATTTTCTGATATCCTCTTCAATCTCCTTTTCCAGAGTATTGTAATTTTCAATGTATAGATCTTTTACTTCCTTTGGTAGATTGATTCCTAAGTATTTCATTTTTGAGGATACTATTGTGAAGGGTGTGGTTAACCTAATTTCTCTCAGTGAATTTGTTGTGTACAGAAATGTTATTGATTATTAAGTGTTGACTCTGTATCCAGTTACACTACCGAATTTGGTTATTAAATCTAGAAGTCTTTTGGTGACATTTTTGGGGTCTTCTGTGTAGTGTATCATGTCATCTGTAAATAATGGTAATTTAACTTCTTTTAGTATCCTTATTCCTTTTATTTCTCTCTTGTCTAATTGCTCTGGCTAGTGTTTCCAGAACTACATTTAATAGGAGTGATGAGATCCCAGTTGTTGATTCTTTGTGATGCTTCCTGTGCCATTGGGGTTTTATTCATAAAAACCCAATGGTGTAGGTCTTTGCCTACACCAATGTCTTCAAGAGTTTTACCTATTCTATTTTCCAGGAGATTTAATGTTTCTGTTTTAATATTTAGACCCTTCATCAATTTAGAATTTAGTTTACTGCACGGTGAAAGATATGGGTCCAATTTTAATCTTCGGCATGTGTAGAGCCAATTTTTCCAGCACCATTTATTAAAGCGGCTATCTTTCTTCCAGTGAATGTGTTTGGCACCTTTGTCAAAGATAAGGTGGCTTAGTATGTCTGGAGTTGTTTCTGCATCTTCTAATCTGTTTCACTGATCTTCAGTTGTTTTTTTGACAATACCACACTGTTTTTACCACAGTAGCTTTATAGTATAATTTCAAATCAGGGATTGTGATGCCTCCTGCCTTGTGTTTGTTGCCCAGAATTGCCTTTGCTATTCTAGGTCTCTTCTGGTTCCAGATGAATTTTAGGATTGTTTTCTCTAATTCTGTGAGATATGTTGTTGGAATTTTGATTGGAATTGCATTAAATCTGTATAACAGTTTTGGAAGTATGGCCATTTTCACTATGTTGGTTCTTCCGACCTGAGAGCAAGGGATATCTTTCCATTTTCTGATATCCTCTTCAATCTCCTTTTTCAGAGTACTGTAGTTTTCAGTGTAGAGGTCTTTTACCTCCTTTGTGAGATTGATTCCTAGGTATTTCATTTTTTTGGATGTGATTGTGAAAGGTGTTGTTTCCCTAATTTTTCTCTTGGTGAGTTTGTTATTGGTGTACAGAAGGCTATTGATTTTTGAGTATTGACTTTGTATCCAGCTACAATACTGAATTTGCTTATTAAATCTAGCAATTTTTTAGTGGAGTTTTTGGGGTCTTCTATGTAGAGTATCATGTCATCTGCAAATAATGATAATTTAACTTCTTCCTTTCCAATCATAATTCCTTTTATTTCTTTCTCTTGTCTAATTGCTCTGGCTAGAGTTTCCAGGACTGTGTTGAATAAGAGTGGGGACAGTGGACATCCTTGTCTTGTTCCTGATTTTAGAGAAAAGGCTTTCAGTTTTTGTCCATTTAGTATGATATTGGCTGTTGGTTTGTCATAGATAGCTTTTATCAGATTGAGATAAAGACCATCTATTCCAATCTTCTGTAGGGTTTTTATCATGAATGGGTGCTGGACTTTGTCAAAAGCTTTTTCTGCATCTATTGAGATGATCATATGATTTTTGTCCTTGGTTCTCTTTATATGGTGTATTACATTTATTGATTTACATATGTTGAGCCATCCCTGCATCCCTGGGATGAATCCAACTTGGTCATGGTGTCTAATCTTTTTGATGATTTGCTGCATTCTGTTTACCAGTATCTTAATGAGGATTTTTGTATCTATGTTCATTAGGGAGATTGGTCTGTAGTTCTCTTAGTTGGGTCCTTCTCTGGTTTTGGTATCAGGGTAATGCTTGCTTCCAGGAATGAATTTGGGAGTACTGCTTCCCTTTCAATTTCATTAAAGATTTTGAGAAGTAATGGTGTTAGGTCTTCTCTAAATTTCTTGTAGAGTTCAGCAGTGAATCCATCAGGGCCTGCGCTTTTCTTTGTTGGGAGGTTTTTAGTTACACCTTCGATTTCATTGATTGCTATTGTTTTATTTAGGATTTTTATGTCTTCTTGGCTGAGCTTTGGTAATTCATATGTATCTAGGAATCTGTCCATTTCTTCTGCATTTTCCATCTTGTTAGAATACAAGTTTTCAAAGTAGGTATAGATGATCTTCCTGATTTCTGCAGGGTCTGTTGTGATATCACCCTTTTCACTCTTCATTGCGTGGATTTGAGTACTTTCTTTCCTTTTTCTAATAAGGTTGGATAAGAGTGTCGATTTTACTTAATCTTTCAAAGAACCAACTCTTTGATTCATTGATTCTTTGTATTGTTTTTTTAGTCTCTAATACGTTAATTTCTGCTCTGTTCTTTGTAATTTCCTCCTTTGTATGAGCTTTTGGCTTAGTCTGCTCTTCTTTTTCCAGAAGTTTGAGGTTCACCATTAGGTTATTTGTGCTTGCTCTGTTTTCCTAATTTAGGTATTTAATGCTATAAATTTCCCTCTTAGGACTGCTTTCATTGTATCCCATAATTTCCGGTATGTTGTACTGTCGTTATCATTCAGTTGCAGAAACTGTCTAACTTCTTCTTTAATTTCATCTGTGACCTATTGGTTGTTCAATAGGGTGCTATTTAATGTCCATGTGTTCAGGAAGTTCTTGAGGTTTCTTTTGCCATTGATTTCCAATTTCATTGCACTATGGTGTGATAATATACATGGGATAATTTCAGTTCCTTTGCATTTACTTAAGAAGGTTCTATGAGCTAGTATGTGGTCTGTTTTGGAGAACGTCCCATGTGCAGCTGAGAAGAATGTGTACTCTGATGTTGTAGGGTGGAACACTCTGTAGACATCTACTAAGTCCATTTGTTCCAGTTTGGTTCAGTTCTAATATTTCATTGTTGATTTTTTTGTCTAGTTGATCTGTCTTTTTGTGTCAGTGGAGTGTTGAGATCCCCCCATACAACTGTATTAGTGCTTATTTGATTTTTCATGTCCATTAATATTTGTTTTATATAGTTGGCTGCACTGGTATTTGTTGCATATATATTTATGATTGTTATCTCTTCCTCTTGGATTGTTCCCTTTATAAGGATGTAGTAACCTTCTTTATCTCTCTGAATCATTCTTGGCTTGAAATTCACTTTGTCTGCAACAAGAATAGCTACCCCTGCTTTTTTCTGGGTTCCTGTCACATGGAGTATTGTTTTCCATCCTTTGACTTTCAGGCTACGAATTTCTGTTTGAATTAAATGTGTTTCTTGTATACAGCATACTGTTGGATCTTGCTTCTTGATCCAATTTGCCAGTCTATGCCTTTTGATTGTTGAATTGAGACCATTAACATTGATGGTTAAAACTGATACGTATTGACTTATCCTTGTCATATTATTTTCCTGTTGTTGGCTCCCCCTTTTTATTTTTTTTATTTTTTATTTTTTATTTTTTTTATTTTTTTTAATTTTATTTTAAAGAGAAGAAAAAACAAAACAAATCAAAAGAAGAACAAATTTTCAAAACAACATAATAGGAGGGTAAGAATGGTTAATACATTGCGTATTACTATCTTTAAGTTAGTTATTCAGGACACCAGACATTAGCATTTAATTATCCAAACATTATTGGCACAAACCTTACTCTTCAATGAACTAAGTAAAAATCGTAGTGTATCTATCTTAACCATCTTATATATATATATACAATTTTTTTTCCCTTTCCCTTCTTTCTTTTCCTTATTCCAGTCTCTCTTTCCTTTTGACCAGTTTCTTTTTGATTCACCATGTCTATTGTACATTTTGGATCTTATTTACTCTTTCAGTTTCTCATACTAGAGAGACAATATGATGCTTACACATGTGCTTCTGGTTTATTTCACTTATGAGTATTTTCTCGAGTTGCATCCTTTTACCTATAAAAGTCTCCAGTTTATCCTTCTTAATGGCTGAATAGTACTCCATTGTATAAAAATACCACATCTTTCTTATCCATTCCTCAGTTGATGGGCATTTGGGTTGTTTCCAAGATCTGGCTATTACAAATTGTGCTGCTATAAACATGGGTGCACATATATCGCTGTGGTATGATGTTTTTAATTCTTCTGGGAAGATGCCCAGAAGGGGAATAGCTGGGTCAAATGGGACCTCCAACCCTAGCTTTTCTGAGGAATCTCCACACTGACTTCCACAGTGGCTGTACCAGTCGACACTCCCACCAACAGTGGAGAAGGGTTCCTTTTTCCCCACAGCCCCTCCAGCATTTGTTATTAGTTGATTTCTTTATAGTAGCCATTCTTTCTGGGGTGAGATGGTATCTCAGTGTTGTTTTAATTTGCATCTCTCGAATGACTAGTGATGTTGCACATTTTTTTGTATATTTATTTGCCATTAGTATTTCTTCATCTGAGAAATGTGTATTCATCTCAGATGCCCATTTTTGGAGTGGGTCTTTAAATTTGGGAGGTCTAATTTTTTTGAGTTCTTTATATGTTCTCGATAGTAATCCTTTGTCTGAGGAACAGCTGGCAAACATTTTTTCCCACATTGTGGGTTGTCTCTTCACTCTGTTGGTGGTTTCTCTTGCTGTGCAAAAGCTTTTTAATAAGATGAGATCCCAGTTATTGATTCTTTGGGATAGTTCCCGTGTGGTTGAGTTTTTATTCATAAAGTCTTTGCCTACACCAATGTCTCCAAGGGTTTTACCTATCCTACCTTCCAGCAGATTTAATGTTTCTGTTTTAATATTTAGATCTCTGATCCATTTTGAATTTAGTTTAGTGCATGGTGAAAGATATGGGTCTAGTTTTAATCTTCGGCATGTGTAGAGCCAGTTTTTCCAGCACCATTTATTAAAGAGGCTATCTTTCTTCCAGCGAATGTGTTTGGCACCTTTGTCAAAGATAAGGTGGCTTAGTATGTCTGGGGTTGTTTCAGCATCTTCTAATCTGTTCCATTGATCTTCAGGTCTGTTTTTTTGCCAGTACCACACTGTTTTTATCACAGTAGCTTTATAGTATAATTTCAAGTCGGGGATTGTGATGCCCCCTGCCTTGCCTTTGTTGCCCAGAATTGCCTTTGCTATTCTAGGTCTCTTCTGATTCCAAATGAATTTTAGGATTGTTTTCTCTAATTCTGTGAGATATGCTGTTGGAATTTTGATTGGAATTGCATTAAATCTGTATAACAATTTTGGAAGTATGGCCATTTTCACTATATTGGTTCTTCCTATCCAGGAGCAAGGGGTATCTTTCCATTTTCTGATATCCTCTTCAATCTCCTTTTTCAGAGTACTGTAGTTTTCAGTATAGAGGTCTTTTACATCCTTCGTGAGGTTGATTCCTAGGTATTTCATTTTTTTGGATGTTATTGTGAAAGGTATTGTTTCCCTAATTTCTCTTTCAGTAAGTTTGTTATTTGTGTACAGGAAGGCTATTGACTTTTGAGTATTGACTTTGTATCCAGCTACACTACTGAATTTGCTTATCAAATCTAGCAGTTTTTTAGTGGAGTTTTTGGGGTCTTCTGTGTAGAGTATCATGTCATCTGCAAATAATGATAATTTAACTTCTTCCTTTCCGATCATTATTCCTTTTATTTCTTTCTCTTGTCTAATCGCTCTGGCTAAAGTTTCCAGAACTATGTTGAATAAGAGTGGGGACAGTGGACATCCTTGTCTTGTTCCTGATTTTAGAGGGAAGGCTTTCAGTTTTTGGCCATTTAGTATGATATTGGCTGTTGGTTTGTCATAGATAGCTTTTACCAGATTGAGATAAAGACCCTCTATTCCAATTTTCTGTAGGGTTTTTATCATGAAAAGGTGCTGGACTTTGTCAAAAGCTTTTTCTGCATCTATTGAGATGATCATGTGATTTTTGTCTTTGGTTCTGTTAATATGCTGTATTACATTTATTGATTTACGTATGTTGAACCATCCCTGCATCCCTGGGATGAATCCAACTTGGTCATGGTGTATAATCTTCTTGATGATTTGTTGGATTCTGTTTGCCAGTATCTTATTAAGGATTTTTGCATCTATGTTCATTAGGGAGATTGGCCTGTAGTTCTCTTTCTTAGTTGGGTCCTTCTCTGGTTTTGGTATCAGGGTAATGCTTGCTTCCAGGAATGAATTTGGGAGTATTGCTTCCCTTTCAATTTCACTGAAAAGTTTGAGAAGTAGGGGCGTTAGGTCTTCTCTAAATTTCTTGTAGAATTCGGCAGTGAATCCATCAGGGCCTGGGCTTTTCTTTGTTGGGAGGTTTTTAATTACATCTTCAATTTCACTGGCTGATATTGGTTTATTTAGGATTTTTAAATCTTCTTGATTCAGCTTTGGTAATTCATACGAATCTAGGAATCTGTCCATTTCTTCTGCATTTTCCATCTTAGTAGAATATAAATTTTCAAAATAGGTATAGATGATCTTCTGGATTTCTGCAGGGTCTGTCGTGATATCACCCTTTTCATTTTCAATTGCATGGATTTGAGTCTTTTCTTTTCTTTTTTTAATAAGGTTGGATAAGGGTTTGTCAATCTTATTTATTCTTTCAAAGAACCAACTTTTTGCTTCATTGATTCTTTGTATTGTTTTTTTATTCTCCAATACGTTAATTTCTGCTCTGATCTTTATAATTTCCTCCCTTGTACGGGCTTTTGGCTTAACCTGCTCTTCTTTTTCTAGAAGCTCGAGGTTCACCCTTAAGTTGTTTATTTGCGCTTGCTCTATTTTCCTGATATAAGTGTTTAATGCTATAAATTTCCCTCTTAGGACTGCTTTCATTGTATCCCATAAGTTCCGGTATGTTGTACTGTCATTATCCTTCAGTTGTAGAAAGTGACTAATTTCTTCTTTAATTTCATCTGTGACCCATTGGTTGTTCAGGAGGATGCTGTTTAATTTCCATGTGTTTAGGGAGTTTTTGTGGGATCTTTTGCCATTGATTTCCAATTTCATTGCACTATGGTCTGATAATATGCATGGGATAATTTCAATTCCTTTGCATTTACTTAAGCAGGTTTTATGAGCTAGTATGTGGTCTATTTTGGAGAACGTCCCATGTGCAGCTGAGAAAAATGTGTATTCTGATGTTGTGGGATGGAACACTCTGTAGACATCTACTAAGTCCATTTGTTCAAAAGTTTGGTTCAGTTCTACTATTTCATTATTGATTTTCTGTCCAGTTGATCTATCTTTTTGTGACAGTGGAGTATTGAGATCTCCCAATATAATTGTATTAGTGCTTATTTGATTTTTCATGTCCTTTAGCTACTTGTTTTATATAGCTGGGTGCATTGGTATTTGACGCATATATATTTATGATCGTTATCTCTTCCTCTTGGATTGTTCCCTTTACAAGGATGTAATGACCGTCTTTATCTCTCTGAATCCTTCTTGGCTTGAAGTTCACTTTGTCTGCAAAAAGAATAGCTACCCCTGCTTTTTTCTGGGTTCCTGTGGCATGGAGTATTGTTTTCCATCCTTTGACTTTCAGTCTATGAATTTCTTTCTGAATTAAATGTGTTTCTTGTATACAGCATATTGTTGGATCTTGCTTCTTGATCCATTTCGCCAGTCTGTGCCTTTTGATAGGTGAATTGAGACCGTTAACATTGATGGTTAAAACTGATATGTATTGACTTGTCATGATATTTTCCTGTTGTTGGTTCCCACTCTTTGTTTTTCCGCTTTCCTGCTATTTAATTATTTGCCCTGCCTGGTGGATTCCTTCTGTTGGGGTTCCTATCTCTTTCTAGAATGTCCTTCAGAACGTTTTGGAGTGCTGGTTTGGTGGTCATAAATTTTCTCAGATGTTCTTTGTCATGAAAGTATTTTATTTCTCCATCAATTTTGAAAGATAGTTTTGCAGGGTACATCAATCTGGGCTGAAAATTATTTTCCTTTAGAGCTTGCAATACATCATTCCAAGCTCTTCTTGAATTGAGGGTTTGTGCTGAAAAGTCAGCTGTGATTCTGATGGGTTTTCCTTCATAGGTGATTTGTCTCTTCTCCCTAACAGCTTTTAAGATTCTGCCCTTCTGTTGAATTTCTGGGATCTTGACTATAATATGTCTGGCTGAAGTTTTTTTTTGATCATGTCTAGTTGGTGTTCTGAAAGCTTCACTTATAGGGGTGTCAAATTCCTTTTCTCTTCCAGGAAAGTTCTCCCTGATTATGTCTTTGAACAAGGTTTTAATGTCGTTGATGCTATCTCCTGCTTTTTCATTTATTCCAATTATTCTTAAGTTGTTTATCTTTGAGTCATCTAGCAGCTGCTGAATTGATTTTTCATGGTCCCTTGCTATTTTTAAGAATTTTTCCATTTCATGATCACTAATTGCAAGCCTGTCTTCTATATCTGAGATCCTGTCCTCGCATTGGCTTATTCTGCTACAAATACTTTCAATGGAATTTTTTATCTCTTGGATATCTGCTTGAATCTGCCTTATAGATTCCATTTCTTTCCTATGCTGAGCATTCATGGTTTCTATAGTTTTCTTAAGTTCATCTATTTTTTTGTCTGTATCAGCTATAGTGTCCTTAAGCATGGTCTTCATTGTAGACATTATCTCTGCAGTTATCTGTGAGATTATTTCTGTTTTAATTTTTTCCAGAACCTCATTCAGTTGCTTTGTTGTTACCACTTCAGATAGGCCAGGTGGGTGGCTTTCGGATTGTCCCACCTCGTTGCTCCCTAGGTTTGCCTTTGGTGAATTGGATGTGTGTGGTTGCATCTTGTTTAAGTGTCGTCTCATTTTTTCTTTCTTTAATTCCTGGGGTGATGTTTGCAAATTACCTATAGTAGGTTACTTTATTGCTAGTGTTTAAGATCTTTAGAAGATGACTACTTCTCTGCAGTATCTTCCAAGTGGAGCTTGCTTTTAGGTTTTGAGCTTTCTGCCAGATCCTACCTCTTCAATTTGTTGGGTATGCGAAGTTGCTACCTGTTTGGCCCAGTCCTTGATTCTTTGGTACTGTGCCACTGTATTTTCTGTGTCCCTTAGTCAATCTCAATCATGAAATATCAGGAAGGAAAGATGTTTAGAACAATTATTTCACATTTGGCTATAATGTTAACTAAAGCATCAAACACAGCCTAGAAAATGACAGACTGAGCTAACCAGTTATTTACCACTTTTAGCTGTATAGAGTTGCGGTTATATAACAAAATCTAAAACACACCAGAAAAATTATATGCAGTATACAAGTCCTATGTATGTCAATTTTTCCTTGAGGAGTTTAAATTTAAGATGAGTTAAGGAGGAAATAGAGTATTGGGAGAAGAGGAAGGAATTAGATGTAAGTTTAGAGGACCAAGAGGGATCCCACTAAAATTGGGACACTAGTGCAGAGGACAGGTGGTAAAAAGAGAAGGAAGTGATAAAAGGAAGAACAGATCACAACCACAATCACAAAGAAGTTAGAGGCGCTGTTTACACTCATATAAAAAACCAGAGAGAATAATGAAGGAAAGAGCAAATACACATACAGAAACAAAAACAAAGATAAAAACAATAAAACAGACAGATCAAAAATAAAACCCCACCAAAAAACAAAACAAAACAAAACAAAAACAAAAAAAAACCCTTCGCCAGAACAAAAAAACAAATCAGTGAGAAAAAAAATAAAAATAAAAATAAAAAATAAAAATAAAAATAAAAAATATAAAAAGAATCAGTTCCAGGTGTTGACTCTGTTGTAGGCAGGTACCTTGTGACAAAGTCCTGTTCTGTGCAGGTCCGTCCCAGTAAGCCAGGAGCGCCCTCTGGCGGGCGGTGAGCAGAGGCACGTACTTTCAGGCAGAGACCAGTCTAGCTCGCCTCCGCTCTCGCCGCCCTTTCACGATCCCTGGGCCTGAGAGGCTCAGCGTGCTGTCCGGAGCGCGGGTTCCCTGCACTGGTTCCCGCCGCTCTGGTTTTTCACCACGCCCCCCACAATGGCGCCGGGCCAGTCGCTCTCTGGCGCGGGACAGATGTGGCTGTGAGTCCAGTCTCGTTCGCCTGCTGACCTCAGCACACTTTCGTGGGCTCAATTGAGAGGCCCTGTGCTGCCCTGTCCGGAGCACAAGTTCCCAGAGCAGTTTCCGAGCCGCTCTGAGTTTCGCCACACCCCCCACAATGGCGCCCAGTCGGTCGCTCTCTGGCGCAGGACAGGTGTGGCTGAGAGTCCAGTCTCGTTCACCTGCTGACCTCAGCACACTTTCGTGGGCTCAATTGAGAGGCCCCGTGCTGCCCTGTCCGGAGCACAAGTTCCCAGAGCAGTTTCCGAGCCGCTCTGAGTTTCGCCACACCCCCCACAATGGCGCCCGGCCGGTCGCTCTCTGGCGCGGGGCAGCTGTGGCTGAGAGACACTCACCGCCGGTCAGCGCCGTTCTCCGCCGCTGCCCTGCCCCGCCGCTGTCTCAGGATCCTCCGTGGGGGCTCCCTGGGCGCCAGCTGCCACCGTGTGTCCGTAGAATTGAGCCTCCGCCGGCGCTCCAACTCCCGGGATATTAGAAGGTGCGCGCGCGTGGTCTGCTCCTTCTTTCCGTCTTCTTTGTTGGAAGTCACCCGTCACTGGTGCCGGGGGTCCCAGATTGCGCTTCAGAACTTCTCTGGGTTTCGGGGAGGCATCCCCCCCCTCCTGCGCTTTCCGTGTCGCTATATTCTCGTGTTCCAATGGTAACTTTTAGAGAGAGTTTCGTTGCCGGCTTCTTACTCATCCGCCATCTTCCCCCTTTTTATTTTTTATTCCCCCCTCCTTCTTTGTTTGCCCTGCCTGGTGGATTCCTTCTGTTGGGGTTTCTGGAGTTGTAGTCCTTGTGATCAGTTTCTAGAATGTCCTTCAGAACATTTTGGAGTGCTGGTTTGGTGGTTTTAAATTTTCTCAGATGTTCTTTGTTATGGAAGTATTTTATTTCTCCATTAGTTTTGAAAGATAGTTTTGCGGGGTACATTAGTCTAGGTTGAAGGTTATTTTCCTTTATAACTTGAAATATATCATTCCAAGCTCTTCTTGTCTTGAGGGTTTGTGCTGAAAAGTCCACTGTGATTCTGATGGGCTTTCCTTTATAGGTGATTTGTTTCTTTTCTCTAACAGCTTTTAAGATTCTGCTCTTATGTTGAATTTCTGGAATCTTGACTATGATATGCCTGGCTGAAGATTTTTTTTTTTTTTGTGGGTACCGGTGGGTCGACCTCAGGACCTCGCGCGCCAGCAGGCGCCCGTGCCGCTGAGCGATATCACCGGCCCTTTTTTCGTATGTGGGTTCCGGGAGTCGAACTCGGGCCCTCGCGTTTGCCAGGCAGACGCGTTCGCCGCTGAGCCATCTCACCGGCCTGGCTGAAGATTTTTTTGATCATGGCTAATTTGAGTTCTATAAGCCTCACTTATCTGAACGTCAAATTCTTTTTCTCTACCAGGGAAATTTTCCGTTATAATGTCTGTGAACAGTGTTCTCATGTCATTTATGCTATCTCCTGCTTTTTCATTGACTCCAATCAATCTTTTTTTTTTTTTTTTGTGGGTACCGGGGGTCGACCTCAGGACCTCGCGTGCCAGCAGGCGCCCGTGCCACTGAGCGATATCACCGGCCCCTTTTTTGTATGTGGGTTCCAGGAGTCAAACTTGGGCCCTCGTGCTTGCCGGGCAGGCGCTTAAGCCACTGAGCCATCTCACCGGCCCTCCAATCTATCTTAAGTTATTCTTCTTTGTATTATCTAGCAGCTGCTGGATTTTTCATTGTCCCTTGCTATTTTTAAGAATTCTCTCTTTTCATGATCACTAACTGCAAGCCTGTCTTCTATATCTGAGATCTTGTCCTCACATTGGCTTAATCTGCTACAAATACTTTCAATGGAATTTTTGTTCTCCTGGATATCTGCTTGAAGAATTCCATTTCTTTCCTATGCTGAGCATTCATGACTTCCATCATTTTCTTAAGCTTGTCTATTTTTTTGTCTGTGTCTGCTCTAGCGTCCTTAAGCATGGTCTTCATTGTGGACATTATCTCTGCAGTTATCTGAGAAATTATTTCTGATTTGAATTTTTCCAGAGCCTCATTCAACTGCTTTGTTGTTACCACTTCAGAGATGTCAGGTGGGTGGCTTTCGGTTTGTCCCACCTCATTGCCCCTTGGGTTTGCCTTTGGTGAGCTGGATGTGTGGGGCTGCATCTTAAGTGTCGTCTCATTTTCTTTTCTTTAGTTTAATTCCTGGGTTGATGTTTGTAAATTGCCTATGGTAGGTTGCTTTACTGCTAGTATTTCAAGCTCTTAGGGGATGACTACTTCTCTGAGGTATCTTCCTGGTGTAGCTTATTTTTTTTTTTTTTTTTTTGTGGGTACTGGGGGGGTCGACCTCAGGACCTCGCGCACCAGCAGGCGCCCGTGCCTCTGAGCGATATCACCGGCCCCTTTTTCGTATGTGGGATCCGGGAGTTGAACTCGGGCCCTTGCGCTTGCCGGGCAGGCGCTTAAGCCGCTGAGCCATCTCACCGGCCCCTATTTTTGGGTTTTGAGCCTGTTGCAAGATCCTACCTCTTCAATTTGCTGGAGATAAGAAGTTGCTGCCTTTTTGGCCCCGTCCTTTGTTCTTTGGTACTGTGCTACAATATTTTCTGTGATCCTTAGATAATCTCAGTCTTGGAATACCAGGAAGAAAAGTGCCAGTCAGTGTGTCCTTCACAGCCAGTGCTTCTCTGTACCGTGGCGTCTCATGTTCCTCCACAGAGGTCCCTGCCGGGGCCGTGGATGGAGTGGCAGCCGCCCTGGGTTGAGTTCAGCTGCTACCCGCCCCCCACAATGGCGCCTGGCTAGTCGCTCTCTTGCCCGGGACGGCTGGGTGTCAGTGCTCACCGCCAGTCAGTGTGTCCTTCACGGCCGCCGCTTCTCTGCACCACCACTCCTCGTGTTCCTCCGCAGAGGTCCCCGCTGGAGCTGTGGATGGAGTGGCGGCTCCCCTGAGTTCCAGGTTCAGCTGCTGCCCCCCTAATGGCGCCCGGCTAGTTGCTCTCTCACGCGGGATGGCTGGGCGTCAGCACTCACCACCAGTCAGTGTGTCCTTCACGGCTGCTGCTCCTCTGCACCGCCACTTCTTGTGTTCCTCTGGGGAGGCCCCCGGGGGCGCCGGCAGTCACCGCGTGTCCACAGATTTGAACCGCTTCAGTTGCGTCAGGATTCCCCACACAGGGAAATGGTGCTGGCAGCCACCTCCTTCTTTGTTGTAGTTTCTCTCTTCACTTTCTCTGTGGGCCCTGAACTGCGCTTCAGATCTTTCCTGGGTCCAGGGGAGCCACTTCCCTCTTTCTTGTCCTCCTCCAGTCACTATATTCCAGTGTCTGGATGGTGACTTTTGGAGAGGTTCACTGCCTGTTTCTTACAGATCCGCCATCTTTTTCCAGACGTCCAGATCTTGTTTCTTGATCCATTCTGCCAATCTGTTTCTTTTCATTGGTGAGTTGAAGCCATTTACATTGATGATTGTAACTGATACGTATTGGCTTGACTTTGTCATGTTATTTTCCTGCTGTTGGTGCCGTGATTTTCCCATATAACTGCTTTCCCTGCCTGGTGTTTTTCTGTTGTTCTTGGAATTGTGGTCATTTTTTTCTCTGTCTAGAATATCTTTCAGTACTCTTTGTAGGGTTGGTTGGTGGTCATGAATTTCTTCAGTTGTTCTTTGTCTTCGAAGTATTTTATTTCTCCATTAATTTTGAAAGATACTTTTGCAGGGTACATCAATCTGGGTTGGAAGTAGTTTTCTTTCAGGACTTGAAATACTTCAATATCTTCTTGATTTGAGGTTTGTGTTGAGAAGTCTGCCGTGATTCTGATGAGCTTTGCTTTATAGGTGATCTGTTTCTTTTCTCTAAGAGCTTTTAATATTCTGTTCTTGTGCTGAATTTCTGGGATCTTGATTATTATGTTTGGATGTAGATTTATTTTGGTCATGGCTAAATGGAGTTCTATATGCCTCACTTATCTGTATGTCACATTCTGCTCCCACAGTTGGGAAATTTTCCGTTATTACTTCTGTAAATAGTCTTTTTTGTCGTTTGTGTTGGCTCCTTTTTTATTGCTATCAGTCTTAGTTTTTTTCTTTGCACCATCTTGCAGCTGTTGATTGTTATTTCCTGATCCCTTGTTATTTTTAAGAGATCTTTCATGATTGCTAGCCATGATCCTGTCTTCAAGGTTTGAAAAAGTCTATCCTCAGTTTCATTCAAGAGGTTTTTGCCAGCTTTCAAGGGAATTTTTAACTTTCTGGATATGTTTAAATCTGTTTCATGCATTTTATTTCTTTCCTATATTGGTCATTAAAGGTTTCCATTATCTTCCTATGCTCCTCTATTTTTTTTTTAATCTATGTGTATTCTAGATTTGCTGAGCAATTCCTTCATTATGGTTGACATTTCATTTTTTTTTACCTGAGAGATTATTTCCCATCTGATTTTCTCTATAGACTCATGGATTTGTTTCCTTACTTTGGTTGCTACCATTTCAGAAATTTCAGGTGCATGTCTTCCACTTTCCATCTTGTTGTCTCCTGGACTTATTCTGGGTGGGCTGCAGGTCTGAGATTGCATTTTGCTTCTGCATCTTGTCATTTTCTATTTCAAAAAATTTTTATTTGGTTTTCTGTTTTGATTCTTGTAAGTTTTTGTAGTAGGTAGCCATATCACTAGTATCAAGACCTCTCTAGGAAAAGTCTGTTTTTCATGGATGTCTTCTGTGTGTAGGATGTTCTTGGTCTGTGTCTGTCCCAATATCCTACCTTCCCAATTAATTAAGAGTGAGATGTTGGTATCTGTTTGGCTCAGTACCCAGTCCTGTGGTGCTGGGTTATGGTGAGGTTATTACCCCAGAGCTTCCCAGTACTGTTATGGAGGGGAGAACAACTGATTACAACAGATATGACATCCTAGCTAAAATAGTACAATTAGCAATAACAATAGCATCAAGCAGTTTAGAAACTGACCAACTGTGGTAACTATTAATTTTGTACCTTAAACCACAGGAGCAATGTCTACAGTTATATAACAGAACTGATCATAAGATGGGAGCTTGTATGCAAAGTGTTTCCCCTTGCTAGATTGGTTTTACCCTGTAGTGGGGAAATTTATGAAGGAGAGTGTATAAAACAGTTAACCGAAAAGAAAGTAGAAGCAAGGCTGGAGGTCAGAGGATGATCATGCAAGCTTTGGGAAACTAGAGAAGAGGGCAGAAGAGAAAGAATGAAGAAATAAGCAAGAGATTATCTGAACTTTGTCTCTGGGTTTGGGGGATGGGATTAGTTTTCTGTGGCTGGAGTTCTCCCCAGCTGTTTAGAAAAGGGGGGGGAGGGAGAAAAGGGGTGGCCCCACCCGCCTGCTTCTATTTTGTGTCTTTGTCCCCAAGCACAACATTGGTTCACCTAACTTACTACCTGTTGGCTTGCACTGTTATTGTTGGTTTGGACTTTTCCAAGCCACTAGTCCCACCTGCCCATTGTATCACCCTAGTTGGGGCCCTTCTGTGTCGCTGGCTTTCCTGCTGGTTGCCTGATCTCAACAATGTAGGGTGGAGGAGCCGGTCACCTGGATTTTTCCTACTGGCCTGGTAGCTGGATCTGGATGCTAGACTCTTCCCACCAGGCTGGCAGCCGGGTCCCGCTGCTGGATCCTTCCCGCTGGGCAGGTAGCCGGGAGGTCACTTTATTTCAACAAGCAGCTTGCCAAACCAGGGAGATATGGGCATCAGTACAAATGGAAAGTATGATCTAAAGGAACAAAGAGCAAGTAGCTCAGATAAAGTTCCCACCCAGGTTCTCACTCAGTCGTCTATGTAAAGGAGGGAGCCAAGGGTGCTGAAAGTGTGGGAGTGCTGATATTTACATTTGATTGCAGGTCAAATTCCATAGGCAGGCCTGGATGAGACTTTCTGAGGCTGTTCATCTTGGGTGTTGCAAACAGAAACAGGCCCAAACAAGAGCCAAAAACTTCAGTTTGTGGTTCTTCCAGAGATAAAGTGTGTGACTCCAGTCAGTAAATGGCCATCATGTTCAATTTTAAATTCAGGTGCAGTTAAAGCACTTGGGCCCCTTTGTTATATCTCATCAAGAAATCAGAGTAGAAGCTGCTCCAGGTCCAGCCACCCCTTGGTGGGATCCTGGTGGCTGAATGGCAACCAAGTGAGCAGCTGGAGCTGTCTGCTCATAAGGAGACCCGGTCAACTGGGAGGTCCAGATCAGTCTCTCGGATTCAGCTAGCTGTGGTCTCTGGCTGGAGCCTCAGAGGTTTGAATAGGATGCTGACAGGGGTCTCTTGCAGGTATCTGTTACCCAGGCACAATAATCTTAAAAGAAAAGTCAGGGGCCGGTGAGATAGCTCAGCGGCATAAGCGTCTGCCTGGCAAGCGCGATGTCTTGAGTTCAACTCCTGGTATCCACATACGAAAAAGGGCTGGTGATATCGTTCAGTGGCACGGGTGCCTGCTGGTGCGCAAGGTCCTGAGTTTGACCCCCGGTACCCACAAAAAAAAAAAAAAGAGAAGTCAGATGCTTACTCACAGATGAAGAGAATCATTAGAAACTGTAGGGCAGAACGTAAGAGGGAACCAATGCCAGAGGCCAGTGAGCTGAAATACTTACAAATTTGCAGTTTAACAGCTATGAGGACTCTTAGAGATCCTTTAAGGACTTCACTAATTTTAAGATTTTGGAAGTTTCCAACTCAACCTGGCTAGAAAGATTTATCCTAGCACAAAATGAAGTATCTGAACAGCACAGACACCTCTCTGCCCAGCAACAGCATCATTTAGTACTGTATGATGCACTCATGTGAACTGTGTAAGCAAGGAATCCAAAGATTTCTGTTGTGCTCTAATGGCCTAGGTGGTGGAAGGGATGATTCTATGGACCACACAGGAAAGGTTAATGGTCACGTATTCATTCCAGGTGGTGGCAACTCCCAGCCAGGATCGTAGTTCAGCCCAACCACCAAGATCAACTCCTCTTGGTAAACATACCCTTGGGAATGTCCACAGCTACCATCTTCACAATCTGAGGAGTTATCATTAGGGGACCCACCAATAATACAGAAAGGCCCTTCTTTCTAGCGTGTGATCTGAATTGTGAATGCGCTATTTTTTTTTTTTTTTTTTTTGTGGGTACCGGGGGTCGACCTCAGGACCTCGCGCGCCAGCAGGCGCCCGCGCCGCTGAGCGATATCACCGGCCCCTTTTTCGTATGTGGGATCCAGGAGTCAAACTTGGGCCCTCGCGCTTGCAAGGCAGGCGCTTATGCCGCTGAGCCATCTCACCGGCCCACCCTGCGCTATTTTTAAGATGGCAAAAAATACAGTCAAACATCCCAAGAGTCATGCAACACCTACCTCCAAGTGTCTAGACACTTAAGGTCTGATGATCTATCCTTTTAGCCACTGATAATAAAAAACCCAGCAGGCCACAAAAGAGCCCTGAGATCTTTTGGAGGTCAGTGGAAAGAGAGAGAATAGCAGTTGACAGTAAGAGGAAGAGACCAAGGCAGAGCAGGGTGATTCATTTGGCAGTGATGGAACAGAGGTGTTCTTCCAGTTGAAACGCACATGTTGCGATAACATTCATGTTGCTGGCAAAGGGGCTTAACTTTCTGAGTAGCATTTTTGCAGATCTGACATACAAAGTTAAACATGAACGCAGAGAAACAGGTGTGCTGTTTTCAGAGAGTATGGCTGGTCCACGTATGTTTGAGGGTGTCTTAGTTATTTTTCTCTCGTTGCTGAGGCAAAATACCCCAATGTCCAAAATTAAGGAAGGAAAGGTTTATTTAGCTCACGGTTTGTGGAGGTTTCAGTCCATAATCAGCTGGCTCCAAGGCAGGGTGGCATGGCACAGGGGCAACAGTTCAAGGCGGCAGAAGACAGCAAAAGCAACAAGAGCAAAAGTGGGGGAGAACAAGCCTCTTTTCCTCTCTCATATTGTAAGCAGGCTACCCCCTCCCAGGGCGGGTTTAGCACTCACACCATCTCCATGCCCTCCTCTGGCACACAATGAGGATGTTTACCAAGTGAGGACCCTGGCCCCCGCTGAGTTAAACTTCTAAACTTCTCAAGTTGACACGATGTATCAACCATTACAGGGGGTCTATAACAAGAAAAGAGGGCGCGCATCTCGTTAAGGAGTACATTTGCACCTGAAAAGGCTCAGGTCAAGTTCTCTAGAGCGGGTCACGGTAAAATTGTAGATGATGGCAAAGTTAGTTATTGGAATTACGATTACTGGGTCACTAATACCCAAGGCTTCAGTAGGTGTATGGTAGTACACCCAACGTTCTGTCAGGTTTCCAGCCATGACCAACATTTGGGAGCACTGAATGATGGCGCCGCCCCATCTGTACAGGGGATTAAAGATGGCTGTACAGCCAGGGCAGCAAGGAAAATCACTATTGGATTTAAATGGGGACCAGTGAGTGGGGGAGAGGTAAGGAGAAGAGAGATGCCAGAGGTCATAAGGATTTCTAAGAACGGGCCAAATTGGCCCAGGTAGTTAAGGATTTTAGAGTTTTAACAAGAGGACAATTAAAAGAAGTACAGTAAGTCCCCAACTTGGGAACATTCGCATTGTGAACTTTTACAGGTGTACTGTATGAAATTGACTTTGTTGGCTTACAAACTAATGCAACTGATGAACAATTCTCCCGGAGCAAAACTTGTTCCTAAGTTGGGGACTCACTGTAGTGTAGGTGTTATTAAAGTGCTGATAAGTGAAAGATGTCAGTGTTCCAGGACCACAGAGGAAGAAAAAATAACAGTAACAAGGCAAAGCAGGGCAAAGAAAAACCCAAAGATTTCAACTCGGTTGCAGGTCCATTTTGAGGTTACATAGGTATGGCCCTGATTCTTGGGTAACCTGTCTACTCAGATGCCAACTGTTTTTGTCTTGAGGCAGGCTTTCTGGTTAACTTGATTTGCTGCATCAGCGAGAGAAGTTGAGGTCCATTCAGTACAAATGGGAGGTAAGGAGCCTTTCTAAAATGGGAAATAAAAGAGTCCAGAAGTCTGTGCCCTGTAATTTAGCTGTACATGGGCTAGTTAAGTATACCTGATGAGGATCCTTCTAGTAGGGCTGGAGGAAACCTTTGAGTTCTTGTCTTTTCCCGTAAACATACCCTCTAGTCCTAAGAGTGGCTACATCTCCCGGAGTGTGCTGTTGAAGGAATCTTCAACAGAGCTCGTGTTGTGTGGCAGGATGTTAGCCAGCTCCTTGAAATAACGCAGGTCTCCTCTGATGAACACAGACTGGCGGAGTCCTTCGTTCACAAGCATTGGCGAGAACTTGTTTTCCTACAGGTAACAACCATGGGAAGGGCCTTGGGCCACGGCAGATGAATGTCTCACAAATTCCTACCAACTGGGTATTTATTCCATGTGTTTGTTCTACTTGTCCAAAGGACTGGGACTAAGCACAGTGGTCATGCTAATAGACTTGATTTTACAGTCTGAATGATCTGCCCTGTACAATAAATCCCTGTCAGTATATAAAGTACTTAGGGGATCCTACCCCCCATGTTGGTATAATTCTCCCTGGTAAGGCTTTGGCTAATACTGTGGCTGCAGCTGGCTGCAGAGGAAAGCTTCGACCCACATGTGAAAACATGCAAACAATGACCGACACAAGCCGCGAGTGGTACTGCGTGCCTTTAATCCCAGGCACCTGGGAGGAGGAAGCAGACAGATGGCAAATTTGAGGCCAGCTGGGCAATCTAGTGAGACCCTACCTCAAAATAAAATAGAAAAAAGGGCCGAAAATGTAGATCGATGGTAGCTGGGAATATTTATATCCCTGTGAGGTGGTGAGTTGAATCAAATCTGACAGACTTCAAAAGGGCCATTTGGCAAGGAAAAATAACCTATGAAAGCATGAAGTGACTTCCCAGGGCTAAAATGGGGACACATTTTACAAAGTTGGTATACTTGATGAGTAATGATGAACAAGGGCTTCCAACAATGTAGCATTTTCCACTGGACCATTTTACCAGTATTCCAGTAAGTTAAGACATAGATAAGGGATAAAACTTACTTTTGTAGGCTAGGAGGGGGAAACACAGTCATTGAGTTGAGCTGATTATATCAGATGACAGCGAGATGAGGTGAGGAGAGAGGTGTTGGGTATGGTGAGCTAAGGCAAGCTTCCACAGTGAGGGACATAGGTGGTGAAAGCAGATCCCATGACAATCTTTCAGTGACTTTAGTAAGAATGGAGGCAGCAGCAGTTGCCTGTAGACAGGAGGTAATCCCTGGGCCATTGGATCTAGTTGCTGACAGCAAAAACCTGTTAGTCAGTCGGTTCTGTCCTTTATGGGGTTAAGTTAGGACTTTTGGGACCTTTCTTTCCCATTCATGAATAGGTGGAAAGGGTGACTAATTTGAGTGTCCCAAAGTGGGGGCTATGGTCAGTTGGTCCAATGGAGGACCACTGAATAGGATCTGGAGAGGAACTTTTTAGTAGGCTGTAGAATGGGTGGGACATACATCCAAGAAAAGTCTGGTGGCCGGTTCTGAAAGTAACTAGCAAGTACCAAAAGTGTCTGGAGTTGTCCTTTAGTGTAGCCAAGAGGGAATGCTAAAATGCCCCAAGAGCACAAAGGGCTGAGATCTATATACCTCTGGGTGTCAAGAGGCGACCCAGGATTTTGAGAGGTCTGACAGAATGGCTATCTTCCCTTTGAAACCTTATACCCTCTGGAGGGCAGGTTATGCAAGCCTTTTGGAATGGGGTACATAAAAGCAGATCATCCACGAACTGAAGTAAGGCTCAACCGTATTAGGAGGTATCAGCTTAGTCCAAAGAACTGGAGAAGTAGGTCAAGTTGTCAGTGTATCCTTAGGGAGGGACTGTCCAGGTACCTTGTTGGCTTTTACAGGTCAAGGTATAGAAGTACACTGGCTGTCAAGATGTACTGGTATACTGAAAAAAGGATCACAGGTATAAGGACTGAGGACCAATGGGTGTTAGTAACTATGTTGTTAATGGCTCTGAAATCCTGCACAGATCTCTATCCTCTTTCAGTAGGTTTGTGCACAAGCAGGATAGGAGCACTGCAAGGGCTAGTGTAAGGAATAAATTTCTTAGGTAAAAAGTTTTATATTATGGATTGTATGCCAGCTAAGACCTTGGGATTTAGGAAGTACTGCTTGATATTGAGCAGATTTTAATCCACCTGGATTTTAACTGAAGGTGATAAATGGACACCACCACTGGAAGATGCTCTGAGGCTCTCAGGCAATTCTTGGGAGGGCAGGATGGATAGGGTTAATAGGATAGATGGGTACACTTGAGCAGGTATTATAAGGCCAGGGCTTTCTGATATGGCTAATTCTAGTATCATTTCCTCCTTTGCGGAGAAAGGGATGTGGGGTTGATAAGCTTCCAGAAAATCCCTCCCCCAAAGGCGTACAGGGGTTGTTGAATAGGAAGCAGTGACTTTCTGAGGGAGGGCCTACTTGGAAAGAAAGGGCAAGGCTAGGAAACTGTCACAGGTTGGTGAGTACATGGAAGTGTGTCAGAGTTGAGGATGGACAGAGTAGCCTCAGGTGTCAACCACAGACCCGTCTAGTTTGTCCCCAATTTTAGTAATTTCCTTTGTTGGTTGGTTTTAAGTAGATGAAATGCTCCCTGGAGGGAATGGTGAAGTAGCTTTATCAGGATTTGACTGAAGCCATCATCTGGATTTGAAACAAACAAAACCAGCTAATGTCCTTTTTACTGAGTCCCAAAGGCAGCTGGAGTGACCCTCTTTGTTATAAATGGGATGCCATTAATCTGGCCATTTTCTCCTACCACAGCAATCTAAGGCTTGAGTGACTACATTACTTAACCTTTTCTAGGGTTTTTGGTTGGCTAAAGAGGCTATTTCAGGGAGTGTTTTACTGCCCAAGTGAGATCATATTCTTTCTTTGAGGGTGCTGAGGGCCACAAAGATATACAAGTTGAGAATCATGATTCCTTAATTCCTGAGTTTTGCTAAAGGGTTTGTTCAAATCTATCAAAGTAACCAAGGGCAGGTTCATCTTTCTTTGGGATATGGTGCTGTCTGGCTTTTGGAAAATAATTAAAGGAATGATTTTTAGTACACTAGCTGCTGTTTTTTGTACTTTATTAAATCCTAGCCACCACCTCCTAACAGTCTTCAAAGAGGGTTTCCTCTTCAGCAGCTAGCATCTATTCATCTGTACATTTCCACAGCATGAGAGTAAGCTGGTAAAGATCCGAATATCCAGGTTGGTTATGTGCTAACGGTCAGACTAAACCAGTGGTGGTGAACCTATGGCACATGTGTTGTTTTTAAGACAAAATACATTAATATGAGTTTTTTCTTTCTTTTTTTTGTGGGTACCGGGGGTTGAACTCAGGACCTCTCACGCCAGCAGGTGCCCGTGCCGCTGAGCGATATCACCGGCCCTTTTATCATATGTGGGTTCCAGGAGTCGAACTCAGGACCTTGCACTTGCCAGGCAGGCGCTTCAGTCGCTAAGCCATCTCACCGGCCCTAATATGAGTTTTTTCTAAACTCAGTACTCAGGTATAATTGCAGTGTTGGTACTTCATAATAAATAAGTGGGTTTTGGGTTGTACTTTGGGTACTTGTCTCTAAAAGGTTCATCATCACTGAACTAAACTGTCATATGAAGTTTTTTTTGTCATATGAATTTAAGAGTGTCAGTTTTGGTGCTCAGCAAACCACCAACAATGGCTAAACATTCCAATTTAGTCCAAGGATTGTAGGCAATCTGTCTATTTCCATTTTCTATAATTCAGACCTTAAAGGGCACCGTTCGAGGGTCTGAATGATTGGAGAAAGGAGCAGGGATGTCAGGAGAGAGCAGGGAGGAGGGAGACGGGTACAGGTGGTGGGGAAGGAACAGACGGCAGGGAGAAATAGTTGCAGCAGCATTTGCCTTGGGAGCACTGATGATTTTAGCTTTGTTATTGCAAGCAGTAGGTTCTTTTTCTAATTCGTTGAGTTTGAGATTTAGTTTGAATTATTATTCTCTTTGAGAGAAGCACAAAGATTTTTGGGTTCATTTAGAAGATTTGAAATACCAATTAAATAATGCCTCCCAATGCCTCTGAGAGATTTAGTATTTTATATATTTTAATTGTATATATAAATAGACATGTTTTGGCGTGAAAAGAACACCGTATCGGCAAGCTAAGTTTTAGATTATCCCAGGTTATCTGGCTCCAGAGACCTAACCAATTACAGCTTTCTGAACGGTAATTTTTAGTGAAAGAAGCTAGGGTATCTGCAAGGTGACTAGCAGAGGGTTTGGAACATGGCTTATGCATTTTGTAGTCACTAAATGAAGTGGGCAACTGAAACAGCTGTGGGAGTCCCCACTGTCAACCGTGTGGACTGAGTCTTGATAACGTGAATGAACCATGCACTCCTAACTTAAAGTCTCCAAGGCTTTTTTACCTGCAGCATGGGAGGCTGGATCCAAGAGGACTCACCCGGTGAGTCTCAGCGCCGGCACC
Organism: Erethizon dorsatum; assembly: GCA_028451465.1. Classification (NCBI taxonomy): domain Eukaryota; kingdom Metazoa; phylum Chordata; class Mammalia; order Rodentia; family Erethizontidae; genus Erethizon; species Erethizon dorsatum. Next base: position 118,609,824 of record CM051832.1, on the reverse strand, counting down.
ATCAAGGAGACAGCTGAGCTCCAAGGGACGCTTTCAGGTGTGTGCTGGTCCAGGATGGAGCTGGGAAGAACCGGGAAGGCCCCTTTGCATTCTGCTTTTGACACCAAGGAATGTCAACAAAAATTCACTGGAAAAATTTCAGGACAAAAAGGGAGCCTTTACTTCAAATGGGAAATACAGCCTTTGTTAAAAAATACAAGTATGATCTGAAGGAAAAGGGTGGGCTTACATTACGCCACTGTACAGATGAGGACTACAAGTATGCAGGAAAAGCTTAGTTCTGATTGGTTGTTATTTAAATCTGATTGCAGGTCACAGCTCAATAATCAAGTCTGGGTGGCAAAAATGGAGCTTTTTGGAGACTATCTTGGCAGTTGAAAGAGGAATGTGCTAGAGCAAGGGCCATGAAGTTCAGTCTGTGGTTTTCCAGGAACACAGTATATATGTGAACCCCCAGCCAACAAAGGGCTACCAGATTCCATTTTGGATTCAGGTCCAGTAAGCTACTTGTACCTCTTCTTAGAGAGTCACATTTTATTACAGTTTCCATTAGTTGGATCAGGCTATAGGAAACTGAGATATTCATATTCTGCCATTGGATTACAAACTCATTCAACTTTTTTGGATGTTAATTTGGTAATATGTATTAAGGCTCAAAAATGTGCAAATCTTACCCAGTGATTTTTACCTCCTGGTTTGAAAATGGAATGACTGGGACAGTGGTTTTCAAACTTTTGTGTGCACTGTAATCACCTTAAAGCCTTATTAAATCAGGTGTGGGGGGGTGTTTGTTTTCAAATATTCTGATCCAGCACATCTAGGTTGGGGCTTGAGAGCCTGCAGTTTTAACAGCTTCTTTGTGAAGAAGCTGCTGGATCTACGACCCCATTTGGAGGACCACTGCAATAGGATAAGTTTACTGAAAGAAACAGGTTGCCTGTTTTCTTCCTTTGATGACAGGGACTCATCTGGGCTGACAAGGATACGGCAGGCCAGGGCAGAGTGTGGGCAAAATATAGTCAAGTGGACTTTGGTAATGTTGATCAGAGGTGAATTCCCTACTACCTATTCTCATGCCCCTACAAACACTTCTCATTGTTTCTGGTCATCTGTGTTTACCATGGACCTTTTTTCAAGTCTAGAAAGTTATCTTTACATTGCCTAACACCTACTTTCTCTAGGAACCTTTTCCATATTAATTTTATTTGACAGCATTCACCTTCATTTCTGTGAGTGTTCACCAGCTTGTGCTCTCTGGTTTTGTTACTTCACTGACTTCACACGCTCCTATGTTAGCATTATGACTGGCATAAATAACAGAAAAACTTGAACAGTTTAAATAAGATGGAAGTATATTTCTCTGATATATAAACAAACTAGAGATAAACAGTCCAGGGACAGAGCGAAGGCTGTATCATCACCAGGGACCTAAGCTCCTTCTATCTCATTATTCAGCTGACTTTCATTTCCAAGGTCATTTTATGCTTCAATATGGATGCCAGAGTGCCAGCTATTTCAGTCTTCCTTACGTCTGCATCCTACTTGGCAAGAATGACATCATATAAGGCATTTCTCCTCCCTTAAAAACACTTGCCCAGAACTTAGTTATCGCGAAGAAAAAAAAAAAGTTTAAATAACAAGGTGATACTTTTCCTAAGTTATACACATCATTTTCTACTAATATCTAACCTGACTAGTCATAGTCATATGGCTATACCTAACCCCAAGAGAAGCTGGAAACTGTAGTCTTTATTTTGAGCAATTGTACACTTAACTGAAGTTCAAAGAATTACTGAAAAAGGATAAAATGGGTATTTGGAGACAACTATAAGCTTCTGTCACAGTCCCCTGTAGCCTACTGTGTATGCAGCAGGTAATGATTACACATCAGGTCACATTACAACCTTTCATAAAATCTTTCAGTAGAGTCCTGTTAAATGTAAATAAATCTATTCTCCTAGCTGTGTCTTCTGAGGTCCTATGGGATCTGGCATTTGATTACCTCTCTGACCTGATTGCTATTGAGGGCTACAAAGACCTTCTTCCCATTACTTGAGCACGACAAGCTAATCCTTGCCTTAGGGACTAAACCAGTGATGGCGAACCTTTTAGAGACCAAGTGGCCAAACTGCAGCCCCAAATCCACTTTTTATTGCAAAGTGCCAAACACTGCAATTAAACCTAAATAGTGAGGTTTTAGTTTAGAAGAAACAACTTTTCCGCTGCTCCGTGGCTGGGGTGACTTGGCTCACGTGCTGACAGAGGGCTCTGTGTGCCTGCTGTGGCCCCCGTGCCACAGGTTTGCTACCACTGGACTGAAGCCTACCTTTCGCCTGGAACCTGTCTCTGCATGGCTGATTCCTTTCTATCATTCAGAACTTGCAGGCTTCCTGGTTCTAAAGCAGCTCTACATTTTCTCCTGCTCCTTGGTTTTCATTATTGCTTATATTATTTGGTATTTTGGGGCCTGATTCACTGACACGTCTCCACTGCCTGGCCATACAGCAATCCATACAGATTTCAGGAATTCCTGAAGTGACCAAGTGTGATCCTGAGTACACAGCTCACAGACAACCCTGTACTCACCGACAAGCACACACGTCAGTGTAACAGAAGCCAGGTACATGACCCAGCTTTTTATTTGAGTATAGAGCAGGGCATGGGAAAAGAACAGATATTTTTCTCCTTGCTTTTCTTCAGGTACCCAACATCTACTATTATTTTCCTCAAGCTGGCTCAATTTGCTTTCATTAGTAATTAAACATGTTTCTTTCTAAACCTTCCTGTTGTGAGCTTCTAAATGTTTCACATAAGATTTGCTAAATCTAATACAAGATGTCAGAAGGCATCACCCCTAACTGGTCTTCCTGCACATTACTGTTTTCTATAATAGCAGAATGGAATACAATTAGAGCCCATGTACTACTTTGTATAGCAGTAACTTGATTTTTATGAACTATGTTCCAAAGGACAAAAAAGTACCTCAAATTAAGCAAATTCAATCTTCTTAGTTGAGAAAGACGACGGATGGTGCCTTATGAACACTCCAGCCTACACACGCTAATCTCACTGCCAGTCGCTTTTCTAGGAAAGAGTAACTGCAGCAGAGTGCTTTCTATTTCCTGCAGAATGTGAGAAACTCTTTATTAGTCAAAATGCTGAGATGGTAGTTTTGTATGCTCTATTTTGATTAAAGGAGTCCTCCTCCAACATCCCCAATTGTCGTCAAATTTTACAAGATCAGACTATACCTGAAAGAGTATGTGGTATCTTCTAGGGCTGTAATTTCCAACATACCACTAGGCAAATTTAAACCAACACATTTTAATGCCCTTTGAATTAGGAAAAAAATGAAACTTTTATGTTAGTGTACTGTAATCTGTAATTTGTAAGCAATACAACAAACTTTGAAGTGTTACTCTCTGGGTGGTCACACAGATGTTTGAGGTTACTGGGAGAGCAAGGCCTTCCACCAATCACAGCAACCTTACTCTCATCTATTGTTTCTGTTTTAAATACTTCTTCAAAGAGCACCTCTGAAAGAGTTCTATTAAAGGAAGTCTGCAGACCTCCTGGAGCAGATCACATTTTAGGACTTTCCTTTCCAACTCAGATTATAACCAGGATCTCAAAGTGCCTCGTGGGTGTATATTTTGCAACATCAATAATTATTCTGCAGGAGCAGGAACAGAAAAAAATGATAGGCGTTTGTGCTGAATCTGCTAGGGGTACTGCTGCAGAACAGAACTTGGACTGTTGTTTCAAAATTTTAGATATGGGGCTGGTGAGAGAGCTCAGCAGCATAAGCGCCTGCCTGGCAGGCGCAAGGTCCTCAGTTCGACTCCCGGTACCCACATTAAAAAAAAAAAAAAAAAAATTAGATATGAACTTTAGAGTGTTTCATTTCCCCTCCTTATTACAAAAAGGATTGAAAGTCGATTTGATTTGAACTTGATTTGTAATGCACACATTTTTGCCTAAAAGAAGAGTTTGGCTTCAAAATAGAAACTGGCTTTGAGGATTTGCCATAACAGTGTTAAAACAGCTTTGCTACCCCTAAGCTTTTTGTGGGTAGTATCTACAATTACGCAAAAAGTTAATTTTTAACAAGGTTATATTAAAAGATTTATTAACACATAGCTTTTCAGTACTATATTTCTGTATAGTTAGTTCATGTTCTTGGATGAGGCTGAAGACTAAAGAATAGAAAATAATAGAGTCTCAGACAAGATTTTTAAAATATAGAGCCCAGGGTTATTTATGCTCTATTACATCACAAATTTAACCACAGTTTATATAGCTTTAAATATTGTTGAGTCTAATAGAATCCTCCTGTAGCATGTGTGTAGTATAAGAATAAAAAATAATTTTATAAGCCCAATGTAATATTTACAAAGGATCATAATGTTTGGCCACCTTAGAAGGTTAACACAAATTCTGTAAGACCTGGAATGGTAATGAACAGTTAAAAGTGAATTATTTAGTACCATACACAAGAGGGTTTTAAAAACCTAATAGGAATTATCCTATTCTCATGCTGAAAGTAAAACAAAAAGAATCAGTGGCATTTTAAAAAACTAACTTCATAGATTCATTATGGCTATTTTAGTAGAAACTGACCATAATATTCCAAACAAGGCTTCCCATAGGTAGTTCCATAATTATGCAAATGTTAAATAGTTGCTTTGGATAAAAACCTCTGATATTGAAGCAACTCACCTTACAGGATATTTGAGGGATACTTTTTCATGCCTTGGGACACATAATGCATACTAGCACTGGGGACCAATATGAAAGTTAATTTTTAAAAATTAAAATTGGTTTATATAGGTAATATAGTTCCTGCATTTGGCTAAAAAAAAAAATTAAGTGAAACAAGGCGTGTGGTAAAACCTAAGTCCTCTCTTCACTCTGGTCTTCAATCCCACAGGAAAAAGAAGAAAAAGCAATTTTGGTTAGTTTCTTTAATCTTTTAGACCAGTTTCTGGCGCTTACAAACATACCACAGAAAACTTAAAAAACTTGCTTTCTATGTAGTAAACCTACAACAATTTATCTTGAGCTTTAAGATACTCCAGTATGTAAAAATAGTGTAAGGCTGAGTAATATTAAAAAAAGAAGAGCCAAACACTACACTCCCTGCAGCTCTGCCCTCACCACAGAATCCCCTCCTGAAAGGTGCAGCAACTCAATGCCGTGCAGCGGCCGGAGAGGGCAGTGTGTACCGACGCGAAGACGAGGCGGAGGCGCAGATCCCTTCCCCAGCAGCGGAGCGTCTACTGAGGCTCTGCCGAGCTGCTCAGTGCGGTCAAGCTGTGCAGGAAGGCTGGGGAACAGACCCCGACTTCTTCGAGGGGTACTCTCAAATGGAGTGCCATTATGATGTTGATAATCCTAGCATGGTGCGTGTACAACCCGAACAGAAGCAAGTGCGGCTAAGTAGCACCATCAGAAATCCTACTGTCCATGTGGTTTATTACGAAGGAGTAAAACAAAATCTTAATGTTCAAAGAATGACTAAGAAGTTACACAGAACTACAGAATGTCAGAGCTGTTATTGTAATACAGTAAAGGAACCATTAAGGATTTATGCACTAATTGTAATGTTCACCAGCTAAAGTCCTGTTACCTTAGCACATGCTGAATATAAACAAATGTTTTAAATGGTTAAAATGATCAGTTAAGAATTTAAACATATTTGACCAACTTAAACGTAAATTTCTCCAAAATCCAGGTAAAATCACACTTCACTTTTTAATAAAACAAATTTCAAAAAGTCTTAATATAGGGTAAGAAAAACACCAACATTACAAATATTAAGATACAGTAATAAGCTACACGAACCAACGTAAACGCAAAACCGTAACGTCCTCATAAAAAAAGCGTATCTTTTAGCACTACAAGCATTCAGACATGCGATTTCCAATGAAATCAGCGAGGAGAAAATTATTTATTTTATTTCCCCGGGAATAAAATAATTTATTCAATTCCAGTTTCAGAAGCAACTTTGTATCCCAATCTAAACGACCTAAATATTGGAATTTTCATCTAAAGCTCTGAAATGCAAACTGACTAGTGTGTTCCAGAGCTTCGTGCACCGACTCCTCCTGTGCCGTGCAACAAACCGGAATCCTCGCGGGCGGCGGGGTGCGGGCTTCCCCGGGAGGGCGCCCCGGACCGCCGAGCCGGGTCAGCGAGGGCCCGGAGCCCGCAGTGGTGCCGCAGCCTGCGCGGCCGCAGCAGGTGGGACCGGGCCGGCGGCGGCGCCCGGGGCTCTTCGATCCGCTCCACGACGTCCCGGCCGGGGCTTTCGTGGAATTACTTTTTGCTATTACGTTTTGAGAAGCCTCGGCCTTCGCTGCACTGACCCGAGCCCACAACTTTGCAAAGCCGAGTGCGGAATCTTCCGGGGAAGCGCGAAGGCAGCGGCCACAGGGCCGCCCAGGGCCCCCGCCGTCCCCGGCTCCGTCCCCTTCCCCGGGCGCGCCGGGCCGGAGGAGCGGGATGGAGACAGCCGGCCGGGCGCGGGGCGCCGCCACACAAAGGGGCGCGTCGGGGCGCCTGCCTCGCCCGCAGGGGGCGCTTACCTTTGAGGACCGCGCACAGCTGCTCCAGGGCCATGTTCGCGAGCGCCCGGCTTCGGAGGGGCCGAGGCGGCGCTCAGGGCGCGGCGCGGCGGCTGCCCCGCTCCGTCCCCATGGCCGGACCCGGCCGCCCCGCGCCGACAGGCTCAGGTCCTGCGGCCCGCCATGGCCGAGCCCCGCGCCGGGCTCCCGCGCAGCACGCGTGCCCCGACGGCCGCACTCTCCCGCTCGGCGGCGCTGAGTCCCATCGACCGCCCGAGAGCCGAGGGGGCGCTACCGCGCGGGGGCACCCGCGAACAGCTCCGCAAGCACCTCCGCTCGGCGCCAGGCGCGGGCTCCGCTAAAGTGGCGGGCGCGGGGCGCCTCAGCTTATTTAAGCAGGGAGCGCGAGCGCCGCGTGCCGGCCGTGCCGCTGTGCGCATGTGCACGCCCCGCCCCACCCCCGCGCCCCGCCCCACCCATCGCCTGGCGAGCTGCCCGCGGCCTAGCGCCCGCCCCGCCCGCGTGCCCCTCGAGCCACGCGCGCAGCCGGGACCGTTAGGGCTGCGGGCGGGGCCTGGCGCGGGCGGGGCCTGAGGGCGGGGCTCGGACCCCTGGGCGCCGGGACCTCTGTGGCGGTGGCCGCCGCCCGGCTCTGCCCCGGGGCTGCCTGCGCGCCAGGTGAGTGCACCTGACCCGCCGTGCCGACGCCTGCCGGGCCTCGGACGGGCCGCGCACCCGCGAGGCAGCTGCGTGGGCGGATGGGGCGGGCCGTGGGTCCGGGACGCGGCTGGGACAGCGTGCACTCTGCCTCCTCCCGCCGTTTCGTCTCGGCGCGCTCCGGAATGACCTCCTCGTTCGGCGGTCGCCTGCGTCCCCGCACACTCCACCGAGCAGACGCCGCCGGAGGCGGGAGGCCGCGCGCGTGCAGTCGCCCGGCACGCGGGGCGGTGTCGTCGCCGTGTGGCAGCCGGGGCCGAACGGGGCGAGGCCCGACGGGCGGCGGCGGGCGTGGGCGTGGGGAGGGCCCGGCAGGTTCGGGACTCCCAGGGCCGTCGCCCGCGGGCGAAGGAGGGTGGCCCCGGAGCCAGCCGGTCCGCGAGGCTTTGGAGAAGCTTTCCCGCCACGCTGTAGGCAGCAGGCACGGGCCCGACTCGCGTCGTCGACGGCGGTGGGCGGGAGCGCGGGAGGACAGGGTCTGAACGGGGAGTCCCCGCCTGCGGGAGAGGCCAGTGCGTGCGTGGGGACCTCTGAGAGGACGCGCGGCACGCGGGAAGGAGACCGCATAGGAGGACGGGTCGGGTGGGGCCAAGGATGAGGCCGGGATTTGGGGGAGTGTCGTTCTTGGTAACGAAGATAAGGTTGAAGGTGTGGGTTTTGATAACGGAGATGTCCTGATGTCCAAGTGTCCAGGCGGGATTGTTTCCGTCCCCGCCTCCAAACTGGCGGGTGCTGCAGTCCCTACTAAGAAATGCTGTGGTATTTGCATATAACCTCCGCACATCCTTCCTTGCACTTTAAGATTTAAATTTTTTTTTTTTTTTTTTTTTTTTTTTTTTTTTTTTTGCAACTGGAGACTAAACCCAGAGCCTTCACACTGAGCTACATGGCTATATTTGGAGATGGCCCAGTGTACTTTACTTTGTTTTTTTGTTTGTTTAAGAGTCTCACTAAATTTCTGAATTGCCCGGGTGGGGCGCTAATTTGGTGATCCTTCTGTCTCAGCCTCCCAGAGTGCTGGGATTACAGGCACGCATTGCCATGCCTGGCCTCCCTTGTCCTTTAAATCATCTCTAGATTATAATGCCCAGCACAATGAAAATGCTATGTAAGTAGTTGTTATACTCTATTGATTGGGGGATAATGACAAAGGAAGAAAACCTGTCCATGTTCAGTACAAACACATTAAAAAAAATTTTTTTTTGAGACAGGGTCTCACTGTGTATCCTGGGCTGGCCTGGAACTCACAGCAACCCTCCTGCCTCAACCTCCTGAGTGCTGGGATTACAGCGTGCGCCACCACACCTGGCCTAAAAAATTTTTTTTCCGATCTGCTCTTAGTTGAATTCTTAGATGTGGAACCCTGAACATTCAGAGGGCAGACTGTGCTTGCTGGAAAGCTAGGCAGTTGAATTTGTTCTTGACTAACAAGGCCAGAGGGATAGTTTCTGATAGTGGAGTGGTCGTTCTGGGAGGATTAACCTGGCAGTTGAATTGAGAATAGATTAGAGAACCATAGAATTCAAAAAGTAGATACATAGAACTTCTTCATTTAAATTAGTTGCTTTTACAGGTAATATCATTTTGATGAAGTCTAAGAAAAATATTTTCTAGTATGATGGCTTGGGAGTAGATTTCAGATGGGAGCGTTCCTTTTGTGGCTCCCTGTTCAGACTGTTTAAATATACTGTTTACTCATCAGTAGTGGATTTTTTAAGGAATGTAGTAAAGCGCAGATCATAGGTGAGACTACTGTGCAGCCATATGTTAGCCGAATCCAAAGGAAAGCAGTTTGCGTATCTCAGCTGGGGCGTTCTGTATTTGAGTTCTTGTTTTTCCGGAAGACCACCCGGCAGTACCCAGTCTGTTCCCAGATTACCTGCCAGTTTTAAGGAGATTGAGGACTCTGCTTTCATTGCATCCTGCCCAGCCTCTCCAACTCTTCACAGAGTCATTTCTATAGTTCAAATTCGTTTTCTTTTTTCTGACCAAGTGTCATGTAGCACTTTAATGGAGTTGCATGACACTCACTTATTATTAGAATGAATTTTTTTTAAATGAAGCTTTTAATCTCCATGTTTATGTACTTAACAGATCTTTTTGTGTCTCTCTTTCACTCGTGTGGGAGCTCCAACAGTTTATTTTTATTTATTTATTTATTTTTAAATTTTTTTGTGGGTACTGGGGGTCGAACTCAGGACCTCGCGTGCCACCAGGCGCCCGTGCCGCTGAGTGATATCACCGGCCCTTTTTTTTTCCTTTATGTGGGTACTGGGAGTCGAACTCAGAACCTCGCGCTTGCCAGGCAGGTGCTTATGCCGCTGAGCTATCTCACCGGCCCTCCAACAGTTTATTAAAGGATAATCTATGAAGGTGGTTGCTATGTTTAGAGATTGTTATTGACTGAATGTATTCCCTCCAGTGCATATGTTGAAGCCCTAACATGAACTGTGGCTGTATTTGGAGACGGGAGCCTCTAAGGAAATCATTAAGGTTGACTGAAATCATTAGGGAAGGGCCCTGATCTGATAGAAGAGAGGGCTGGTTCTCTCTCCCCATACACAGCCACGGAGGCTAAGCCATTGGAAGACATAGTGACAAGATGGCCATCTGCAAGTGAGGGAGAGAGGCCTCACCAGAAACTGAATTGTCTGGTGACTTGGTCTGGGACTTCTGGCCTCTAAAATGCTGCAAAAACACATCTGTTGCTAACCCAGTCTATGGTATTTTTTGTGGCAGCCTGAGCTCACTAATACAGAGATATAACTAAGGACGAAGAGGGAATTTACAAACTTTGATATACAGAAAATCTATTTGAACTAAAATATAGTGCATTATTTACAGTGTGCAAATATAGCTACAATAATAGTGAAATTTAATGAAAGCCAAAATCAGGAAGGATTTTTGTGTATGAAGATTTCATTACTCATACAATTTTAGGGGTAGGGAAGGAAAAAAAGAGTATAAAAATTTTACAGCACATTATATTTTTTTTGCTTGGGCTGCCATGACAGAATACCATGCCATGATGGCTTAAAGAAAAGACATTTATTTTCTTATAGTCCTGGAGGCTGAAAGACTGAGATCAAAGTGCCAGTGGGCCACTAGAGAAACACCAATTAAAACAACACTGAGATTCCATCTCACTCCAGAAAGAATGCCATCATCAAGAAATCAACCAAAAACAAATGCTGGAGGGTCTGTGTGTGTGTGTGGGGGGGCCCTTTTTCATTGCTGGTGGGAGTGTAAACTGGTACAACTACTATGGAAATCAGTATGGAGAGTCCTCAGAAAGTTGAAAATAGAAATTCTGTTTGATCCAGCTATTCCCCATCTAGGTATCTTCCCCAAAGGGTTAAAGACACCATATTACAGTGTTACAGGCATAAACATGTTTACAACAGCACAGTTCATAATAGTTAAATCTTGAAGGCACTTATATGTTCATCGATAGATGAATTGGTAAAGAAAATGGGGTATTTATACATGATGGAATACTACCCTGCCATAAAGAAGGATAAACTTGAGTCACTTGTAGGAGAATGGATGCACCGTGAGATCATGATGTTAAGCGAAGTAAATGAGACACACAAGCTTAAGTATCACAGGGATTCTTTTATAGGAGAAACCCAATATATAAATAAAGTGCAAAAAAAAAAAAAAAGACAATGAAAAAAGAGAAAACAATTATTGTAATCCAGCATGGTCAATATATCTAAAAGTGTTCCTTGATTTGATATAGTCATTTTATGTTTTCTCATGTGTTAGTCTGGCTGTTAACCTGTGTTTATGATAATTAACACTTAAAAATAAATCTGATACTGGCAAAAAATAAAGATATGTACATGTACCAACTCCCCACAGTGAATGTAATTATTATGTATTGCAAACATGTACTAATAAAAATAAGAAGGGGAAAGAAAAAAGCAAAAAACAAGGTGCCAGTGGGGTTGGTTTCTGTCGTGGCTCTCTCTCTCCGGCTTGCAGACTGCCACGTGCCACTGCTCATGTGGCATTTGCTCTGTGCCACATGTACGTACCTTCTTAGGAAGATGCCAGTCCTTTTGGATTAGGGGCCCACCCTTATGCCTCATTTAACTGCAGTTATCTCCTACAGGCCTCGTCCTTAAATACTGTCATGTGGGACATGAGAACTCCAACATAACGGATTTTGGAGGACACACGATTCAGACCATAAAACACATGAGCCAGAATTTATTTCCTACTTAATGACATTGAAGGAGAGGTGCCCCTAGGAAGCTAAGAAGAGCTCTTTAACTAACATTGTCCTCTAAACATGTTTCCAAATTTCCGAGTTAGTGTAATTCCAAACCAGGAAAGTTTTTAAGAAATATTGCCTCCTACTAGTACTAATGGTTTTCAGCTTTATCAGGAAAATGTCAAATGGTCAGGATTAATTTCTGGTCATCAGTTGCTTTCATTTTGAAAAACTAAAAAAGATCCTAATTTTTTAGAATAACGTTGCTAACCTATGTGGCATCTTTCTCTCAAAATCCAAAATCCTATTTTTTTTTTGTGGGTACCGGGGGTTGAGCTCAGGACCTTGCACGCCAGCAGGCACCCGTGCTGCTGAGTGATATCACTGGCCCTTTTTTCATATGTGGGTACCGGGAGTTGAACTCGGGACCTCACGCTTGCCAGGCAGGCGCTTATGCTGCTGAGCTATCTCACTGGCCTCTAAAATCCTATTTTTAAAGATCTGTTTATGTCATGCTTAACCCTATTTACTAAACTGAAATAAGTGCTAGTTTATTGGTGTAATATGAAACTATAGATTTTTTTTTTTTTTTTTTTTTTTTTTTTTTTTGTGGGTACCGGGGGGACGACCTCAGGACCTCGCGCACCAACAGGCACCCGTGCCGCTGAGCGATATCACCGGCCCCTTTTTCGTATGTGGGTTCCGGGAGTCGAACTCGGGCCTTCGCGCTTGCAAGGCAGGCGCTTACGCCGCTGAGCCATCTCACCGGCCCTGAAACTATAGATTTAAAGTGTAAAATTTTTAATATAGTTATCTGGGAATGTTTGCTAGATAATAGAAATTTCTTGTAAGTTCAACTTAAAGTTTTGAACTGTAGATATCTTCTGGTTGATACACATATGCTATTCAATATTACTGGAATAAATATTTCCAACCATATGTTGGTGTTATTCAAATTCTCATAAGGAAGGTATATTTAAATTATAATATTACCAAGTCTCATCCTACTTTTTATGCAATAAAATGTGTAATCTAAGATTTATAATGCAACTCATTACTACATGCTGTATTTCTTCCATAGTGAGACTGCGTCACAGGTGTGTTAAGTCTGTTACGATACATGATGTATTGAATTAGGAAGATTCATATTAAACACAACAACATCCATTCATTAAGTGTGCACATAATTCACATGTTCTGTCTGTACTCCAGTTGGCCATTTGGCAGTGACCCTCGAGTCCATCTCTTTACATAGGCATTTACCTGTTGTCCAAAGGTGGCTGCTTGGGTATTTACAATTGATAATAATTTATATTAGTTATTAATGTCAATGATATTTATATTTAATTATATATTATTATTTTATAATTCACTACATCTGTTGTGTGCTGCAGTGGATGAACTAAATCTGTCTGGCTGGCGATCTTAACTGGGGCTTATTCGGGGGTAGGGCTTATGTGTACAGTACACCTCCTTGAAGTTATGGTTCAGAGTTTGCAACCTCAGTTGTTTGAGGATTTTTCCTTAGCACCTATTTGCTTGCAGAAACCCCTGCAATTTTATGGAAACCGCAGATATCCTCTGCAATTTTTTTTTTGGCAGGAGGTTTGCTAGTAGCCAATTAGAGAACATTGTTCAGTTCTCCTTGCTGCTGATTGGCTGCTGCCCTGTAACACATCGCAGGCAGATGCAGCGGCATTCCGCATCTTAACAGGTTGCTGACCCGTGTGTAGCTATCTCGAGTGTTCTCAGTTTTATTCTACCTAAAGCCCTAAGATCCTTAAGATGCCACCAAAATGCCTTGTACCTTCCAAGGCTTTATTAATATGGAATTTTATTAAATTAAATTACATAACTGAGGAAGAGATAGCATATTTAGGATATAAACTATAAAAACAGGCATTTATAGGCATTTTTCTGACCATATCTGAAATTCATGGTTTTTCACAATTTGCGGGTGCTCTAGGAATGTAATCCCTGCAAATTTCAGGGGTCCACTGTATTATGAGCATCCTGAAAAATCATGCTATGCCTTATTTTCCAATTAGGTGTTGTTTTCAGGGAAATACGGTAATTGATCCACAAGGGGACCTTTGAGAAAATTTTAGTTTTTAATGTAAGGATGAAATGTCATACATATTTGGAAATGTGCCTGAAACAAATACATGTGCACAGTTTAATTAGAGAGAGCCATGTAAATACCTCACAAATCAAGAAACGCAGCATCTGTGCTGGGCGTGGGGCTCAGGGGTAGAGTGCTTGCCTATTGTGTGCAGGGCCCTAGATTCGATGGCCAGCACTGAACCAGAAAGAGATAAAGCGTTATTATACTTGAAGTCTTCCGTGAGCCTCTGCTTCTGCCTGATGGTACTCTTCTCCCATTCCCTAGAGTTCATCCCTAGTCTGGCTTTTATAAATTCCTGCTTTTCATTATAATTTTACATGTATAAATGCATCCTTAAACAAGAGCTTAATTTGTCCTGTTCTTGAACTTTGACTAGAATCATGCTGGATTTACTGTTTAGTCTTGTTTTTCGCCTGACTCAGAGAAATCTGTGTTGTTGTAAGCAGTTGTAGTTCATTAAATGTCATGGCTGGATAGTGTTTCATTGTATACAAATCCATGGAGACAGACATTGAGGCAGTTTATAGCTTTTGACCATTACAAATGCTGCTGCCATGAACATTTTTATGCTGACATCCTGGTGTACCTGTGCAAAAACTTCTTAAGAGCAGGTGTGTGGATTTATAGTAAATAAAAGAGCAATTACTGCTTTACAAAGTGGTTATACCGCTTTATAAAATCCTACCAACAGTGATAAGACTCATTGCTCCTCATGCATACCAATATTTGATTATTGTCAGCGGTGTTTGTCAATCTTTTTTGCCCACTTTTTTTATTCAGCTGTCTTTTTTCTTTCTCCCTCCCTCCCTTCCCTGGGTCTTCTCACTGAAGTATGTCCTTGACCCCTATGTTATTTTTATTTTTAGACAGGGTCTCACTGAGTTGCTTAGCTGTACATGCTGGGTTTGAACTTGCAATCTTTCTGCCTTAGCCTCCCAATATGATGGGATTATAAAGTATCACTACCATGCCTGGCTATTGGCCCTTTTTTCTTTTCTTTTCTTTGTTTTTTTTTTGAGACAGGATCTCACTATGTATTTCAGGCTGTTCTTGAACTCATTATATAGCCTAGGCTGGCCTTGAACTCGCAGTGATTCTCCTACCTCTGCCTCCCGAGTGCTGCGATTACAGGTGTGCACCACCACACCAGGCTTTTTTTAAAAATAATTTTTGTAGAATTTCTACATTTTTGATACTAATCAGCTATATGTGTTGAAAACATGTTTCATTTTGTGGCTTGTCTTTTCACCCTTTTATAGTTCCAAATAGAGATTATTAATTTTAATGTACTCCAACACATCAAAAATTTCCTTTATAGATTTGTGCTTCTTATACTTGGATAGGAAACCCAACCTCATTCCAGGACCAGGAAGTTATTTGCTTATATTAAATACTGAAAGCATATGAATTTACATTTCACATTAAGTTTCAATTCACCTGGAATTGATTTTTCTGTGTGTTAAGGGTACAATTGAGTTTTAGTTTTCATAGGTGTTGTCTCAGCCTCACTTATTGTTAAAAGATGTCCTCATTCCACTGTTCTGCAGTGTTCTTTCTTTCCCACATGAAACATCCATGTACATGATGCTATCTCGGATTCTAATAGGTTCTATTCATCTGTTTGTCTATCTTTTCACCATACCACAGTTTTTTTTTTTTTTTTTTTAATGTGGGTACTGGGGGTTGAACTCAGGACCTTGCGCCTGCCAGCAGGTGCTTGTGCCACTGAGCGATATCACCAGCCCCTTGTTTTCCTTTATGTGGGTACTGGGAGTCGAACTCAGGACCTCGCACTTGCTGAGCAGGTGCTTGTGCCGCTGAGCCATCTCACTGGCCCCATACCACAGTTTTGATCAGTATAACTTTACTTTTTTTATTTACAATTCTCACAAAATTGCCCAGGCTGGGCTTGAAATTGTGATTATCCTGCTTCAGCCTCCTATGACGCTGAGATTATAGGGGCGCACCACCATGAAGTTTTGACGTCTAGTAGGACAAGCCCTTCTTCTTTTTCAAGATTATCTTGGCTATCCTTGGCTCTTTGTGTTTTCATATACATTTTAGAAACAGCTTATCAAAATCAGCAGCAGCAGCAACAACAACAATAGTAACAACCACTGAGATGTGGAGTTGGGTTAGGATTTGACATCTGTCTTCCTGTCCATGAAGCTGGTTCAGCGGTATTGTCACTCAAGACTTTTTTAGTGTTTCTCAGTAAAGTTTTATCATTTACTGCACAGCAAAATGGTACATCTTGTGTTATATTGATTCTTAAATTCTTGACTTTTTAAATACTGTTATAAATGTTACCTGTTTTTTTAATCTCATTTGGTACCTGGTTGTGTTGCTATATAGACATGATTTAATTTAATTTTATTTTTATTTTTTTGTGGGTACTGGGGGGTCGACCTCAGGACCTCGCGCGCCAGTAGGCACCCGTGCCGCTGAGTGATATCACCGGCCCCTTTTTCGTATGTGGGATCCGGGAGTTGAACTCGGGCCCTCGCGCTTGCAAGGCAGGCGCTTACGCCACTGAGCCATCTCACCGGCCCTATGATTTAATTTTAGAAACTGCCAAACTGTTCTCCAGGGTGGCATTACCATTTTGCATTGCTGCCAGCAATGTAGGAGAATTCCAGTTGTTCCTCATCTTCTCTGGGCCTTGGAATTATGTTCTCTGTTCTGCCATTATAATAGGTATGTAGTGAGAGCTCTTTATGGTTTTTATATGCATTTGCCTAATGGCTTAGGGTCCTGAACATCTTTTTATGCACTTATTTGCTGTCCATGTATCCTTCTTTGATGGTGTTTGTTTAAGCTCTTACCCACTGTTAAATTGATTTAAATTTTTTTTATTTTATGGAATAAAGGTAAAACAAAAATTCATAATGAAATAATAGGAGAATAACAACAGTTAATACATTACATGTTATCTTTAAAGTAGTTGCACAGGGTACAAGATATGGGCATAAAAATTTCTCCAGTCGATATTAGCACAAACTTTCCTTTTTAATGAACTAGGAGACACTAATAGTATAACTGACTTGCATTTATTTTCCCTTTTCCCTACTGTCCTTTTCCCTTTTACCCATCCTAGTTCCTTTTTTTTAAAGAATATTTTCCCATTTAACAATATCTATTGTACATTTTAGACCTTATTTATTCTTTCAGTTTTTCACACCAGGGAGACAATACGATGTTTACACATGCGAGTCTGATTTATTATACTTATTGTTTTTTATTTTTTTAAAGACAACAAGTAAACATTCTTATGTATTAACAAACTCAAGCATTAGAGAATGTACAAATACCTTTTGGAGAAAAATATTACTCAGTGTAAGATTAAGCCATGTAAAAGCTAGGTAAAAATAGAAGACTAAGGAATGGAATAGTCACAGTGAAATTGCATTTTCATACTAGGGAGACAATACGATGTTTACAAATGTGCATCCGGTTTATTTTGCTTGTGAGTATTTTCTCGAGTTGCATCCATTTACCTATAAAAGTTTCCAGCTTATCTTTCTTTATGGCTGAGTAGTACTCCATTGTGTAGAAATACCACATCTTTTTTATCCATTCCTCGGTTAATGGGCATTTGGGTTGTTTCCACGATCTAGCTATTACAAATTGTGTTGCTGTAAACATGGGTGCACATATATCGCTGTGGTACGATGTTTTTAATTCTTCTGGGAAGATGCCCAGAAGGGGAATAGCTGGGTCAAATGGGACCTCCAACCCTAGTTTTCTGAGGAATCTCCACACTGACTTCCACAGTGGCTGTACCAGTCAACAATCCCACCAACAGTGGAGAAGTGTTCCTTTTTCCCCACAGCCCCTCCAGCCTATGTTATTAGTTGACTTCTTGATAATAGCCATTCTTTCTGGGGTTAGATGGAATCTCAGTGTTGTTTTCATTTGTATCTCTCGAATGACTAGTGATGTTGAACATTTTTTCATATATTTATTTGCCATTTGTATTTCTTCATCTGAGAAGTGTTTATTCATCTCAGATGCCCATTTTTGGAGTGGGTCTTTAAATTTGGGAGGTCTGATTTTTTTGAGTTCTTTGTATGTTCTCGATAGTAATCCTTTGTCTGAGGGACAGCTGGCAAACATTTTTTCCCATGTTGTGGGTTGTCTCTTCACTCTGTTGGTGGTTTCTCTTGCTGTGCAAAAGCTTTTTAATAAGATGAGATCCCAGTTGTTGATTCTTTGTGATACTTCCTGTGCGATGGGGGTTTTATTCATAAAGTCTTTGCCTACACCAATGTCTTCAAGAGTTTTACCTATTCTATTTTCCAGGAGATTTAATGTGTCTGTTTTAATATTGAGTTCTTTGATCCATTTTGAATTTAGTTTAGTGCACGGTGAAAGATATGGGTCTAATTTTAATCTTTGGCATGTGTAGAGCCAATTTTTCCAGCACCATTTATTACAGAGGCTGTCTTTCTTCCAGTGAATGTGTTTGACACCTTTGCCAAAGATAAGGTGGCTTAGTATGTTTGGAGTTGTTTCTGCATCTTCTATTCTATTCCATTGATCTTCGAGTCTGTTTTTTTGCCAATACCACGCTGTTTTTATCACAGTAGCTTTATAGTATAATTTCAAATCAGGGATTGTGATGCCCCCTGCCTTGCTTTTGTTGCTCAGAATTGCCTATGCTATTCTAGGTCTCTTCTGGTTCCAGATGAATTTTAGGATTGTTTTCTGTAATTCTGTGAGATACGTTGTTTGAATTTTGATCAGAATTGCATTAAATCTGTATAACAGTTTTGGAAGTATGGCCATTTTCACTATATTGGTTCTTTCGACCCAAGAGCAAGGGATATCTTTCCATTTTCTGATATCCTCTTCAATCTCCTTTTTCAGAGTACTGTAGTTTTTCAGTGTAGAGGTCTTTTACCTCCTTTGTGAGATTGATTCCTAGGTATTTCATTTTTTTGGATGTGATTGTGAAAGGTGTTGTTTCCCTAATTTCTTTCTCAGTGAGTTTGTTATTGGTGTACAGGAAGGCTATTGATTTTTGAGTGTTGACTTTGTATCCAGCTACACTACTGAATTTGCTTATTAAATCTAGCAATTTTTTAGTGGAGTTTTTGGGAATCTTCTATGTAGAGTATCATGTCGCCTGCAAATAATGATAATTTAACTTCTTCCTTTCCAATCATAGTTCTTTTTATTTCTTTCTCTTGTCTAATTGCTCTGGCTAGAGTTTCCAGGACGATGTTGAATAAGAGTGGGGACAGTGGACATCCTTGTCTTGTTCCTGATTTTAGAGAGAAGGCTTTCAGTTTTTGTCCATTTAGTATGATATTGGCTGTTGGTTTGTCATAGATAGCTTTTATCAGATTGAGATAAAGACCATCTATTCCAATTTTCTGTAGGGTTTTTATCATGAAAAGGTGCTGGACTTTGTCAAAAGCTTTTTCTGCATCTATTGAGATGATCATATGATTTTTGTCCTTGGTTCTCTTAATATGGTGTATTACATTTATTGATTTACATATGTTGAACCCTCCCTGCATCCCTGGGATGAATCCAACTTGGTCATGGTGTATAATCTTCTTGATGATTTGCTGCATTCTGTTTTCCAGTATCTTATTGAGGATTTTTGCATCTATGTTCATTAGGGAGATTGGTCTATAGTTCTCTTTCTTAGTTGGGTCCTTCTCTGGTTTTGGTATCAGGGTAATGCTTGCTTCCAGGAATGAATTTGGGAGTATTGCTTCCCTTTCAATTTCATTAAAGAGTTTGAGAAATAGTGGTGTTATGTCTTCTCTAAATTTCTTGTAGAGTTCAACAGTGAATCCTGGGCTTTTCTTTGTTGGGAGGTTTTTAATTACATCTTCGATTTCATTGATTGATATTGGTTTATTTAGGGTTTTTGTATCTTCTTGATTGAGCTTCGGTAATTCATATGTATCTAGGAATCTGTTCATTTCTTCTCCATTTTCCATCTTATTAGAATACAAGTTTTCAAAATAGGTATAGATGATCTTGTGGTTTTCTGCAGGGTCTGTTGTGATATGACCCTTTTCATTCTTCATTGCATGGATTTGAGTACTTTCTTTCCTTTTTTTAATAAGGTTGGATAAGGGTTTGTCGATTTTATTTAATCTTTCAAAGAACCAACTCTTTGATTTGTTGATTCTTTGTATTGTTTTTTTAGTCTCCAATACATTAATTTCTGCTCTGATCTTTATAATTTCCTCCTTTGTATGAGCTTTTGGCTTAGTCTGCTCTTCTTTTTCTAGAAGTTTGAGGTTCACCATTAGGTTGTTTATTTGTGCTTGCTCTGTTTTCCTGATATAGGTATTTAATGCTATAAATTTCCCTCTTAGGACTGCTTTCATTGTATCCCATAAGTTCTGGTATGTTGTGCTGTCATTATCATTCAGTTGTAGAAAGTGTCTAATTTCTTCTTTAATTTCATCTGTGACCCATTGGTTGTTCAGTAGGGTGCTATTTAATTTCCTTGTGTTTAGGAAGTTCTTGAGGTTTCTTTTGCCATTGATTTCCAATTTCATTACACTATGGTGTGATAATATACATGGGATAATTTCAGTTCCTTTGCATTTACTTAAGCAGGTTCTATGAGCTAGTATGTGGTCTGTTTTGGAGAATGTCCCATGCGCAGCTGAGAAGAATGTGTATTCTGATGTTGTGGGGTGGAACATTCTGTAGACGTCTACTAAGTCCATTTGTTCCAAAGTTTGGTTCAGTTCTAATATTTCATTGTTGATTTTTTGTCTAGTTGATCTGTCTTTTTGTGACAGTGGAGTATTGAGATCCCCCAATACAATTGTATTAGTGCTTATTTGATTTTTCATGTCCATTAATATTTGTTTTATATAGTTGGCTGCACTGGTATTTGTTGCATATATATTTATGATTGTTATCTCTGCCTCTTGGATTGTTCCCTTTATGAGGATGTAGTGACCTTCTTTATCTCTCTGAAATATTCTTGGCTTGAAATTCACTTTGTCTGCAAAAAGAATAGCTACCCCTGCTTTTTTCTGGGTTCCTATCGCATGGAGTATTGTTTTCCATCCTTTGACTTTCAGTCTATGAATTTCTTTTTGAATTAAATGTGTTTCTTGTATACAGCATATTGTTGGATCTTGCTTCTTGATCCAATTTGCCAGTCTGTGCCTTTTGATTGGTGAATTGAGACCATTAACATTGATGGTTAAAACTGATGTGTATTGACTTATCCTTGTCATGTTATTTTCCTGTTGTTGGCTCCCCCTCCTTTTTTTTTTTCCCTCCCTCCGTTTAATTCTTTTCCCTGCCTAGTGGATTCCTTCTGTTGGGGTTCCTGGAGTTGTAGTCCTTGTTATCCCTTTCTAGAATGTCTTTCAAAACATTTTGGAGTGCTGGTTTGGTGGTTATAAATTTTCTCAGATGTTCTTGTGTTACTAGTTTTTTGAGAAAAGGTCTTGCTATGTAGTTCAGGCTGACCTCGAACTCACAATCCTCCTGCCTCAGTCTCCCAAGTGCTAGAAGGTTTTTATACACCTTCAATATAAATCTGTTAGTGGATATGTGTTTTGGAAATATTTTCATTGCTTGTTTACCTTGTCTATGTCTCTTGGCAGGATCTTTGGCAAAGCAAATATTTTTAATTTAGATGAAAACATTCCCCATTTTTTCTTTTATACATCATAATTTGGTGTCATTCCTAAGAACTCTGCCTAACCTCAGTTCATAGTCTTCTGTTTTCTTATAAAAATTTTTATAGATTTACATATTATATCTAAGGCTATGATTCATTTTGAGTTAATTCCTATATATCTATGAGCTCAAGGTTCTTTTTCTTTTTTTTTACATGTGCATGATAAATTGTTCCTGCATTATTTGTTGAGAAAACTGTTTTCCACTGAATCAGTTTGTATCTGTCAAAAATCAAATAGCTAAAGTTGTGTGGGTTTATTTCCGAGCCCTAGATCAATTTATTCCATTGATCTATGTATCTTTTTGCCAACACTATACTATTGATTGTAATAACTTTATAATTTTAATAAGTTCTAAAGTGAGGTTGTTTTGATTCCTCTTTGTCTTCTCTTTCAAAATTGTGTAAAAATGTATTCTAGTTCCTGTTTCTTTCATATAAAATGAACAATAATCTTCTCTTTGTCTATAAGAAGTACTGCTGAGATTTCGACAGGGATGGGGTGAAATCTATAGATAACTTTGGGGACTGTTGACATCTTTACTATGTTCGCTCTTCCTGTCTACAAATACAGCGTGTTTCCATTTAAGTCTTCCGTGGTTTCTTTAGTATTCTTTTGTAGTTTGCAGTTTTCAGCATATAGCTCCTTTGCAGGCTTTGTTATATTTCTACCTAAGTATTTCATTTGTTGGATCTTATTTTAAATAGTTTTAAATTTTAATTACCTGCTTTTAGGTCAAAAAATGGTTGATTTAACATTGTAGCCTATGACCTTGCTGAACTTATT
Organism: Erethizon dorsatum; assembly: GCA_028451465.1. Classification (NCBI taxonomy): domain Eukaryota; kingdom Metazoa; phylum Chordata; class Mammalia; order Rodentia; family Erethizontidae; genus Erethizon; species Erethizon dorsatum. The sequence continues at coordinate 118,587,738 of CM051832.1, read as the reverse complement.
CGCTCATGTGTGTGTGTCTTGAGGCTTTCTACATAGACAATCATGGCACCTGCTAATAGAGATATTTTTATTCCTTCCATTCTGATCTGTATGTCTTTTTTTTTTTTTTTTTCTGTGGGTACTGGAAGTTGAACTCAGGACCTCGCACTTGCCAGGCAGGTGCTTATGCCGCTGAGCTATCTCACCGGCTCCTGTATGTCTTTTATTTCCTTTTTTTGGCTGATTAATTCTGGTTAGAATTTCCAGTATTATTTTGAAATATATTAATGGGAGGGGACATCCTCGCCTTGTTTGTAATCTTAGTAGGAGAGCATTCAGTCTCTTACCAAGTGTGTTTTTGTTGGAGATTGTGTGTAAATATCTTTATTATTAAGGAGTTCTTTTCAGAGTTTGATTTTCTTTTTAAAAATCAAAAATGGAAATTACATTTTTCAAATTATTTTCCTTTGATGACTGAGAAGTTAGGCTGATCTTGATGATTTGTTTTTAATGTTGTGAATTATACTGCTTTTATTTTTTCTTTCAGATAGTGATCCAGCCTTGCATATCTTGGGTGAAATCTACTTGGTTATGACATATGGTATTAAATTTTTATGTATTTTTGGGTACTATTTTCTTTTTTTTTCTTTTTTTTTTTTTATTTTAAAGAGAAGAAAAAACAAAACAAATAAAAAAAAGAACAAATTTTCAAAACAACATAATATGAGGGTAACAATGGTCAATGCATTACGTATTATTATCTTTAAGTTAGTTATTCAGGATTGGGTACTATTTTCTAATGTTTTGATGAGGAGGATAAAAGTCTAGCCTTCTTACTTTATTGTGTGACAGGTTAGAGACAGGAAAATTCATCTTGTTTCAGAACTCAGTGAAAGGTTGTCTGAGACACTCCATTAGGAACACATCAGAGCTCAGTTTTTGCCTTTGCCCAGTCTTGTGTCTTTTCTTTCCTTTGTATAATTGCTGGTCAAGAGCATTCCTTAGCTGGGCACAGTGGCACACATCTATTAATCCCAGCACTTGGGAGGCTAAACCAGGAGTCTGAGGCTAGCCCGGCCTACACAGTGAGTTCAAGACCAGCCTAAACTACACTGCAAGACTCTGTCTCAAAAAACTAAAAGGAAAAAAAAAAATTCCCCTAATCTATTACCTATTTTATTAGCTTTTTAAAATAGCATTCTTAAGCCAGGTGTGGTGGTGCATTCCTATAATCCCACCACCTGAGGGGCTGAGGCAGGAGGATTGCCATGAGTTTGAGGCCAGCCTGGGCTATGTAGTGAGTTCAAGGCCAGCCTGCATTACAAATAAACAAGCAAAAAAATAGCATTCTTCATAGAACCAGAAAAAAAAATCCTGAAATTTATATAGAACCAGAAGAGAGAAAGCAGTCCTGGGCAACAAGAGCAAGGGAGGGGGCATCACAGTCCCAGATTTCCAGTTATATTTCAAAGTTACAGTGATAAAAACAGCATGGTATTGGCACAGAAACAGACATGTGGATCAATGCAACAGAATAGGGAATGCAGAAACAACTCGGGCACATTCAGCTATCTGACCTTCGACAAAGGGCCAAAAATGCATGCTAGAGAAAAGATAGCCTCCTTAACAAAGGTGCTGGGAAAAATGGCAATCCACATGCAGAGGAATGAATATAGCTACCTATCTCTAACCATATACTAAAATCCAATCAAAATGGATCAAAGACTTTGATATAAAAACAGAAACATTAAATCTCCTGGAAGATAAAGTAGGTAAAACTTTTGAAGACATACACATAGGGACTTTCTGAACAGAACCCCAATTGCATATGAAAAACACCAATAATCAACAAATGGAATTATATAATGTTAAAAAGCTGCTGCACAGCAAAGGAAATAGCTAACGGAATGAAGAGACAACTTACACAATGGGAAAAAATTTTGCCATCTATTCCTCAGACAGAGGACTAGTATTTACAAGAACTAAAAATAAAAAAATTAGCCTCCCACCCTAATAAAAGACACAATTTAAAAAAATGGGAAATTGAAATGAATAGACACTTTTCCAAAGAAGAAGTAAAAATGTTATTTGACCCAGATTTCCCTCTTCTGGGTATCTTCCCAAAAGAGCGAAAGACATCATACACCCATCATGCACACCCAGGTGTATAGCGGCACAATTCATAATCGCTAAACCTTGGGATTGGCCTTTATGCCCATGAAAAGATGACTGGAAAAAGAAAATGTGATACATATACAGAGTGAATTAGTGGCTGAGCCATAAAGAAGGATAAATTGAGTCATTTGTGGGAAAGTGGATGCACCTTAAGTCCGTAGTGCTAAAAGTGAAATAAATCAGACACAAAAGGTTAAGTATCATATGGTTTCTCTTACGTAAAAAACCCAAAGTATAAATTTAAAGTGCAGAATAAAGATGATAGAAACAAGGTGAAAGACTAGAGAATGGAAGGGAATCCAGGGAGAGATGGGAAAAGGGGGAAATGAAAGGGTAGTAAAAAGGACCAAGATGCAATATGTATGTGTACCAATACTCCATGATTAATATTCATTATGTATCACAAGCATATATTAACAAGTAATTTAAAAAATAACCAGTAAGGTAATGTAAAGCTGAGCTGCAAAGTTATCACAGGGGCTGGAATTTCTTTACAATGAGGGACTTGCCCTTAGGTATTCTAGATTAACCCCTGGCACGGTGTCACGGCTTGTAGGGCACAATCTAACTTCTTGAGTTTCTTTTTGGAAAATATCTAGCTATTTGTAAAGATGGGGAAATGTAAAGGGTAGTTCAAATCCATAGTGCTTTAATGTATGTACAGTATCGTCACAACAATTGTTAAGTCTTAAGTACTCCTCCGCATTCCCTGAGGAGGATCACCAAGGTATAATCAGTGGTAGAGGTGTTACTGTGATGGGAAATAGGAAGAAAGGAACCAGCACTCAACCAAGTACCTTTTATGTAGACATTGCCATTTTGAACTCTAAACTTTCTAGGTAGTTACTGCTTAGCATCCTTATTTTACAGATGAAGAAGCCAAAGCTCAAAGAAGTAAAGTGACCAATTCCAAGTCACAAAATGCAAGTACCACACAAGTGCCCTGACTCACCGAGTGTGCATGAAGACGACACTCTCCTGCCCCACTTGTCTGGGATGTCAAACTGCCAACTCCTAGCTGGCTCTGCACCTTGGATCGTCTCAGCACAGGGCTGCAGAGGTGACTACCAATCAACCTGCTTGAGCACAAGGCCAGCACCCTGTAGAAAAGGTAAGCTGGAAGAGCTGGCAGCTTCAGGGAGAAGTAACTGATGGGCCAGCAGCAGTGCTAGCCTCAAGAAAAGCCCACACTGATTTAAACTCATGGCGGGATAAGAGTTCAAGAAGAAATTATTGCAGCAGCTGCCATAACGCCTGAGTATAATCAGGTGCCATTGTGGGAAATGGTTGTCTGGGACTGAGCCACAGAGCTGTATTACAGCTTCACTCCAGGACTAAAGCGTTAGCATACCACAGCGACTGGGTGAGAGACAGCCATAGGGGATAGAGGATGAGGGCTAGACATAGAACCCCTGAGAAGTTCAAGCATAGCCCAGGAAAGACACAGGGCCTGTGGTCCATGGTGGGAGGCTAGAAGACAGGTGTTTAGAAGACAGGGCTGAGGTTGATGATCAGTTAATAAGAGGTATCCTAAAAACAGGAGAACATGACAAATGGACCCAACAGCTGTTAGATGACACAAGGCTAATCTAAGACTAAATGGGATTAGGTGGCACAAAGGACATAAAAACCTGTTTATAGAAGAAAACTTTTCAAACATGAAAATGGTATTTAACACACAGATAAGTGAGGCATATAGAAACTCAAATAGGTATGATCAGAAAAAACCACTCCATGACACATCATAATCAAAATACCAGAAACCCAACACAGCAACAGATTCTTAAAAGCTGTTAGAGAAAAGCAACGAATCACTTATGAAGAAAAATCCATCAGAATCACAGCAGACTTCTCAAATAGCCTTAAAGGCAAGGAAAGCTTGGAATTAAGTGTTTCAAGCCCTAAAACAAAACAACTTCCAACACAGACTGATGTATTTAGCAAGATAAATTGATGGAGAAATACATTTCCATGATAAAAGAGCACCAAAAAAAATTCTTAACTACCAAACTAGCACTCAAAAACATTTTCAAGGATATCCTAGAAAGAGACAATAAAGTGAAATACCGAAACCCCTGCGGAGGATCTCAGTCCAACCCACCTGGCAATATGGCACAGGGATGCAAAAGAAAGAATATTCTGCAGTTGAGGAGCTCTGGGATGACCCAGTGTTCTCTCTGGAACAAAAGGCCTTATCTCCAAAAGCTCATGGCTTTTTTTTTTTTTTTTTTTTTTTTAGGTGGGTACCAGGAGTCGACCTCAGGACCTCACACTTGCTAGCAAGTGCTTGTGCCGCTGAGTGATATCACCAGCCCTTTTTTACCATTATGTGGGTTCTGGGAGTTGAACTCAGGACCTCACGCTTGCTAGGCAGGTGCTTATGCCGCTGAGCCATCTCACCGGCCCTTTTATTCCTTTATGTGGGTTCCGGGAGTCAAACTCGGGACCTCGCACTGCCAGGCAGGTGCTTATGCTGTTGAGCTATCTCACCAGCCTGTAGCTCATGGCTTTTATTGTTATCACTCAGGGAGGTGGGAGGTGGTGGAAGCAGAGTGTATAGGGAAGAGAAACTTTGTAGCCACAGAGGCCTCTGATTAGCAATGCACAGATATTTTTGATGTATGAAAGGCTGGCACCTTTACTGCCAGGAATATTTGTTTCATTATAGCCAGCTTTACATATCTCAGTAAACAGGGTGAAGGAGAGGTCAGGGACAGGTTGTGGCAAGGGCTTTGTTTTTCAGGAGAGAGCAGCGTGGTGGTTTCCCACAGTAAACAATGCCAAAAGGGCCAATATATGAACCAGGTATGGCAAGTAGTTAAGCAGAAGGGTAAAGAAGTTAATCAGGAAAATAACACAATGACAGGAATTAGACAGTACCTATCAGTTATAACTATCAATGTGAATGGTCTCAATTCACCAGTGAAAAGACACAGATTAGCAGAATAGATGGAGAAACAAAATCCAACAGTCTGCTGTACACAAGAAACACATTTAACCCAAAAAGAAATTCACAGACTAGAAAAGGATGGAAAGCAATACTCCACGCAATGGGAACCTGAAAATAAGCAGGAGTAGCTATCCTACTTTTAGACAAAGTGGTCTTTAAGCCAAAATTGATCAGAAGAGGAGCATATTGGTTAAGGGAACTATTCAACAGGAAGAGATGACAATTATAAACATATATGCACAAAACAACAGTGTACCTTTCTTCATAAAATACTATTGGACATTAAAGATCAGGTAAACATCAATACAATTATAGTAGGGGACCTTAAAACCCTTTTAACACAAATAGATCAACTAAACAAAAAAATATCAGAGATGAATCAAACTTTCAAACAGATGGGACTTAATATATACAGTATTCCCCCCAATGACAACAGAGTATTATCCAAATAATTATCCAAATAATTATTATCCAAAATAAACCACATACTAGCCAATAAAGCAGTCCTAAATAAATACAAAATAATCAGAATTTTACGATACTTATTACCAGATCATAGTGCAATGACACTAGAAATCAATGGCAAAAGAAACCACAGAAATTGCACAAATGCAGGGAAATTAAACAACACATCCTTGAATAAATTAGTGGGTCACAGAACAAATTAAGCAAGACATGAGATAGTTCCTGGAATTAAATGATAATGCCACATCAGTACACCATACCAGAACTTATGGGACACAATGAAAAGTCTTAAGAGGGAAGTTTATACTGTGAATGCCCACATCAGAAAAACAGAACAAGCCCAAATAAATAACCTAATGATGCACCTGAAGATCCTAGAAAAATCAGAATAATCCAAATCCAGAGCTAATATCAAAAATGAAATTATAAAAATCAGAGCAGAGTTGGGCGTGGTGGCGCATGCCTGTAATTCCAGTACTTGGGAGGCTGAGGCAGGAGGATCACTGTGAGTGCGAGGCCAGCCTAGGCTACATAGCAAGACTCTGTCTCAAAAAACAATAAAAACCAAATTAATGAAATAGACTAAAAACAAAACACAAAGAATCAATGAATTGGAGAAATTAGAGCTGAATATTTGAAAGAGCAAAAGAGACAAACCTTTAGCCAAGCTCATAAAAAAAGACACTCATCAGTGGAATTAGAAATCAAAAAGGTGAAATCACAATGGACACTACTGAAATCCAGACTATTAGCAACTACTTCACAAACCTATACACCAATAAATTGGAGAACTCAGAAGAACCAGAGGGATTCCTGTATACATGTGAATTAGCAAAACTGAACCAAGGCTTAAAAATTTTGACTCCAAAAATAGGCAGTGATACTGAAGTGCTAAAAACCAAAACAAAGCAGGGGCAGGGTATATAGCTCAGTGGCAAGGCTCCTGCCTGGCAAGCATGAGGTCCTGAGTTTGATTCCTGGTGCCCCCCAAAACAAACAAAGCAAAAGAACCAACCAACCAAACAACCCCCCCCTGCCAAAAAAAAAAAAACCCTACCGACCAAGAAAAGCCCAGGACCATGATGGGTTCATGGCTGAATTGTACAAGAACTTCAAGGAAGATCTAATGCCAATACTCCTCAAACTCTTTAATGAAATTGAAAGGGAAAGAGTACGCCTGAAGTCATTTCTGAAAGCCAGCATCATCCTGATTACAAAACCAGACGAGAATCTAACCAAAAAAAAGAGAACTACAGGCCAATCTCTCTAGTAAACATAGATGCAGAAATCTTCAACAAGATACTGGGAAACAGAATGCAACAATTCATCAAAAAGGTCATACACCCTGACCAAGTAAGTTTTATCCCAGGGATGCAAGGATGGTTCAACATACAGAAGTCAATAAATGTAATCCATCACATAAACACAAGGACAAAAATCACACAATCATTTCAACAGATGCAGAAAGAATCTTTGACAAAATCCAACATCCATTCATGATTTAAAAAAAAAACCCTGGAGAAAATAGGTATATGTCAATCTGATAAAGCCATTTATGACAGATCTACTACCAGCATCATATTAAATGGGGAAAAACTGAAAGCTTTCTCTCTAAAAGCAGGAACAAGACAAGCATGTCCATTATCACCACTCCTGTTCAACACAGTCCTTGAAACATTTGCCAGAGCAATCATGCAAGAGAAAGAAGTAAAAAGGGATACACATAAGAGATGATGAAGTCAACGTATCATTATTTGCAGATAACACGATCCTTTATTTACGACACTAAAAATTTTCCACTAAAAAACTTCTAGAATTACCAAATTCAGTATAGTAGGATCCCAAGTCAACACACAGAAATGAATAGTTTTCCTATATAACAATTAACTCACCATGAATGAAATCTGAAAAACAATACCATTCACAATAGCATAAAAAAAAAAAAATCAAATACTCAGGACTTAATCTAACCAAGGAAGTGAAGGACTTGTATAATGAAAATTACATCACTGAAAAAGATTGCAGAGGACATCAGGAAATGGAAAAAAATTCCATTTTTTGGGTAGGCAGAACCAATATAATCAAAATGACTATTCTTCTACTGATGTAAAGACTTAACAAATCCCAATTAAAATACCAATAGCATTCATCACAGAACCACAGAAAACAATCCTAAAATTAATTTGGAATCAGAAGAGACCCAGAACACCAAAAGTAATATTAGGTAACAAAAGCAGAGCTGGAGACATCACAATCTCAGATTTGAAATTATTACAAAGCTACAGTGATAGCAGGATGGTACTGGCACAAAAATAGACATGTGGATCAATGGGACAGAATAGAGCAGTAGTGGCAAACCTATGGATTGCATGTTATTTTTTTTTAAGACAAATAATGTAGGAGTTTTTTCTAAACTCAAACCTCAATATTGAGGTTTAGTTGCCGTGTTGCCACTTGGTGATAAATAAGTGGGTATTGGGTTGCAGTTTGAGCACTTATCTCTAAAAGGTTTGCCGTCACTGAAACAGAACAAGCAGAAACAATGCCATCACTGGAATAGAGGTAGGTTTGCCATCACTAGGACAGAGGAAGCGGAAACATTCAGGCATTTTGTGTTTGACAGAGGGGCCAAAAACATGCACTGGAGGAAAGATAGCTCTGTAATAAATGGTGATGGGCAAATTGGATATCCACATGCAGAAGACTGAGTCCAGACCCATACAGCCTGCCATGTACTAGACTGTGATCAGAATGGGTTAAAGATATAGATTTTAAAACAATCTTCTGGGAGATAAAATAGAGAAAATTCTTAAAAGACACAGGCATAGACTTTCTGGATAGAACCCAGATGGCACAAGATATAGTACTGAGAATCAACAAATAGAATCTCATCAAATTAAAAAGCTGTACAGCCAAAGAAACCACCAACAGAGTGAAGAGACAACCCACAGAATGAAGAAAAAATACTTTCCAGCTATTCCTTGGGTGGGGGACTAACATCTACAACATATGAAAAACTAAAAAAAAAAAAAAGACCCCCCCATGAAAGATCTGATAAAAATGGGCAATTGAAATGAAGAGACACATCTCAGAAGTACAAATAAAGACATGAAAAAATATTCCACATCAGTGACCATTACAGAAATGCAAATTAAAACAATACTGAGATACCGTCTTATTCCAGAAAGCATGGCTATCATTGAGAAAAAGAAAAAAAAAAAAGATGTTGAGGCTGTGGGAAAAAATGAACACTTCTACATTTTTGGTAGGAATGTAAACTAGTACAACCACTGTAGGAATCAGTATGGAAATTCCCGAAAAAACTAAAAATAGAAATCCCATTTGACCTAGCTATTTGTCTTCTAGGTATCTTCCCTAGAGTTAAAGATATCATATTACAGTGAGCCATGCATACCCATGTTTATAGCAGCACAATTCATAATAGCTAAATCTTGGAAGTGGCCCATATGCCCATCAACAGATGAATGGATAAAGAAAATGTGGTGTTTATACTCAAAGGACTACTACTCTGCCATAAAGGATGAACTCGAGGCACTTGCAGGTGAAGGATGCACCTGGAGACCATAATACTGTGTTAAGTAAATCAGACACAGAAGCTTAAATATTACATGGCTTCTCTCCTATGAGAAACCCAAAATACAAACAGAGTAACATAAAAGAACAGGAAGTAGGGAGAGCTTTCTTAAATGGGAAGGGGAAAAACGGGAGGGAGGGGAGGGAAAGGGGATGGAATAAGAAAATTGAAGGAAAGAAATGGAAACACACAGAGCTTTCATAAATGGAAGGGGATTAAGAGCTGGAAGGAGCAGGGAGGCACAGGAGAGGTAGGGGATGAGTAAAAGAATTAAGATGTGTTATGTCCATGCACCAAATTCCCATGAGAAATGTAATCATTGTGTAGTGCAAACATTTACTAATAAAAAATAATAAAAGTAGAGATTCAAAAAGGTCACAAAATAGGCCAGTTGGGCTCTGAATACAGTTTTATCTTGCTTCAAAGTGTTGTTTTTCTTCCACTGCAATATTCAAAGTAACATAAAGTTCTGTTATGGGTTCTCAATGCTATGCCATATTTTTTTTTACCTGCTGCCCCTTAACAAATGATGTTGATCTTGTATTTGTAAAGAATATTAGTATCACTGACTGTATTTTAACTGTCATTATCATTTTATTTGTGTGTCACACTATTCTTTGTAGAGTCTGACAGGAAGTAATTTTTAAGACCCATACTTTCTCACTTGATGGATACTGGCCGAGTGCTGTGGGCTGGCGGCTGCTCAGTGAGTCGGAGTCCTGTCAGGAGAACTCCGCGTGGCCCCTGATTCACAAAGAGGTAACGGATAAGGCAGCGTCTCTCAGTGTCTGGGTCCAGATAAGTGATTTGTAATTCATAACCTCTAGTGCCTCTTCAGCTCCAAAATAACTATTTAAAAACTCACAACACTTACTCTCAGTAAGGAATATTTATTAGGAAGACACATTAACATGCTGAGATACAAAGTAAATAATTAAACACATGCCACTGTCAGTGAAGTATAAAGGAAAAAAAATGAAGAGAAAAATTTTTAGAGAAACTTTTGTATTTTAGAGCTATCACATGTCTATTTGCATATTAGGAAATTATTAGACTTGATATATAAAGTTGTTTCCCAGTCTTACATTTAAGTCTTTTTGAAGTAAATTTTGGCAGTGTGAAGTTTATAATATAAAATTTGCATTGACGTTTGAATGTGAATTATAAACTTTTTAAAGCCTTTTAGAACAAAAATGTGATAGAAGATTTTTTTCCCAGATACTTTTCAAGAAATCAAATGCTCTTCATCATCACATGATAAGGATTAGTTTTCAAATGACAGTTTTTAGAGCACATTTATTCTTGGAGAGTACTATAATTTTTAGTCAACAGGAGCAAGTAATGTGCATACAAGTTGTGAACCACCAGGAATTTCAGTTTTTTAAAGAACATTATTTTCTCATGCCTGAAAGTAAAATTCTACGAATTCTATATAATTTGATAATTAGTTGTAGACGTCTAATAAATCACCTGAAAATAATAATGAAAACTATCACTTATTGAGCACTTACTCTGTGCTAGGCACCAAGCAAAGCACTTTCCAAAAATCACCCCATGTGACGTTTACAATAACTCAAGTGAGTCAGGTATAATATTAGCCCCATTGTGTAAACAAAACTGAAGCACACGGGTTAAGAAGAGCCAAATTCAAACAGTAACTTGGCAAGCTGTGGAAGCAGGAGTTGCCTTAGGTGTGTCTTGCTGGGGCTCCAACGCCGGAGTGCTTGTCACTACACTGCGTGCCATCCACCAGACCCCCAACTGCGGTAATGAAGGTGCAGGTTTAATAACTTCATCTGTGATGCATCTGCCCAGGTATAACTTACATTGTTAGAATAAGAAGCAAGGCCAGTTCAAGTGAACAAAAGAATCCTGCTCATTTAAATAGTTTTATTTACACATGTCTTCTTCCATCATTATTACTCTAATAAGATTATAAATACACAGACACCAGAGCACATGCAACACATTCCACAAAGGAACAAAAATGCACAAAACTACTGAATAATGAACCCAAATTATTGTATACAAACTGCTTAAAAAAAGACCTTGTGAGACATTCAGACTGTATTTAATACTTTCCAAATAATTACCAAGCGATGCATCATTGATAAATAATATTTAAAATCTCCTATTTTCTTTGATAAGTCAGAATTTGGTTATTTCAGATAATCACACGAATATTCATTCCATTAGGCAATATTAAAGCCAAGTCACATAGCATCAAAATGAAACCGATGGGCTTCTTGTCGTTTTTCTCTGTCATCTGCTTTCTGAAAAAGAAGTTTACACAAGTATAGAAGTTATAAGAAAATGTTAAGACTCTTCTGACATACAAGTGATAAATTTTAAAAAAGCTCTCAGGAATTAGCAGATAATAAGTGTGATTTTATAATGCAATAATCTTATAAAATATTTTATAAGCTATATATTAGCTTATGCTATAAACAGATCTCCTGAGAAACTGAGATTAATTCCCTTTCTTCCATTATATACAGCTATGTAGTATTTTTAAACTATGTTCTGATACTTCTGGACAAAGTATATAGAACCTTCCTTGATCATACCTTTTAAGTGCAATTCATTCTCTCTCTCTGCCTCTCATCCCCCATAGGATTGAACCTCATGAATGCTAGGCAAGTGTTCTACCCCTGAGCTACATCCCCAGACGTTTTTAAATTTTATTTTGAGACAGGGTCTTGCTAAACTGTCCAGGTTGGATTTAAACTTGTGATCCTCCTACCTCAGCCTCCTGAGGAGGAATTACAGTGTGGGTTACTACACCTGGTTTAAACTGCAATCTGAAGGTTAGCAGAATATGTTACTTTGTTACTGTTTTGTAATGTAAAAGAGTGGTTTTACTTTTGAGTATCAAATCTATGAATATTTATTAAACAATTAACATGTACTTTTTCAGAAATTAAAAAAGTAGCTAAGATAAAACTGAAGGTAATTTTGTAAAAAAGAGATTAGAATAGGACTCCCATCAAAACCCCACCTCTTTCCTATGACACGAAGAAGCCCTTTTTATGGAGGGGCATTATGGGAACCTTCTACTTATGTACTGAATATTTTTTTTGTGGTGGTGCTGGGGATCAAACCCATGGCCTCACACATCCTAGGCCAGTGCTAGGTCACTAAGTCACAGCACCGGCCCTTTAATGTTGTTTTAAAGAGGAATTAATTATAATAAATTAACCAAAGTTAATGTTTCATTGAACAAACCTTTTCCTGCCAATGTAAAATGCCGATTATTGCCAAGATGAAAACACAGACACCAATGAGTGCAATAGCAGTGAGTAGAACAATGTTACTTGGTGTGACATACAGTTTGGCACTCCAGCTGTCGGTAAAAACAGAAAAATTAAATTATAAATTTTAACTTAATGAGCTTAAATTGAGACCAAAAAGGAAAATAGCTTAATTAACAAAACAGTACATTCAGTAAATCATTAGTTGTCTATCCACTTATGAATAAAATAACTCAATAAATTTCAATAGTGGTAATGGACTCTGATGATCCTTCAGAGTCCATTTCTTTCTCAGTACTCAATGATTTTTTTTTTAAGTGGTGCTGGGGTTTGGGTCCAGGGTCTTGAGCATGGTAGGCAAGCACTTTACCACTGGGCCACCGAGGTGGAATTATTGATGAGACTTTTTTGTTTGTTTTTGGAGATAGGATCTCACTGTGTAGTCTGGGGTGGCCTTGAACTCAATATGTAGCCCAGGCTGATCTTGAACTTGCAGTGATCCTCCTGCCTCAGCCTCCTGAGTGCTGGGATTATAGGCATGCGCCACCATGACTGGTGTTGATGAGACATTTTGATGTTTTTCTTTTTCCAAGTTTGATCCTTTGAAGGATCAAAGGCTACTTTGGACAAAGACATCTTTTTAATATTTTGATCAACTTGCTGAATTTGAAACCTTGAACTCCAAGGCTGTGTAGTTACATGATTTCAATAAGCCTTCTGTATCATCTTTTTCTGATCTTTGCGCACACATATAATATGACCAAGTAAAACAACCATATGTCTGGGTGTAGAAAAATCCACCATTTCTGGGTCTCACTGGAGGGTTTAACATGACTATAATGACTTTTATACTGAGACCTCTTACAAAATCACCTTTAGTTCCTTACTGTTAATGGCAGGATACAAACTGAAGGTCATTAGAACTAGCTCTTCCCTCCTAAAGCAGCACATATAATACAGCACTTGTACCCCCGAAAAGCCTAAAAGCAGGTCTTTATCACCAACACTGCAGGTAGTTATATAGGTGGAAATTTCTGTTCTCTCTGGAAATAGAAAATAGATATATTTTCATTTTAAATGTTTAATAAAGGTAAAACCATTCTGATGAAAAGCAAATCACTATTGATTTATTTTGGGATAATTAAAATTTATTGACCTTCAAGTTAGTCGCTAGTCAATAAATCTCAAAATACATCTCAAACTAAAATCAATTTGGTTTTTATTATGTACATAAATTTGAAAAGAACATTTGTTCAGAAAGAGCAAGAGAAACATGAAAATACTGAGACTGTGGAAGAAAGCTATGGCAGGATTTTCTGCAAATTCATAAGAATAAGTAAACCTTAAGAAGACAAATATAATTAGTTGAGTTTAACTACTTTGAGTACTCACCCTTAAAGAAAAACTGTTTTGTGAGTTTTTTTGGGGGAGGGGATATTTCTACTTTTTAAATAGATTTTTAAAAGAACAACAACAATAAAAAATAGGCATTTTGGTTTAAAAGAAAAAAAAAAAAAAAAAAAGGACAAAAAGCCAGTACTTATTTTCCTGTTCAGGGGCAGTTGCTCATAGCCATTTCTTGCATTTCTTTTCAGAAATATATGATATGCACGCAGAGATGTCATCTTTCAAAATCATGATGGTCACGTATTCTATATACTTTTCTGCATCTTGCGTTTTTTTTTTTTTTGGCCTACTGTTCCATCTTAAGAGACTGTTCTATGCGCTGTATAACAGTACCATACTTTATATAGTTTCCTACTCATGACCTGGATTTTTTATTTTTGTGATAAATTTCACATACAGAAAACTAACATGAATGTACAATACAGGCTCATTTAAAAAAATATGAATCAGGGCCAGGCACCGTAGTGTGAGGCTCTAATCCCACGTACTTGAGAGGCCTTACCAGTTGGCTCCACAGTGAGACTCCCATCGCAGAACAAAATAAAACAAAACAAAACAACAAAAAAAGAATCAGGACTGTAACTGTTTCTGTTGATGTTATCTTATTTTAAGCATAACAGTGTAATAAGGTTTGTTTTCTTAAGCAAATTTGGTTGTAAAGCCTGTAAATCTACAATAAAATATACCAAGTGGTGTGCTGGTAAAACGGTTCTCGAGTGGGATTACAAGACCTAACTTATGACATCCTTCATTTTCATGGAGTAAATTCTCCCATCACAACTGAGTTTAATGCAGCTTCACTGAACAGAGATGGAAAAGGATGCACACAGCTACTGACGTGCCATGAGCTGGTTCTAGCACACACCAAAAACATTCATGGAAGAATGTAATGAAGAACAGAACTGAGAGGGGTACGGTGCACACTCGGGATGCAAAAAGCCCTGGGCTCCACCCAGCCTGAGGCAGGGAAAGAACAATAAAGCCTGTATTTTGAGAAGAAATATAATAAGCAAGACCACTGGTTACATATTCTTAGATAAATCACACCATTTCTCTTTATTTTCTCATGTTGATATCAGACTAGAATATTTTTCCTAACCATATTTAAATGTTACTGAATACCTTCATCACCTACTTTAAAAAGACTAGGCAATCATGTAATAAAAAATTGAAGAAAGATAAATTAAGGGTTAGAGTTAAATGCTATAATCATGAAAGGCATATAGTCTGATAATAAGAATAAAAACACCTACTATTTGCAATATATGTTTGGTGCTGTGTTAACTGTGTTTCATCCTTACTCTCGTAAGGTATTCTATCTCCCATTCTACAGATACGAAAATTGGGCCACCAGGAGAAAAAAGGGTTAGTTTCAATCTTGCAGTAGTCAGCAGTAGAGCTGAGTTCTTCTAGCCTGGGGTCTGTTTGACTCCAAATATGCCACTTCTCAAAGAATTTACTTAAAAGATCAGTGCTTATTAAAAAATACAGCCATCTAGGGCTGCAGTTATAGCTCAGTGGTGAGTGCTCGCCTCGCATGTTCAAGGCTCTGGGTTAAACTGCAGACATCACACACGTGTGCACGCGCTCCTGAAAGTTTAGAATTTATAACTGGTAAACTGAAGAGTAATTCATTTAAGCGGAACATGTATAAATCTCTAATTAATTAACTGGCTGTTTTTTAATAGGATTGAATTTTTTCTTTATTAAAGATGCCAGAGACCTTCTGTGTAAGTATGTTTACCCATTTAAAATGTGCTGTATGTAGGCAAATTAAATCACGGCACTCATGGGAACACAGCAGGAATGAGTTTTAAGATGGTACTACCTACGATTCAGAGTTGACAATGCCTTTACCAAATCTAGTTTAAACAAAGACATTACCTTCGAGGGACATCATGGGGGTATGGAATGACAATTAGCTGGGAATTTGGAATGATGGCAGTCCATTCTTGTTTTCGTATAGACTGAAAAAAGAATTAAGAATATTTAACATTATTACATTTAAGAAGCACACAATTATTCTAAATAAATAAGGAAAAAATCTCAATTAGTTTGAGCAGTTGAAATCCTAGGTATGGATTAAGCGAAATAGTCCAAAACATGTGTAATATCCGTTGGAAAAATTTTTGGATCTTTTCAGGAAGAGACTATATGTGTGTCTTATGAGTGCATTTATCACTCAACAAATATTCACTGGACATTTATGTAGCAGGTCCTATTCAAAGTGCTGTGCACAGATGCTGCTTAGAGCTAAAGTTCAAGTTGAGGGGAGATGGACAAACTGAGTATATTATTATACTGATTTAGGTATAATATAATACATGGTAGTAAAATACATGTATTAGGTGGTGAAAATATTCAGAAGAAAAAGCAAGAAAGGGTAGGAAGTCTTGAGGTTTATGGGAGAATAAATAGAAAAAGCATGCAATGTTTTCAAATTATGACATGCTCTACACAAGCTTGGATCACCACCAATTGATTTTTTATTCCTTAAAGGGAAGAACAAATATTTAAATTACGTGAATTCAAACAGAATTGGACTCATATTATTGAATTCAAATATTTAAACAGTGATTATTAAAACAGATTCATTGTAGACAAACTAAATTTTTACTTACTTTCTCTCCAGGTGGTCGGGGAATACCAACATAAAGATGGTCAAGAAAATTTGCACTTCGACCTAAACCCAGTACATTGTATGGTAGTTGGAGAGCTAAATGCGCTGACTGGCTTAGTTGTCCAGCTAGAATAATTAAAACAAAGCAAAACAAAAAACATTCATGAAAACATTGTCCCATCAAAAATTAAAGTGTTGGGCCGGTGAGATAGCTCAGCGGCATAAGTGCCTGCCTGGCAAGTGCGAGGTCCTGAGTTCGACTCCTGGAACCCACATACGAAAAAAGGGCCGGTGATATCGCTCAGTGGCACAGGTGCCTGCTGGCGCGCGAGGTCCTGAGGTCGACCCCCGGTACCCACAAAAAAAAAAAAATTAAAATGTTAGAAATTCAGGTAACGGATATGTTCCTTAAGTTTAAAACTGTGAACTGAGTATCCAGTTCCTCAACATTAATGAGCCTGAAGCCACCCTCATAGTTTTCAGAGATCTGCTAGTAATGAATTCTGTTTTTGCTTATCTCAAAACGTCTAAGTTCATTTTTGAAAGATAGTTGCGTCAGATACAGAACTCTTGGTAGACAGTTGTTTTCCTTTCAGCACTTTCAGTGCGTTATCCGCTACTCCTCCAGTTTCTGAGGAGCTGCCAGCTGTGACTCTTAAGGGGCTCCTAACACACAGCGCGCTGCTTCTCTCTGCCTTCGCTTTCGAGAATCTCTGGTTATCGTCCGGCAGTTTGAGTGTGATGTGTTTGAGTGTGGTTCTCTAAGTACCCTACTTGGAATTTTCTGTACTATTCAAATGTGCAGATTAAAATATTTGTTGTAAAATTTGGGCGGTTCCAACTTTGTTTTTTAACAGTGCCAAAAGTTTATTTGAAAAGTGAAAGGTGAATTGGTAAGGGAGAAACTGGTTCTGCAGAGCAAACTTGGGCCGAACAAAAGAGGAAAAGAGAAAAAGAGCAAAAATGAAAGTCGACTCCGGTCTGGGCTACTGTGAAGAGTTCCGATAGCGACAATTTATTTTTTCAGATATTCCTTCTTCATCCTGTGACTCCTATTAGGAAGATGTGGGCATGCTCTTAGTTTCATCTTTTCTTGTAACTCAGAATGCATAGTTTCAATCAGTGTATATTCAAGTTTGCAGATTTGTTTGCTAGCTAGAATCTACTGCTAAGCATTGTACTGAATTTTAAAGTTTCAGTTACTGTACGTTTACCAACTCCAGAATTTTAGGGGTGGTGGTGCTGAGGATTGAACCAGGGTCTCATGCATGCTAGGCAAGTGCTGTATCACGGAACGATACCTCCAGCCCTTTATTTGCTTTCTAAAAAATTATTTCTGTATATTTGTATTCTCTATTTAGTAAGACACAGTTGTCATACACTCCTGCATTTCTTTAACCCTAGTTTCCTTTAGAGCTTTGGATACAGAATACAGATAGCTGGTTTATAGTCCCTAGTTAAAGTCCACATCTGGTCCCTTCAGGCACATTTTTTGTAGCTTTTTTTTTTTTTTTTTTAACTATAATGCATATGTAGCATACTTCCCTGTTTTTCTGAAAGTCTTGTAAGTGGACTTTTTAGATTATATGACAAATGTAGTATGCACCCCTTCCCCCTCCCCCCATGCTTTTGTTTTGTTGTTGTTGCTCTTTAGTGACTCTGTGGATTAATTGTGTAGATTCTATATTCCCTGTAGAGGCTGCCTCTACATTCTTTTTTATTTATATTTTAGGAGTTTTTTTTCCTAAGTCTGTCTTCCTGGAGGGATACCTGGGTCAACATAATTTAGTGGTCAATGGTTGGTCATAAGAGTTCCTTAAATATCTTGTCTCTGGGTCTTCTACTCTTTGTCAGGGGACTGGCGTGTGCAGATATGCTCTGAAAGTTCAGACAGTTCATAGGGTAGCCTTAGCTCTCACTTCCTGCTTGAGCAGGACCTCAAGGTCGGGCAGAAAGGCAGCTGAGTTATTTACATGATGTATTTTCCTTTCTAGGTCTTTTTCAGCTTTTTAGATCGCTAGGAATACGCTGTAGCTTTTTAAATTTGCCTATAGTGATCAGTTTTCCGGGATTTCCTTTTTATAGTTCAGCGAGGCTCTTGTTTCCTTTAATCAAAGGCTAAGGTAGTTGTGATGTGGCAGATTGCTGTTGTTTTTGGTAATGCCCAGGGATGGAACCCCCTCACCTTCCCAAAGCTTGACTCTTGAGTCAAATCAAATAGTTAATATCCTGAGAATGGAGACTTTTCCCAGGAGATACTAGTCATACAAAATATTGACAGTGCTACAGGGAAGGAGGTTATATTGGAGCTCCAAGGAGTTCAGCCCTGGCCATTGGCGATGAAGTTGCTCGCTTTTCATGGCAACGTTACCACTCTAGTGAAGAAGGGAAGCGGGATGGGAATAGCCTCAAGATTCCAGTGAGTGGCAAGGGATAAGGTGCGTCTGGCTCTGCTGTCGTATAGTGAGTCAGTAGTTTTTCTTGGATAGATAACACTTAGTTCCTTCTGTGGCTCTGGTTAACTTCCAGAGTAGTGCAATGACAGATAGGAACTGGTGGCCAGTACTCATGTTGTTTTTTTAAGAGATGGGGATGAGGGAGAGATTCATGTGGTCCTTGTACTGCCATTCTGAAATTCAATCTCTCCATACGATGATTCCCTTTTAAGGTATGTGTATTTGCTCGGTGTTCTACATGCTTAAACTGAACATTTAATTCTCAATGTTAATATATAAATATTTTAATATTCGAGGGGACTCTGCTAGACATCACTAATGTTACCCAGAAATAGGAAATTACTGGGGCCGGTGAGATGGCTCAGCGGTGTAAGCGCCTGTCTTGCAAGCGCGAGGGCCCGAGTTCGACTCCCGGATCCCACATACGAAAAAGGGGCCGGTGATATCGCTCAGCGGCACGGGTGCCTGTTGGCGTGCGAGGTCCTGAGGTCGACCCCTGGTACCCACAAAAAAAAAAAAAAAAAAAAAAAAAAGAAATAGGAAATTACTTAAAAGTATATATACTATTCTTAAATTGGGGGTTGTAAGGTCTAATGGAAAGGAACATGAATTTAGAGACAGGTATTAAAGATTGAACAATGTGGATGACATTGTAAAACGATGTAATAAATAGCATAGGCTGTAGAATCAGGCCATTCCTGAAGTTGTGCTGACTGATAATGCTAAAAGATAAGTGTCTGACACAGCACATACTCAATACATGCTAGGTGTCTATTTAACATAAAAAGTGGAATTAAAATTTAAAACATACACTGATTTCATACTGTTAGTAACTGCTGACCTAATAGACATTAAAGTATGCCTATAAACTGTCCCTATACTTATCTTACCAAAGAGCCAATTTCAAAACTGTTTTCAATTGTATTAAACACTGTAGAACGTAACTTTCAAATTAAAGCTGTATATGCAATAAAAACTTGAAATTATTAAGTAAAGTCATCTAAAACCTCAAAAATGAAGAGATTATTTCATTATTTTATTTGAGAATACTTTGTTACATACTTTTTTCACCAAGGCACTTGCATGCACAAATAAACACTTTAACATATGTTAAATATTAACAATAAGTTTAGTGTTATCTTCACTCAGTATTTTTTCATGAGCATTATTGAAACACTGACGTTTCATCAACTAAGACTAAAGGTAACTGACTGTAATACAGGGGTTCCCAACCCCTGAGCTGGCCATGGATTGGTCCCTATCTATTGCCTATTGGGAACAGCAGGAAGTACGTGGTGGGCAAGTGACTGAAGCTTCATCTACGTTTACAGCTGCTCCCCATCTCTCCACCTCCTGTCAGATCAGCAGCAGCATTAGATTCTCATAGTGCAAACTCTAGTGTGAGCTGCATACACAAGGGATCTAGGTTGTGTGCTCCTTCTTAGAATCCATTGTCGGATGCTCTCAGCTGGAGCTGAGGCAGTGATGCTAGC
This sequence comes from Erethizon dorsatum, assembly GCA_028451465.1. Classification (NCBI taxonomy): domain Eukaryota; kingdom Metazoa; phylum Chordata; class Mammalia; order Rodentia; family Erethizontidae; genus Erethizon; species Erethizon dorsatum. The sequence continues at coordinate 118,567,347 of CM051832.1, read as the reverse complement.
ACTGGGGAAAGACTGCAAATACAGATTAACATTGAGAGGTCTGACTATACAGAGACCATAATAGAGCAGTTGCTTGTGGATTCATATCAAAACCCTGTCAGTGAGTAGCAAGTGATAAGGTGCATCTAGTGTAAGGCTTTATAGTGGCAAGTTAGTTGATGGAGTTCAATTGCACAGCTGCATCTGGTGGCAGGCTGTAAGTCAGAATCTGAGACTTATTTTAGTCTGTGTGTGGTCCACCCATTATTTAACCACTTATACCCAAACTCTTTCCCATGTTGCACACTTGTCTTCAGTGATAGTTTTGGCAAGTCCACAAGCTAACCCTAGCCAAAGAGAGGGAAAAACAAACATCACTGGAGAGATTCTTTGCAAAGGAGAAGTACCCCATGAGGAGACAGCGGAAGACTCTAAGCCAACAAAAACAAAGGTAGTTGAACAGAAAATAACAAGAGTCCTACTTAAATTAGGGGTTCACTGCAACAGCCTTTGTATAATATGTAGCTCCCCAACCAAGCCATGAAACCTTCAAAACTGCTTTGTCACATGGAGAACAAACACCTTGCATTAAAGGACAAGCCTTTATAGTTTTTCAAAAGAAAAACAATGTGAAAGTGAAGAACAGATGCAATTATTGGAGATCACCAGTTCATCAAATGTGTCTGCACTGACAGCATCATTCTTAGTGACTAACCTCACTGCTAAAGCTAAAAGTCCTTCACTAATGAATAGTCGGTCTTGCCTGCTGCTAAGGACATTTTGTCATGAACTTTTAGGACAGGCTGCAGTTCAAAAGGTGTACTTGTACCAACTTCCTACAAGGAATGTAATCATTATATACTGCAAACATATAGTGATAAAAAATAAAAATTGAAAAAAGTGGCACATATTCCTCTTTTGACTCTCACCATAAGTAGACAAATTGATGAAATAGTAGAAGATATTGAGGCACAACTGTGAGAGAGGTCACTGTGACAGGCAATCCAGGTCGTTAGTCTACTGATGTTGACATAAGGCAACAATGCATTTATGTGCTACATTTTTCAGGAGGATGTGCACAAGGATATGTTATGTGCACTTTTGCTGCCAAGCAGTATCACAGCTGCAGAGCTATTCAAGAGAACGATCACACATCAGGAAAACGGGACTGGTCATTTTGTGCAGAATATGCGCAGACAGCTGCCATGACTGGACAGCTTTCTGGTTTCACTACCAAGGTCAGAGAGATCCCTTTCGAATGTGAGTCTGCACTGTGTCTTCCACAGAGAAATGGTGGTAAGCTGAAGAATGACGTGATTAAATTACCATCCACAGTAAAGCACACGCCTTCTTAACTCGCATCTGTTTGCGCAGCTCTGAGGAGAGGGACACAGAGCATACATCTCCTATGGCGCTAACCCCAGATTTCCAAAGGTCGCGGCCAGAGTTTCTGAGTTACAGGAACTGTTCCAGAGCTCTTGTGGAAAACAGTCACCACTGGCGGCATATTCCAGTGACACAGAATGAGTCACTAACTTATTTACTTGTGTGACATATTCAACTTGATCAATTCATTCAATCTGTCACTTCAGGGAGGAATGACAACTATGTTCAAGTTGACAGATAAAGTGACTGCATTCAAAGACAAACTGCAACTATAGAGTGATGAGTGAACAGTGGGTTTTTGACACGTTTCAAACATTAGCAGAGATTTTGGAGGAGACTGAGCCAGGACATCGGATCACCAATCTCAGCTTTCAAAAGAGCTTGAGCATTACTTCCTCACCTTTCACTGTTACAAAGAACACCTCTGTGTCACATCAGTGAAACACACATCTCAGTCTATTCATTTTTCTTTAAATTGAGGTGGAATTCACATCACAGCCTTTTAAAGTGTAAAATTAGATAGCCTTTACTGTATTCACAGTGCTTTGTAACTGCCAGCTCTCTAATTCCAACTTTTCATCATCCCATTAACATTCCCTCTTACATATTAAGTAATCACTCCCCAGTCTTCCTTCCCAGATAATGCTTAATCTGCTTTCAGCACTATGGATTTGTCTATTCTAGCTACATTATATAAAATGAATAATACAACATATAGCTGTTTCTGCCTGGTTTCTTTCACTTAGCATAACATTTTAAAAATAAATTTTAGCAAGTATTAGTACATTCCTTTTTATGGTTGAATGATATTCCATTTTCTCTATCCATCCTGAAATTTTATCTTTCTTGGTAGGTGAAAATATGTGTGGTGTTTCTCAGTTAAAAGAGCACTGAATTTTTTTCCCTGCAAGGTTTTAAACCAGAAGGAATTTTCTTTCTTTTTTTTTTTGAGACAGGGTCTTGCTATGCAGTTCAGGCTGACCTTGAATTCACTGTGTAGCTGAGGCTGGCCTCGAGCCCACAGCTACCCTCCTGCCTCCGCCTCCCGAGTGTGGGGATTACAGGCGTGCGCCATGACACCTGGCTAAAAGATTTTCATTCAACAGTATGAACTACACTCCTCTGGTACCACCCCATCTTCAGAAAAAGTAGTAGCTGCATAAAAATGAAATAAAAAGCTACGCTGAAATAACCAATGTTCTGTGTAACTTTGAAAAAGAAAAGTGTCTCGGGAAGTAATCTTCAACTGATAGCTCTGAAATAATTCAATATTGACACCAAAATGGAGGCAGAGACCACCAGAGGATGAAGCTTAAAAATCAGACAAAACACATTCTGCTGTGAATAAAAAGACAAGTGACAGGCATTGAATGCTTATATCAAAACCTATAGCAGGTATTTTTTGTACATTATTTCAGTATTAATAATTGCATGAGGGTAGGTACTACTATTATCTATTTATCAGAAAATTGAGAGGTTAAATAATTTGATTAAAAACACATAGCTGCTATGTGGTGGAGTTGGGAATTCATCGGCCTAATTCCGAATCCTACGCTCTCTATCACCAGAGATCCTGTCTTCAATCAAAAAAGAAGTGTAATATTTGTCTTACTGCTCTATAAAAAGGACTTATGATACAAACTTTTCCAATGCTAACTGTTTCTTTCTTTGTAATATTTGTGGGGTCCTATGATGTGATCTGGGAATCTGTAAGATGTTATGCCCAGTTAAGGGTTCCAATTAACATGGCACTTGCTGCTGTTTGCAAATCTGGACTGATGGGCTATTATTCATTGTTGTTGTGTTTGAACTCATTAAGTATATCCTAGGCTTTGTGATTTTCCTATTCTATACCCAAAGAATGGGCTATTAGGGCAATCCTTCTGGGGGATGAAGCTGATTAATCCTGTGGATGTTTCATGAAGGGCATCAATTTGCTGAGGAAGTTTTTAACCCAGTGATACAGCCCTGAGAAATGGGATTATGAAAAAGCGTGTGGACAGGGACTAGCCCTTGACCTACATTAGAAGAGGCTCAGATCAGCCAGCTGATTTCAGATGGTTACAAGGGTTATATCTGGCAGTGTGAAAATTTCAGGACTGTTCTTACTGATAGTAGGGGGATGCTAAGAGAGATACTATGTTTTTGTGCCATGTGGTATGACTGCTAAATTACATTTTCCTGTAATAAAACAACTGGTCGGGGACAATGTTTCTTGGTGAGGAGAATTTGTAATTTTGAAAATGATAAATAACATGAACAATAAAGGTTAAGAAAAATGAGAACACTCTGAAAGAAAAATATTATATTCACAGATAGTTTTAATATTAAATCCATTTTCTTACACAGGGACTCTTACAAATGACTTGGCCAGTAGTGTTTCCTCTTGCTAACGGGCATGTACCTCTTCTTTGACGGCGTGCTTCTATTTTCTAGCTGCCTAAAGGAATCATGCTTTCGTTCCATGGTCACATCTGCCTCAAGCTTTTCAAGAGTTAGGGGCAGATGCTCTCTTAATCAGTGTGCTCTTGGCTCGCTGGGTGACCCATCTGTGCCCCTTCCTTCTGGGAGATACACAGGGTGGGAAAGGAGACTAACTTCCACATACTGGTGTATTTGTTTTCTCATACTAGAGTCAGAATAAAAAGATTCTATTAAAATCAATGGTTCGAGTCTTTTTTTTTTTTTTTTTTTTTGTGGGTACCGGGGGGTCGACCTCAGGACCTTGCGCGCCAGCAGGCGCCCGTGCCACTGAGCGATATCACCGGCCCCTTTTTCGTATGTGGGATCCGGGAGTCGAACTCGGGCCCTCGCGCTTGCCGGGCAGGCGCTTAAGCCGCTGAGCCATCTCACCGGCCCTCGAGTCTTTTTGATAAAAGATAAAATTAAAAATCATTTGCTTTCCTTTGCTACTAGTCTGTTTTAATTGCTAACAGGTAGATTTCTGATATGTGTGTTAAAATATTCCTGGCCATAATACTTATCGTGATCTCTTGTTCCTAAATGCCAATTTAGGGTAATAATTTGTTAATGTGATGAGGCTCAGTATAAATGTACATCAAATCAGATATTCTAGCTAGAAAAATGTCTAGCAATTAAATTAGTGTTTAAGGTGTACTCTGGCAGTGCAATTCTTTCTTTGATATTTTACAGTAATTTTAAATTGTTCCATGTTTCATTTGACACACAAACTTTACAGAAAAGAATCTGTTAGATGCTGCATATATGTGTTCTAATTATATGGGGATTGATTAAAAAATCTAAGGTGATTTTAGTGACTTATCAACATATATGATGTGACACTCAATGCCCTGAGTCTTGTGGGTGACACAGAATATCACGGTTGTTAACACTGAGATGATTTCAGTAATATACCAGTGACTGCTAATTAAAAAAAAATCAACTAAGCTAGAATAGTGGCCAAGAAAGCAAGTGATAAAATGTTTTTTTTAGTTGGATGTGAGGGTGTACACTAGTAATCCCAGTTACTGTGGGAGGCTGAGGCAGGACCACAAGTTTGAGGCCAGCCTGGGCAATTTATTAAGAGTATCGAGGAGAAAAAAAAAAATCAGGGCTGGGGATATAGTTTAGTGGCAGAGTGCATGCTCAGCAGGCATAAGCAGCTGGGTTTAATCTCTAATACCACAAAACCCAAAACCAAAACAAACCAAAAAAGTGATGACTTTTAATACTGAAACTTATTAATCACATTTAGTCAGCTAAGGGAGATTTCTACATGAAAATTTCTATATGTAAAACGCAGAATGTAATTGTCAAAAGGCCATCTGTTGTCAACAGGCACAACGTTATCACCGTACGGCACCATCTTACAATGAGATTCCAGAGATCAGTAGCGGGGAGAAAGAAAAGAGGACAGAACAGATTCGGAAGAAGCCAGTTTTCACTGAGAATAAAAATATTGGCATTTAGTTTTAAAGTTTGGACGCTTTTTAGGCTCTAGTCACTTGACATTTAAACATTTGCTAAATCATACAGCTTATCCTCTTATTTTTCTTTTTTAAAATTCAAAAAATGGTCTACTTTGTGGTAAATCTTTCAGTGGGTTATATAATTAAGGCACGTGATTTAACTTGGACTTTGGGAAAACCTAGTTTCTGATGTATGTGGATATACCCCAATCTCTTACTAAGTTTATATCTAATTGGTTTGCTTATTCTATGATGCTAAGTATCTGCCATAAATCAGGCATTGTATTCAAGAGAGGAACATCCTAATTAATCTGGGATAAAATTACAAATCTAAAACCTGTTAATTTAATAATAAATAATGCTGTTTTTTAAGCAGGCTACATAGTGATCAGCTTAAGAACAAGAAAGAATGGGCCGGTGAGATGGCTCAGCGGCGTAAGCGCCTGCCTGGCAAGCGCGAGGGCCCGAGTTCGACTCCCGGAACCCACATACGAAAAAAGGGTCTGGTGATATCGCTCAGCGGCACGGGCGCCTGCTGGCGCGCGAGGTCCTGAGGTCGACCCCCCGGTACCCACAAAAAAAAAAAAAAAAAAAAAAAAAAAAAAAGAACAAGAAAGAAGCTGTCCTCAAAGAAAGGCAAATCCATGAAAAGAAGATGATCAACACCTTTTAAAAGTTCATGGTGGCACTGGGTGGTCTCGAATTGGCTCGGAAAGATGCTAAAAATTCTAAGTGAGCAGTATATGAGGAGCTGGTGAGGCTGTATACAAAAATGCTAAATCCATAGATTTCAGAAGTTAGGATTGTAATTACTTATGTTAAACTTCTTTTTTTTTTTTTTTTGTGGGTACCAGGGGTCGACTTCGGGACCTCGCACGCCAGCAGGCACCCTTTTTTTCATATGTGGGTTCTGGGAGTTGAACTCAGGCCCTTGTGCTTGCCAGGCAAGCGCTTACGCCGCTGAGCCATCTCACCGGCCCAATGTTAAACTTCTTTAAACAATAATTGGCCTCTTTTCCTGTGAGTCAATATGTGGCTTATAGCAAAGAACAATGGAATCCACTGATATTGTTATTCTTTTGGAATATTTTATATTACCTGAACTCAGCTTCCAGATAACTAAATGGATGAAGTGATTAAATACTGGTAGAGCCTCCTACTAGACTGAAAGTAGCTCCATTCAAAGAGGTGCTTAGATGCTGCTATTCTCAGGGCATAACACAGTGGCTGGCACGTAACAGGTACTTAATAGATGTCTGATGTACTGAATGGATGGTTTGGTAGGAAATAACAGGTATAATTTGTACAACTGTTTAACTTTAGTTTTCCCTAAGGTCTTACAAGATGCTGGGTCAGTGATTACTGGTAAAGACATCTATATGGCCTTTGAAAAACAACATGACCCTAGCTTAAATACCGAGGCTTGAACAAATGTGTAGGGAACACAGAAGAATAGTGACACAATATTATGGAAAACAGACTTGAGTGCCAAGAATGTGTATTCTAACACTGCTTTGTTTGATCTTTAGTAAGTCCCTTGACCTCCTTAAACCTTAATATACTTGTGTGTGCTTTCATTCATCTAAAGACTTCCTGAATGCAGTATATGCCTTCGACACAGAGATGAAAGACGCATCTCTGGCCTGAAGATGCATACGAGTGTATCAACAGAAAAACCTAACTGCATGTCTGAACGCTTCCTCCTCTGTAAAATTAGGATAACAATACCACGGAGGCAATCAGAACAACAGAACTTTTTCTTTTTCTTTTCTTTTTTTTTTTTTTTTTTTTGAGACAGGGTCTCTCTTTTTAGTTCATGCTGACCTTGAACTCACTATGTAGCGCAGACTGGCCTAGAACTTGCAGTGATCCTACTGCCTCAGCCTCTGGAGTGCTGGGATTACAGGCATGCGCCACCATGCCCAGCTAACAGTAGTACTTTTAATGTATACAGGAATACTTTGTAAAATGTAAAGCATTATGTAAATGTTAGCTATTTTATTATATGATCATTCCTCAGGTTTTCTAGTTTTCTTTGATCGAGTTTCAAGTTGATGTTAGTTACTGAAAAGCAGTGTAACGATGAACAATTTTTAATGCAGCTTTTCTAAGAGGCTTGTTGGCCTGGTTTAAGATGTGCTGTCCACCTGCTTCCCAGCTATAATTTAGAAGGGGAGTAGTTTTTTGGTCTTTTTTGTTAAATGGAAATTCACATGCCATAAAACTCAATGTATAAAATTAGTGGCTTTTAGTATATTCACAATTGCCCAACTGTCACCAATAATTCCAGAATATTTTCATCATCAGAAAGAGAAGCCCCATAGCCGCCGTGGCTACCTCTGGACCTTTCATGTCAGTGCGGCTGCGCAGCGTGTGGCTTCTTCACCTGGAAATATCTAACACTCGTTGCATTGTAGTCTCATGTGGCTATGGTTGAGTAATATTCCACTGCAAGGATACTCAATAAATGGACATTTGATTACTTTCCACTTTTTGGCTATTATAAATAATGCTACTATAAAAATTCATACGTGTTTTTATGTAGACATGGTTTCATTTCTCTTGGGAATATACTTAGGAGTGGAATTAGTGGGTCCTATGGTAAATTTATATTTAATTTTTTGAGGAACTGAGTAGTTTGATTTCGGTAACTGCTTTTCTATAGTTTAATACACATAAGCATCTAATGAAGGAATCGTAAAAAGCCACTGCCAATGTATGTAAATATTGCTAGGGGAAACAATAAAAGAAATCCACAGCTCTCATAAAACCAAATTGCATTAGGTATTATTGCCAGTGGCATTCCAAATTAATGGTCAGCGTCCCTTTTGAGTTGCATTAGGAAGGTAAACTTTTCTGAGGTTATGTGCATTTATGTTGCAGTTGTCATTCTCTGATTAAAACAAAACAAAACAAAACAAAAAGCAAAACAGAACAGAACTCTGGTTTCCAAGGTGAATAATGTCTTATAAATGAACTAAATGGGAAAGCTTAGCTTATACCCATGTGCACTTTATTTTCCATGTAGGGGATCTGTACTTCTGTTTGAGGCGAACCAGTGGTCATTCTGCTATAATGGGACTTTTCCGGAAGCAACAAAAAAGGCAAAGGAGTAAAATGGCTTAATTTTGAGACAGGGATAAAAATGTTTAACTATTTTACCAACCAAAGATGATTTTTTTTTTTTAAGTCTCAAATTGAAAGCCAGGTTATTTTTACCAAAACATGTGCTTTTAAAATAAGGTTCATTAGACGAGGGAGATTTTACACATTACTCAGCTTGGACAGACCTGGAGGCAATTACTAGCTATCAGTAGACACAGAACATAAAAATACTTCATCACTCTTCCTCGTGCAAAGGCACTGCTTCCACACGTACCTTCCTTCTAGAGGGCATGGTTAAAGTTGTATCGGGAAACACATTCTTTTAAACTCTTTTTTTTTTTTTTTGTGGGTACCGGGGGGTCGACCTCAGGACCTCGTGCGACAGCAGACGCCCGTGCCACTGAGCGATATCACCGGCCCCTTTTTCGTATGTGGGTTCCGGGAGTTGAACTCAGACCCTCACGCTTGCAAGGCAGGCGCTTACACCACTGAGCCATCTCACCGGCCCTAAACTCTTAACTTCTTACCTTCTGCTTCTTTACCTTTCTTCCCCTTTCCTAATCATTTGAGTCTGAACTGCCCCTTTTAATCAATGTTGATACTTCTAGCTTTGTAAATTCTTTTGTGCCTGGCTTGAAAAAAAGTGGAAGACATTCTTCTTCACAATTATTTAACAAACTAAGCCAAAATTTACTGGCTTTCACTATACCCTTTTTCTTTCTCAGGCTTTGGTGCACTGGGTGGGCAGTTCTGACTGGGCCCACTCAGGGGGCCACCTGGCAGGTGGATTAGCGGGGCGGATGGCGGGGTGGGCTTCTTCGCGTACAGTTTCAGGGCAGCACGCTGTGCGGCAGGTCCCAAGGTGTTCAGGGCCTGTCAAGGCTCCTTAGCCAAGACAGAGTCAATGCTGGAGGGAATAATTAAGGTATGGACTGGGGAGAGGAGATATTAGTGCAGCATTTTTAAACCTGAATGTTCATTAAGGAGAAACTGTCTTTGTTGATTTTTGTTTGTTTTTGTTTTTTAGACTGGGGCTCACTGTGATGTCCAGGCTGGCTCAGACTCCTGGACTCAAGTCATCCTCTTGCCTCAGCTTTCTGAATAGCAGGGGCCACAGGTGCAGGCCACCATGCACACCTAAAACTGTATTTTTAATTTGTTTTTCTCTTTTCAGTTTGAGAACTTTCAATTGGCATCTATTGAGCTTGCTGATTCTTTCCTTGGCCACGTCTAAGCTACTGATGAGCCTATCAAAGGCACTCCTTTCTATTATAGTGTTTTTGACTTCTAGCATTTCTTTTTCCCATTATAGCCCTTGGCATACTAATCACAGTTATTTTAAATTTCCAGTCTTACAATATCAAAGTCTCTGCCATAACTGAGTCTGGTTCTGATGCTTGCTTTGTCTACGCAGACTGTGTTTGTTTTTGCCTTTTAGCATGTCTTGCAATTTTCTGTTGAAACCTGGATATGATATATGGAGTAAAAGGAACTGCAGTAAAGGGATCTTTAGCATGAGGTTTTATGTTAAGCCACAAGTTAGGCTGCATTTACTGGTTGCTGTAGCTATGTGTCAGAGGCCGAGGTATCCTCCAATTCTGTTTTTATCTCCTCTATAGTCTTTGGGTTCCTTTAGAGATTCCTTTTGAAATAGGACCTGAAAGGCGCTGAGGGTGTAGCTCAGTGGTAGAGTGCTTGTGGCCCAAGTTAAACTCAGGTAGTGAAGTCTGTGTGTGTGTGTGTGTGTTTTGTATTACTGGGTATTGAACACAGGGGCATTCTACCGCTGAACTACCAGCCCTTTTTATTTTTTATTTTGAGATAAGGCCTTGGTGAGTTGCCCAGGCTAGACTGCTGGAACTTGCAATTCTGCCTCAGCCTCTTGGGTAGCTGGGGTTATAGGTGTGCATTATTTCCCCCTCTTTCTTCTGTGGTACGGGGGATCAGATCCAGGGTCTTTTGAGCATGACAGGCAAGCGCTCTACCACAGAGCTCCACCTCAGCCCTCCTGATTTCCTGTGCTCCCTTTATTAGGCTGCAGACTAACGGATATTGTGGTAAACTGTAGGGCAAGGGTTGGTGTTTTACAGTCCTCTATCAGGTCTCAGTCCTGTTGTCCCAGTCCCTTCCTGCCCTCTTAGATGAGACAGAAAGGCTAGGGGGGGTGGAGTTGGGAATTTCACTTCTCCCAAGTCCATCAGACTCTGGTAAAACCCCAGTAGGATCAGCTTTGGTAAAACAGTTTCTGTTCAGGTCAGAACAGAAGAATAAAGTAGTAGCTCTGGGAGTGTTCTTTACAACGCATGCTTCCCTCCCACTAGACACATACAGAAGCACGAGGGGACTATTTCTTAGGTAGTGACCCAGAGGACATGCTAGGCTCCTGGAGGTAAGGCTCATAACAAGATGTGGGGTCCCAGGGGTACTGGCTCCCAAGCAGGTCTCCAGCGGTGAGTCTGTTACCCCAGAAGAGGGCCACACATTTGCTGGTTCCAGCAGTGGCCTCTGCTCCCAGGGACCTGTCATTCTCTGTGCTTGCTTTACTTCCTAGTTTTGAGGCAGTGGGTTGCCCTTGTCTTCCTTCTCGATGTAGATCTAAGTAGAGTTGTTGATTTTCAGTTTGTTCATCCCCCTCCCCCATTCTTTCCTTTTGAACATGATTCAAGAAATGGGCACCCATGCCCATTTGAGATTGTTTATTGATTTCTTTAGTATGATGCACACCTGTATTCCCAGCACTCTGGGAGGCTGAGGCAGGAGGACTACAAGTTTGAGCCCAGGCGGGGCAACCTAGAGACTTAGACCCTGCCACAAAAAGAGACTAGGGATGTAGCTCAGTGCAAAGGCCCTGGGTTTAATCCCCAGTAAGGCCAAAGGAAGAAAAAAAAAAAAAAAGGTAAAATCCGAAACAAACTAAAAAAAAAAATCTTTTCATTAACTCTCTGTAAATACATATAATAAAGTAAAATTTACTATAATGGCTAGTAAATGCTTATCTTTTTTTTTTTTTTTTTTTTTTTTTAATGTGGGTACCGGAAGTCAAACTCAGGACCTTGTGCTTGGCCAGGCAGGTGCTTATGCCACTGAGCTATCTCACCAGCCCTTAAATGCTTATCTTTAAATGTTCTAAATTATCTTTAGAATAAATATTTTTTATAAAGAACAATTAATACATGATTTCAGGCCATTTGCCAAGTTATGGAAAAATACTAGAATAACTAAATGAAACTAAAGTGGGAATATCTGAAAGTTTTTCCTCAATGAAATTAAGAAAATAAAAATAAGATACTCAGGGGCTGAGGCATAGTTCAGTGGTACAAGGTTTACTCAGCAAATGTGAGGTCCTGGCTTTGATCCCCAACATTGCACAAAAGAAAAAAGCCAAGGATGTAGCTTTTGTATGTACTATGAATTTAAAAGCCATTACAAGATTTTTGTTTGTTGAGAAATTTTTTTATTATTCTAACAGTTATAATTCCTATTATTTTGATTTTGCTAATGGTAAATCTACTTTTCTTCTTGTCCATACACATTAATCCATTCTTTATAAAGTGTAATTTGATAAGTCCTGTCCACAGTGGTCTCTTCCTTCTTTGAATTCCTATTGCCCTATTATTGCCACTAATTTGACATTTATTGCTCTATGATTCCTATTTAAGAAGTTATTTTAAAATGTAAATTTGTAGCTCCAAATATATAAAGCTTTTGATGGCAGTGACCTCACCTTAGTATGTTTGAATATTCATACTACTGTGAATAGTCCATGCTTAGTTATTCAGGAAAGCGAGGCTGAGAAGGACACCGTATTTCTAGGAAGTGTTTTGTGCCCTGGACGTGTCAGCGTTACACAGAGGCTACTGAGCAGTAAAGTCAGTCACCCTTTAGAAAGCTGTTAGTCTGGTAAATCTTTTGTTAGTGGTTGGTTTTGTTATTTATTTTTCCTTGTTTTTTCCTCTGTAAACTGCAGACTTTTTTTTTTTTTTTTTTTTTTTTGTGGGTACCGGGGGGACGACCTCAGGACCTCGCGCGCCAACAGGCGCCCGTGCCGCTGAGCGATATCACCGGCCCCTTTTTCGTATGTGGGATCCGGGAGTCGAACTCGGGCCCTCGCGCTTGCAAGGCAGGCGCCTATGCCGCTGAGCCATCTCACCGGCCCTAAACTGCAGACTTTTGAGGGTAATAAATGTATTTCATACTTTTCTTTCATATATATCTAGGATTACAGTTTGTACTTAATTGATGCTCAAGACTTTTTGAATAATAATTAAAAAATGAATCTTTAGTGCTGGGGGTTTATCTCAGTGGTAGAGTAATTGCTTAGTATGTGTAAGGCTCTGGTTTGATCCTCAGCACTGCAAAAGAAAACGAGACAATACAAAACACCTTCATAGAGTAGCATGGAGTAGCCCACGGTCCCTTAGAATTTATAGTCTGTGCACCCCTTCCCACCGGAGACGTGCACATCATAAATGATTCTAATGCCCTTGAACTTTTCACTTGTCAGTTTTCTGTTAGGCTTAATCATTTCTATGTATTCTCATCCTTTTTCTTATTGCTTGTTCCTACTTATTTTGTAGATTTGTTCTTATGTTTCTTTCCCTTTTATTACTATCCCTTACTTTATGTGACCTCCTCTCTTCTTCAGTTTTCTTAAATGTTACAAAGTCACTAATCCTTGAAAACATACTGAGCTTTTAGTACACTATTGTTTCACAGGAAGAGGTCATTACAGAAAGCTGGTGGGACGGAGGTGTGTGTGGGACTGGGGACTGAAACCAGGAACTTTACACTGAGCTCCATTCCCAACCTTTATTTTGTGACAGAATCTTGCTAAGTTGCTAATTGCCCAGGCTGGGCTTGAGCTTGTGATCCTCCTGCTTAAGCCTTCCGGGGTGCTGGAATTACAGGTGTGCCCCACCACACCCAGCTGGGAAGGAGACTCTATTGTCATTTCCAGGGGAAGTGACAATTTTAATAAAAGTGCATTCCCAGTTTCCCCTTCTCATCTCTTACAGCACTGCTGTCACTCATATTACTTATCCATATGCCACAATCACTTAGTACAGTTATTATTACTTGGTTATTTTTCAGATCAACGAAGAATAAGTAAAATAAGAGATCTTTATCTCCATTTATTCCTCACCAGTGCTCTTCCTTTCCTAAGCAAGTATGAATATCTGCCCCATCAATTTATTACTGGAGTTTTAGGGTGAAAGCCCAGGCTCCAGGGGTCCCAACACACCAGGCTTGTTCATTCATCCCAAAATGCCAATCAAGGACACTAGCAGTGGTGAAGGGCAGGAAAGGAGATTTAGTCAGCATGGCCCTGCCAGGAAGAGAGACCAAGAGGTTCAAGACCTCTCTTTGAAGGGCTAACAGAAATCTTGGGGTTTTAAACAAATGGGAAACAAAGGCAAGCGTTGGGGGTTTGCATAGCTGGTAGGACAGGTAATTCTGGTCAAGCTGGGGTCTGGCTGATCTCAGCTCAGGGGCGGCTCTACATGGTTCTGGGAGACCCATCACGGTTGGAGTGGACACGTCAATTCCCACACTGAGATGGAAGTTCCTGTCCTGGGTAATTGCCTCATCGCGGGGTGGTCTGAGAGGCTCTGCTTGAGGTGAATGCAGTTAGGACAGTGACTGGAGACATTTAGGCTGCACTCCAGGGAGTCTAGAACTGGACATGATAAAAGCTGGTAACTGGGTGTTACCTCAAAATTACTCTTCCTCAGTCTTTAAGGTGGATGAGATAGGCTAGGTAAATTTAGAGCTAATAAACTTTGTGTTACAGACACTGTTTAAAGATTAACATCCCTACATGCAGAGCTGAGCTGGGATCTCACCCAGTCTTAAATTAATAAAGGTTCATTCTGCTTTTAGTTTCGTATTGGCCCAGCCTCCAAGTCCCTGTTTCCATATTCTTTCTCCCTGAAGAACGTCTTTTAACATTTTTAAGGGGTCAGATCTGCTACTGATGAATTCCCTCAGTTTTTGTTCATGTCTTTGTTTTTCTCCCTCCTTTTTAAAAGATAATTTTGCTGGTCACAGAAGTTTGGTGGTTTTTTTCTTTTAGCACCTCAACACTTTAAATATTTCACTTTAATCTTTTTGCTTGCATAGTTCTGTGCTGCAACAGGTTTTTCCCTTCTGGCTTATTTCAAAAATTTTTTGTCTTTGCTTTATTTCAGTTAGAATATGATATGCCTAGCTGTAGTTTTTTGGTATTTACCTTGTGTGGTTTTTTTCTGAGGTATCTTGGATCTGTGGTTTGGAATATGTCATTACTTTTGGAAAATTCTTAGCCATTAATTACTTCAAATACAGTGGCACCTCGGTTTACAAACTTAATTTGGTTTATGATTTTGTGGAAGATGGCTGTGTTTGTGTTTGTGTGGGGAAGACTGCTGAGGTTGTGTTTGTCACCCAATGTGGCATTTGCAAACAGATGCAAAATTTTGCCAAATGCTTTGTTTGTGAACTGAATTGTTTGCAAACAGAGGTGTTCGTGAACTGAGGCAGTACTACACTTTTGCTCTCATTTCTGATTATAGATAGGTAACTTAGACATGAGATATTCCTGAGATACTCTGATTATACATATTTCTCACATGTAGGAATCGCCCCACAGTGTTTGGATGCTCTTTTTTAGTCTTCCTATTCTTTCATCTTTGCTTTTAGTTTGGAGGGTTACACTGACGTGAATTCAATAGCAACATTCTTCCCTTGGCCATGTCCAGTCTGCTGATCAAGTTCTTCATTTACGTTACAGTCCTTTTGATTTCTGGCATTTCTTTTTGATTCTTTTTTAGAAGGTCTATCTCTCTGTCTGCATTATTTCTCTGTTCATAAATGTTCATTTTTCTAATACAATATATTTATCATATTAATCATGGTCGTTGTAAAAATTTCTGTCTGACAATTTCAAAGCCTGACAATCTGAGTTTGGTTTTGATGTTTGCTTTGTTCAGAATGTATGTTTGATTGTTTTGTAACTTTCAATTGAGAGCCAGATATGATGCGGTGAATATGATTTATTAAAGGGAGAGAAATAAACAGAGCTTTAGTGTGAGGTTTTATGTTAATCTGACTGGGATTTGGGCTGTGTTCAGTTTTTCTGTAGCTGTAGGTGCCAGAGCCTTCAAATTCCTTTCCTGTCTCTGTTTTTGTCTCTTGTTATTTTGGACCTCATTAAAAACTTAAGAGTCTACACTTACAGTTTATTCTGCGGTAATCTGCTACTACCGCATGAAGTCCTGTTGTACCATGGTGTGGCTGTAAGATGTCGACGGGAAGTATTGTGTAACGTTATGACTTTAGCAGGCTCGTGTTCCTGTGCTGAGAGAGTCAGAGTGTCTCCCAGCATTCATCCCACCCCGCAACTCACCCCAGGTGAGACGGGGAGGCTGGGCGGCTGGGTCAAGTAGACGCCGTTAGTCCAGTGAAGGTTCTGCCCCGGAGGATATGCTTTTTATATGGATAAAGCTCCGGGCATACTTCAACATGGTCACTTCCCACCCTGCGCCAGAAGCCTGGGGGGATCTTCTTTTGGATCCATCATGAGAATCTGGTCGTTCCCAGAGGTAAAACCCATGACAGGGCAACAGCCACTTTTAATAAATACAGGACAAAATAATTTTCTCTGGTTTTTACTTCTAGATATTTGCCCCACTGATTTTGTATGTTGAGTGAGGGAAAGTCAAGATATAATAAGCTCTATAGAATAATTTCTTATTATAGAGCTTAGATATGGCATTGAAGAAAATTCAAAATATTGGTTTTGTCACAATCAATCAAGTCTTAATATCAGCTATCAACCATGAAACACTCTTATTTTTCTACATGTTTGCTTGAAATAGTTTCAGGATAAGTAACTTGAACTCAAATTTTAGTCTCCAGATTTACTAGTGTATTAGAATGCTGTAACAAAGCACTTGGAAGTTTCACACTGAAATAAACAGCACTGCAAATCCAGGCAAGGGGCGTACTGTATTGGTCAGTAGTACATTTCTACACAGTAGAGATTAAAACTCAGGGAAGTCATTCTGTGATGTTTCCTTCCCTTGCCCCTCTGCCCCACACCAGGAGAATGATACACTATAAACAATAAAAGTGAGGACTACAGTGGTGAGGGACAGCATATTTACTTCCCACCCCCCTCCTTTGCTGCGCTACTGTTTGAACCCAGTGCCTTCCCGCTGACCTACATCCTCGCGTTCGTTTTAGTTTTTATTTTCAGACAAAGCCTCACTAGGTTACCAGGTTGCATAGGCTTGAACTTGTGATCCTCCCGGCTCAGTTGCCCAGAATGCCTACTGTGTATTCTTAAATGTCACTACACCTGGCATAAAAACTTTCAATTATGGGAATATAGAGAAGCTGAATGAGGCACAGGTCATTTAGATTAGTGGCTTTTAATTATCTATAAACCTTCATTAAGAGAAAAAGAAAAAAAATACACTTGAAACATTGGGTATTTTTTAGTTATAAAACAGGTAAAACACTTGAAGCCATAAGTGTATGAGAGGATTTTCTAAACAGAACTTCAAATGCACAAGAAGTAACAGCAAGAATCCACAAACGAGATTATATCAGACTAAAAAACTTCTGTATGGCAGAAGAGTCAATTAATAGAGTGAAGACACAACGTACAGAATGGGAAAAAATTTTTGCCAGCTACTCTTCAGACAGAGGACTAATATCTAGAATATATAAAGAACTCAAAAAAATAAAATAGACCACCTAAAATTAAAGACCCAGTCAAGAAATGTGCAAGAGAAATGAAGAGGCACTTCACAGAGGAAGATATACAAATGGTCAACAAATACATGAAAAAATGTTCAGTATCTCTGGCCAGTAGAGAAAAACAAATTAAAACGACTCTAAGATTGCATCTTACTCCAGAAAGAATGGCAATCATCGAGAAGTCAAAGAATAACAAATGCTGGTGAGGTTGTGGTGAAAAAGGAACCCTCCTTCATTGCTAGTGGGAATGCAAACTAGTACAACCATTATGGAAATCAGTATAGAGGTTTCTCAAAGAACTAAAATTAGAAATTCCATAAGACCCAGCTATGCCCCTGCTAGGGAAGCTTAAGACATCATACTACATGGATCCATGCATACCAGTGTTTACAGCAGCACAATTCATACAAGCTAAATCCTGGAAACAGACTGTATACCCATCAGCAGACAACTGGATAAAGAAAATATCCTATCTACATATAAAGGAATACTACTCAGCTATTAAGAAGGAAAATTTGAGACATTTGTAGGAAAATGGATACACCTGGAAAATATAATGTTGAGTGAACTAAACCAGACACACAAACTTAAATACTGTATGGTATCTCTCATTTGGGTGAGGCAAAGTACGGAATAATAAAGGAAGGATAGAAGGAGAGGAAGGAATGATCTCTTGCAGACAGGAAGGGGTCCAAGGGATCAAGGGTGAGGGGGGAGGGGGAAGGGGATGGAGAAATAAGTAGAATAAAGACAAGCCATGTACAGGAGCCTAATAACCTCAATGAATGTAAATATTATATGCCATAAACATGAACTAAGTTTAGTAATATCAAAAAGAATGAAAAGGGAAGAAGGGGAATTAGGGGAGAAGGGAGGGAGGGGGAAGTGAAGGGGAAGGGGATTAAAAAAAGAAACAAGCTGTATTATGTACAGGTAGGTACCCACTCTCCAAGATGACTGTAAAATGCACGTACTGCAAACATGTACTAATAAAAAAATTGAAAAAAGTCTTTATGATTTCTCAAAATACAGTCTCTGGACTCCTGAACCATCCCTAGGAAGTTGTTAGAAATGCAAATTGTTCTCCCACACCAGACCTCCTGTGTTAAAATTTTGGTGGTGGACCCCAATATGTGTTTAAACTCTCTAGGGGATCTGATGTGTGATAAAGTTTGACAAACATTATTCTGTTCAAAATGAAAAACTTTAAAAATGTAGTACAGTATTAAAGAGAAAACAGCTACTATACATGACAATTTACCAAATTCCCAGTTCATTTTTCTTATGCTTTTAAGGACCTACAAGATAGTAACAATATCAGGATTTTTAAAAGTGATAAAGTTTGGGAATCGCTGCAATAGGGAGAATATGTACTCTTTACAGATAAATGACAGCTGTACTGTATATTTGACAAAGAGGCTCATGGGCTCATTTTCAGAATAACTGTAACTTCTTTTGTAAAGGTAGCAAAACTCATGAGAAGGAAGATTATGTTACATTTAGGATAAAGTTTCTATTTTGCGCAGTACTTAAAACTAGAAGCATTCTTATGAAATTTAACTTTGGATATCAACAACATTCTCATAGTTTATTGATGGTAAGATGACATTGAATAAGAGGCAAACAGAAGGGCTGGAACAATTGAGGACCTGTGAATTACTGCTGGGTGAAGTTCTAGGTCAGTAAATGAACAACAAAGGCCCTGAAGTTAGTTCACAAGAGTGCTCAGTATATTATTTTATAATTATTGTTTTCTGAGAATAGTCAATTAAATTTTATAAAAAACCTCCGTTGTAATTGCCCGGGCCCTTTAGTGAAGGGCTGACTTGTATTGTTTATCTCTCCATCCCCATCAACAAACGGTCTGGTTTATTACTGTGAATGGACATGTAGCAACTGAAAATATAAAAAGAACACTGAAAATTATCTTAAGGTTTCAAAATGACCCCTTAATTTTTACAGCATGGTGATGGAGACATTTTTCTTAGTAATAAATTTCATGTTTCTTAGGTCCCCACATTGATGCTTGTACATCCATGGAACGGTTCCTTTCGCAGCTGTGTGAAACTGTTTTGTGTGTGTGGGGTGCCATGCAGAGGCATTTCCCTAGGGGTCAGTTGCATACGGTATGTAGGTCCAGGGCGTGATTTCCGGGCAGTGTCTTTAGCTGCATTCCTTATCCACCAGTCACAGCAGGTATCCTGTTTGAGTGCCTAGCAATTCATCTGTTACATTTCAGGTCCCTACTCCGGCACTGCTTTCCGTGGCAGCTTCAGAGCGTGCATTTCTGCCCTGGTGAGTTGTGAGACTCTGTCTGCCCATCAGTCTCCAGAATTCAGAGGGCAGCAGTCTGCTCCGTCACCTCTCTTTGCTTACAGATCAGAGTAACTAACTGTTCATTTTGTTTAGCTTTTTACTTATTGTAAGGTTAGAGTGGCAACTTCCTAGGCCCTTACATGTGGACCAAAACTGGCAGTACCATCCTCTTATTTACATTCTGCTCTTCTCATTATATGCTTTGGATTTTAACAGTTGTATTATTTTTCAGATATAGGTGAGATGCACTTTATAGTACAGTTCTGACCTACAGTATAAATGAGCGTATCAAACCAACATCAAGCTTTCAGCCATTATGCTAAAAATCAACAGGAACAGAGTAACAGTTTAGGTATTCGTAACACGCATATGTTATAGTTCAAGGCACTTGGTTCCATCTCTGGGAAAGTTTCACATCTTTCTCTTCATCTTCTCTCTGCATCCTCTCTACAGCCATGAAGTCCTGTCCACTGCTATGCACAGGCCATGAAGCACATTTCAACCTTAAGACCACACATGGTGTAGTTTCAAAGCCCACAAGGGAAACTTTTGGCTGTATGGACATTTTCAAAGTTGCTAATGTTAATTTTCATTGAACCACCTTTGTAATTCATTGCCTCTGACAGTGCGATTCGTGCATTGCCCCAGCCTCTACGCTGACCGTTTTTAATGGTAACTGACGCTCACTTTTTAGAGCCTTCATAATCCAGTTGTCTCTGGAAACACACTCAGAAGTGTGGGCTATTAATTTCTTCGGCATTTTTCAATCCAATCAAGTAGACAATCAATATTAACCACATCACAACCTACAAGAAATGAGTAAGCTCCAGGACACATATAACCTCCCAAGATTAAACTGTGAAAAACAGAAAATCTCAAAGGACCAATAATGAGCAATGAAATTGAAACAGTAATGAAAAATCTCCCCTAAAAGAAAAGCCCTGGCTTCACTGCTTAATTGTACTGAACTTTTTAGAAAGAAGAAATGACACCAACTCTTCTCAAACTATTCCACATATTTGAAAGGGAGGAAATTCTTCCAATCTTACTATGTGAGAGCAGCATTGTTTTGATGCCAAAACCAGAAAAGGACACACACACAAAAAAAAAATTACAGACCAAAATCCCTGCTGAACATAGATGCAGAAATTCTCATGAAATTATTAGCAAACTGAATCCAGAGCACCTTGAAAAGATTATATACTATGATCAAGTAGGCAAGGATTGTTCAACACACACAAATCAATAACCATGGTATACCACACCAAGAGAAGGAAGAACAACAAAACCCTATGATTATCTCAGTAGATACAGAAAAAGTGCTTGATAAAATTCATTATCCCTGTCTTAGTTACTTTTCTTTCCTTGCTTAGACAAAATACCTAACATCCAAAATTAAAGAAAGAAAAGTTTATTTAGCTCAGAGTTTGTAGAGCTTTCAGTCCATAATCAGCAGGCTCCAAAGCAGGGTGACATAGCAGAGGGGCAACAGTTCATGGTGGTGGAAGACAGTAAAAGCAACAAGAGCAAAAGGGAGGAGCAAACCTCTTTTTCTCCCTTATATTGTATTCAGGCTACCTGCCCTAGGGCGGGTGTAGCACTCACACTCCCAATCCCAGCACTAGACAACCAATCAGAAACTCTAGATTCAGTCGCTTCCGCAAAGCCCATCCCCCATGACCGCATGAGGCTTTGTGGGGACATCCAGACACAAACCATAACATTCTGGCCCCCCCAAAGATTCATGCACATCCCTTTATGCAAAAGGCTTTTAGTCCATCTCCAAGAATTGCCAAAGTCCTAACAGTTTCAGCATTGCTGAAAAGTCCAAGTCCCAAGTCTCCTCCAAGATGTAAGGCAAACTCTTAGCTGTGAGCCCCTGTAAAAATGAAAAGTTAAAGACTTCAATGGCACAAGATAAACATTTCCATTTCAAAAGTTACAAAGGGGGATACAAAGGATTGGGACCAAAGCAAGTCCAAAATCCAGCAGGGCAAACATTAAGAACTGTAGTTCCATGTGTAGTATCCAAGGCAATCTGTGGCCAAGATATGAGGCTTGGGTGGCTCCACCCCTGTGATACTTCTGGTGGTCACATGGCTTCTCTCTTGGGCTGGCTTTGCTCCCTCCTTGCAGGTTTCCTCAGATGATCCACATTCTTGGCTTCTCCAAACTTCTGTCTCCACTGCATCTTTGGCTTCATACAGCTTCACACACTGCCTTCTCAGGGTCACACTTCCTGACCTCCCAGGCCTTCTGAAATCTGGGTGGAAGCCTTAACCCCACAACTCTTGCATTCTGCATGCACCTAAAACCAGCTCCATGTGGATGATGCCAAGGTCTGCTGCCAGCTGGAGCAGTAGCCAGGCTTTCCCCTCTCTTGGCTGTAGGGGTCAAGTCTGTATATCACTGGGCACTTTAAATCCAATTCTGAGGAACAAATTCTCTATGCCATTGCCATTCTGGAACTTGGTGTTCTGCAACTTTCTTCTCAAAGCAAAGTCTTTCACGTTTGCAATTTTGAGGCTGCAAAGGGTGGAGTCCTGCTGCTTCTTGTGATGCTCTCAGGCCATCTTTTCTCCTGTTTCTTCTCAGCAATCAAGACCTCCTCTGCTGTACCTTTGCAGTCCACAGATTTACTGGAGCTTCCTTTATTGCCAAACTCACTTTTTAAATCATCCTGCTGGGCTCTTTGCTCTTGATTCTCAGCATAGATCTGGCTAAAAGCCCCCAACAATAGCCATGCCACCACCTCAACATTTGACTGCCTGGAAATTTCTTCTGCCAGATTAATTAGTCTGCTACTCTTAATCTTAGTCTCAAGCAAAGACTCTGGACATGAGCAAAATGCAGACAAACTGTCTGCCAAGCCATAACACATGGAGTCTGGAGTCCAACAACCAGTGCAGTCCTTCTTCCCAGCAGAAACCTCCCAAGCCTGGTCTTTACTGGTTTTCTGGTCTTCTGAGCTCTGACCAGAATCTCCCATACAGAACAGCCTAAGGCGTTCCAGAGCTACTCTTTCAGGCGACATCTCTGAATCTTTCCAAACTCTTCCCACAAGCCATTCCCAAAGGTTTTTGAACCTCATGGTCAGGTACAGTCACAGCAACGACCTCACTTCTCGGCACCAAATTCTGTCTTAGCTACTTTTCTCTCACTGCTGGGTCAAAACACCCGATGCACAAAGTTAAAGAGGGAAAGGTTTATTTAGCTCAGTTTGCAGAGGTTTTAGTCCATAATCAGCTGGCTCCAAAGCAGGGTGACATGGCAGAGGGGCAACTGTTCATGGTGGCAAAGACAGCAAAAGCAACAAGAGCAAAAGGGGAGGAGCAAGCCTCTGTTCCTCCCTTACATTCCCACCCTAGGGCGGGCATAGCACTCACACTCCCAACCCCAGCACTAGACAATGGACCAATCACAAACTCTAGATTCAGACTTCACAAAGCCCACCCCTATGACCCCATGAGGCTTTGGGGGGACATCCAGACACAAACCATAACATCCCTTTTTTTTTTTTTTTTTTATGGGTACCAGGGGTCGACCTCAGGACCTCGCGCGCCAGCAGGCGCCTGTGCCGCTGAGCGATATCACCGGCCCTTTTTTCGTATGTGGGATCCGGGAGTTGAACTCGGGCCCTCGCGCTTGCCAGGCAGGCGCTTATGCCGCTGAGCCATCTCACCAGCCCCAACATCCCTTTTTGATTAAAAACTGTCAACAAATCAAGTATAGAAGGAACATTAATACAATTAAGGCCTTGTCTGAGAGCAAAGGGTGTCCACTTTTATCTCTCTTATTCAACACCACATGGGAAGTTGTTCTTCTTCTTTTTTTTTTTTTTTTTTTTTTGAGATAGGGTCTTGCTATGTAGTTCAGGCTGGTGTCAGACTTACTATGTAGCCCAGGCTGGCCTTGGACTCGCAGTGATCCTCCTGCCTCAACCTCCCCAGTGCTGGGATTACAGGCGTGTGTCACCACACCCAGCTCGCATGGGAAGTTATATCCAGGACAATAAAGAAAGTGAAAAGAAAAGAAAGACATCCAAACTGGAAAGAAGAAAGTAAAACTATTCCTCTTGGTAGACATGATTATATACATATAAATAAAACCTGGGTTGGGAATGTAGCTCAGTGGTGGAGTACTTGCCTAGCATGTGCACATGTGTAAGGCCTTGGGTTCAATCTCCAGCACAAAGGAGGAGGAGGAAGAAGAAAGGAGGAGGAGAAAAAGGAGGAGAAGTGGCAGTAGCTAGACACTCTCCCCAAAACCGAACGAATTCAATAAAGTTGTAGATCAACATACAAAAATCAATAATGCTGCTCCTATATGAATAAGGACCCAGCTGAAGAAGAAATCAAGAAAGCAATCCCATTTATAATAGCTACCAAACCCAAAAACAAACAAATGAAAATTCTAAGAACCAACTTAACCAAAGAGGTGGAATACTCTACAGTAAAAACAAAATGCTGACTAAAGAAATCAAAGAGGTCACATACAAAAAGGGAAGATATCTCAAGTTGTTGAGACCACTACTGTCTTTTCCTCCACCACTGAGTTCACTAAATGATGTCTACTTAGGTGAAAGAGAATTTGTCTCTGAATAATGAACACCTAGCTCATCTCATCTATCATTCAGATTATCACTAAAAGAAATGATGAAATATCAATTACAGAATAAATGCTCCTTATTGGCATGTTGAATAGAAAAGATAACAATAACCTCATGTTTGGCAGGGAACACTCTGTGGTTCTTAGTGCTCAGCTTATGAATTACTACTATATTTTCTAAACTGCGACTATAAATTATTATTTGTTTGTTTTGTTGAATAAAATCATCTGTACTGTGTATTGCTAAAAAGCTTTTAAAAGTAGTTCTATTTATATGGAAAAGTTTTAAAGCTACTAAAGCAAGATAATCAGTCAAAATGGTACATTTAATAGTCTGTTCACATACTTTAGTTGTATATATGGCCAGGGTATCTACTTAGAATGACTGTATTTAATTACAGCTGAATGGTTAAAAACAACTTCTTTGGTCTTGAATTTTAGAAGTATCAGAGAGATATTTTGAGGCTAGTTTGCTTCAGAATGTATTAGGAGAACAGAAATCCACCTTTACTAAGTCAACAAAGGAAGGAACACAAGAGTAGAGTAGCAGGCTGGGGCAGGGCCTGGTGTGGGGCCCCAACACGGTGGGTGGGAGGGGTGTGGCTGAGTGGAATACCATGGTATTCTCATACTTCCTACTACTGGAATTTTTTTCCTCTTCCTTATTCATCAATATATGTAAGATTATGGTACTACTCTATCAATAATTCTCATTTTACAATTCTTAGGTATTTTCATTTTTTAAACTTTATGCAATCTGTATCTCTATATATCTGACAGGAAGTCCCACTGTTACTCTTACTAAATAAGGACAGCAAGGGACATGCTTAGCACATACTTGCTACAATGTGCTTAATAATCAGTGGCAGCTATTATTATTACTTGGACGTAGCCCCCAAGTCCTAGGTCATAAATATCTCTCAGGAACAAACATTAAGCAACGTGTTAAAATCACTGGCTTGGTGGAGTATAACTCTTTTGCTATGATTCAACTACTAAATAAAGTAGGATAAACGACACCTCAGGAAGCCGAGGAATGTGACCATTATTTAAATGCTGTTTCTGAAATTATTATGAAATAAAAAAGAAAGTACAGAAATAATAAAGCCTAGGGCAAAACACAAAATACCAGAAACATCATAAAACAATGGTTTGTGTTTGTTAAATTGTAGTCATCATTTTGCTTTCTATAGTTATCATTGTTTAAATAAAAGAAACAAAGACTATTAGGAATACTTTCCCCTTTAACATACCCCAAATTGTTTCCCCCACCGTGGCCTCTTCTATTGTTTTCACTGGGCTAGAAGTGAAGATTAACAGTGGACAAAGTACATATCAACTTTTTTTTTTTTTTTTGGTACCGGGAATCAAACTCAGGACTTTGCATTTGCCAGGCAGGCACTTGTGATGCTGAGCTATATCCCCAGCCCCCATATCAATTTTTTAGAGAATAAGAATTCAGAATTTGTTTCAGGGTTGAACTAGCCTAAAAAAGCAAATGCCTAAGAATAAGACACTTTAATCTAATTGATAATATTTGGTATATTTCTTCTTTAAATGCACTTACCTGACTGTACCTGATACTGTATTTATAAAGAATTTATAATAGAAGTCGTGAAAAATTAAGAGGATGAAAATCCAGTTTTAGTTTTTCAAACTATTCTATGTCAGTTTAGGCTCAGCTTACAGGAAATAATTCCTTGTATCACAATACTATATTTCACTATATGAGAGAATCGTCTCAAGAATTAAATTTCGGGAAAAAAAAAAAAAGAATTGAATTTCAAGGTGCTATACACCTGTAACTCCAGCAAGCTGGGAAGCTGAGGCAGGACAATCACAAATTCAAGCCCAGCATGGGGAACTTAGCAATGTAGTGAGACCTTGTCTTTAAAAAACAAAACAAAACAAA
The DNA here is from genome assembly GCA_028451465.1 of Erethizon dorsatum. NCBI lineage: Eukaryota > Metazoa > Chordata > Mammalia > Rodentia > Erethizontidae > Erethizon > Erethizon dorsatum. The sequence continues at coordinate 118,541,370 of CM051832.1, read as the reverse complement.
ACAAAAAACAGCAAGAGCTGTCTATGTAGTTCAGTGCGGAGGCCCTGGTTCAGTCTCCAGTACCACAGTGACAACACAGCTTTATTTCATTCTTGCATTTGGTCAGTGTGTATGAGCGCCTTTTATGTTACAGGCATCGTATACATAATTATGTTTGTGCGTTTCACGCTTTATTATAGCATACAGTAGCTTTCTATGCTTTGTGCACAACTAACACTGTAGGGAAACATGGATATTTAGAATGGCTGAATCCCAAAATAAGACAAGGCAATGAGAAGGAATATATAGCAATAGTATTGCTGAGTACTTTTTAAATCAATTTTCTTTATACCGAACATATTTACATTGTAGAAAGGATCTGTTGAATTATTTACAACACCTTGTTGTTAATAACACATTGTAAGCAAAGACCACGGAGTAGATAAATTATATTACTTTTCTCATTTCCTGTACCCTGAGTGTTATGTGGCAGTTTTTCCTTTAGGATTAAGATATATAATGACTCTAAATATTGTATTAGAAAATAGCTTGTAAATATAATTTCATGAAGTTAGTGTGTTTTGTTGGCATTAGAGTTTCTTTTGATTTTCTGTACTATAACTTTGATATATTTGCATCTGTGCAGAGGGGATTTCTAGTTGCTAAATAGCTGAATGATCAGCAAAGTTTCTTACAGTTTTTAGAATTTTTAATTCATTCATTCTTTCAGTCATTCATTCTTCTAATGTAATATCAAGAGGATATATCAGTTGCTGTTTAGAGATATTCCATATCTTTCCAAACCCTTTTCCTTCATCTCAGTGTGAGAATATCACCCATCGCTGTTCCACATACCTGTCTCTACCTCTGCCAGTTTGGCTATTTCTTGTTTTGTTTTTTTTTTTGTGGTTACTGGGGGTCGACCTCAGGACCTCGCGCGCCAGCAGGCGCCCGTGCTGCTGAGCGATATCACCGGCCCTTTTTTCGTATGTGGGATCCAGGAGTTGAACTCAGGCCCTCGCGCTTGCCAGGCAGGCGCTTATGCCGCTGAGCCATCTCACCGGCCCCCTATTTCTTGTTTCAAGCACTGCAGTTGATACAAGATCAAGGTAAGGGAATGATTCTCTTCACAAAAATTCCTTCTTTCACAGGAAAAGAATGTCATGGATAATCCAAGAAAGGATAACAATTTTTTCCATTTTCTTTTTGTTATACATTTTATATATATATATATATATATATATATTTTTTTTTTTTTTTTTTACACAAAAATATGCCTCAAAATGGTGCAAAATGTAATCACAGCTACTTCGGAGGCTGAAGCAGGAGGATCGTAAGTTCGAGATCCACTTGGGAAAGTTAAGAAGAGCCAATTTCAAAAAATAAAAAGGGCTGGGTGAGTAGCTCAGTGGTAGTATAACTGACAGGGCAAAATGGTTGTTTAAAAGTCCAAGTGTTTTCTGTTAGAGACAGACTCTTCTCCAAACCTCCTCACTCCCCACCCTTCCCCTCTCCTCTACCCTGATAAGTGGGCAGATTACTTAGATGCTGGGCCCGGGAGGTCAGGGTCCAGTTAGAGAAGAAGAGCCTGAAGGAAAGAAGCTGAAAGGCCCAGGGCGACCAAACTAGCTCAGGCTTGTCTACTGTCTCATTTTATTTCTTCTCCCTTCTCTTCCTTACTTTTATAAAAGGCCTGTGTACAATGAAACATGAGTGAGATGGTGATTTGTAGTGGTATGAGGCTCCTCCATCCCACAGTGGTAGCTTTTAAAAAAAATTAATTTTACTGGTACACTTTTGACATAATGATCACACTCACCATAGGGAATTTGTACTTGTACATATATCTTAATTCTTTTTTTCCCACTCTCCTCTTTCCCTTCAATCCTTCTTACCCTCTCCATTTACAAACTTCGTTTCTATTGTTTTCCTTCCATTCTTTTCTTACTATTTTTATCCCTATTCCCTTCCTCCTCCACCCTGTCTTGTTCCCCTTCCCATCTGAACATGTTCTTCCTACTTGCCAATATCTATCTTCCATTTTGGTCCTTATTTACCCTTGGGGGTTCTTACAGAAGAGAAACAATGTGATACTTAAACATGTGTCTGATTTATTTCACTTAAAATTGTGTTCTCAGGGTGCATCCATTTACCTAAAAATGCCTCAAGTTTATCCTTCTTTATGGCAGAGTAGTATTCCATTGTATATAAAAACCACATTTTCTTTATCCATTCATCTTTTGATGGGCATTTGGGCTGTCTCCAGATTTAGCTATTACAAACTGTGCTGCTATTAACATGGGTGTGCATATGTCACTGTGGTGTTTTAGATTTTTTTTTTTTTTTTTTTTGTGGGTACCGGGGGTCAACCTCAGGACCTTGCATGCCAGCAGGCACCCATGCCGCTGAGCGATATCACTGGCCCCTTGTTTTTGTATGTGGGTACCGGTAGTTGTAGATTTTTGAGGAATCTCCACACTGATTTCCACAGTGGTTTCACCAGTCTACATTCCCACCAACAGTGGAGAAGGGTTCCCTTTTCCCCACAGCCCCTCCGCATTTGTTACTAGTTGATTTCTTGATGATAGCCATTCTTTCTGGGGTGAGCTTCCCTTGTTTTTGGGGAGTGGCAAGCATCAGAACTCGAACAGCGGCTGACAGCACAGCACCATCTGGGGGAGGGGGGATGAAATGGTTTTTGATAGTGGAAGAATTGAGAATTATTGGTTGAAGCAGAGAAATCTGAATGGTTAAAATTATAGAAAGACAATTGCTTATGTGTACCCTGGATAATTTTAATGTTCTATTTACTGTAAGTATGAATTTTGTTATAATTCAAATGTTTCTCTGCTGCTCTGACATGCTGCCATCGCAGTGTGCAGTACGTTTTAACTGCTCCCATATTTGAAGCATGGTCATATTGTAATCTATAATAAATATGTGGGGCTGGGGGCTTAGCTGGTGGCAGAGTGCTTTCCGAGCATGTGTGAGCCCCTGAGTTCCACCCTCAGCAGAACATAAAATAGTAAACACACACACACACACACACACACACACACACACACACAGTGACTGAACTATACAGTGAATGTTTGAATAAAAAACCTTATTACAGTAAAAGCACATTGCCAAGAACAATGGGATAAGTGTCTTGGAGGCAAGGGGGAGTATTTTGAAGGGGACTAATGGCAATGTGTCTCTTACCGTAATACATTTTTAAACGTTTACTGTATGTTTTGGTCACAGACATATGTCTGTTTACTCAGACATATAAACACAAAGATATTACATGCACATGTATAAAAGTACACATACATATATTTACATACAATAGTGTTACAGGGATGACCCTAAAATAGCATCAGTTAAATAAAAGAAACTAGCCCACTGGGTTAACAGCTAATTTAAGCAGCTAGTTAGGCTTAAAAATATAAAAACCCCCACAAAAACAAAAGATAAAAGTTAACATAAAAGGGGAGATAAAGACCTTTCCTCTGGGGAAGGTATGCTAAGTCAGTTGACAGCTCCTCTCTTAACTTCTGGGCTGGACTGGGAAAAACTTAAAAATGCAGAGTAACCAGTTTCCTGTAAACCAGCTAAGTAACTAATCTCCTTTAAACTCTAAACCCACACAACCACGTGTTTAAAACACATCCTTGCACTCCACTTATCTACGTAAAGCCACAACAACATGGCATTCAAAATCTCCTCTTGGGTGGCCCAAGAATCTTTGTCTTCTTTCCAATGAACACTCCCCTAATTTCCTCATTTCGTCTGTGATTTTATTCTTCGACTTTGTAAGACAAAAAAACTCAGATTTATATAAAATTAACTTTCATATCTGGAGGTCTCACTGAGATCACTCTGCACTTTAAATGATCAGAGAGCATTTACCGTTTTCCCTTTTTTGTCTATTTAACCATGACTGCATTTAGGAGGTAGATGAGGCTTGTGCTCTGTTTTTCTCCTAAATAGCCTTATAGATAGCCTTCTCCATAGATCAAGCTCCTGTGTCTTGCACAGAAATCTACTGTCAAATTAGGCATTTCCTTATCCTTTCTCCCCTGGGAAACATTTAGCAAACATCTGCTATTCTTAATAAAAACACGGCAGATTATTAGTCTTTTGAGGTGATGTCATCATGGCACAGATGATTTCATTAAAACAAAGTACAGTGCAGGGACCCGAAGCCTCTGGACTGAGACTGCAACTACCATACCTGGTTGGGGTACAAGCTAAAGAGTTCTTTTTAGCCCTTACACAAAGCCTTACTTCTCGCTTATAAATGACAGTCGTAGCCAGAGCCACTCTCCTGCGAGCCACTTTCTCTTCTTTTGAACAGTGCAGGAGGCAGCGACGGCCTGTCCAGGCCAAATCTGTCTCCCCTGCTGATCCCTTGCCTGTGGCTGCTGGCCCAGGACTCTTGAACGACTAGACTAGGTTCTCCATCCCTCCAGGACGGTGAGTCCCCCTCCCTGCGACCATTCAGTGTCCCGCTCATCACTGTGCTCCTTAGTTGTCCTGATGGTATCTGTCCCAGCGAGGAGGAAAGTGACTAAGACAAGGGCCCTTAGTGTTGGAAAAGTAGTTGGTATAGGGAAAAACAAAAAACAAAAAACAAAAAACAAAAACCCCAAAAAACTACAGCTGCTGACAGATGTGCGTAAGTGATGTGTAGAGCCAATGTGTAGAATGGAAGAAAACATTTGTTTTTTCCTACTTCAGAGCATGTGATTGCATAACACCACTTTTTGAGTGGACTAAGAGCAAAGGGTTACTTATGTTTTTTCAGATATTTAACAGCAATCTCAAAGGAAAAACGGAAGTAATTTTTCTGTAGATTTAAGTAGCAGAGTTGAATTATTTAAGGGGCAGAAAAACAATTCTTGGTCTCACAATGTTATTATTCATAAATGATCAACAACCAAATAGTCTGTCAAACTGTGGCAATGTGCTTTAATCTACTGAGTTCTTGTTGAATAGTATTTAGAGAATCTGGGTCCCCTTTGCAGATCTTTGGCTAATCTGTAAGAGGAGTAACCAAAGTACTACATTCAGAACGAGAGAATTTAGCTCTGAAAATGATAATAAATATACTTTAATTTTATGTTTTTTGATCTGTCATAGACCTGTTGTTTACTAGGAAACTAATGACTCCTCTGTGCTATAACTCCCTAATAACATTTGTCTCTTCAGGCTTTAATAGGAATGGAGAAAGATCATAGAGTATTGCATAAGAAAAGTAATATCTGTCTATAAGCAAATGGAAAATTAGGCTAAGCTTTTAATAAAAAATACTCATGTGGTTATCATCTCTCTCTGGTAGAGGCTTTCAAACAGTTTGATTATTCCCTACAACAAAAATTACATTTTATGTTATCACCAAGCATGAACACACACACACACACTCCCCACTAAAATCAAAAACACTATAAAACAACACCTAACTTTTCTGTAATATATGGTAGTATTTTCTAGTGTTCTTTTATTCTAGTAAATAAAAAGTTCTGTGAGTTACTAAATTAACTTCATGATCCACTAACGGGTAGTCATCCCTGTCTACGAGTAAACCAGGCACGCAGTTCTTAAAATATATAAGTGTGGTCATCTGCTTCCTATGCATACAGATTCTCAAGCGACGGGCAGGATGGGACGAGTGGCATGGTTTAACGAAGCGCTTTTCTTTTTTGTTTTTGGTGCTACTTGGGGATTGAACCCAGGCCTTTGCAGTAAGCTACATACCCAGCCCATTTTTAAAATTCTGAAATGAGATCTTGCTAAGTTGCTCAGGCTGGGCTTTGACTTGTGATTCTCCTGCCTCAGCCTCCCAGAGTACTGGGATTACAGTTCTGCGCCACCATGCCTCTGTATCTATCTCCCAAGTCTTTGAATATTAAGGAAGTTAAAGTCTGCTAACACCTAAATAAATAAAACTAAGTCCCACTCCACTGTCAGACAACACAGCATCTACCTGAAATATGTTTCAAACCCTTTTCTTTTCATCTTCAAAATTGTTTTCATTAGTCCACGTCCACGGTACATAATGATTACTTTTATCATGGGGAATGGGTTCATGTACATAATACGTCTTAATTCTTCCCCCCTCCCCTACCTCCATCTCTTGGTAAATTAAATTTAAAAATTCCTCTTAAATTAAAAAACTGTCTTAAATTAGTAAACTGAAATGGAAAAAACATACAAAGAAAATCCCACACCAACAGATAAGCAGGGTAACATTTTTAAATGTGCCTTCTGTTTATATATTTTTTTCTTAAAATAGACACACAATATCACACCGGTACAATGTGGACTATACATGCAAGTGTGTCTCCTTCCCAAATACTTGCTCATCTCATCAAAAATCATTATAAAATATTTTAGAGGCTGGAGAATATTACAAAGTGGCATAATTTATTACTTCTCTTTTTTTTGGACTTTTTTTAGACTTTTTCCCCCAGTTTGCTAGTACCTTTAATTTTTATGACATTTGCTATGAAAGCTTATATACTCACTTGATTTATGAACTCGATTGCATTTATCTTTCTTTACCTCAGTATTTTCTCCCATGCTTTTTATATTTATAAATTCCTTCTCAATTTCTATCCCAACCTAACAGGTACATATTCAAGTTAGTATGAAGAAATCCAATGTTCCATTATTGCTTTGAGATAGATTCAAAGAAATGCTGCTATTTAAATATTCTTCCCTTTACTTAATAATAATAACGGTAGCTAATATTATTGAAGGGGTTTTTATTATCTAGTAAGATAATCTATGAAGCGCCAGTGCCTAGTTTGTAGAAGAGGTTTAATAAATTTTTGTGAATGAATCAATGATCACAGAATTAAAATATATTTTCTACATCGGTTTTTGGAAGTAATTTTTTTGTTGTGTTGAGACAGAGGTCTCACCACGTTGCCCAGCTAACCTTGAAATGGCGATCTTCTTGCCTCAGTCTCCTGAGTGGCTGGGACTAGGGGCACACGCTACCACGCCCAGATACTACCACCACGCTGGCCTGCCAGTAATATCTTTGACGGACTTTGATTTGGTGTAAACTTTATATTTTTAAAAAATTAAATTAAAAAAGGCTGAAAAATAGTTATTACAGAAATGTACAAAGTAGGAAGTAACTCTCTTAAAATCTTGGTTCCCATGATAAAAGTTAATTTGGTATATATTCTTCCAGATTTTTTATTTACCTGCACAAAAATATGTGCATAGAAAAATAGATGCTTACTGTTGCGCTGCTTTATTATGATTAAAAAAATAGAGGACTAGTTAGAGTTGTTATTCTATCTCCATACAAAACAGACCTAAAAGAAGCTAGGACCATCATATGACTAGACATGGAACGACGTATACAGTATGTCATTACATGAAGAAAAAGGAAGGTAGGACTTTAAAAAACTGATCGGAGATTATTCTATTGTAAACCACCGTGCAGTCCTGAGATAATCATCTACTTGGTGGTAGATGTAGCTAGAAATGTAGCTAGATTTAAATTGTTAGTTTTTTTGGGCCGGTGAGATGGCTCAGTAGCGTACGTGCCTGCCTGGCAAGCGCAAGGGCCCGAGTTCGACTCCCGGAACCCACATATGAAAAAAGGGCCGGTGATAACGCTCAGCGGCACGGGCGCCTGTTGGCACGCAGAGTCCTGAAGTCAACCCCTGGTACCCACAAAAAATAAAATAAAATAAATAAATTGTTAGTTTTTTAGATAGGAATTTCACTGATAATTCATGAGTGAGCTAAGTTTTTGTTTTTTTGGGTATACTAGCTGACTTTATTAGTTTTATCTTGATTTTATGCATTTTGGAAAATCTTGCTTAACAGTGAAATTATCTGCATCTTTAACTGACAGAAGATAAAACTGATCCCAGAGTCTTCTTTTGGACTAAACATAATATGTGTATGAATTAAACTGATAATCGCATATTAAATTATTTGAGTATAACTGTGTTTGTCAATCTTTCCTTGAATTTTTAAAAGTTTTTGTTTTATGAAATGTTTCTATCCTAAACCGTTAATATGACTGAGCCTGAAATGGGTATAATTACTTAAAAAGTAAGCTCATTCTGATATATTTGATGTATGTAAGGATAGTATATTACATGTGAATAGCTACAAAATGAATTCCTTTTTTTTTAATCTAAAAAAGGAGAGGAGTAACTAAAGCCTTCAGAGTCTCAGAGAAGCACAGTGATATACTAGGATTCCTTTTCTGATTTAGTTGAATTTACTGTAATCTGGACCAAATCTTAAGTCAGTTTTCTGTTAAACGCAGATATCCGTTGTTCACTCTTATTTTCTTTCTTGTTTTGATTGAACTTCCCTTCATTATTTATTGAAGATAAACTTGATTTTTTTCCTTTACATGTGAAAAAAATCTCTGTGTTTTCAGTTTCTATTCCACATATTAACAGGATTACTTTAGACTGTGGTAGTAATTGGATTTCTAATTTTTTCTTTTAAAATGAGCTTAATTTAAATAATTTACCATTTCACTCTTTGATCAAGACAAATCAAGGAATTTCTCCCAATTTCTCTTACTTCAAATGAAAAACAGAGACAATGAGTTGGATCCATCACAAAGGTGATAAAGAGTTACATGTTAATATTTTTGTCATGAGTATCTTTTATAATCTGTTGATATAGTCTACAGAATGACAAAGTATAATAAAAGTGAAAATTTTATTGAGAGCTATGTTGCCAGTTACCTCATCAATATATAAAATCAAAGTGCTTCTGTATACTAGGGACACAACGTCTACATCCGGCCTCAATATAGACAGTACAGCTGGTGCATAGGGTTACCCCCAGTCACCTGAGCCCCGGCAGGGTCCCAGGGCTGAGCGCCGAGCTCTGTCCTAAGGTCTGCTACCCAGAGGCAAAGCAAGGCGAAGACCCCAGCACCTACCTTGGCAGATTCTGAAGTCCCACGCCAAGACACACGCGTGTCAGGTTCTCCAGCATGACCTACAGTAACCTTTCTTCCCTGGAGCTCACCGAAGGCTCATGCATAAGTACAGCATCTCATGAATCCAATTATGACAGAGTGAATTATGGGGAAGGACACGCGGGACAGTCACGGCTGACATGACTCAATGCCCTGCCAATCACACTGTCAGTCACTCTCTGAAAAACCCAATGAGAGGCACCCTAGACCCAGGGACACATTTTAAGTTCTTAGACCCAACATATTCAGTGCGCACGCCATTTTCCTTTCCCAGGAATGAGCCTGCTCCCTCGGAGCATTCCACTGCCTAATTACACTTCATTAAACTTTTCTGCTTTTTCCTTACTGCCACATGCCACATCCAATTATTTGTGCATAGCACGTAAGAACCTGAAGACCCGTCTGGGACCCCATCACCCACATGGACAGCCTTACCTGAGCCGTTTTTCAGATACCCATTTGCATCAACAGTTGTATACATGATGTAAGGTCCAGGTTGATTCACTCCAAAGGGCTGCAATAAGAAAGGAAATAGTTAGCCTTGGAAAATAAGGAAATGACATGACATTTCAGGTAACTCTATTATAAGTAAAGTAAAAAAATTTTTACATATAGTTCTTTTTTTTTTTTTTTTTTTTTTTTTTTTTTTTTTGGGTACCGGGGGGACGACCTCAGGACCTCACGCGCCAACAGGCACCCGTGTCGCTGAGCGATATCACCGGCCCCTTTTTCGTATGTGGGTTCCGGGAGTCGAACTCGGGCCTTCGCGCTTGCAAGGCAGGCGCTTAAGCCGCTGAGCCGTCTCACCGGCCCTACATATAGTTCTTACACAGATGACAGTTACTTAGAGAACATTTCTACAAATAGACAGTACTTCAAAAGAAAAGTTGGCTACCAGAAAATTTTTAACACTTTAAAATGAACTGAGAGTTATGTTTATATAATTCATTATTTTCATGGAGTATTTCTAAGATCTAATACTGTCTCTTCTTAATAAGGGTGAATATTTTAAGCAAGTTTTTTTTTTTTTTTTTTTTTAACTTCATTTGGTTTTACCTAGAAGAGAACTATAATAATTTTGTGGCTGGGGGTGTAGCTCAGTGGTAGAATGCTTGTTTAGCATGTGTGAAGCCTTGGGTTCAATCCCCAGCATAGGAAATAAAAATAAAAATACAACCCAAAATCACATGACAAAAAAATACAAAGAACTACAATTTTTAATATGATATATGCTGAATATAGCATTGCTTTTTTTTCTGGGATGGAATGGACAGTTTATGTTTTCTCCCTAAAATATTGAGATAAATAAAACTCATCCACAATAATTACAGTTGGATCAAAAATACTGATGATTAGTTCAGTTATATTATTTTCCAGGTAAGAAAAACCTGACAGGTTGACAAAGGTTTGTTACAGAGGTAAAGTTCATCTCCAACTTGTTATTTCTAGAATCTTATTCAAACCTTATTCAAACCTTCAAAAATCAAGACTAACTGAATAGGACATAAAGGAACCAATGCAATAGACATCCTATTAAAGATATTAACAAATGTTTAAAATTGCTTTTAATTTTTTGAATACTTTTCACAGAAATAAAATTTACAGATCCTTTCAATAAAGTATGTGAAAGTTAATAATACCCTTACATACTCTATTAACACTCTAAAGATGAGTTCACCCAAGAATTAATATCACTGACATGATAACCACCTGCCTGATATTTCAAGAAATATAGACATTCGTGTGTTCCCAATGGCCATGAGAAGTTAGGCTACTATAAGAACAGAATTACTCATATGACATTACTAACTGAATAAAACACTTTTGGAGACTATCACAGAAATACTAAAATGAATGTGTTCATGAAGTACTATTACGTACAAAGATGAATAGTATACTTTGCATTAATACTGTTTCTATCAAAGAATTGCCAAAATTCTGCATCTATAGTCCTATTTTGCAGATTGGCAAAGGAAAGCATTGTTCCCAGATATCTACAATTTTCAAGTCAACTAGATAGTTGAACAGAATTTAGGCTAAAAAATTATCTTCTTACATTGGTGTAGGCGAAGACTTTATGAATAAAACCCCAATCACACAGAACTATCACAAAGAATCAACAACTGGGATTTCATCTTATTAAAAAGCTTTTGCACAGCAAGAGAAACCACCAACAGAGTGAAAAGACAACCCACAATGTGGGAAAAAATGTTTGCCCACTGTTCCTCAGACAAAGGATTACTATCGAGAACATACAAAGAACTCAAAAAAATCAGACCTCCCAAATTTAAAGACCCACTCCAAAAATGGGCATCTGAGATGAATAAACACTTCTCAGATGAAGAAATACAAATGGCAAATAAATATATGAAAAAATGTTCAACATCACTAGTCATTCGAGAGATGCAAATTAAAACAACACTGAGATTCCATCTCACCCCAGATAGAATGGCTATTATCAAGAAATCAACCAATAACAAATGCTGGAGGGGCTGTGGGGAAAAAGGAACCCTTCTCCACTGTTGGTGGGAGTGTTGACTGGTGCAACCACGTGGAAATCAGCGTGGAGACTCCTCAAAAAACTAGCATTGGAGGTCCCATTTGACCCAGCCATTCCCCTTCTGGGTATCTTCCGGGAAGAATTTAAAAACATCGTACCACAGTGATAAATGTGCACCCATACGTATAGCAGCACGATTTGTAATAGCTAGATTTTGAAAACAACCCAAATGCCCATCAACTGAGGAATGGGTAAAAAAATGTGGTCTTTTTATACGATGGAGTACTACTTAGCCATAAAGAAGGATAAACTTGAGACTTTTATAGGTAAATGCATGCAACTTAAGACCATACTCATAAGTGAAATAAACCAGATGCACATGTGTAAATATCGTATTGTCTCCCTAGTGTGAGAAGCTGAAAGAGTAAGAAAGATCCAAAATGTACAATAGATATTTTAAAATGGGAAGAAACTGTTAAAAAGGAAAGAGAAACTGGGATGGGGGAATGGAGAAAATAAGGAAGGGAAAAGCCAAAAAAAAAAATGTATATATATATAAAAGATAGTTAAGACAGATATACTACTAATTTCTCTTAGCTCATTGAAAAGAAAGGTTTGTGCTAATATTGTTTCGAGAACTGAAAGCTGGTATCTTGTACTCTGAGTAACTAATTTAAAGATAATAATACGCAACATATTAACCACTGTTACCTTCCTATTATGTTGTTTTTGAAATTTTGTTCTATTTTTTTCTCTTTAAAATAAAAATTAGGGCCGGTGATATGGCTCAGCCGCATAAGCGCCTGCCTGGCAAGCGTGAGGTCCTGAGTTTGACTCCCAGTACCCACATAAAAAAAAAGAAATTATCTTCTTCATTTAATTATCCTTCTTTGCTTACAGCTTTATCATATATGTAAATACATTAAAGTACATTGTGAGGGCGGAGGATGCAGCTCAGAGGCAGAGCTCTTGCCTAGCATGCGTGAGGCCCTCCCTAGGCTTAATCCCTAGTACTGCACCACAACAACACAAGAGCTCCACATACATCGTTTGTGTTATGCCAGTGGAATCAGACTATGTCTCCTCCTCTTTTTTTTTTTTTTTTTTGTGGGTACCGGGGGTCGACCTCAGGACCTCGTGCACCAGCAGGCGCCCGTGCCGCTGAGCGATATCACCGGCCCCTTTTTCGTATGTGGGTTCCGGGAGTCGAACTCGGGCCCTCGCGTTTGCTAGGCAGGCGCTTATGCCGCTGAGCCATCTCACTGGCCCTCTTTCTTACTTTTTAAAATGCCTTTTGTTGTTTTTGTAGCACTGAGGAGTGAACCTGAGGAGTGAACCTAGGTCACGTGTGTTTTTCTTAAGCAAATGATGTGAATGTAAGAGTTGTTCTGTTTTTCTTTTAAGACAAAAGCTGTTAACATTACAGCACCTGCCTGGCAGGTGCGAGGTCCTGAGTTTGATTCCTGGTTCCAAAAAAAAAAAAAAAGAAAAAGACGTTAACGTTAATGTATGAGTTGGTTTTTCTACAGTAAAACCTCAGTATTCAGGTTTCATTGTACTGTTGGCACTTTGGGATGAATAAGTGGCTTTTGGGTTACAGTTTGGGCACTTGCCCTAAAAGGTTTGCCATCACTGACCTAGGGCCTTCACACTAAGCTGCATTCCTGACCACTTTAAAAAATACTTTTATTCTGAGACAGGGTGTCACTAAGTTGTTCAGGTGGGGCTTGAACTTGCAATTCTTCTGCCTCAGCCTCCCAGAGTACTGAGATTACAGATGTGTGCCACCATGCTTGGCTTAAAATATATTATTTTGAGACTCATCCATGATTAAACATGGTGCTGTAGTTTATTTTTACTGCCATAGAGTATTCCACTGTGTGATTATATCATTTTTTTTCATTGTATTGTTGATTGACATTTTTTCCATCTTTTTTTTGCTACAATAACATAGCATTTTTACATATGTCACCTGATGCACAAGTGCCAAAGATTATTGGGGGTTAGGAATCCAGAGGGAGAAGTCACAGGATATATGCCTCTTTAACTCTATTTTTCCTGAAGTGGTGTTACCACTTTATATTCCTACCAGCAGTACAGGAGAGCTACTACTGCTTCTCATACGTTTAACAATTATCATTATGAATATGGTAATCACTTCTTAAAATGTTTTATTTTTTCTAGAGCTGTTCCTTTGGCATAGGGTACAACTCTTTTTATAACTTAAGCTCATTTATTCCAGAGAGGCTTGGAGCTAATATTCATGAGGCCACATTTACCACCATGTGATAACCTCAAATTTACTTTATAACCCATATTCTATACACTGGAACAGGTGTCCTGGGTTCTAAGAACTGTTTTCAGTGAATATTCCCAATTATATATTTAAAAAAATTTTTTTGAGACAGGGTCTTGCTATATAGTCCAGGCTGGCCTCGAACTCATGGTGACCCTCCTGCCTCAGCCTCCTGAGTGCTGGGATTACAGGTTTGTGCTACTAGGCCCAGCTCCTAGTTACGTTTTTGAGAATTTATTCTAATACATGTGGAATATTTCATAGTGCTATCCACAGTATCTTATTTTATAGATTATTTAGGCATTTCTCTCTCTTTACCTACATTCAATTAAAAAAATTAGGTCAGCATGTTCCTGCATCTGAAAACTGAATTTCACCTTTTACCATGGGTCAATCATTGTAATGTCCGAAGAGAAGGTTCCAGAAATCTAAATTTGATTCCACCACAGTAGTTCTCAGAGTATGGTACATGACCCCTGGTACTCCCAAACACTTACAGAAGGTCACATTCAATATAATAAGATGTCATTTGTATTATGTGCCATGTTAGCATTTACACTAATGGGGCAAAGCAAGGGTGGGTAATTAGCAGTAGCATCAGAAAACTATCTGTGGTTTTTTGAAAACAGACAAAGTCTGTCATTCTTAGGCAAATGACAGACAGTATTTGTTGACAGTAGTAAAATTAGAACTTCGAAGTAAAAACTATAATTTTGAAACCCTGTATCTGCCACTGTGAGCTGACATCTTCCCAATTCTTAAAAACTTTCCTGACAAAATTAGAGGTGATGTTAGTAAAAGCCATTTTCAAATATTATACAATGTCGTATTAACAACAGAAAGATTTACGTGAGTTGGTACTGTGTATGAGTACTTTCTAAATGCAGAATGTATAAAGTTACACAACTATGCATTCAAAGTGCACAGAGCAGGGTGGAAGTGGTTCTAGAATGGTATAGTAAGGACCTCAAAAATCTGCTCTCAGCTGGGCACGGTGGTGCCAGCCTGTAATCTCAGCACTCAGGACACTGAGGCAGGAGGATCACTGTGAGATCAAGGACAGCCTGCACGACATAGTGAGGCCCTGTCTCAAAAAAACAAAACAACAACAACAAAAATCTGCTTTCTCAAAAAAGCAATGAGAACTCTGGCAAAAAATTGTCAAAATCATCTTTTTAAAAACTTTACGGGCCAGTGAGATAGCTCAGTGGCATAAGCACCTGCCTGGCAAGTGCGAGGTCCTGAGTTCGACTCCCGGTACCCACATAAAGGAAAAAAGGGGCCGGTGATATCGCTCAGTGGCACAGGCACTTGCTGGCAAGTGTGAGGTCCTCAGGTTGACTCCCGGTACCCACATAAAAACAAACAAACAAACAAACAAACAAAAACTTCGCAAAAACCTATGAGGCATTTATTCAAGAAAAACAGCTGACTTTCCCACACGTCTCTGAAATACTTCACCGAACAGTGTGATAGCCTTAATGTTTGTGTCCCTTTTCGTCTCCGTGTTTGTATTTAGAGCCGGGCCCTTGGGAGGTAAGTGAGGTCAGATGAGGCTGTGAAAGCGGCCCCGTCACGAGGCGATGCGTGCCCAAGGAGGAAAGACCGCAAAGCTCTCCTCTCCGGGCCCACAGGCTGGGGAGAGGCCAGACGAGCCCACTTGGACAAGGCGGCCCGCTGCACGCCAGGCACAGAGCCCGCACTAGACCCCAACAGGCTGGCACTGTGGTTGTGCACGTCCAGCCTTCAAAACTGTGAGAAAATAACTTTCTGTTGTTTAAGCCACCCAGGATATAGTATTTTCTTATAATCGCCTGGCTGACTTACACAATAATTCAAGCCCTGTGAGTTCATTCTATGTATTTCATGTCTTGAGACTTCCTAGCTTCTGAAGATAAGAATGTAGTCATTAGAATCAGACATTCTGGGTTCAGACTTCTTTGTACTTCCCTGTGACCTTGGGCAAGTTAGTTTTACTTCTCCAAGTTTCAGTTTCCTCATCCTACATGAGGGATGGTCAAGGAACCTCGTTTATATCACAGGGTGTAGGGCACATAATAGGATTACAGTAAGGACGAGTAGCATGTGCAGTGTACAGCAGCCCTCCCTTGCTTCTCATGAATCCACTCTAGGACTCCCGACCGATGCAGAGCCGTGGATAGTGCCTTACTCTATATATAGTACTGTTCTTTCCTGGATACATAAATTCTATGATAAAGCTTAACTTACAAGTTAGGTACAGTAAGAGATCAATAATGATAATAAACTAGGACAATTTTAAAAATTTGCTGTAATGCTATGTGAATGTGTCCTCTCTCTCAAAATATGACGTGTTTCTTAGAGCGCACGTGTTCTTCACACGGTATGCCTCATATGGCCTGCACACATTACCCAAGTTAACCTGTCCTTCTATGTGTCCACTTCTGCATTCTTATGAATGTAGCTTGTATTGGGCATCTTCTCCCAGAAGAGTGCAATTTCATCACAGTTAAAGACTCGCTTTGGTTAGTAACCTATCTCCTTAATCGAATTCTTCAGCTGTGCTGGAAACATGGGAACAGCTTCTTTGCTAGATGCGGCCTCTCTCTGTCTCTGGCTTTTGGTGGTACGTGGAGATTGAACCGAGGGCCTTCTCCCTGAGCCCTTTTTATTCTGAGATAGAGTCTGACTACACTGATAAATTGCCACGGCTGGGCTTGACCTTTGGATCCTCCTGCCTCAGCTTCCCAGAATGCTGGGATTACAGGCATGCTCCACCACACCTGGCTTCCAGTAGTCTTTGTATTTTTCAGTCTGAACATGTACCTGAATCTATGCAGTCCTCCCTTACTTGTAGTAAATTCCTTGGAGTCAGATGGATGTAGCCATGCATCATTCAGCTCTTCCCTTCAGGACTGAGACATTTCCCAAGCTGTCCCAAGTATTGGCTGCAGGTAACTCACAGCGGGGTCATAACTGGACATGGTTCTTAACTAAAGAGATCTGCCTCAAAAATTATAAGCCCTTCCCAGGAGCTTGGCTGAGTGCTGTGTCTGGATAACGCAGAGTGCTAAGTTCTGGCCCCTCTGCCTCACTTGGAACCATCTCTGAAGGGCCGTCGAAACCTCGGAGCTCCCCACGCATGGCAGACCAACCTCTCTCCTTCTGCCAGCCCTGCTTCCCTCACTGCTTCAGAGGTGTTACTCCCAGGCTGAGCCTAAATAAAATCTCTGGGTCAGGGCTTGTTTCCACATATCTGAAACACAGGAATTTTCCCAACTATACATAAAATATTGCTAATGTAGTGCTTAAATAGGATAGTAAGTGTATGATATAATAATCTTAATATCTAGTTTTGTATTGCAGTTCTACTATTTAATAGCTCTGTGTGACTTCGGATTATTTAATCTCTCTGAGCCCCAGTTTTCTTATCTTTAAATGAGGGATAATTCTTATGAAACAAGGAGTTATGTTTTGAATTCCAAACCAAAAGCCTTGCTGTGTTGATAGCTTGGGTGCTGATGGGATTTTGGGAAGTGACTGGATCATGAGAGCTCTAAGATCGAACCATGAATGGGATCATACTTGGACTGAGTTACTGGGAGTGACAGAATGAAGAGGTGGGGCCTAGTTAAAGGGAGCAGACCATGGGGGTATGACACTGGGGCCTAATCTTGTCACTTTCTTTGGTCCTCTTTTCTCTTCCTGCTTCCTGGCCACCAGGAGGTGAGCAGCTCTCTTCTGCCATGCTCATCTGCATGATGCTCTGCTTTACCACAGCCCAGAAACAATGAAGCAAGGGACTGAAACCTCTGAAACTGTGAGCCAGAATAAATGCCCTTTAAAACTGTGTATGTTAGGTATTTTATCACAGCACCAGAAAGCTGACATCCACACAAGGGTTACTACAAAGACCACACACATGCACACGCACACACACATGCACTTTCAAAAATAGCTGGGGATGGTGGTGCAAGTCTGGAATCCTAGCATTCTAGGGGGCACTGAAGCCGGCAGATCTCAAGTGTAAGCCCACACTGTGCAACTCAGTGACTCAGTGAGACCCTGTCTTAAAATAAAAACTAAAAATGGGCTGGGGATGTAGCTCAGTGTGAAGGCCTTGAGTTAAATCCCAAAAACTGTGAAACAAACATAACCTTACAAACAAAAAAATTCTATTTTCTTTACATTTTATATGAACTGGCTACTTCAGAACTAAGCCTGATTATTTTCACATTTTGTTATTTCACCAAAATCCATTAGACAGCAAGCCACTAGAAGACTATAAAAAGTCATTAATACCCTTGTATACATCTCACCCCTTGCTCTGTACCAACTATGCAAAGCTAAATGGTAAGGTTCTTGACCTCAAGAGGTTACACTCCAATGTAGAGAGGCATCTAACCTAAAACTATGAGATCAAATATCACAAATACTAAATGTTCCAAAATAACGGGAGGATATCAGAAAAGGCTTCATAAAAGAGGTGACCCCTGTAAGTGAGAATTTTTGGGGGAAGGTAGTAAATTCCAGTGGAGCTTGTAATCACTGCTAAACAGTCGTAACAATTTGTACCTTGTAACAACTGTGCTGTGTGTATTCATCATGCAGAGAATTTTCCCTGAAACACTGATAACTGAGAAGTAAGTTTACTTACTGTTATCTTACGAGGACAGTCATTAGAACATAGACCACTAAGAACTGTGGAAAAACAAAAAACAGGCAATTACTACTGTTATAATGTAAGCTCTAAATTTCCCCCTAAAATCCATTAATATGCTCATATGATCACAGCAGAAACCATTTCAATTTCTTTAGGTCTGAGCAAATTAAATTTCTTTTGTTCACTTTGAAATATTGGTATAAGATTTCAAATTTGAATATATCAATATTCAAATTTCAGTATTTCACTTCATTAAGCTGTGAAGATGCTGCTGTTTTGTGTACTATATAGGAAGATAATTAATAAATTAAAATCTTTAAAAGGAATGTGGGTTTTGAAATGTAACTACAGTGATACCTTGGTTGTTGAACGGTTCTGACCTTGAACTCTCCACTACTCGAATAGCAAAATTTGAAAAAAATCTGCTCGGTGTTTGTAACTTTGCTTAGTTAAACTGAAAATCTGACTTGAAAAAACCCTGTATGGGCTGAGAGTGAGTCATGTGTTGCATCTTGCAGCGGACACAAAGGGTTGACGCTTCATATAGTGCAGAGTTGGTGCATTAAAACACTGGTCACTGTGTTTTCTTTCTGCACTTTATTTGTGTAAATACTGTAACCACAGCTCCAAAGAAAGTTAGTGATACCAGCATTAAAGCTAAGAGGAAAATTGTGAGAACCATGATAGAATTAAAGGAAGAAATCACGGCAAAAATTAAAGTCTTGGAAAAATGAATTTGTAAGTGTAACATTTGGGCCGCAGAGCCAATTATTTGGTTTTCCATTACTTCTTAAGGGAAAAACACGTTCAGTTCTTGAACTTTTCAGTGTTCAAACAGATTTGGAACAAACTGAGTCCAACAACTGATGTATCACTATATATTTCTACTACTTCTGGAAAAGTGATGCAGATATTAAGTGTCACTAAATAGTCTACATATTAAAATGAAAGAAATTTAACTGGCAGTTCTGCTCAGTAAAACAAAGTACTTCAATAATAATTATGAACTT